>CAKAOJ020000083.1:0-600000 GCA_916701645.2 Sebastolobus alascanus
CATCCAATTGTCCATCTGAAACACTGTTGCTGCTGTAGGCCTGGAGTACTGCTAGCCTAGCAGTGGAGGCTGCCATATCAGTATCCAGCTCAAGCTGCTCCTTTTCCCTCCTTAACAGATCTGCCTGCTCCTCCAAGGCGTACTTCCTCCTTAAAGCAGCAGCACGAGCCATGAGTGCAGCCTTGTCTGCCTCTGCGTAGAGTACAGATGAAGCAGAAGACTTAGTGCTTTTGGAGCTTTTGTGACTTGACCGTTCACTGGAGGTGTTTGAGTTAACATTTGAAATGCTGTCATCAGGTTCAACACAAACCTCCTCTTTATCATAGTCACCGTCATCAGCAGCAGGCAGACTTGCCAACCCTCCAGATTTTCCCAGGAGACTCACGTTTTTCATTGCCCTCTCCGGGTTTCCTTCCGGGGTCACAATTCCCCCATATTTATGGCAATTTTTCACACATTCTTTTCCTTTTCGTTATCTCAACATGTTTCTGGCACTGTACAGCATCTATTAGCCCTACCGTTTCCACCCGGACAACAATAGAGCTACACCAAATGTCTTTTCCCGGCAGAGGAGAGCTGCTTGCAACACCGCAGCGCGGTTAAAGCTGCACTCACCACACATCACAGCAAAGCCGTCGTGGCGTGGCACAAGCTACTGGAAATAGCAGTAGTGCCGCTGTCGCGTTGTGTCTGAATGGACCTTCAGTGAGTGAGAGAAGGAGAGAGAAATGTAGAGTACTAAAAAAAAGAAATACTCAAGCAGGGGCAAAAAATGAATGAATGAATGAAAACTGATGAATATTATTCTTGTTTATGCCAGAGATTCACAAGTTCACACTAGAGGGGGTAATTATTCAGTTTTCTATCTTTCACAGTCAAAAACTCACAAGACTCCAGTCCATCCAATTGTCCATCTGAAATGCAGTTGCTGTCGTAGGCCTGGAATTCTGAAGGCAGACTTGCCAACCCTCCAGATTTTCTCAGGAGACTCACGTTTTTCATTGCCCTCTCCGGGTTTCCTTCCGGGGTCACAATTCTCCCATATTTATGGCAATTTCTCACACCTTGTTTTCCTTTTCGTTATCTCAACATGTTTCTGGCACTGTACAGCATGTATTAGCCCTACTGTTTCCACCCAGACGACAATAGAGCTACACCAAATGTCTTTTCCCGGCGGAGTAGAGCTGCTCGCAACGCCGCAGCGCGGTTAGAGCTGTGCTCGCCACACATCACAGCATCACAGCAAAGCCGGCGTGGCGTGACACAAGCTATTGGAAACAACAGGTTTCAGAGCGCAGTGGTGCCGCTGTCGCGTCGTGTCTGAAAGGACCTTCAGTGGGTGAGAGAAGGAGAGAGAAATGGAGAGTACTAAGAGAAAGAAATACTCAAGCAGGGGCGAAAAATTAATGAATGAAAACTGATGAATATTTGCTAGATTATACCAGAGATTCACAGTAAATTCACACTAGGGGGGGCGAATTATTCAGTTTTCTTTACTGAGAATTAAAAGTAAGATTAAAAGTAGGCCTATTTAACAAAAAAATGCTGTTACATACTTAATATATTTTTTTATATATATATTCTTTATAAGTCACCAGAATGCAGGAGAATGGTTTAGAAATTCTCCCTATTTTTGAGATCTCAAAGTTGGCAAGTATGACAGCAGGGCAACTTTGAGTTTTAGACAATCACTTATTCACATCAAAAGTAAAAATCACTGACATTCAACATTTTTGCACACTTCATGTTTTTTCTGCTTCATCTTGAGGTTATAACCCCAATAGAGTGACATGCATTTGTTTTGCTTCATCACACAGAACCTTATACTTGCAAAATGTACATTTAACCTCATTTACATAATCTCCATCACTCATCAAGTCAATGTTTTTTTTTAGTTAAGACAATTTGTTTAATTGAGTCTCTGTCCTTTTGTAAATTGTCTATTTTTTACATCAACGGTTTGGGTGTTTTTGTACAGTACCAAGTTCTTTCACACCCACATCATGTTCAGTGGGCTATTCACCGCCTGATTATCACCAGCAAATGAGTCGTAAGGTTGCGCGTTTTCCTCCTCCATATTTATAACTCAGGGGCCATTTTAAGTCCACGTAGCCTAACGTTAGTTTAACATCCACAAAACAATACGCACACGGCTGGACCACGCAGCAAAGCAGGCGCAAAAGTGTTTTCGCTGGTAACATATTCCCCACCCCAGCAAAATAAATTACTAAAGAAACAAAAGTCCTTTTCCCTGTCGTTCCATGTTTTAATATAGCCTAGTTTTATATTGCCAGCTGCTGTTTATAAATGCCGTTGCAAACGGCAGTCTGCGTTTCAGACACCAGCCGAAACACAGCCAATACGAAAGCTCAATAGGAACGCTCTCTCTCTGAAATGACGTGTGATTGGTCAAAGTCTCCTGTCACGGGCTAGATTATTTAAAGGCCTGAAAACAGAGCCATGAGGAGGTGCAGAAGTCTAGTTTTCTCTCAGAACACTTGAATTACAATATGCTGAAAGGTTATTGTTGAATGTTTGCCCAATGATGCCATAAGCTTTCTGCCTACTGCAGGTTTAATGTGTTCATCACTTTAATGTTGCAGCTGGTAACGGTGGAGCTACTTTTAACTGCTTTATATAATTAACAATTATATACTATTTAATAATATACATAGGCCTAGTTTATTAGTTGATGTATTGAGAATCTGAATCTGCAAAGTAAGTGTCAAATAAATGTATTGAAATTAAAAGAACAATATTTCCCTCTGTGATGTAGTGGAGTAGAAGTATAAAGTAACATGAAAAGAACATACTGAAGTAAAGTACAAGTACCTCAAAATTGCACTTAAGTACAGTAAGCTACTAGCATAAATGTACTTAGTTGCATTCCACCACTGCTAGAGCACAAAGCATTTTACAAGAGCACAAGATCTTTTAATAGCTGCAGCCTCTTAATTTTGCAGATTGATGCATTTAACTTTCATTTTAAACCCAAGTCAGTCTCATTAAATCCTGGATTCTACCACCTCCACCCTATTTTGAACCAGGAAAAACTCTGCAATGAATTTACATATCTTATTGACGTGTGCACACAAAACAACAATAGCCATCCACATTTGTGTCAGCGCTGAACATACCCCAAAACGTTGGCCGGCATAGGTGGTCTGACGTCCGGATGTCTGCTGCTCGATGTCCCGGTAACCCTCCGGAGCTTCTCCTCCAAGCGAGGAGACGATCCATGCAGTCAGATGAATCCACCGTGAAACGAAGCAGTTGTCAAACAACGATCCCTGTTGATTCCCATTGAAGCAACACGGCGTGTCCGATGATCCACAATGAAGCAGTTTGAATTAACTGTAGTGACTAAAGTCCTAACTTTATACTTTTAGCCGCTACTGACTGCCACTGGTTGTTTAGACTCCAAAAAATTCAAGTTCCAATACTTCATAACATACATGGCGTTTGTTTACCAATCATGTCCATCCGTGTCCGCCACTTCTAATAAGTTTTAATCTCTAAATTAAGACATAAACAGGCCACGATGTGATACAGTCAAAACATTTTTGCTCCTTCTGATCAGCACCACCTGGTGTAACAGGCGTGAGGCCTGTGTGATCTACCTGAGGCCTCACCTGCACCATGCATACACCCCCCTAGTGCTGGGAGGCTCATTACACCTTACAAAATAAAATACCACTAACAAAATCCAAACCAAAGGAGTATGCTGTTGCTATACCAGAAAATGTCCTTATACTTCTACAAAACCCCGGTACTGTTGCTCAACCTTTCAATTCAGAAGATTGTGTGGAAAATATTCATATTAGAGGTACTAATATACTGAAAGAGGAGTGCTCTAACAAAAGGAACACAGTTTCTGTCCCTTCATCTAGATGTTTTTGCTCTTCCTTATTTGAGGATATACAGTGGGAGAAAGCTTGGGAAATTTGTGATAAATACTGTATCAATAACAAACTTAAGGAGGTGTCCTTCAAGATATTACAGAGAATTAATCCAGTAAAACTTGTGTTAGAAAGATTCAAGCTGGTTATTGATTATAGATGTGATTTCTGTGGACTTGAAAAAGAGAGTATTTCCAATCTATTCTTTCACTGTATAGATACAAGAATGTTCTGGATTGAAGCAGCCAACTATCTACAAAAGAAACTTAAGATGAATGTTGAAATAAATATGTTTGATGTAATGATATATTTTAGTCAAGATTATTGGAAATAACATGCTAATACAATTATTTATTATTTTTTCAATTGTCCTGCATTTTATTAATGCATTTAAACCGTATAGCACCATCATACCCTATATTAAAAACAAAAAAGCCATTAAGACTTATAAATTATTAAATGATTATAATATGATGTATATAACAAACACAAACTCTAGCATTATGAAATGTATATGTAATTATTTTAGTTTTGTCTTCTTTTTGTCTTGTTTTTGTTTTGGTCAACTGTCTGTTTCTGTACCTTATTAATGAGCATGAGTTCAACAAAGAAAGCATAAAATAAAAAAATAAATAGTTCCTCCAGGATTGTAAATGCGCCGGCATACTGAGCAACCCATGGATAGTTGTTTTATATTATATTTTATTTTATTTGGCCTCTGTAATGTAGCCTAAAAGGTCTTTGATCTGTGTTGCTTTCAATATTTATTTTTTTCCCCTGATCACCTACAGTAGAAGAACACATTTCAAAAGCCAGAAGTCTTTCTCACTATTGTGTTTTGTTTGATTTGAATGAATAGATGAGATTCAATTTCCATTTTTTGTTTTTCTTTTGTATTTATGGTGATATAGTTAGTATACATTCATGTGACATCATTGTAGCATACATATTCTGATAGCCCAGTTTGTCCTGAAAAAAGAGATGGAAATAACATGACATTACAGGGTTGAGGTTATATTACAAAAGGAGAACAGGAGGACCAAAAATAGAAAATGGCTGAGACCTCAGAGGGTTTTAAAACCAACATGAAGTTTCTTATGGAGTCAGTCTTGCCTGAGACAATAATAAATAAAAGTATGGTGTTTGTATATTATACTTCTTATCATATAAGTTGTAGCAAATTATAGAGAATAAATGGAGAGTATGGAAATGAGAATAACTTAAAAACTAAAATGAATTTCAAAAATCTGTCTAAAATGTTTAAAAGTGGAAACAGTATTATAGTGGAGGTTGGAGTGTCTAGTTAAAACATTGCAAGAGGAGAAACAGTTTGAAATCTTGAGCTCCATTAAGGTTTAATGGAGTTCAAATTGTATTTTTAATATATCTCCAAAAGTTTAAAAGCAATAAAAACTGTTTAATTTTGCATAGTTTGTTGCATATTAAAATGGAGGAAGAAAATGCATTTTATTCCTCACTTTACACATGTTGCTTTACTGCACCATCTTTATTGTTTTTGTACACACTTTCTTAATCAATGTGATGACCTGAACTGTGCCAACATACCATCATATATTACCTTAAGCAAAAGTAATTTCTGCCTATTACAACCTTGTACTTAAAAGCCTCTAGCCTCTAGTTTTATAACATAATATTCCTCATGCAAATCAAGTATTTGGGTTAACCCTCCTTGCACCATCATCGGGTCAACTGTTTATTTTGTCCAGTACTTTGGTTTATGACCAACTTCCTTTATGACATTCCCATCAGCTTCAGCTGGTTTAGTGCTAATTAGCCGATATTAGCATGCTAAGCTAAGATAGAGAACATGCTAAACATTACACCTGCTTAGGATCAGCATGTTAGCATTGTCATTGTGAGCATGTTAGCATGCTGACTTTCACATCTAGCTCAAAGCACAGATGTGCCCAAGTACAGCCTCACATAGCAACTCTTGTTTTCTTCACTATTTCAAACCCGCCTTGTGACAGGAGTTGGATCAAATAATCAGGTTGTCTGACACTCAGCTCCAAACAACATACAGTTGATATTAACCTTTACAAAATATAAGAAAATATGGGACTTTTTAGATTATTTAGATTCTTCTTTCTGAAGTCTCAGGGAAGTCATAAAAATAAATAAAATGTTACTTGAGTTGATTATTTGCCTGTTTGTGAGTGTATTTAACAGTGTGGCTCAATTTGACACATAACATAATGGATGTTTTTTTTTTTCAACATAGTAGAAATGGTTAAAGAAAAAGCTTTGTGTGCAAGGAAAGGAGGAGAGGAGAGAAGATGGGACGAGACAAGGTCTGTGACGTCAAAGGGTAGTTGGTGGCATACATAGCCTTATCTATAGCCTGTATCCCATGGTTACCATATGCCGAACACGGCTGGGAACCTGGGCCGGAGAAAGCAGGGTGACGCACTAGACACACACACACTGCAGGACAGCTGGCACCCCTCACAAACGCACCCATACCGGCACCGGTGCAGTTCCACTGTACCTGAATACAGCACTAACTTCTCGCTCACACAGGGGGTGGTGTTTCTAAATCCATCCTGGGTTAGAGAGAACACAGAGGGCTAATATCTGCAGAATCTCCAACTGGGAGAGGTAACACACCTCTATCCCCATGAGATCATCCTGACGGAGAGAGATAGATAGAAAGAGGGAGAGATACATCCAGGGAGAGGCGGAGAAAGAGGCAGACAGACGGGGGGAAAAAAGAGAAAGGGGGTCTGATACGGAGTCAAAGACAGAGACAGACAGAAGGGAAAATAGGAGGAAGAGAAAGCAGCACATTATCTCTGTGTAGAGTCCTGGGAGGAACAGCCTGTTTGTAGAGTGATACCTATCAGCTCCCTGGCTGTCTCGGGAGATATTACTGCACTGTGGTGTACTTTACCCGATAAAACATCCCTGCGTCTCAGATAGAAAGACTCAGACAGATAGTGGCAAGGTGAAAGGGAAAGAGGCAGCAAGACTGTCTGACAGATTGACAGACAAAAGATGGGCGGAATAGCTGATCATTCCCTTTTAAAAATGCATGTTACAGCATAATGGATACGATTATGCAGAATATATCTTTTGGCAAATCCTTGAATCAAAAGTTAGTGCAGACATAGGTAGCATGATATCCCAGCAGAAATTAAAGCAGCAGTGGGTAGAATTGGAGCAAATATGATTCAAAAAAAGTTATTTTTATAAAACGGTCACTATATCCTGACAATAGTGCATGAGACAGGTAATCTGAAAAAAATAATGTGCCTCTGTGTCCTCCGGTGTCCTCCGGTGCTTCTAATGGCATCTGCCAGATTTCACAGACCGGAGGAAAACAACCAGTCAGAGCCTCGCCGTCTCTGAGCAGCTGTCAAGCACTGGTGAACTCCGATCAAACGGTCAAACTAGGCAGCGCTGATCAAATATGAATCAATATTCTGTTACTGTAATGCCTATTTCTCACCTCAAATGTTTTCAGAATCATCTTGTAGTGTACTGTTTAGCTGTAAAATGAGGAAGTTTGTGACCTGGCAGCCATGTTGAGATCAGTTGAGGAAATACCAAGCACCGCCCACCAGCCGGAGCAATGTGTGTAAAGCAAACAAGAAGAAATCAGAAAACATAACATTTACAGTTCTGTAAGTGTACATATATTCAGCATGCTGTGTATGTTTATTTGTATGTTTTTCCCCACCACATTGAATTTGCGTGCAGCAGCCAGAGAGAATCACATCATCATCAAATAAAAAATGCATCAAGTTTTCCGTATGGAAAGTAATTTTTGATGTGAAAAAAGACTTCTGGGCATGAACTTGGAAGTTGGTTGTCACTTTGAGATTTAGTGATCTCCCAGACTACGCTGTTTAATGTCCCCCAGCCCTCCCCCCTCCTCTGATGATTCACCCTGCTGTGTGTCTGCCTGCCTGTCTGTCTGACACTCAGTCGGTCGTGCTGCCTCCTGGGGCCCTGATTGAATAACTAATGATTAATATCAACACAGCCACTGCCACAGTGACTGATTTACCGCACCCATTGATCCAGACCTTGAGATGTCAGGAAAAAAAGACGCAGATTGAACCTCAGGCAAGGTTTTGTGCGACTAAATTATCTGAGCCTGACAACTGAAATTCTGTGTGCATTGGTAAAAAAAAATCCAGCCCAGGACAGAACTTTTCATCCCCAGTTCTAAACATTAAATCATTTCATTTATTGAACCAGGTGTGTTATGAAAAATAAAGTACAAATCCAGGATTTTACATGTATTCACACCTGGTTGTTGCCCAGTATGAATATAATGTCAATTTGTTGGACGATGAGCAGCTTCATTTGAACAGTTGGGGATTAACGGTTTTCCTCCAGGGTGTTTGCAAAGCACTTTACTTCTTCCTGCTAGATTTTCTAAAAGCAGAAATATGAAGCAGAGACTTTCTGGATACAAGTTAGCTTTTCTAAACATCAGGATAATGCCACACTGAGGTAACTCATCACTGTTCCTAAAGCAGCTATCAAAACTGGGACTGAGAGTTGAGTTGTGGTAAAACTAAAAATTGGATTTGCAAATAAATAGAAAACAGGACTTTGCAAGCCTGGTTCAACCTGTATATGACTAGAAAGCTGCTGCAGCAGCACTGAAAAACATGTGAACGTTTTTTTGACTACACGTCTGATTTTTGTAACAAATTACTTTCACCTATCATCTCTGCAGAAAAACTCTTTCTTGTCCTTTCCCTTTCTTCTATCTGACTGTCTGACCTGATCAAATATTTCTGCACTTTTTGAAGTAAAAAATGATCAGTCAACAGTGATATCTCCGACATGTATTCAGACAACATACACAGTTAGTCCAAACTGTCGAGCTGCAACAGTTCCACCCCTTTCTCCATGAAACTGGAAACAAAACTAAATGCCTGTTGACCTCATGAAGATGCAATGCTCATTACACACAGAAAACAAAATTGTTGTATGGAAGAAAAATGTAGCCAACTTTGCTGGACTTGGAAGTAAAATGCTAGTTAAAGATTTTGCCAGAGAAAAGATGTTGTAAGGTGGCTATTTCGTGGATCATTAGCATTATTTTGGCGACATGGTGGCAGCACAACAAACTGTAAACACAAAATTGACATTATACGACATTATAACTATAAAATAGTTGCCTATTTACAGACTCGGCAACATTGGCACTCATGGAAATTGTGTTTCTGGCCACCTGGCTCTGGTTTGGCCTCCACAAATTCAAAGAGAGTGGTATCTGACCCTTTAGCTGCTAAATGCTCCACTATTTTCAACCCGTAGACTCTAATTTTGTTTGTCTGCAGTTTGGTGCTGGTCAGGTAGGAAGCTTTTTTTGTTGACAACAGCTTCCTGCTGCATGTGGAAACAAGGCCGATGAGAGTGGTGAGAGTGAACCAAAACAGTGAAGTTGTGGGCCTGAAAACCCAAAATATTGAGCTGAAACACTCTGAAACACTCTAAGATCATCATCCTTTGGGTTCTTCACCATGAGTGACCCCTTTCACATTATACATCCATCCATTGGTAATATAAAAAATATTGATTATAGCACCTTTGGGGGAAAAAAACATCCCAAACATTCCTCCCACCAGATGAAACATAATTCACCTACTTCTAACTAACTAATACTTGCACTAAAAGTATAACAAGATCACGCACTACTCCAAAGGAAAAGCGGAAGAAAACAGCCAAAAGGAATTCATTTCACCACACCTGATTAATGACCATTTGCTGCACGCCTCATCTCACACATGAGCATTTCCACAATGAGACGTCAGTCAGTCAGTCAGTCTCTAGCAGTCGGGACATTTATTGAACACTTAGTTTGATTTGGACAGTTAATTTCATGAGCATTGTGCTCTGTTGTGTGTACTGCATATAGATTGCTCTACTTCCCGGAGTTTCTCAGTTACAATTCCTGGCAAACTCAATAAAATCTTTATTTTGTAAATTGGTAGGAATCTTGATAACAGGCGCAATAGTCTGGAAATACATTTTAAAGCTGTGGGAAAATTCCATACACATTTGTAAATCCCCAGAGAAAGGCTGCAATTCAAACAGAGTATCTTTCCTTTTTGAAGTGTGTGAAAAGCCAATACATTTGCTACTCTCTCTGAGCATACTATGAAAAGTGAGACTAATCTGAATGGTAAACTAGTGCGAGGGTAGAATGGGGTCAAGTTACAGGATGAAATACTGATACAGGAAGAATCATTTTTAAAAGCTTTACTATTATCCCACACACCCTTCTTTCTGCATCAACTGTAGTAATCCTACACTTGGAAATATGTACACACACATATAGAGAGTCCTAAAACTCAAGAGTCCACAGAGAGGGAAGAAAGTGCCTGAAAAGAGGTTAAATGACATTACAAAGACATCCCAATTAGATTATGAAAGATATTCTTAACTAAGTCTGAAATTTAATGATCTGTAATGGGAGTCCTGTGGCTTATAAAAGCCTCGCCCTGGAATAATCTGTCTCCTTCTGTCTCACTCACTCACACACATGTAACACACACACACATATAGAGGGATTGAGAGGCCACCAGTCACTCTTAGATCTCTGCATGCAATCATCAGCCGACTGTGGCAGCAAGTGAGAGCACCCTGCTACTTTGTTTGAATTTCAATCGCTGGCCAGCTAGTTTGAAATTTATCAGGAAATGCCACATTTATCCATTACGCCAACTCCATCTGACTCTGCTCATGCACCCTTAACATGAGCAGCCGAACTGGGGTACAAGCTGCACTTTCCCCCGTAAACAAACTATATTACAGGTTTAGAAGAGGAGGGGGGGGGGGGACAACCTTTCATCACATTTGTGATGCTACTGTAAACATCTGTCTCCCTTTACTCCTTAATCTGTCATATTGCAGCACTGAAAATTCATTTTTTCTCAATTTTGCAAAATGTGCCAGTAACTGCTTTGATAAAGGTCATAAAGGATAAATTGCTGTTTGGAAATTAATCATTTTTCTTAATCATATTATACTTAATTACTTTATTTTGGGACCCTCGCCAATAAACAATGATACATCTAAAAGGGGATATAATAGAGTGCTCCAGGGATGACGTATTTTTGTAGGCCAACCAGGAAGTTAGCATCGCCCTGGGTTCCCTTTACAAAAAGCCAATGGGATTTTTCCATTGGGTTTTGGATTATTGCAGAAAATAAGCTCTGTGGCAAACAAATGTTTATGATACTTACATGTTTTAATCTTCATAAATGAACACCACTTTTATGATTTTGAAGTGTAAATGTAATCACCAGTTAGACTAGCAAGGAACTACGCCAAGGTCACATGAACAGGAGTATACACAACGAGGAGGACGAGGCGGCGTGATGGCGTTTAGTAGTCTCATTTAGCCACTTGTTAGCAACCGCCTTTTTTAAGACACATAAAGGCTTCAAAATTCATGAGTGGGATATTTACTGATGTATTTTCTGTCGCAGAACAAAGCGTTTGTGTTAACCACAGTCCTTATGTCAGGCATTTAACCAAAAACTCTTTCAAAAAACCCATTGACTTCCAGACGAGGGAACCGGAAGAGCTAAAATGTTAACTCATTTCTGTAGCACTCTATAAACTTTACTGTTTACCATATGAGTCATTAACACATATATAACTTTGTAATCAAGCCACTTGGCTAACCACTGAAAGACATGGCCTTTTGGGTCATGAGTGATTGTGCATTTCTCAGTCTGTTCTCTTTTTAACACTCTCTTGCACACACACATAAAATGCTTTCACGCCACCCTGAACAGCCCTGAGACGAGCCATGTTCTCCGGATCATTAGCCTCATGTATGCTGTAGATCTCACGGTGCACTGAGCCGGGGTCAAGTCAGCCTCTCAGTCTGTGTGTGTGTGTGTGTGTGTGTGTGTGTGTGTGTTGTCCTTCTATCTGTCTTCTTGTTTATGTCTACATTTCTTGTCTTTCTGTCCGTCCAGCTGACCTGCAGATGAAAGCAAACTTCTTACACTTCATCTCCCTTTGATGCTTCTACAGTATCTGTTATCAGAGGGTGCTCTGTTCGTGTGCCTGTGTGTGTGTTTTTGTGTGTGTACTGCATGCGTGTGTGTGTGTGTTGTGTCAGCATCAGCGCACACAGTGTGCATAGCAACAGAAAAATGTCGATCCCCGTGTATTTTCTGCTTGCTCCAGAAGTTCCTTAATACAGCATCAATGGATTCACAATTAATCTCCAGCTCTCAGTCCCCGCTTTGCTGCGCTCTTTCACCTTCACTCACACACACTCACACTCACACACTCACACACACTTTTATCCCCTTCATATCTATCTTTCACTCCCTGTCTATTAAACTGTGATAGGGTGACAGCAGAATACCGCCATTCTGTTGTAGTACTTGATCAAGGACAGCTACAAGGCTGAAATAGGTGGTGTGTGTGTGTGTGTGCGCATGAGTGCATGTAAGTGGATGAGAGTGTGACTAAAGATGTGGGAATATGTGTGTGTGTATGTGTATGTGTGTGTGAGAGAGAGAGAGAGAGAGAGAGAGAGAGAGAGAGAGAGAGAGAGAGAGAGAGAGAGAGAGAGAGAGAGAGAGAGAGAGAGAGATTAGTAAGATTACCAGGACATCTTTATGGTCTCTGTGCTACTGTGGTGCCATCTTCTGGTGGGGAAGCACAACAGCTTTGACTTAATTATACAGCGAGCAGGAGGACGGGGCTGAGACGAGACACATTTGCATTCAGAGCACTCCTAAAATAGGGCATTCAAGGGATGCGACATTTAAAACGAAAACAAAACTCATAGATTAAAAAAAAAAACATTTAATATAGTGACAGACATCATAAAACATTTCAAATAATTGCTGAAATAGAGTTTAACATTTAGCATATTGGATAAGATGACATGAAATGTATAGTGAATGTACATTATACAGAGAACACGACAGTACTGTACAACCTGTAGAATATAGCAGCTTGCAGCATCTTTCAGTGCACACACACACACACACACATACACACGGGGAACATTTTCTCACTCTTATAC
Organism: Sebastolobus alascanus; assembly: GCA_916701645.2. Lineage (NCBI taxonomy): Eukaryota > Metazoa > Chordata > Actinopteri > Perciformes > Sebastidae > Sebastolobus > Sebastolobus alascanus. The sequence goes on from CAKAOJ020000083.1 coordinate 12,940, forward strand.
GAACATTAATGCAGTCGTAATATAAAGCCACTTCGATCATTTATAACGCTAAAAGAGGTGCGTTAATTTGTGTCAGTCGGTCGTCTCAGTGAAGCATCCATCACAGACGACGCGGTTACAAAGACCGTCCCTTCTTTTCCACGACAAAGTTTGAAGTGACAGACTTTGTAACGCTAATATCCAGAGTGGATTGAAATTGGCGGTCTGCCAAGGTCTGAGTGTGGGGAGATGATAATTCATTCAGCCAGGCTCTCTCTCACACACACACACACACACAACACACGCACACAACACACACACACACACACACACACACACACACACACACACACACACACACACACACACACACACACACACACACACACACTCCTTCTGCAGTTTTCTTTTTGCATACTGCAGAAAAACTTTCAAAAACAGATGCACACACACACACACGATGAATTAACACTATTCAGTTTTGTATAGAAAGAGCTTGTGTGTACACACGAATGTTACATTTTCTGCTTTTTTTCAGATCCTATAGACGGGTTTCTTGTATACAAACATTCCTGGGTGCGTGTGCATTCAGGGGGCAAAACTGCTTTGGCGACCACGAGATACCATTATCATATGAGGTATTACTATGAGAATTGTTTATTATTATCACCTGTTCTGAAATGGTTAACGTTAGATCAGACATAAGTGTGATTTGACTTGGGGGACCAGGGTCTGTTTGGTTGACACTCCGGTCGGAGTTCAAGTTATGTGAGCCCCTCTTGATGGCCGCCACCAGACACTTTTTCCTTAGCGATTCCTCAACAGGTATAACGTTAATATAAAACTGGAGACTGGGATTTTGGCCTTGTTATTAGTAAAACCAGTCTCACAGCAGCTGACAGCAGATGAAAATTAACATTAGACCCCTGACGGCTCTCTATTTAATAGCGTGTTTGCTGGTTGCTAGCTAATGTTAGTGGTTAGCCCTCAGTCGGAAACGCAACGCCAAAAGTCAATACAATATTGCTGATATGTCCGATTCAAATTTAAACTAACGTTAGCTTTCACAGCCGCGGGGAGAGGAGGAGCAGTTCCACCGGTAGACTACCAGAAGTTTTCCCTTCAAAACGTAACATTTCGGCATACCGGAGTAAGCTTTCCCCCGCCGTAGTCGAGTAACATTACAGCAATTTAAAGCCGTAACGAAGTCTTGCATCACTTTTAAGTTTTAAGGCATAGTCATATATAAATATTTCCTTAGAGTGTGGGTCGATCAACCCGTTGTTGATCAGTTAATTTCTAGCGATCTGTGGAGCATGACAGCTCGCCATGACCACCTGCAGCTTTGCTAGCGCTGTGTGACTAGAATGCTTTTGCCCATCAGGCCTGGATCTATAATCTCCTTCTGTTTTTAGCAAAGGCATGTGATCCCCTCGGAATATTAAACATTTTCAATCCATCTTTTCTGCGGTTGGTGCAGTTTACTGCACAACAACTCCTTGTCATCTCTGTTTTGCAGCTTGGCTCTGCTAGACATGCCATGCTTTCTGCCCCCTAGCTGCGCGCGCATCTCTGTGATGACGTCGCACAGAAACCCGTCTATATAAAGCTGACCAGCCATACATTCCTTTCATCTACACAGAATGCAAAGAGCACGTTCATATACAGTATATATACAGTCGGTGGCTTTGTGATAACATTAAAATACTGAAAATGGAGTTCATTTTGGTGTTTCCGTACAGCATATCATTTATCTGCCCATCACGACATTCAGTTCTCTTGTCACAGATCTATAAGACCCAAATCACCGTTAGAGTGTCACAAATACACTCATTAAAATACTATGTACAGTAAGGACCACTTTGAGACGCGTGAAGCTCGACAAGAGTGCCCTTAACATTGCCCTACCACTGGATAGTTCTCTATAAGTGGCCCATTGATGTACTCTGCAAAAGGAGCTGCTGAACCACTGCACTTTGGTGTTAAAACATTCAAGTAATGCCAGGAATCAAGAGTATTCACATACACACATACCACTCTGGTGGATTTGCTACCAAAAGAAAAATGGATGAAACCAAATGTTTGCCTGGCCTGCTCCCAACTCAAAGAATCAGTATGGTATCTGTTTAAGATGTGTTTAAATCACAGTGTTTCCCCATGCATTCATCTATTAAGAGTGCTCAGATCAGGTTCTTATTGATCTGTGGGCTATGCAGGTATGAACGACATAAAAACCAGGTGTCCTGAGTGCACAGCTGGATTTACAGAAGTAGAGGTTTGATTTAGTCCCCTGGTTCTGCTTCATTCTCTATTGAGTCTCAAGGTTGGGGTAATATTTGAAGACCTTGTAGATCCACTGTGTGTAGAAGGGCACATTGATGAAGATGCCAGGCTGGTTGGCCCGAGCGCAGCCTCTGCCGTGGACGCTCACTCCCACAATAACCCTGATGTCGCCGTCCTGACACACAAGAGGGCCGCCGTAATCCCTCTGCAAAACAAGAAATAGATGGCACGTTTTTCTACGTCGCTGGTTGAGAAATCGTCAATGTTTACATTTATGACAGCAGGGGCGGACTGGCCATCGGGAAGTTCGGGAAGAATCCAGGAGGGCGGATCCATTCCAGGCGCAACCAGCCGGTGGTCATATTGTCATACTGTATGGTCCTTGGACGTGGCATGGGCCAGCCTGGCCCCCACGCAGCCGCGGACAGCACAGAGCAGAACGGTCTCTGTCAGCCGATCAGATACTTTCAATATTAAGGGGGGGACATGAGCGGCCCCTCCAAATTTGGACTGATCCTCCAATAATTTTCATCGAGAACGTGATGAGCTGTGACTAGTGTTCCAGCTTATCTGGCTGGTCTTGTTTTGATTCAGTCCACTGGTGACATGCTGATACAAACTACTACTGAGGAGGCAGGTGTCAGCAAGACATCCTAAAGTGTCTTGAAGGTCTTCAGCATCATCCGATTCTCTTTATACCACAAAAACTGCATTAGTGTTAAAATTACTGCCAAACTTTTTTCAAGGCGTTCGCATAAAAGGCCTCAAAGTCCCGGGCTGAATTTCAGTCCCAGCCCGTCCCTGTATGACAGGGTTCAATGGAAGCAAAATGCATTTTTAAGCTCTCAGTGGCAGACAGCACCACCAGTATTTGTGAACACGGACAGTTCCCCTCCAAAGCTAGAAACCACAAAGCCGAGGCTTTGATCGCTGATGAAATTTAGTGAAACAGTCTCCAGCTGCTCTATTTACAACGGACTGAATGCTAAGCCTACGGATTCAAAGAACATTTGTTTGAGATGTGGATCAAACTGAGCTTTGAAAGGTCTGTATTGAACCGAGGCGCTAATATACTCATAAATTCACACTGTGTACAATTACTGTATCCAAAGGCCTGTTCATATGGTCGAAAGGCACCATATGAATTCTAGTTCTCATCACTGAATCGGTTATTTGGCCTCATGTTTAAACGGTAAGACACCTCAGTGGGAAAATAATATGAATAAGTAACAGCTTACCTCACACACTCCCTCGTTCCTCTTGCCTCCTGCACAGATCTTGGTGTTGGTGATGTGGAGGTTCCCTCTGTGCATCTCTCTACACCTCACATTACTGACAATGGGCAGGTCGACCGCCTTCAGTACGTCATCATGGCCAGTGCCTGAAAGAGTTAAAGGTGTATTGCCTCTGTTCTGTTGTAGCATATGCGACACAAATGCCACCATTGTATTGTAGAACTCCTACGTTCCTGGCACAATATTGTAATAGCACATAAATATAATATAGTGCTGTATCATATTTAGCATATTTCAAGAGCACGGAGGGAAGTCTGAATGGTTTAACAGAAATCATAGCACATTTGAACTTTTATTAAAAATATCAATCTTCTGCGATGCCGTCTGTATATCAAGCCACCCAACAAGCAGCACTGACCCAGAGTCGGGAAACATGTGGCGATACAGTAACCAATTATTTGAGAGAGGACTGTGTTACAATATACTTTTGTGCGTACAGAATAATGCAGGACTGCTGCAGGAGAAATGCAATATAAATGCAATATATGGCAGACCTGGAGAGAGGATACAACAGCCGTAGTGAAAGCAGAATATAGAATATCATTACCTTTGGTCTCCCCCCATCCATACATTTTACATATCGTTCCTTCTGGGATGGAGCACCCAGCCACGGGGAGTTGAAGTGTGTGAACATTGTCTGCAGGAAGGGCAGGCCTGGACGTATTTAATGCACACAGACAGTACGATCAACATCACACACAAATATACAGTACATCAATATATCTTTGAGATGATTTTTCCAGGTACTCACTTAGACAGCCTTATGAGGGCTAAACTGGAGCCCTCTGGACCACATATCACATGAGCTATGCTCACTTCCTGTCTCTTGGACCAGTCAGGAGCGCCCTCTCGAATATCTGAGACTCCCAGCCACACCCGATACTCACTGAGGTCTGGAACACTGAACACAGAGTTAATGCTTAATAAAATATTGCACATATATTATAAATATCTCTCTTTTTGCTGCTTCTATCTATATGTCCTGCTTGTTTGCAATGTTGTTTTTATGTATAAATGGCACTACCGTTTCTACTGCTTTTAACAACTGTGTGTCCTTCTCCAACATTTAAACTGTGTGTCCTGTTTTATGTTTTTGTTTTGATGTATTTTAGGAAGCCTTTTGTAACACCTTGGCCAGGGACAACAGATGAAAAAAAGCCTTTTGGCTAATTCTGATATTTTTACACCATGTGAATTAATTCATTTGCACTGTCCCTTCTCAAATAAAGTAAAGTAAACCAATATTACTCTCTACAAACTCAGACTAACTAGGACAGACAGTAGCAACTGAAGAGAATCGGTTATGCTTGAACAAGAGAAATACATATGAACTGAACAAATATATCTTACAGTTAATACACTGAGGGTATAAAAGTAAAATAAACTGACAGTTCAAGTTTCAAGCAAAAGGAAAGGAAATGACATTAATAGACAGCGAGCGTTGAAGTTACCATGAGGAGAAGCACTGTCTGTCAGTGAGTACCCACTCCTCTCGTATTAGTGAACCTCCACACCAGTGCTGCGACCTGAAGAGAAGATAACAAAACTCAAACTACACATCAAGGAAAGCTGTGAAATACCGAAACAAGAACGCTCCAAACTTGTGCTACATTTGGTGAGGAAAAACTGGTATGGCCATTTTCAGCACACTGACACACTGACAGCTGTTGTTGCCTGTTGGGCTTGAGTTTGCCATGTTTTGATTTAAGCATATTTTTGTGCTAAATGCAGTACCTGTGAGGGTTTCTGGACAATATTTGTCATTGTTTTGTGTTGTTAATTGATTACCCATAATAAATATATAAATACATTTGCATAAAGAAAAAACATATTTGCCCACTCCCATGTTGATAAGAGTATTAAATACTTGACAAATCTCCCTTTACGGTACATTTTGAACAGATAAAAATGGTGCGATGAATTTGCGATTAATCGTGGACAATCATGCGATTAATTGCGATTAAATATTTTAATCGATTGACAGCCCTAAAAGTTATACAAGAAAGAACACACGACACGCAATACAAAGCTATACACAATAGCGCATCACAAATGTATGCTTGTCAGATAAAAGTAAGTCAGTATTCAAGGTCAGTGAGTACAGAGCTGAGCAGTTTTTAACAGAATTTTTAAGTTGGTTTTGAAAGTACTGATAGAGCTGCAGCTCCTCACATCGTCAGACGGGGTGGTTTGTGGCTTTTACAGAAAGAGCTGATTGCCCAAACGCAGTGTGGCGAAATCCTATTGTACAATCTTGTGTAGAGGATACTCTTGAGGAAGGGCCAAACCATTATAAATGTTATAAACCAAGCACAAATTTGGAAATAATCTAAAATTCTCAAAGCTTCTTCTAACAAGGCAAAAGTGAGCATGGCTCACATACCCCCGCTCACTGCTTGACCCCTACTAAAGTAGGGCCCTTTTGGAACTCCGGAAACGAAATTGAAGTCGAAAAAAATCACAGTTTTTGGCCAACATTTCAAATATTTTGCGCACCCTGGACTTCTAACCCCCAAAAGGCACAACTAGACCACACTGTCAACCATCATACCAAATTGGAAGTTCGTAAGTTAAATAGTTTGCGAGTTCTGCTCCAGAAACGAAAGTGTGACACACGAATGGACGGATGGACATGCGGAGCGCTATATACCCCCGACTGCTCGCGGAGGTATAATTAGGTGAGTTCTACCTCTCTATGAAGCTACTGATGGATTATAAATGTTTGACATCAAGGCTGCTTCTGTATCTTAAAACTATACACAACAAAAAAAACAGAAAAAAAAACTACATTTGTTCAAATATCTGCATGTATGTGTTTCTAAGCATAATGGAAAGGCCTCTGAAACAGCATTTGAACCCACCACTGAAAACAAACATGACAAGAAAACTGAATTTTGTTATGAATTCAAAATGCGGTCCGGCCAGGATGGCCTACTGTTCTTCTTCAGTGGTGGAGGAAAATGTGTAGAATATCAAATGCACCGCCGTACCCTTTCTGTATGCTGACCATCCAGCTGCCGTCTGATATGCCCACTGGACCTCCTCCCACAATCCTGGTTCTTTTATGGACAAAACACCTCACAGAGGACAGCTCACCTGGGAAAACACAAACACACACACAAATAAAACTCTTGTTTTGAAGGGCGCTATAGAAATAAAGTATATTATTATATAATATGCATTTAATTTAAGACATAAATATGCATTCACAGGCACAGACGTACTGTAGTTAATGGTGACATATTGTTTACACGGTCGCGATACACGAGGCACTTGAGCTGCCTAATGATCCACCATGATCATCATTATATATAAAACATAACCAGTCAGTCTCATGAGGCCTTTAATTAAGGTAATTATTGAATATGTTCATATAACACATGGGTGTCATTTGAATTATGTATATGTCAAGAGATTGAGGGGTTTATCCTCTGTTCTTGAGTTATTATGTGTATGAGTCCAACACACAAACACTCCTGTCTATAGACGTACACAGAAACAGATGCCACCATGACAACATAATGTCCTGTATTATGTGCTGTAATAGCTGGACATAAAAATGACTCCATGAGGTTCTGAAAACACCACAACATGCCTCGGAGGCAGAGAGACAGACAGACAGACAGACAGACAGACAGACAGACAGACAGACAGACAGACAGACAGACAGACAAGCAGACGGACAGACAGACAGACAGACAGACAGACAGACAGACAGAGACAGACGAGCAGACGGAGACACTCACCCAGAGGAATGGTGTTCGGCGGAGCATCACCTGCAGAAAGTAGAGACAAACAAGGGATCAGCGAGTATTAACCGATACAAGATAAGAGGCGACCTCACACAGGGTTGCAAATTTCACGGAGGCCACCAGGGCCCTCATGTTTGTCTGCCATGTCCCGATCATTTTTTATTTCAAATGTGGAAGGATTTAATTGAATGTAACAAGCCTTAAAGGACCATACCACAGTATGTGTTTGCAAGTTGTAGCTATTTAGCATTTACTATGATGACCATTTTCTAATGCAAGATTAACAATATACTTGTCCTTTAGTTCCAGGCAAGCAAATGGTGTCCATCAATCAGTTAGCACACTCTCATAACCTGCTTATGTTGTGTAATCCATCAAAGTAAACTTGTTGTCAACATGACATAATTCTTGCATGTTCATGCAGTTTACACGACTGCACTTCATTACCTCACAACGTTAGAGGAACTTTGACAAGATGTCTAACAATAGAAAAAAATTCTTAAACTCAGCAGCCTTGTTTGCATAATGACTCGCTGTGATGTAAAGTATAAGAAGTGTGTAGTAAATAGGCTGACACATGCAAAATGATCTCCTTTAACAGCTGATAAAAGGTTTATATAAAAAATACAAACCAGAATGGCCAGATGAACCATTGATACCTGTGTAGTTTTGATATAAACACTATGCCAACAAAATAGACTTTATTTTAATTGTCGATTAATCTGTTGATTATTTTCTCGATTAATCGATTAGTTGTTTGATCTATAAAATGTCAGAAAATGGTGAAAAATGTCGATCAGTATTTCACAAAGCCCAAGTTGACGTCCTCAAATGTCTTGTTTTGTCCACAACTCAAAGATATTCAGTTTACTGTCATAGAGGAGTTGCATCACTGCAGCTCTAATACAGACACAGACACAGACACAGACACAGACACGCCCACAGTCATGATGCCTCTGGCTCTTGGTCCATGTGGGAATAGTTAGAAGGAGCCCTCCCCTGTCTTTCTGATGAGTTGTGAATCTCCTCTGACACACACTAACCTGCGAGTGTAGACAGATCTACACACTGCAAATAAAGTGTGTGTGTGTGTGTGTGTGTGTGTGTGTGTGTGTGTGTGTGTGTGTGTGTGTGTGTGTGTGTGTGTGTGACAGCCAGACAGAGTGCAAACAAATCTACACTAACTGTTTCTTAGACCAAGAAGATTGAAAAACTTTCAATTTCACACAGCCTCACATTGTTTTCCCCTACTGTTTGTCTCTATGTGATTATGTGCAGCTTGTATGTACACACTGCCATTGACTCACATGGTTTTACAGTGCAGTAGTCCCAGGGAATGGCAGAGTTGTTGGTGTAACACCAGGGGCCGTGTTTGTCTTTATCAGGGTTTCTGCAGTAGTTTCCCTCCAGGCCGGCCATCAGCATGCCCCTCTCGCCACTGGACAAACACACAAATACAAAAGATCAAATAACTTATCTTTCATCAACATTCAGTAAGCCCAAAAGACAAAACAAAAGGAATTTTTTTTCCCCTCCTTTAAGCAGATAATCCAGCTGTTGATGAAAGTACAACGGATTTGCTGGCGATTTATAACCATTAGTAAAAGCTGAACAAGTTTTGCCAGATAAGATCTGGACAGTCAAACTGCACAGCTGTGTAGGCTCTGTCCCTCCGGACAAGATAAGGAGGTGATTTGCAAAGGAATTACTCACTGAGACAGTATGCATCCACCTACACTCACATATCTAATACACGCAGACATATCCCACACATGTACGAGTTTTAAAACTACAAACTGAGCTCTTTCCCACACTGAATTCCTGACCAATAAGGTGGAGAACTATAAGGGAAAAGGGAGACATGGGAGAGGGATGCTGGGTACCAAATCACAGCAATCCAGAGTGTGTTATTGTGTTTAGCAGCTAGCATAACAGCCAGCTCTCCCTGTGACTCCCTAACCCTGACTTTTGACCCCTGAGCAGGAGCCAAGCGGTGGAGCTGATTGGCTTTGAAGTGTTCCTACAAAGGAGGGGTTTGGGGTCAAAGGAGAGGAGTGAAGTGTATATCCCCCAGCCAAGTTATCACTCGGAGTCATTCCTGCTGAGTTAGGTCATCTTCAGGGAAACACTTCTCTAGCCATTAGGAGATGCTGGAGCGGCTAGTCACGGCACCCGCAGGAGCCGTTTTCTCCTCTGAGGAGCAAGAGGCCTGACTTGATCCGCTAACAACAATAAGACGTAAGTAGAGGTCAATAATGGGTCGCCTCCCCGCACTAACAACCCCGTCTCAGGTTCGCACACATGGTCCTAGAAAAAAACACATTCCCCTGCACACTGAGGCTGTCATGCACAAGTATCACAAAGAGCTAATTTCTCCTGTTGAAACCCATGAAAGGTGAATTTTCAGCTCATTATCAGTGATTTCCTTTGATCCCATTGAGCTTTTCAAAAAAACCACTACACTTTGTTAGACTCTCTCTGATGGGTTACATGCACTAGAGCTGTGTGACATCTTGATCTCTATTTTAGGCAGAGGCGCTTGTCTGCAGTTTATTGATGGTGCAGGTCTGTTTTGCACATCACAGGAAGAGTTTGGAAAAGTTATTAGGTTAGAAAGAAGCAGGGATCCGCTGGGCTGACCTGTTGCTGTGGTCTCTCCAGGGAGCACAGGGCAGGTTTGATCTAGTCCTTGACTGCTCTCCTTGGTAATTCTCCCCAAAGGCTTCATAGCAGTCTGGATTTGGACAAAAAGAGGAAATTAAATGAGACAGGCATAACTCATGTCTGTATGAACAAACAGCTTTGAACAAAAAAAAAAAAAAACAGGCTATAAACCTTCATCGCCACAACAATAGTTTTCTTTGCCATACAGTATTGTTGTACAGTACTACAATCGATTTAAAAAACCTAGTCAATTATAGGCAGAAGAATAAAAACAACCCTTAGTTTCGGAGCTATCGTGGTTGTCATTGGATCTAGAGTATACAGGGCTGGGAACACAAAGAAGTCGTCCACAATGATGCCTCATGGGTCGTAAATAAGGTTTTGAAGCTGTCTGTCACCCTGCGTCTCATTTCTATATGGGAACGTATTCAACCCTCCAGAGTAGACCACAACACAACCTCAGAGGGGGTTTGTAATCCCAATGCTAGGCTACATACTCTCAAAAAGGTCCCTAAGATCCCCTGGGAAATTTAAAATTGTGTACTCAGCCATAGATCTACATCTTTTACTTCCAAATCTCTTGCTACCCCAGAAAGACTCCCATCCAGCACTAATCCGTCCACTCCGTCTTTCACTGTCCAGTGAGACCTGACGATGCTGAGCTGCTGTCAGAGCTCGTTTATGTGACGAGAGGTGGTCAGTCCTTCCCACAGTCCTATAGGGCTACAGCACTCCGCAGGGACGGAGAATACGTGGTTACAAGCCAAAATGTGCGGTTACAGGGTCTCATGTGAACTCTTAGACAAAATATGAAAATATGGACTATTTCTCTGCTTGGGATATAGTGGAAATCAGCTTTCTCCTCGCTGTTTTGAGCATCTAATAAAGCTGTTGAGACTCACCACTGACAGGCCTGTTTTGGGTGCCGCACCGATGGATGTTGGTGCAGAACATGGTGCGGACTCTTGGGTCCGTAGTGAAGCACCACGGGAATTCTTGGCCATCTGGATTCCGACAGTAGTTTTCTCTCAGGTCCCTTGGAAACACGGAGAAAGTCATCCTGTAATCTGTTCGGATATAAGTGCATGCAGGTGGGTGAGTGAGTGGATGTGAGAGTCTGACTCACTTGCAGGGGTAGGCTTGAGGTATGAATGTGTGGTTATGGGGATACTGAGAGTCCCAGCGTTGGCAGATGAGCCCGGTGGGCATCACGTCTACCGTGCCCCGATAACCCTCTCCTCTACCCTGGTAACACTCGGTTGTTTCCACCATGTTACTTTTAGGAGGTGTTTCTGTGAAATAGCAGAAATATATTGATTGTCATGATAACAAACAGCATGTATATATTTACTCAAATAACTTTAATGAACGTAAATACCCAGATGAATGAGTAACATCGTTCTTCAGCCTTTTCTAAACAACCAAAGCTTACACAAGTTTTACAGGGTAATAAAAAAAACAGCTATAGTAGTTAAGTCTCTAGGTCTTGTTGTTTTATAGTTGCAACACAAAAGGTGTTTCAACATAACCCCAAAAAACAACCTTTATATTACCACATTTTCTTGCCATGCTGCTCTTTTCTCAAACACATTCACTCAACGGCCTTTGAAGCACAGATTTAAAACACTGATAAATGCAGAGAACAACACTAAACAACAAGTAGCTGAAAATAACATTTCTGCGATTCCACGTCAGCATGAATTTTCACGTGTGATTGTACCAAAATAGAAAAAGACGTTTATCAAAAATTATTTGGATTGCTAATTTATGCCGTGATTTGCAGAGCAAAGGCAAAGATATTGATAAAAGTAAAATTTGTTGGAAATGGTGGATGGAGAGATGAGGAAGACTGTAAACTGCAGAGAGAGATGAAGGTGAACGAGCTTCCGGTGAACTGTGGCGTTGCATTGATTCCTTGATGAACCGGACTATAGATTATAAAATAAAACATGCATAGCACACTACACTTTTTCTATTTGCCTGTCCTTCATTTATTATTACTTTTAGGCAAGGTTTCTGTGTAATAGCAAAAATATATATTAAGGGATGGGTGACCTTGGTCAAGGTAACATACAGCTTTATGTGTACTCAAATAACTTGGAAGAACGTGAATAACCAGATGAAGGAAATAGTTTGATGAAGATTGCAACATCACCCTTCAGCCTTTTCTAACAACCCAAGCTTATACAAGTTTTACAGGGTAATAAAAAAAACAAGTACTGTATAGTAGTTAAGACTCTTGTGGTTTTATAGTTGTTACATGAAAGGTGTTTCAACATAACCCCCAAAAAACAAGCTTTATGTTTCCACATTGTCTTGCCATGCTGCTCTTTTCTCAAACACATTCACTCAACGGCCTTTGAAGCACAGAATTAAAACACTGATAAATGCAGAGAACAACACTAAACAACACGTAGCTGATAATTACATTAGTGTAGTTCCACGTCAGCACGAATTTTCACGTGTGATTGTACCAAAACAGAAAAAGACATTTATCAAAAATAATTTGGCTGTTTAATGGAATGTCAGATTAAAACTACATTTTATGAACAATTTAAGTGTGAAAAGGAATTGAACATCACGATTTCAGAAGAAGAATGGCATCATGTAACACTAACAGACATCTACTAATTCACAAAAATGGAGAGAATTTAACTGGAAAAATGTTATTAGTTTTTTTATTACGCCTAACTTAAAAAAACATAATTCTAAGGCAACAAACATGCTGGAGGCAATGTGGTCATACAGATGCAAATCATGCACATATCTTCTGGAGTCGCCCAAAAATAGAACCATTTTGGGAGAGAGTGAATTCAGTATTGAAAGAGTATTAGGATATATAAGTGTTACATTTTATACCTGGGCAATATAACTACAGTGGTGCTGAAGGAAGACAAATACTTGGTTAAAATCCTACTCACAGCTGGCAGAAAGGCCATTACAAGAAACTGGCTTGCAGCGGAGCCACCCAGACTTAGACAGTGGTTAGATATAGTACAGGAAATATTTGTGATGATGAAAATTATTTCTCTAAGAGTGAAAGAAGACGAGTTTAACAGAAAATTGGGAAAAATGGATTAGAAATAAAGACATAGGCACTGTATAATTTTATTGACAATAATGTAAGTTATTGGAAAATGTTTTAATAAGAAAATAGTTCTGTATACTGCATCAGCTTTGCTGTTCAAAGTTTCGTTGTTATATTTGTGTTTTGTTTGTGTATGTATAAAGGCAATAAAGACTAAAGTGACAAAAAAATTATAATAATTTGGCTTGCTAATTCATGCTGCGATTTGCATAAAAGGCAAAGACATGAATAAAAGCCACATTTGTTTGAAATGGTGGATGGAGAGATGTCTGACCTGCAGAGAGAGTTGGAAGTGAGCTTTGTAAGATTGAGGTGAATTTAAGATGAACTATGACACTGCACTGCAACCTTGATGAGCCGAACTATAGATTATAGAATAATATTCTACACTACACTTTTTCTATTTGCCTGCCATGCTATTATTATTTCTTCCACTCACACACGACAACCTACTCCGGTCGTAAAAATCACACAATGCAGGAATTTATCTCCCAACTGTCAACATCAAATGGTCCAGACTGTAACAGACAATTTGCTCCGATCGGGAGTGATGCCCAAATCAATTGGCCGAAAAAATTCCAGTGTGTCTGCACCCGCGGGTCTTAAAGTGTTTACATGAGAGGTGCAAATACTTCCCTTTATCTGTTTATAATCCGATTGTTGAAGTACATGAACAGTGAATGATTTAGCACTGAGGGAATAGTCAGTGTGGTTGTGCTTTGGACATGATGAATGGCTAAACAGCCTCAATGTTTTGGCCACCTACTTTCCACAGAACAGCTCACTCTGCGGGTTTAGAAGAGCCGCAGCATAATGAGGCTGATGTGGCCAAAATTGGAAAAACAAGGCAAGAAATATTATCTGCTCCACTTTTCTTTATAGAAGGGCTGCTCATTACGCACAAGTGACGTGCACAAGTTCATTAGCCTGAACATTGTGCGTGATTGTATCCAACAATGTGCAAAGCTGCAGATCTTCAAGACTCTAAAACAGACATTTTCTGTCCATACAATGTGTCTAAAAATAGATTTGCACCAGTTGCGACAGTAAACAAAAGAGCAGGCCTTGACAAAAGAACACTCTGTCTCTCTCCTCCCTGCCTTGTTTTGATTAAGACTAACTGGGTCGTAAACTTGGGCTGTTCCCAACAAACTCCATATCAGAGGGAGAGAGAGGGCAGGAAGGGGAGACAATTTTTAGAGGGGAACAAAAAAAGGGGGAACAGTGAATCACTGGGTCCACATGGAGGGGTGCCATCTAGTAAACATGGTGCCAGGTCTGCTGATGACTCTAGCAGGCAAACAGGCCCGTCACAGACCCGGGAGAGAGAAGCTGAGCCCAACAATAACACCAGCTCTCTCTGTTTTATGTTCACGAGGACCACATAGGCTGTCTTAGTGACTCGTCACTGATTACAGGTCAGCTAAGAGCATGCAGTATCTGCTGATGTACTACTAAGTATAGACACCCAAAACACAGAGCCAGACGTGATACATACACCTACACATCAATCACACTGCTTTGCGGTAAGCGTACGAGGTGTAATGAAAGCGATCTGCTTGTAGTGTGTGTGTGTGTGTGTGTGACCCTGGTGTTGTGTCTGTATGTGTAATAGGAGGTTAATGTGAAGCAGTAACTGAGCCCAGTGCAGTTTGACCACCACGCATGAGAGCTGGCATAGAACAATAAACAGCAGTCCAGTGGCGCAGGGGGAAAAATAAACATTCTGGCTATTAGAGAAGACATAACAGAGCCGAGCTAAAGAGGGGAACTCTGTGTGTGTGTGTGTGTGTACTCCATAGTATAAGCCAATGAGAGGGAGAGGAGTGGTAAAATGAAAGGTGCAGGAAGTTGTAAATTCTGGGGCCGTCAGTCACACTTTGTGAGCCTGTAGAGAACACAAACACACCCACGCACAAACCTGCATAGACTTCCACTTAACATGCATGACATTCAACCACATACAAACAAACATGCATGCATGCTTACCACAAACTTTGATTTTGCAGTACTCCCACAGTGTGTTTGGGTCCGTGGTAAAGCACCAGGGTCTTTGGCGTCCGTCTGCGTTCCTACAGTAGTTATCATCCAGGCCCTTGTCAGGGTACCTAATGCAAAACATGCAGCAAAACAACTTTAATGTCTAGACAAAAGTGATATAAGTCTCACGCTGTTGCACGACCCATAGCATACCCCAAGTCTTTGACTTAAAGTTAAAGAGGACCTATTATGGTTTTGTGCTTTTTCCCTTTCCTTTCATGTGTTATATAGTTTTTTTGTGCATGTAAAAGGTCTGCAAAGTTACAAAGCCCAAAGTCCACGCCAAAGGGAGTTACTCTCCCCCAAAGAAACACTGCTTCTGAACTGCCTGAAACGCCTTGATTTAAGTCCCGCCTTTTCTTCCGTAACGTGGTGATGTCACCAAGTAACACATTTGCATAACGGCTAGTTTGGGAAGCCCTCAAAAAAGTGGAGTCTGAAGAGTTTGGTTTGGTTGACCAGTCACAATAGTGGGCCAGCTGACCAATCAGAGCAGACTGGGCTTTTTGGGGGCGGGGCGGGGCAGGAGCTCAAACAGAGGGCGAAAAGAGATGCAGCAGCACAGCAGGTATGAAAAAAATAAAGCGTTGTTGAACATTAAAGCATGCAAACATGTTCTGTTGCCTGTATGCACCTGAAAATAAGCATAATAGGTCCCCTTTAAGTTATATAGTAGCACAAAACACTAACAGTCATGTGTCTTAAAGCCCAGATGTGCCTGAAAAGAGAATCATATTTCTATTTTGCTTCTGAATACTTTGGAGAACAGAGTAGAAGTGGAGACACAATTCACTCTTGCACGCAACTGAAGCATTAATAACTGGAATGGTGCAAGGACTCCATCTGTGAATCTGCTCAGAGCTCGGGGGAGTGAGGAAGATAATAGGCTGCACCACCACAGGTGTTCTACAGTAAGTCATCCTAAAGTCCCACATCCCTCCAGGCCTGCAGCCTCCAGGCGTGCAGTACTGTAACAGGCTGTGGGACCCCTCTCATTGCGTTAGTGCTATGAGCAGTCTGGGACCTCATTTACACAAACATCGGGATGATTAAGGATGTGTTAACAAGTCCGCACTAATCCAGACCACCTGCCGTCCGACTAGCTGGAACACTCTCTTCTTGACACAGAGTCACGCGCACACAGCGGACATGCACATACACAAACAATGAACATGTAAGGAATACCTATACAGACTTAAATATAAAGGCTCCCTAAAATAAGTATAAGCTTATCTCACGGCTGGACATGAGTCTGCCTTATGATCTATCGAGAGCTTAAAGGAATTTGGGCCAATTGAGTAAAAATGAAGAGTTTTCCCAGCGTAGTGCTGCTAAAAACATACAAATACACACTGGATTCTGGTGGCATTCCTTCAGGGAAAGAAACACTGGCTGACTCCAAATCACTCCAGTGTTGGTGCACCACAACCTCTGGGAATTATTGTGTGAACTTATTATTACATAAAGCATTCTCATGCTTTTTGCTAAATTATATGTATCCATGTGTGTGGGCTTAAGTGTGATTGAGCATGCACAACGGAACGTGATGCTGAGTGATGCAGATGCATGTGAGTGTATGACATGTGTTACCTCTTGGGGTGGTACAGGTGTTTGTGTGGATCTTCCAGGTCCCAGCGCTGGCATTCCTTTCCACTTTCTGTGTGGTCCATGGGTCCTCTGTAATCTTCCCCATTACAGTTCACACACTCAACTACACACACATATGCACACGCAGACACACAAACACACATAAGAACAGCTTAGAGGAATCAAACTATCCAAAATTTAGAAAAAAATGAACCTCGAAAAAAAATGAGAGCAGAGAATGAAAATAAATCATGGTACTTTTAATAGTATAGCTATGGGTTGACAAAGCAATAAACTTGGAATTTAATACATTTTAGGTCATGATTTTCTGCCCCAAAATGGTATTGCAACATTTTTGCAATAAAACCCTTCATAAACAGTTGATAAATCTGCCTTAAGTTCAAACATTATACACATACACTTAATGCAAACGCCTTTACTATATGTCACACTAATGATCACTAATCTTTGATGTAGACAAGGCACCGTGTTTTGCGTGGCGACTAGTACACACTGTCCAGTGTAAACAACAGAGAGCATGCAGATTAGAAACAGATGTTTATGAGTCCACCGCTGTCATGACAGAGCACATTTAATACCACTGGCTGCATGTGTACGTGTGTGTTTGCGCACGCCATGCTTGCGTGTCTGTGTGTATGTTTCCTATTAGGACCAGCTAATTTGTGGAGAAACCCTTCCAGTCGTTTTTCTTCTGGTTGAACGCAGGGCTCTCTATCAAAAATTAAAAGTATCTCTGTTGTAAAACTTGTGATAACCCAGTGGGGACACCATATGTGAGCCGGAGAGCAAGAAGGATTCCCGTCCTGTCTTATCGAGCCACATCCTCATTAAGGTGATCCAGTGTCATATGTGCGGAGGAAACAACCCCTCTGACAGCATGAATCCACCAGGGATTAGATAACAGAGGTCATTATCATCCCTTTCTTCAGACAGACATCAGTGCCTGACAGTAATATTGTGGCTGAAACACCGGTGGGAAGGTGTTTTTCTTTCAAGTTTTACTCATACAGACCCATAACTCGAACTCAGCAGTTACCTTCTCCGTGTGCCACAGGGATGGATAAAATAGCTAACAATGCATCTATAGGAGACGATAGGGGATTAATATCCTCTAACATTCCTCTTTAGGTTCAAACCATTTACAAAACCTGAACCTGATGGAATGAGAGAGGACAGCCTAAACTGAACCACACACCTGGAAACGGCTGCAGCTGGCGCCCGCAAATAAAGAAAATCTGTGCCCCACACACACACACATATACACACACACACACACACACACACACACACAGACACACACACACACACACACACACACACACACACACACACACACACACACACAAACACACACACACACACACACACACACACACATGAAGCACAGTTAGAGCCAGCATTGCTCAGTCCAAGGCACTAGTGTGTGATTGCCTAATTTGCTGCAGCTCATTTCAGACTATCAAGCCTCAATTGGTGAGGCTATTTGCAATGTGGAATGGGCACTATTTTAAGATGAATGTCCTCGCGGATACATACAGACATATTTTGTGTGTGTGTGTGTGTGTGTGTGTGTGTGTGTGTGTGTGTGTGTGTGGCCTACCCTGTGAACACTGCGGTATGCCACACTCCTGGTGTCTGAGGTGTGGCCGAGGGTCAGTGGTGAAGCACCACGGGCCAACGGTGGAGTTGTCTGGGTTGCGACAGAAGTTTTCTCTGAGGTCCTTCTTCCTGAATCTCTTCGACATGAATCTGTCAGGAGCAGAGCCGCGGTTACACAAACAGGCGCATGTATCAAGAAAAGCAAAGCAACTTCTTTTTTTGAAAAGCACCCAAGGTCACAGCGTCTGTTGTCTTTTTATACATCTCTGACAGAATGACGAATCCTCTACTCATTTATGATAAAGCTGCTGCTGATGGCTGAAACCTGCCTGTAAACATGACCAGTGGAAATTAACAAGTGTAAAAGTAATTGATGGCGACGCCGAAGGGTCGACCCTCCGATGACATTATGTTACTAATAAGAGAAAACACATTAATATGTAGAAGAAATGTTAGTTTTCCATGAGGCTGGTTCTACTGAATGAAGTGTAAACACTCTGACAAATGACTCATATCTTCTACATCAGGCGAGCACATGGCTGTGGTCACCGGCTGCGATGATGGACGTAGTGTAGTCTTTGAGGCAAGCTGTGTTTTTCCACATGATGATGAAAAGATAAAAGTTCTGAAGTAGTCTCTCAGTGGAGTGGATAATGACAGAAACGAGAAGGCCTTCGCTGGGCAATCAAAAAAGAGGAGACGGATAAAAATGCAATTTGTTCTTGTGTGTGTGTCAGGCAGAGTTTCCCATGCCTGTAAGCCGACTGATAAAACATACAAAGCGCCTGGGTTTAATTACCTGATCTACAGAGATGTTAATAGCAGCCTGATAAAGCTTTAGGTTCACTGGAGGTACAAACGTACGCTGCCCTCTTTGATTCGTCTGCCGCGGCGACATCTCACTACAAAGCCTTTCAAAGTCATTTAATACCTCTGAGTAGAGGGGAGTGGAGGAGAAAGGATGTAGCATGAGGTTCAAAGGTCTAAGACGTATGTGTCATTTCTGTGGTTCTCTGATGGTTATTAATATCTGGAAAGTGATAAACTTTGTCCTTATTGTACTGGTATTTTCATTGTCTTCCCTTGATGCATAATAGTGTAGTCTTTTTATTTTAACAAAGATAGAAAAGAAAACACACTGCATGTCATTTGTGTCATGTTTCAGAAACCATAATAGTATTTTTTTCCAGTTAAAGGTGCTACATGTGAGATTAGGAGCATTTATGTTGACTCCGAACAGTGCTAACAGCGCTAACAATGAAAACAACAGCCACACTGCTGACAGAGCTAACAGTGTTAACCTGTGCTTACATGCACAAACATGCACTAAGAGCATTCGTGGCCGGCCCGGCGATGTCAGTAAAGCATGGAGAAACTCAGATTACAACACACACAGAGGGAGAGTGACTTCATTCTCTGCTCAGGTACACTTCTCTATATCTTTACATAGCAAAACGTTGTTTGCTGCTATATTAATGCTCTGGGTATCGTATAGGGAACCTTGTAAGATAAACTGCATCTACAGTAGGCTGAATATGAGACTAAATACAGTGTTAGACATTTTGTAAAGGATAAAAGCCGTTATCTTGTCGTTTTCAATGCAATTACTAAAGATCAGTGCAAATCTAACTTCCATAATCCCAAAGAAGGCATTGCTTCACTCGCATCTCTGGTCTTTAAACTCCACTTAATTGGCTCTATTTTTCCTATTGGGAGCTCCACTGCATCAGAAAGTATGCCTGCGTATTGAACAATGAGCTTTATCTGGGGGATGAACCTAAAGTTTAACCAAAGGCTGCATATTAGATATGATCCTAATCCCAGTAAAATACACACACACACGTGAGCACACACACCTAGATAAACAGTAGGGCCACAGCAGGATATGATCTGTGACTCTGTAAAGTGTTACGATGAGGTCAGTTCTGATGAATGACTGCTCCCAGGAGCCTAATCAACCCCTAATATATCACACTCATATACACACACAGACACTAGCCTCTAGCTACTAGCTAATTGCATCACTAACAGACCAACACCAACATTAAGAAGCAGCTTTAACACCACTTTGTTTGACACGGCGGTGAAAAGATTCTTACTTGTGTTCATGAGGAATAGGAGAGGCCCAGGCCTGGCACAGGATCCCGCTCACCGTCACTGACCTCCGCCCCCTGTAGCTCTCACCTGTACCCACAATGCACTCCCTCACATAGTCTGAAAGGGAGACAGACAGAGAAAGATAGAGAGAGAGGATGAGGAGAGACATGATGACAGCAAAAAGAGAGCGAGTAAGTGGGATGAGCCAACAACCTCATCGCGAGTGCTGTGTACACAGAGCCAGTATGGATGATGAAGAAAACAGACAGAAGGAGATGTTCAGCTATAATGCCGAGCTTAACGAGGACGGGACAATGCCAAAAGCCAAATCTGTTTTCCTAATCTTCTGCAAAACATTTGGATCCAGTAAAATGGGCTGCGCAGCTTGCATGTGTTCACTGTTGTGGTCAGTCAGAGTCAAGTGGGACGGGGGTTTCCGTCGTTTACACAAACTTAATGACAGAAAATGGACCATAATGTGCTGCAACGCAATAAACACGACAATGGTCCTAGCCCTTACTTCACTTACTCTTGAGGGATCATAATGAAGCTACAATTACTCTGAAAATATGTATTTATATAGTTATAAAATTCTCCCGCATATATGAAAACAACAAGGAGTACACTGAAGCAATGCTGCTGATTGGAAGTGAGACTATATAGAGAAGTTTTTTCTGATGGAAAGATATGGTGACACCACTTTAGTATCAGCTGGTAGAGAAAAAAGGTGGAACAGTAGAGGGCACCTTTCTTTTGATACAGTTGGTAGTTGAAGTCCTGTTGGATCTGAGCTCCTGGCGAGTTCCTGTCGAACGACAGCCACTGGCATTTCCTGTTTTTATGATCATAGAGGAACGCTCTGGAGAATAAGAAGGAGAGATCATGGGAAGAGTGAAGTACATAATGACGGGGCACAACTGTTACATGAGTGTGCAAATCAGCAAGAGGAGGCCTGCTAAACAAGCCGGACAACGTCAAACGGGAACCACCACTTCACTCTATTGATTCATTCACAGTATGGGAGAGTCACTTTTAAGAAACAAAACCTCCCTGCAGCTGAAAGGGTGAAGCCATAATTAAAGCAGACATACCTGCAGCTGAATGGGAGTCTCCTGTTGCGGCTGCAGGCTTTGGCACACTTGGCCATGCTCAGCTTCTTGCTTTTGGTCAGGTGGGAGGAATCGGGAGACACGACGACCAGCCGTACGCCATCAGTCTTCTGGTAGTCCTGGAGTGCATTTCTTTTGCCCTCTGATACACAATTACATAACATTTCAATGACCATTCAGCAGATAGTCTACCACCACAAGGCCCATGGCTCTGATTACAATAATTATGTTTTTTTTATTTTTACCTTTTATGTGTACTATAAGGCGGTGGTTCTCAACCAGGGGTCCTTGAGAGGTCCGGGGGCGGTACCCAGAAAAATGGGGAATAGTTTATTTTCACTATAGAAGTGAGTTCAATGTGAGTAAGAGTCATAGGAGTGACTATTCTGATTATAGGTTTCACTTCCTCCATGGTTATCTCCTCAACTGTAGTTGACAACTATAGATTTCTGGTCTTAATCATATCTAACAACCAAAATATTCTCAGATGGAGGTCCCTGAAGCAAAATCAAATGGGGGTCTGTGACCTAATGTGCATCAATTTAGGGATCATTGATACGAAAAAGGTTGAGAACCACTGCTATAAGGAATATAAGAAACACTGAATTGATTTTACTTTTAAGGTAAACAACATTCATTATTATGATTAACTAACATGCACACAAACACTGTTGCAAACCCCTCTCTGTGGTCTGGGAAATCTGCTAATGAGCACCAACTAGTCTGAGAACACTGTGCAACAGCATACAATGTGTGAATTAGTCTGCTTTAACTGTTATTAATCTACAGGACCTAATAGGATGCGCAGTCATTTATCACTGAATGAAACCAAGGCTGACACTCACACACACACACAGTGAGGGGACTCAGTAATGTGTGTTGCCTCAGTTGTTGGCAGGTTCTCTAAATCTCTGCAAAATCAGAGAGCCAGTTAGACATTTACATTTAGACCAAAGAACTCCTTTCTGCTCCTCCTCCTACGCATCTCAACCCTCTGCTGCCTATATGCACTTCAATTGATTCAAGGGCTCTTATCAACAGAGAAAAAACTTAATCATGCAGAGTTTCTGTGCCTGAACAGCTGTCGATTCGTCGGGCCTATAGTTTAAACAACATAAACAACCACAGGTGGTGTTTCAGATTCAGTGGGACTATTTGGGGTGTTTTGGGGGATGCGGTGAGCAACCTGAGGATCGCATCATGTTGGTCTGATCCTCAACTTGAGTCGTTCGATGAGCCGCAAAATCACACTCTTGTCAGAACCACAGGATGCCCGAAGCACTAAATCTGTTTTAATAGGGGTCATTTTTGTGGGATAGGGGGTTGTATGTATGTATTCACTTTATCACAGAAGTTATTTATCGCGTGATCCATTCAGTGTGTCTTAATGCGTCCCTATGCGGCGTAATGCGCTCTGGCACGGAGCGATAGTGCACTACAGCAAGAGTTGAGATAAAAAATAATAAAAAAAAAAACCCTGCTAGATGTTAGTAATGATTCAAGCATCGTTTTTATATTTTAGTCCAGGAATGGCCAACTTAAGACGTGTTCTCAAGACTAAGAATCACTTTAATACACTATCTTGTTAGAATTATATCCGAAAAATAACTGATAGAAATATCACAATTAACAAAACCTTACACATTATAGGGCTACAGTCAGACTAGATAGGGAATGTTAGGCATATTAGATGGCTACATACAACAGATCATAGCCTAATAAAGTTATATTAATAAAGCCTCTCTTTCTTAACTCATGTTTGCACGGACAGCGCGCTGTGCCACCAGCAGCTCCAGAACAGTGTGGCAGACCTTAATGCTTTGATCCAAACTCAACTTACCAGAACAAGAAATGACGAAGAGTCCGAAAATGAGCTTGTAAATCCACATCGCGGCGTCACGGAACAACAGTTTCAGAAACAAATGAGGAAAAAAAAATTGCTGCTTGCTGCGCTGTCGGACTGCGACCAGGAGATGTTGCTTCCACCACTGCACAGATGATGCGTCTCCTCTCTAAGTACTTCCTCGCCTCCCTCCCTCCCTCTCTTTGCGTGTGTATCACTTTATCTCTCTCTCTCCCTCTCTCGCCTCTTCTTTCTCTCTTTCTCTTTTCAATTAAGTGTTCTTTATTAGCCTGAATGACACACACTGTGGCCAAAGTTTCGGTGACATTTTTGGATATGTCAATTTTCATATCAGTGTGTGATCTTTAAGTCACTGTGTTTGTGTGTGTGTCATTAGGCTAATGTATGTTACCATTATGTCCCTATTCTGTAAGCAAGACCTCCTATAATAGGAGTCCTATTATAAGAAAATATTAAAGCATAAAAGTTTGGCAGTCCTCAAGAAATTCTTAAGATTTTGTTGACTAATTGATTAGTTGATTAAATCGAAAGATCTCTAAGTTACTCAACAAAGAATCACACAAAAGCATCACTTTAACTCTTGTGTGTACCAGAGATGTGCTGCTGCACTTTCTCATCCCAACTCGTCATATACTGACGCTTTGTCTGACCCCTCTGCCTCACTTTTCGGTTGCAGTGAATACGTGCTTAATGTTGTGAAGTAAACAAAAACACTTGCTTAGGTTCAGGTAATAAAACCACTATTAGATTTAGAACAAAACAACATGGTTGGGCTTAAAACTACTAATTCGTACAGTGAAAATGACACGAAACATTGTGAACGGGACATGAAAGAACAGTTGATTGCAACTTGATGCACGGGACACGAACAGCGCTCTCCTGGATGAAAGCCTTGTGTTGGACCCATCCAACCACCTTGTGTGTGTCTTTACGCTCTTTAAACTATGTCACAACAGCCCTTTCCCTGAGCGTTTAATATTGACGTAGATGAGTTTACAATGTAGTTAATGGAAAGCACAGTATAAGGCACACTATAAATCCCTGTGGACAAACTGGAGGAATATAACAATAAATGTATTTATTCAACCGATTCTGTGTCCATCCCTCTCCATCTTGCATCTTTTTTTTCCCTCAAGATCACCAAGCGGCACAGTGTGCACAACGAAACAGATATTGGCAGGCACTTGTCAACGCTGGGAAACTCAGTGGGGATGTAAAAGAGGAGGGGGGAGGGAGTGTGTTTATGCTACTTTCCTTCTTCCCCCCTGTGTCAGATAAGAAGTGAAGTTACTGGTGGGGGGGATGGGGGGGGGGGGGGGTGGGGGGGATGGATTGGGACAAGACAACCCAATCCATCTCCTGAGTGTCATCTCTATTTCCAGCGATGACAGCATGAGATAGGAGATGTGACACTTAGCTGGCCTTAGCATTTTCTCGAAACACGCTCCTGTCCTCCAGTGACAGTAAATAGAAATCACATTAGTTACCACGGCGCAGATTGAGAGATGCAGCATCGTGGGGATTCCCGGTATTTTCTTTTAAAGGGAGAAATAAATATGTAGGAGGAGACAGTCAGACTCCATCTCGATCTCCTCTCTGGTTCAATGAGTAATGCTCCTGCGGCTTCCTGAGACGACCACAGAGTCATTCTCCAATAATAAAGAATCAGCCATGAGTCAGATACTTTCACTGGAGCAGAGCGCAAGCCTTTCGTTCTACCTTCCTTTACGTACAAACACACGCAAACGCAACCGCACACGCCGTCTCTTGCATGCAAACATGCATCCAGACTCTTCTGTCACAATCACAAACACGCATGCTCGTACATAACGAGCAGCAGACTGAGTCGCCATCACCGCAATCTCATTACTGACTCTCCTAGCAAGAATCCAGTGGGTGTTTTCACGGCGTCTGCTAGAAGATGGAAATTAGAGAGAGCCGGTAGCCTACTGCCTCGCTCATATGAGCCCGTCACCAGTCAAGACTCCTCACATCTGTGGCTGGTTATTGCCAGAAAACTTCATATCTCCATGCAGCTGGTAATGGACGGAGGAAGTTCAGTGGGAGATGGAGGGATGATATGAAGAAGTTGATACTGAGATAGCGTAGATGAAGAGCAATGTGAGGAGAATGGATGGACTGTAGCAGGAAGGCACAATACAGAGCAGTATGCTGCAGGCTGGGGCTGTCTGAGTGCATATTTGTGGAGTGTGGGGAGTATTAATAGACTTCCTGCAGATTTGTTTGGAAGTTTTTGTGTGTGCACGTTGTGTGAGTCACGCGTTGTATACCGTTATTCCCCTGCGCAAGTGTGTGTGTATGCATGCATGTGTTTTCATCTGCAGCAAATTAGTTGAACCTCATTGTGACCTGGAATCGTTCCAGCCTCTCCTCCAGATTTCAGGCATATGACCTTATGTACAAGAGATGGAGTGGGATGGAAAATTGAGAGACGAGATGACAGGGACGGACAGACAGCGGGATAGTTGGAGTGAGACGGGAGGAGATAAGGAAAGAGGAAAGGGACTCAGATTGAGGAAGTGTGCAGAGCAGAGGTGGCTCAGGTATTTCACTCTAATGAGAAACAAATGACTTTTAGGGGTTGTGTGTGTGTGTGTGTGTGTGTGTGTGTGTGTGTGTGTGCGTGCGTGTGTGTGTGTGTGTGTGTGTGTTTGTGTGTGCCTGCGTGTGTGTGTGTGTGTGTGTGTGTGTGTGTGTGAGTGTGTGTGTGTGTGTGTGTTTTTGTTGGGGTTAGTGATGACAGTGGTGGGCCTAGATGCTATAAACACAGATACTCTGTCAAGAGATCCTCCTTTAAACAAACACACACTTCCTGTTGTCAGTGCATGCGACTGTAGTCACTGCTCGTAATTGAGATCTGCTGACAGCTAACACAAATAAACTACGCACACGCACAATCTGTCCCCAACAGTTAAAAAATATGGCTTCTCGGATGTGTAAAACCAGACTTTTTTTTTCTTTTCTTCATTCAGCCCTCTGGTCTGCCTTCAAGTCACATTTCCATTTGATTTCTCAGATTGCGACGGTGAAAAAAGGCCGGAGAGTGGGCAGCAGACAGAAACGCAGAACTGGAGTTTTAACACATCGGTTCATTATCATGCACATTAGCAGACTGAGTCACCAACGCATCCCTAAAAATAGCTTTAAAGAGGATCAGATGTCTATAACAGATATACGGTAAAACGCCTCACTATGCCATTGATTTGTCTTTGCTCTCTAACAGAGAACAACTGCTTTTGTCATCATCACTGAGACGCTGAAAATTACTCCACCGATCACAGAAAGCAGAGCGTAAAGTTTCACTAATAATGACTCACGACGTGCTGAATCATTCAAAATTGAGTCGTCACGTCTGCAGATGTTCCTGGGAAATTACATGGATTGTTTTTTTCGGGGAAAAGTGATTTTACTTCCCACAAAAGCACCTTTTGTGAGTAAAACTTACAAGAAATATTGTGAGTCTGCAGCCAGTTACTCATTAGACAGCAACTTTTCAACTTCACAAACTTTAACAAGATCACTCTTATGCTGACAGACATAGAGTCCTAAAACCCAGAAATGAGTTAGCATTTTAGCATTACCGGTTCCCTCGTCTGGAAGTCAATGGGTTTTTTGAATGGGTTGTTGGTTAGATGCCTGAAATAATGTCTGTGGTTAACGCGATATTTTAACGTTTTGTTCTACGACATAAAATACGTCAGTAAATATCCCACTCGTGAATTTTGAAGCCTTTGTGTGTCTTAAAAAAGGCGGTTGCCAACAAGTGGCTAAATGAGACTACTAAATGTCATCACGCCGACTCGTCCGCCTTTACAGCCTCGTTGTTTATACTCGCGTTCATGCGGCCGTGGTGTAGTTCCTTTATAGCCTAACGTTAGCTTTTTACTTCTGGCGATTGCATTCGCGCTTCAAAAATCATAAAAGTGGTGTCCATTTGTGAAGATTATCTTGCTGAACAAAACATGTAAGTATAATAAATGTGTGTTTGTCACAGAGCTTATTTTCTGCAATAATCCAAAACCCAATGGAAAAATCACGTTGGCTTTTTGTCGAGGGAACCAGGGCGATGCTAACTTCCTGGTTGACCGACAAAAATACGTCATCCCTGGAGCACTCTATTGAGTCTTCAAACACACTAACCATTTCAAATCAACAGAGCATGTCTACAGTAGTTCACCGAGCACGGCCCTTGTTCAGCCTTTTGTCTGCACCTCCTCCTGTGTTTATGGGTGTTGGTGTGAACGTTTGAGACACAACCTGGGAACAATTCATTAACTAAATGGCCTGGTGAGTTTGTATATCCACACAAGCCATAACTGTTTAAATGACACATCCTTTAGCGTGGTACACATGAAGTGCGCCGCACAAACACATCAACATCCCAAACGCACTCTATTGTGCCGGCCCTTTGACAGCAGATGTCAAAGTGCACAACACTGAAACAAACTGGAAAACAAACACAAATACGTCATGTTTACATACACAAGCTATATTAGAAAGGAAGGAGTATTATTTTGTGCTATTCTCTTGCTTCCAGATACAAATGTTTAATTTTGAAACCACTGTCCTGGATTCAGAGGTTTCTAGTAGTACCTATACTTCCCTTTGGGACCTGTTCATTAGAGCTGGAAATTTGATTAGAATTACTCAAAATAAAATCTGTCACTAACCACACACACTATGAATTGAACTCCATAAAATCCAGTACGGCTGAGCAATGTGACGATCGTAAAGACGATATAAAAATGTCTATCATATATATTTTTCTATATTGTTTCTATCCCGGTATAGGCTAGTCCTATATTTATATATTTATTCGCTATAATTTCGCTTAAAACTGCTATGTTGCTTTTGTACTCAAGTTCTTAAAATGAGAAAATACTCAGTACTTTTCATTTGGCAAGTATTTATTTCACACGGGTATACAAAAATAGGCTTTACCATGTGGTTATTTCATATAGACTATTGAATTACCAGAAGACATGCTATATCGTGATATATATCATTATCGAGATATGAAATGACCTACAGTATATCGGGACAGATTTTGGCCATATCGCCCAGCCCTAAAATCCAGTGTAACCACCGAAGATATTTAATACAGTAAAGCATTTAAATATTTCACTTGCACACAAAGACACTATCCAAAATCAGGAATTTGGCTTCAAGTGAAGCACTTCTAAAAATTCCACGCATTTATCACTACAAAAGAATAACTACCGCATGGACACAACTTACAGCCAAGATAGGAAACCAAACACTGCCCGAAGGGAAAGTGGAGAACAGGTCTTAAAATAGTGCCTAAACCTGTGTTTCCTCATTTCTTACACATCTGCTAACAGTCAGCTTGTCTTGTCTGCTGCTTACTGCTAATTTACCCCCACATGACTCACGTAGAACTGGAGACACACAGGGGAGGGAGGCTGGTCGGCAAAATTAAACAACAGAGGGGGAAAAAGCTGCTCTGGGGCAGCAGGTACATTTCATCCCACATGTGCCTGTGTCAGACCTCATACGTGTAATTAACATGTTGATGGTGAACATGGCCTAGTGTAAGCGGGACAGCGTGCAGCCCGTGTCTTCAGAGCCCACCTGAGCGATTCGCCAGACGCAGGTAACTTGAAGCACGAAGACACACAAACATCTTCTGTGGGGTCTTTGGGAGCCAGGTGCAAAAGTTTTACCAGTCAACCCACTCTTAGTGGAGGGCCGGCAAAGCAAAGATGCCAGTGGCACAACACTCATCAAAGTTTCTACAACCACAACCAGGTGACCCTTTTTACTATTGAGTCAATCCCCATAGACCTCCATGTTAAAATGCTCAACTTTACAGCAGAAATAAACATGATTACAGCCTGGTACAAAAAAGGATTTTGGTCTCTATAGTTAATATCCCCATTCATGACAACTATACGGGGGTGAATCTTTCTATAATTCACACGTTTAAATTATATTAAGGCTTAAAGTTAGACATAATTGAGAGCGTGGCCGCTGTGAGTGACAGTTGGGTGGCAAACCAGGTCGCTAGCTGCTAGCTGTATGCTCTGCTGTGCCACCCGGTCCCGCCTCAGCCCAGGCCTGCCCATTTTTGGATTAGCCGTGAGACTGTGTCGTCATTGCTAAAATGGCGAGGGCCGGGAGAGAGCCACCCACTTTGAGCTTCACGACGGCTCCGCACGGCTGCTGCTAACAGCGCTAACAGTGAAAACAACACTGCTGACACAGCTAACAATGTTACCCTGGGGGGGGGGGGGGTGGGCTCTACGGTTCCGCAACGGCACCATCGGTCTGGACGTCGTTATCAGCTGTAAACCACCGTATGAGAACAGTGCAAAGCGGCAGCCATTCGAGCTAGCCAATGGGGCACGCTCTCATGCAGTAAAAGCACACGCAGCCAGCCACCTATTTCATCAAAGCATAGAGAAACTCAGATTACAACACACACACACAGAGAGTGACTTCATTCTCTGTTCATGTAGACATTACTCCTCTATATCTTTACATAGCAAACAGTTTGATGCTATATTAATGCTCTGGATATCCGTAATAAAGAGACTTAACAAAATACCTGATCCCATGATGAGAATGACATATACTCTTTAACCGTGGCGAATGTGCGTGCCCCCCCACAAATCTAACACCTCATGTTACCAGTTAATGTATGTTAGGCCCCACTCTAAATACAGAGAAAATCCACAAATCAATCCCCAATCTGGGCTGGAAAGTGTCCCGTTGAGACTGTTCACCTGGACAGAGTTTTCCAGCGTTACGCCTGTCAATCACACTGAACACACACACTCAGACACACACACACACAGCATGCTTACAATCTGAGAGAGGAGAGAGAAAAGCCAAGGTAGTGAGAACAGACAAGTGTGTGGTCATGTTTATGGGTTTGGAAGAGCCTGTGGCATTTCCTGATAACCCATGCCAAGTGTGTGTTTGGTGTTCCTTCCAATCCTCTGTTTGTCTAACACCAATCTTTCTCTCTCTCTCCCCCCATTTTGCAAATATATTTTAAGGTTTTCCTTGGCCTACGTTGTTGCCAGATTGAGTGAGGGTTTGTAAGAACAGGTGCCAAAAAATTTGAACAATCACAGGAAAATATCTGAAGCATATTTGGGATCCTTTTGGGTGATTAAGAACTTATTTGATGCTATCTGTATTTTCCTTTTGCGGCAAACAAATCCATTTAGAGTTCCATAATGGCTAGCAAAAACATAAAGATTTATCTACAAATACTGTTTGATCCAAGTCTGGGGAGAAAGAGAGTGTGTCTCATACAGGAAAACACACAGTAGATCATTCAGGTAGCAGTCACTGACAATACTGGAAGACTTCAACGCACAGTAAGAGACTGGTTTGGCTTTTTTACAGGATGCCCCCGATGCCCTTACCGGACTGTGTTTCATGGTGATGGAAAAACTGTGACCTCTCTGTTTCTGCTATCAGGAAGTGTACACTTTTGTCAGTATTACAGAAAAACAAATGGTGCCAATTAAAAATCTTGCAGCTAATGTAAACCACATTATAGTTACCAGATTGAGGGAAGTTTATTCTGACTTGGGTTGATTGCCCCGAGGGTGTCATGACCCAGAGGCTGCTGAGAGTGTTGGGACTAAATTTAGTGCTCAATGTACAATCAAAGTGTCATTGAGCCGCAATACTGTTCCAAAAATAGCATTCGCTGGTAAAAGCCTACGCAAATGGATGTTATGTTACTATCAAATGAACTTTAGAGGGGTTTACTAATGACATGCTGATCCTTGGAGATCCAGTCACGGGTCATGTTGTTGACGCAGCATCAATCTCATGTGTCACTTCCTGCAATTAGTGGAACAAACTCAAAAAGCCACTCTCTGACTTTTACTTCACCACCAATGAGTCATGCAGTTCCAGCTTTAAAGGCTTTAGATTGGGTGAAATGTTACATTATGTCTTGGGGAACCTAACACTAATGGTGTTCTGCAGAAACACTTAAAAAGAAAAGCTGATGGGCAGAAAAAAACATCAAAACTGTGCTTGAAAAGCGGCTCAGTATTTGGTAATGAGGTTAAAACAAAGGAAGAAAATGCCCGTCACTCAAATTAAAATGCCTCTATTGTATGAATCATTGTTCTGTTTGACATGACGACAATACCATTGCACCATACCATTGCAGCAACATCCTGACTGAAAAGAACAAGTCAAAATCATAGACTGTATAAGAAGTTACTGAAACGTCATCCATTGGTTTGTGGACTGCCGTTTTGAAACCTCGAGTTCGGCCTTTTGCCGTCGCCATCTTGGTTTTTGCAACCAGAAGTGACACGAGAGGGTGGAGCTAAGCACAATCGAACGCTGAATAAGACATTTTTAGGCGACCAGAGGGTTACAATTAACTTTCATGAATATAAAACACACT
This sequence comes from Sebastolobus alascanus, assembly GCA_916701645.2. Taxonomy (NCBI): domain Eukaryota; kingdom Metazoa; phylum Chordata; class Actinopteri; order Perciformes; family Sebastidae; genus Sebastolobus; species Sebastolobus alascanus. The sequence continues at coordinate 44,743 of CAKAOJ020000083.1, forward strand.
ATGAAAGGGCTACGAAAACACGGGTAACGCCGTGGTAGCAACCTGTCAATCACAAGGTAGCCACACCCTAAAGCGTACCCTGCTTTGTGGTCTATTTTACTCTAAATGGGACCATAATTTACTAAATGAACATCACGCTGTATTGAAGAACACTTGAAACTAGCAATTGAGACCATAAACTTATGTTTACAATGTTTACTGAGGTAATAAATCAAGTGAGAGTAGGGTCAATTTCTCATAGACTTCTATACAATCAGACTTCTTTTTGCAACCAGAGGAGTCGCCCCCTGATGGATATTAGAAAGAATGCAAGTTTAAGGCACTTCAGCATTGGCTTCACTTTTCAGACCCCGGAGGTAGCCCACTGGTCAGAATGGAGTTTTCCTTTCAGACAAATTTTAAACAAATCCCCAATTTAACACAGTTATCTAAACCATTTGGTTGGCTGCAAAAACAAGGGTGAACCAAAAATGTCCTTTATAATCATCTTTGAATTATAAATCCACATGTGCACATATTTACTATACTGCAGGCCAAAGTTAAAACAGAAAATAAAATGTTTAACAGACAGATAAGGTAATTATTTTAATGTTCAACTTCGTTTTCTTTCCAAACAAACTGTTTAAATACCATGGTAAAAATATGGACTTGTTTTGTGTTTGGCCAGCGGTCTGACACTCATGCCATAACTGTGATCCCACGGTTTGATTCTGGCCTGCAAGCTTTATTGCATTTCATCCCCTCTTGCTCTCTATTACCGTGACTCCGGTCACATTTGACTGTCAACCACCTAATAAAGGAAAAGTAAGAAGAAAGAATAGAACTTGGAGAAAAAAGGGGAAGCTGTTGCATGTGCTGAATTGACTCAGTTAAGCCATGATTAGAACAGACTCTTTGGTCCCATATGTCAGCAATGAAGCTGGTAAGATGTCACAATTAAAAATTCATGCCCAGACCTAAAAAAAAATAAGGCGCAAGTTGTAAGAAAAACATCCATTCATTCATTCTCTTATTGTGGTTTTTTTGACTTATGAAGTTTTCCAAATTACAAATTGAAAAGAGATGTAGAACTTGTCTCTGCTTTTCCTGCGTCTGTAACTTCTTAAGCCAGGCATGTTAAAGGGTACGACCTCGTCCCCATTTACAAGAGTATCCCGTTACAACCTCCCTTCTACATATCGCTACACAGCACACATACGAAGACCTCCCAGTCTGACACATCTCCAAGAAAAACAAACGCCTTTATACTTTGCACTCCAAACTGTGGCTGTATTGATTCTTAGATTGCCATCAGATAAACACAAATACCATCAAGTAAAGCGCTCGTAACGCACAAGTACTCTGTAACTCTGGTGTTAGCATCTGGCTTTCTGCTGCTGCCCTGCGCAGGCGATTGCTGAGCTGTCTGTGTCAATAATGTTGCCAGAGGCATCACAAAATTAGAAACACAGGGAGAAGACCTCAGTCAGAGCTCACTGGGACACAGTCTGCCACGCTCGTCATCATACAGTTAAGCTGCTCATTTGGAGGAACCTTCTGTCGGGTTTCTCAATATGGTATGCATGTGAAAATGTGTTTGTACTGCAGAATGGAGGAAGAAGAACTCAGCAAACAGGAAATAACTAGTTCATGGATTTTTTTTTTTTTTTTTTTTTAAAAAAGAGCAATTAGGTATTCTCCGGGGTAGCCATTTCTACTGTACATTAATGTGTGTAATATATGCACTCATGTTTGGCCAAGTGTGTTCTTATGCTGAAAATAAATCACTTAAAATAACTTCATTAAGAGAGATTAAAAATTATTGGATTGAAATTTTACATTATATGACAGGGACAAAAAATTAGCAGCTTCTTGTGACGTTGCAAACACTTCCACATTACCATTCAATTAATTAACTCTCAGCAGTAAGCACATTAAGTATATGAATACCTAACTTAAAGGGAAACTTTACAGATTTTCAACCAGCTTTGCATCATTGCAATTTAGATGGTATGTGCAAATGAACGATGTTTGGCTTCCTCCGTGTTGCCTGCTCTGATGAGATCCTTGCTCATTTGCCGACGGCTGAGCGGGGGGGCTCTAGGTGCTGGCAGCGTGGAGGGAGGTTGAGCATTGGTAATTTGCATATACTACCCGCATTGTAGTGATACAAAGCTGTTTGAAAATCGGCAAAGTTTCCCATTAAGGGTAACTTAACAACCCCTGAAAATCTTGTTTTTGCTGACCGTCATTGGTTTAACTTCTCACCTTCCTGCAGAGATGTAAAAGTGCACCCTGGGGTGCGTCAATACACCGTGACATCACTGTGCTGGGCGTAGTTAAACGTGCAACGTGGCACACGTTAACCACAAATCCCACCCATCAGTGATGCACAAAGAATGGAAACTTTCAACCAGAGAGGGTAGCAAAACATTGCTTTTCAGCCTGGTGTTAAATTGCTCTTTAATCCTAATTTCTTAAAATTATTATTACTAGGCAGTGAAGAAATCATTAAAATGTACAGGGCTATTTGATTAAGTAGCAATCATCAGCACGTACGTCATACATAAACACAGAAACAGCGAAACGCAGATGCACTTCCCTTTTTCAGCAGCTGTCCCTTTTTCCAGGAAGTATGACACGTTTGGTCTGCTCCAAGTGGAGCCGAAGCAACCGGCCACAGATGTGACAATAAAAAGGAGAACTCAGGTCATAACAATACAACACTTTTATTGTGAATATATATTTGCACAATAATCAACACCATATTATAAACATTTTTCTTTTCTTTCATTTTCTCTTTTATACAGTAAATAGTATTAGTGTACAAATGTATACAAAATTTATTCAGGCTAATCAAGTTCCACAAAAGAGTAATTCATGTACAGTATTAAAGCACAATCAGATATCGGAGGGACACGCACATGCCTGCACATAGACACGGGACCCCCGGGGTAAAACACAAGTCAACACGCGACTCCGATAGACAGGCATAACCTGAACACTCAACAAGGTCACCACGAAGGCAAGGTGGAGAGAACCCAACTTTAATTGTTAAAATAACTAAAAAAGAAAAACTTAAAGTGTGATATTTATGACTTATGGTAATGTAAGGCAATGCTAAATTACCACTGGTAGTAGTGTATTGTCAAAGTTCTCTCCAACAGGCCCTGATGCTGATCAGAGGCATAGACAGCGTTCAAACACAGAACAAGCTCATCCCATGACATTGCAGCGTTTCGACACTGAGCCTTCAGAGTCTGCTTCACAGCACTTTATAGATCAAAACAAAGAGGAAACAAGCATAAAGAGAACAGCAAGGAGGAGGAAAACAAAGAAACAGTCATTTCGATATGCTGATCTCATTCACAAGTCATCTTGGCTCCTGAGTCTGGTGATCCAGAAGGGGAACAGAAACCCGACTAATAAAGAGAGGTGCTGGAATGCAAAACTCAAGTCTGGTTTAGGTTTGTTTTGACCATGGAGGAAAATGATATTTATCTCCCATAATCAAAATCACTGGTTGTCTCTACTGAGGTCTGGGCCACATAAATTAGAATAACTGCAGCAGATTTGGCCCATTTCACAACATATTACTGCAAAGGGCTACCCTCTGGGCTATACTGCAGAAAGCATTAGCATAGAAGCATACATGGTGAGAATACGACTCTGATCCGCTGTTTCACTCAGGTAACAGACTGTTTGAGCTACTATGTAGGCACTGGGAATTTGATGCATCAAATTGAAGACAACCAAAGCTGTCAGACCAAGTACAAACATATTTGAAATTGTAATATCCTAACAGATTTTGACTCGCATGATCTCACTTATTTCTCAGCAAGGTATCTAAGATATCTATCTATCTATCTAGCTAACGTCGTAACTTGAATACTGATGCGCACCCACGTCTGAGGAATCTCTTAAAATAAACTAGCCTGCAGATTCTCTGTAGTAGGTTTGTGTGGTCCTTGGTAGTGTGTGGAGCTTTGGTCTACTGGTGTTGTCTTTAGCTCTGTACTGAGCACATGCTGCTACAATACAACACCTAGCTTGTCACGTAGTTGATTTTGAGTACAAAAAAAAAAATTAAATAGATAGGTACAGTACATTAAAAAAAACACTCAAACAAATAGGGATATTCTTCATAGTTGCCAAAAATAAACAATCATTGCAGCATAATGATTCATACGCAGTAAGTATAATAAGCAACAAACAATAACAACAACTACACAAATCAACGCTGTCAGTGAACGTACAGTCTTTGAATGATATTTAGTTGGCATAGTGGGACTCTTCAACCTCCGCTAAATCAATCAGAGAAACAAATGAGGCAGAATTAAAGGGTTTGGTTAGCTCTTACTCTTGCACCATAGGAGAGTATTAAGAAGTATATTGTGGAAATGAGTGCAGCTGAGCACAGTAAATGTGTCTCTATTTTTGAAATATGACAAGGAGGAAATGGATGCGCACCCTTTGGCATTGGAAAATGGAAATGTTGATACAGTCGTCAGAAAAAGAAATGTCTTGTTGCAAATATTCTGCATACATCCTGGATGAAATAACTGGAGTGTCTTCTGGCCTCTTGTGGGATGAGATGATGATCAGTGTGTCTATGTTGGGGTCATGAGTGTTGTAAAGATGTGACGAGCCACAGCAGCAGTAGTTGGAGCCCTAGCATTGGCCAAAGACACGGGCTCAGACAGGTCCCTCCTCCACAATCAGAATCATCTTCCTGTTGGACAAATCAGTTGTCAATCAATCAGATAAACAGTCTTCTCCTACATCCAGTAGATCTACTACAGTACAACTACCACCATCGCCACTACAGTTGCTACTAACAATAATGAGCAGTTCATGATTGTATTGCATCTTATCCTATGCTATTCTATCATAATATACCCTACTGTGTTCTATTGTATCATATTCCTAAGCCTACCTGTCATATTAAAGGCACAGTCAAACATTTTAGGAAACATGAATATTCACTTTCTTGCCAAGAGTTAGACTCTCTTTGTGCAAGAGTGGTCTATCTATCAATCTACCTCATCTATCTCTCAGCAAGAAAGCAAACAAGCGTATTTTAAAATGAACTTCTAATTTAAAGGAACAGTGTGTAGCATTTAGGGGAATCAACTGGCAGAAATGGAATATTATATCAATAAGTGTGTTTTCTTATAATATATATAATCACCTGAAAATAAAAATCATTGTGTTTTCGTTACCTTAGAATGATCCGTTTCAGGGTTTACGTTAGCCGGCATATGCCGGCTTTTTGCCGGTATCACGTGTAGTTGTCCAGCAGATGAAATTATCAACGGCCAAAATGTCCGTTGGGAAATATGCCAAATAAATCAATGCAGCCCCGGCTTTGTAAATGGGACACAAACAAAGTGGCTCGAGCCACTATAGGTACTGAATGTTTTTTTGTTTTTGTTTTTTTTTACAATCAAAGCTTCTATTGAGTTTTTTTTTTTTGAATGAAGCTTTGACTGTCTGTCGTCATATTTCATGACAATTTTTTACCACAGAATTTTTTTTTGTTTTTGAATGGCTGAATGCCAACAAATATGGATTGAAACACAATATTATTTTAGATAAAAAACATGTGAGTTTTTGAAGTGATCTATCTATCTGTCTATCTGTCTGTCTATCTATCTATCTATCTATCTATCTATCTATCTATCTATCATCTATCTTTTTTCATAAATTTTGACTTTTGGACTTCGGACGAGGAACTCCGACCGACCAGCCTATTTTTTTTTTTTAGACTGCTTCGTCGTTTTCCTATTCAAGTTATGGGCGCCCCGGTAGCTCACTTGGAGGGCGCCCATATACCAACGCTGGGTCCTTATCACAGCGGCCCGGGTTCAAATCCGACCCGCGGCCCTTTGCTGCATGTCGCCCCCCCCCCTCTCTCTCTCTCTCTCCCCCTTTCTAGTCTATCCACTATCCTGTCAAATAAAGGCCAAAAATATCTTTAAATAATCTTTAAAAAAATATATATATATTTTCAAGTTATGTCAAATGTAGGCTATTATACGGCTAATTTAAAACATATGTCAGGTAGTTGTTCTATATGGCCGGAATTCTGGAATATTAACGGCCATGTCGGCCGTCAAAAAAAAGTCTAGCGTAAACCCTGATCCGTTTCTATCTACATACGGAGCGGGTCCTCTTCATGGATGGCCGGCTGCCATGTTTCTACATTAGCGCAGAATGGACAAACCTAATACTGGCTCTAGAAAAGGCCATTCAGGTTTTTGCGTCGGCCACCGTAGTTCTCCTGAACGCTTGGCACACGGGAGAAGTTTCAGTTGGTTGCAATCTGCAACCTCACCGCTAGATGCCGCCAAATCCTACACACTGCACCTTTATATGCTGTGCTGTAGTTATAGAGGTGTTCCGGACCTCATTCTGCTTTACGTGCACGTGTGTGTATGTGCATGCCCCTGCCTACACTGTGTGTTTTTTTTTGTTGCATTTGATGGGAGTATTCAGGATATCCGTGCATGCCAAAGGCCTCGGAGAAAGAGGTGGGTGTTTTCTGTATTCAAAGGGCAGGAAAGCCACGTGGAGCTTCCTCTGTTTACTCCAGTGACAAAATGGACCGGCCCAGACACAAAGTGTCTTCCTATGAGGAGCTGAGCCTAAAGTAATGGGACAGATGGAAAGAGGAAAAGCGACGCAGCCTACTTTTACTCTGTTCATCTACTTCCTCAGCCATTCCTCCCCTTCCCTTTGCTTCCCAGCACAGCCTCTCCACAATATAAACACACAGGCACATGAATTAGTGGCCTGTTATGTATGTGATCTACGCCTTCAGAACACAATGAAAGGCTGAGTTCACAAAGATATGGGAAATATTTTTTCCAAATATTTAGACTTCTTATAAACTGTTGAAAGTTGGGTGGCGAAGCAATGATCTCACACCCGCGTTATCCACCTTGCTCCTTTGTTTTACTGATTTACCTCAAATGGTACAATACATGAACTTCCATCCGATCTCTTCAAGGGAATCTACATGAGGGCATTTGCTACGGTATCAGGTCTGAATATTGCATTGCAATCCCTGAAAACCTAAAACACTTCTTAGTTTGAGGCAAAATACATCCAAATGTGCTTATATATTTGGTTGACAAAGCATTTAGCAATGCTAAATAAAAAGATTATGACTGCAGTTATGTTATATGTTTATACATAGTTTTGTGCTGCTATTATTGAATGGTGGTGGTGTGATGCTATTATATCAAATTGATATAACACTTTTAACTGCCAAGATTCAATCTGCTCCATCTGTTGGGGTAAAAAAAAAAAAAACAAGATGCCAAAGAAAGATGTAACATTCTGTGAGGGAGATAGGCATGCAACAAAGAAATAATTACCAACTGTTTGTTATTACGGTGGGTTATTTACTTAATTCTAGTGGGCCATTTCCTTCTCAAATTATTTTAATGTGTATGAAAGAAAATGAAAAATGGTAAATGCATCATAAACATATGGAAATAATGTGCAAATGTACATGAATCGATGTGTTTGAGAGAGAGCTATTCTGGTGGACCAGCCTGAGTAAACAACCATAACATCATCATGTTTTAGGTTGATTAGAGTCCATGTTACTGGGTAGAGATGGGACCGATCCAATCCAATATCGGTATCGGGTTCCGATATGACGTAATTCACATATCCGATATCGGACTGAGGTCACCGATCAACGAACCGATCCATATAAGTATGCAATAATGCTGGACAATGTCCCTCCGGCTGTGTTACGGCTGCAAAGAAGGGCTGCTCCAAGCCCAGAACAGAGGCCTTTACTACGAAGCAGGATTTAAGGTAACTTCAGGGTTAACCCTGGGTTTTCCGTGCTACGAAGGTGGATCACTTCTTACTGGGGTAGATCGCCATGATAACTTATGCTGAACACCTAAACTGCAGGTTATGTTCCAGATAAGAGATCAACTCGTATAAAAGCACCGCCTACTGTCCAATCAGAGCTTGGTGCGTGGATCGTATGATAATATTACACAAATACGAAGAAGTTTAAGCCATAATCCAGACTAAAAACAACACAGTTTAAACTGACAAATGCAGGAAGGAGAGCTGGCTGTATGCTGTGGGTGTTTACCGCTTTGAATTATGTTTTTATATATATTTTTTTTACTTTCTCTTGACTCCGTTTCACACTGCCGGAGACGGGGACGCAGCTGAAAGAAGGTTGAAATAGTCATACACGCCACACTTTTGTGAAAGGGCATATTGAAGTATAATCCATTCATCCATTACACTTTTAAAAGATATTTATATCTAGACGACGATATCTGACATTTGACTGTTCCGTTAAATTAATAAATCTGTTCATTTAAGCATTCACACATCGGCAGTTTTTTCTTTTGCCATCTGTCCTCCCTGTATACGACAGCTTCAACTGTGTTACTATTAGTCTGGATTATGTGTTTAACTTCTTCGTATTTGTCTAATATATTTTGCTCTTCCTTTGTAAAATGTGCCGCTCTGCCTGTCTGTCTGCAAGTCTGTAGACTTGTCCATGTCTGTGATTGGTCATATGCTGCAAACACCGTCCCGTTCATGTGAACGCGCTTAGAGCCAGATGTAAAAACCCTGGGTTGATTTACCGAGTTGATAACCACCTTCGTAGGACCGCTTAGCGGGATCTCGGTTGTTAGGGTTAGTGAAGCCAGATAACGAGAAGATACCCGGGATATGTTGAACTCGCTTCGTAGTACAGGCCTCAGGACACAAGCATGATAAACAACACATTACTATTGTCTGCATTTTCAAAGTAATGGTCCTCCGGCTATCAACCGGCTGACCTGCCGTTTGCTTTGTCACAGACGGTCTTTTGGCTCTTTAAACGGACGATGAGAGCCACTCACGGTTCTCTCAATAAACCATTCAACATTTAGGCTACTTCTAGTGGGTATTAATAACTTAGCTTGTCGTATATGTACCGCTATTCCAGCTAATTTCTATCTGCATGGTAACCATAGCAACCTCTCACCAATTTCTCTATTCAACTTCCGACACAAGCAGACCTCTGTCCTCGCCTTTTATTACTTACTATCAAAATGACTGTGTTTATAAAAACATCTGGTCACACCACACACTATTTGGTACAAAGCAGATTTGAAAAGCAGTTACGCACATTATTGTTTTTAACTTATTTGATAGGGTTTGCTGATAGTGTAGGTATTTATTTCTCTACACAGTTCTTGCACTTTTATTTCAAATATTCACTTTGAAAACCTTATGAAGGAGTTGTCAATTTGCCACTGCACTCCTTTTTGAAATTCTCTTATCACTTTTGAACTCATGTATAGAAATCTACTAATAGTTGATTATTGCTGCGCACTTGATGTGTTCACGTTTTGCAAAATATTAAAAAGGAGTTGCCATAGCAATTTGCACTCCTACAGCTGCTTGTATGTGAAGCCTACTTAACCTACAGTTAACTTTAATGCAGAATTGCAATGGAAGGCAAATTTTAGTCAATAAGAGCTCTAATATCAAAATTACGTCGGTACTGGCAGATCTCCAAATTCAAGTATCGGAATCAGATTGGAACTGAAAAAAAGTGGATTGGTGCATCTCTATTACTGGGATGGGTGGTGCTTGAATGGTTGTAAAATAGGTTAAATGAGTAATGACCCAGCAAAAACTACATATGAAATATTAAGAAATATATTAAAATTTACGTTACATCAAACCAACCATTGTAGTACCTGATTTGGCCTCGCCAAGCACATTGCGACGGGAAAAGGAATCATAGTGGTTAATAAGCCTGCATGAAGCTGTGTGAGGACACTGACCCTGAACTCAGCACCAGAAACAACAAGAGAAGTGTGGGGCTCAATGTAGAACCTCTGCTGATTGGACACAAGGGCTCATCCTACCAGACAAGAGCAGCAGCCATTGGGATGCAGAATCAGAAAACAAGAATGAAAGATGATGAGTGAAAAGATCATATAAAGCAAGAAAAATGAAACTGTAGAGTGACAATTGCAGGCAAAATTCATGAAATAAAAAGAATTGCAAATTGATAAATAAAAAAATAAATAAACTGAATGAATGAATCCAGTATGGACCAGAGTGAAAGATGAAGCAGTGCTTTGAATCTCTGCAGAAAGCTGATGAAAACCAGACAGAATTGACAGAGGCCAACTGTGAAGCCTCACTAATAGAGAGCTGTGCAATGTTCTCTGCACGGTCGGAGGCACATGTGAGGTTGTGTCTTACGTTTTCGTTGTTGTCGAAACACACGTCCGGCCCTTTGCGGTATCTGGGATTCTGAGCCAGCTCGCACGGATCTGGACCTTCAGCTGAACAGACGCACTCAGGAAAAAGTGATTTACCATCAACAGTGGACATTTAACACTTTAAAACAGCAACTATTAAATGATGTGGTAACTCTTTATTTGCATGCAAAAAAAAGCTTGATGTAGTTCCAACTCATCAGCCTTGGCTGGAGATACCCTGATTTATTTGTTCCAGATATTTGCTATTTTGACAAATCTCCATTCAAAGTACATTTTGAACAGATAAAATAAAAGATCAAATGTGTGATGGACAATCATGCGATTAATCACGTTTAAATATTTTGAATCGATTGACAGCGCTAATATTTACTATTGCTCCTTAATGAAGCAAAAGTATTTTTTATCCGATTACTTGATGGAATAATTGGTAGGATACTCGATTACAAAAAAGAATCAATAGCTGCAGCCCTAGTGTGTATATATATTTAGTGTGCTACGGCAGCATCTGTGTATCATATGGGTGACAGCGTTTATGTGTGTGAGTAGTGTCCTTATTAGCAACCGGAGGCCCTTGTTGTGACCCCATGGTGACCTCTGATGATGACATCTGTACTGTTACACCAGTAGGAAGCATCTGTCAAACAGATATACGGCATATATATACTGTAAATACACACACTCATATTGTACTTACACACTCCCGCTCTTAACCTTAATTCATCCTGATGGCAGCATGCTGGCCAGAAGAATTAAAACATAGAAATGTAATCTGGGCGTAACGTGAGACAGGCTTTCATATGCCGTGCATCTGGTTTACTGTTCACCTGTGAACATTCAGGAGGGACCTACTGCAAACTCCTTAGGTGTGTGTCCTTGCATTGAGAGTTTAAAGCCCCCCTGTCATAAGGGGGATGGATGGAGGGCTGGAGAGTAAAAAGGAAGTGTAACTCTATGTCCGATTTTTTACGAGTTGAGTGAAAGGATACAGGGTTGTTCAGCCTGTCGTAGCGGCCTGGGGTCACACGACAAACACGTTGCCTTGGCATCGGTGATCAGGAACACTAGGTTGGTGTTTGGCAGCTTCTCGGCTCGATACATCCTAGAAAGCACACATTTCCACATGCACATACTGGTAAACAATGTATACAGTATTTATACAACATAGCTGTATTATGCAGCTCCAATTTACATGCAATAGCAAATTCTCTACATCATATTTCATTTGCATATTGAGTATACATACTACACACATACGTGTACAGTTGTGCACATACAGTATATATATACATTCATACCTCTTCTCTCCTCTTGGGATTGGCTTTTTATGGTAGTCATGAAAGTTTCTGTGTCGACAGTCGTTAACATTGGGGGGGGTAAAGCACCAGACACGTGGGACTCATAACACCCAGTAATTACAGCCATATTTATCCCCCTCCGACAGCCCAAATTGACACAAGAGGAGGTTAGAGCAAAGTGGATGTGCAGTGGTCCGTGAATGTGTGTATTAGTGAGTTTGAAGTATAGCCAGAGAGCAGAGGAAGAAAAACAGATAAAAGAGCTTTTGTGCTTCCCTCTGCAATTCCGGTCAGTGACAGATCAAGGTAATCTGCGTCTGATCATCAGAAAACAGCTGCCTGAAATCAGGCTGGAAACCAGAAAGAGGCCAGGAAACTAACACTATTCTGGACCCATCCCCGCAGACCATTAAACAGAAGGATGTCCAGGAAGAAGACAGAGTAAGAGCTGGAAAATCTCAAATAAACAACCCAAACAACCACTGAAATGGGAGCATATGCAAAATTGTACACATGTGACAAAACAGCCACATACCTGGAGCAGTTTCCACAGTCCAGGACACCTGAGTAGGATCTTTCATCATTGTCAAAGAAGTACTGAGTCTGCTCTGTGATGCAGCTTTCCTTAAACATGGCATCTGGTATGTCATCATCTGCTGACTCCGCTGGAAATAAGAGACAGGTTTAATAAAGAAAAACACTGGAGAGGATTAGTGAGAAAGCTGGGGGATTAAAATCCATCAAACGCCGACAGGTACATTTTACACAATCGCAGCTTTTGTTGCTCACCTGCCTCTAGAAGGTTGGGGAACATGAGACCAAAGAAGAGCTGCTGGAGTATCGACCTAGACACACACAGAGATTGAAAACAACAAAATGAGTCACATGGATGAGTCAATAGACCATCTTTATCTTATTTACATTGAACAACAAAACACTGTTTAATAAAGGCCAACCATCTGTTTAAGGCTAGAGTCACTACTGATGTAAATGTCAAGGGAAGCATCAGTCATTCTATTTTAAAAGCTGGTTATATTGCAGTAGGACAGTCATACAGATAGCGTTGCAGTATCATGTTGTGTAACTGCCGTTGTCCTACAGTAACCCAGCCAGCTTCATCCCTCAACAACATACAAGCCCACTGCCATACAAACTCCTACCCTAAAGTACAAATGTACTCCCACTCTAAAACGCACACGCAAACACACACAAAAAGTGGAAGACACAAAAACACAAACAGACAACCTGTACACTCACCAGGCAGCACTGGAGGCCCACCAGCCAATACTCAGCATGTCTGCAATGGTAGGCTGGAGGAGGACAGGACAGTCATGTAAATTCCAAAATAAAGCGGTGAGGGATGAAAAAGCAAAACAACTGACCCTTCGCTAAGCTCCTCCCTAGAACGGGCACTGTCCAGTCCTACGTTAGCAACCGTAACTAGGCGCAGGAGGCCTGTCAAGCTTTCAGCGGTGTGTGTGTGGAACCTGCAAGTCCGACAGCGGATATCCTCAAAGTTTAGAGGGGAATGTCGGATTTTTTTAGCTTTTCCAAAGCCAGAAACGCAAGTGAAGAGATGTCGGATATGGATTGAACAGTGTGGAAGACCTCAGTCACAGATGAATCCGTCAAAGATCAACAAACCTCCTTTGTTTGCTCCAAAGTAAGACGCTAATAACATTGGCTAGTTTAGCACGTTAGCGAACAAAGACGGTTGATTATTATTATTTGTGAGATCCAGTGTATGGATCAAGCCCACGTGTGCTAGCAATAGCCTGGCGCGCTTTAAACAAATGGAAAAGCTGCATAATTTAGTTCTATATTAGTTAATGAAAGCTATAGGGAGTCACAACTAAACATTAACTTAGCTTAAAAAACAATATGTTGACTTACCCTGCTGTGCAGGAACATGTTTTTCCTTCATGTGAGTTGTCAAGATGTGGGGTGTCTGACGCTTGCATTGGGACCGGTGAGCTTTTCCCTTGATTTGAATGGCATCTTCATTCACAATACTGTATTATATTATATTATATTATGTAATATTGTAATCCTTTCTGTCTACTTCTCTCTGATATTTCAGAACGATTATTCCAGAAATCTGCCATTATTTCCTTTGGAATATCTCTCACTGATATCATTGAAAATGCCATATTGACATGTCGGGTGCGAAAGCTTGACAGGCCCAGCAACAGTAACCAAGGGGGGAGGGGCTTAGCGAAGGGTGAATTCAGTCATTAATCATGATTTTTTTTTTTTTCATTTGATCTTTCTATATTACTATTATGAACTTGGAAATAATAAAAAAAGAATGTTATAAATATTTGAAACTATAAGAATCAAGACACAGTTTATTGCCTTACTAGCATGCAGAACAAAGGCTAAGTTACTGTAAAGGCATAATTGTGTATATTCTAATTATATGAGAGAGAGAATGACCGTTGTCTGACAGCTTGTGTGAGTGAGTATCTCACCACATAGACGGAGCGGGGTCCTGCTGCAGCCTTGCTGTCTTTCTCCGGGTCGCAGACAGACTGGTAGTCATAGGTCTTGTTGAAGGAGTACAGGGAGGTGTTGACCAGGTTGATCATCAGCACAGGATCCACCTCGCCAAAGAACTGACCTATCTAGACGAGTACAAACACACACACACACACACAAAACAAACAGTCAATAAGTAGTGTAAGACTCTGCTTGTACAAACAAAACATACAGCTGTGTACTATCTCCTCTGACGGGGCTTCATAGTCTTGGTCATTCACCGCTGCGTCGCATCAGCGTACTGAAATTTGCATTTACGTGCTTAGCCAATCAGGATGAGCCCATTCAACCGTTCTGTGGCAGCCCGTATAAACAGATGGCAAGTCAACCTGTCACTCTTCCACTTTGCTTGTATTGCCATGCCCTTTCACCCTCGGCTCAAGCAGTCTGGATAGGTGGAGAGCGGATGTGTTCTCCAGTGTTACATGTGTTGATGTTATGTTGCTGTCAGTGTCAAAGCAGGTTTTGTGCAACAGACTTTGTTCGCTAAACCTAAAGACCAGTTTAAAGGTGAAGCCTGTGTAACATAGAATGAAGGCTGCATATGTATAACGATCAGCCATAACATTATGACCACTGACAGGGGAAGTGAATAACATTGATTATCTCGTTACAATGGCACCTGGCAGTGGGTGGGATAGATGAGACAGCAAGTGAACATTTTGAACTTTGAACTTTGTGTTGGTAGCAGAAAAAATGGGCAAGCGTAAGGATGTGAGCGACTTTGACAAGGGCCAAATTGTGATGGCTAGATGACTGGGTCAGAGCATCTCCAAAACTGCAGAGCTTGTGGGATGTTCCCGGTCTGCAGTGGTCCAAGGAAGGAAAACCGGTGAACCGGAGACAGGGTCAGACCCAAGGCTCATTGATGCACGTGGGGAGCGAAGGCTGGCCCGTGTTGTCCGCTCCAATAGAAGAGCTACTGTAGCTCAAATTGCTGAAAAAGTTAATGCTGGTTCCGATAGAAAGGTGTCAGAAAATGCAGTGCATCGCAGTTTGTTGCGTATGGGCTGCGTATCCGCAGACCGGTCAGGGTGCCCATGCTGTCCTAATGTTATGGCTGATCGGTGTATAATACTACGGTTTCAATATGTAACTTTCTACAATGGCACAAAGACAGCCAAAAACTTCTGCGTGATCCCAACAGACATCAAATGTATCACAATATGTGAAAAAGAGATAGGAGGGTGCTTAGTCCAATGCTTGAAGACTATAAACTGTATTCCAGACATTTTGATGGTAGAATGGATCAAAGACAGCAGATGTCCTGTCCTGGCTGACATGTAATGTTTCCAGACCCTCTGCATGTCCCACCACTGACACACAGGGGCATTAGCAGCCTGAAAGAGTGGAGTTAACACAGCAGAGCTGACTTCTTGCATACACAGGGGACTCACTTCACTACAGCTTCCATGACCGACTAAAGCCCCATCAGGACCTTCCCTTTGATCCTCCTCCAGTGGATAGTGCTGTACTTTACTGGAGACATGGATGTACTGCTGTCCTACAGGAGCTTTCAAACAGCTCACAGCTAACAGGCCATTCTCATAACTTAGCTGAGTCATAAGCCCTTTATTTGACCTCTATATTAGATTGATGGAGCCCTGTGACAAAGAGGAGCTAGGCATGTAGAAAGGTAGAGAAAAGTAAGAAATATGAATGCTGGCAAAGTCTTTGATTTAGGGCTGCCCCTTCTTAGTCGTCTTAGTCGACTAATCGGTTGTTTCGGTGTTAGTCGACTAAGATTTCTTTAGTCGATTAGTCATTTTATTATGCTTTTTCATGCCGAATGACTTATTTAAAGAAACTTAAGAGCACATCTCTGGTAAACACAAGATTTAAAGTGTTACTTTTGTGTGAATCTTTTTGGAGAAATTCTGTTTTACAGATCTGTCGATTAAATCAACTGATCGATTAATCGACAAAATCGTATGAGTGTTAGTCAACTAAGAATTTCTTTGGTCGAAGACAGCCCTACTTTGATTTCAACCTCTCTGACTATGTGACCACAGGTGTTTTATTGTGTATCAATTACAGATCATTTGGAGAAAGACAGCAGATAAGTGAAGCATACATGGTGAAGAAAACGGTTTCCGGCTAACTCACCAGTGTGATATACTCATCCTGGTTGGACATGAGAAGAAATCCCCCGTCATCCAGGATCACGCAGTCTACATACTGTAGGGTAAAAAGATAAACAGTTTAAAAATGCAATTAAAAAAGTGGTAAAAATGTGAAAATTGAAAATCATCTTTCAGTATTTTAAAAAGAGATATTAATCAAGCTTAAATGCATCAATATATTGTGGGCAAATCATAACCATGATGGTTTTCTCCTGTAAGATTTCTAATCAAGGCCGTCAGCACAGTCATGATCAAGGAAAAACATCTTAGAGAAGACAATAAGCAAAACATTCTCAGTTTAGATTCAATACACTGCATTGCTGTACCTTGTCATTCCTCAGACAGCCACAGATCTCATCCTTGCACTAAAAGGTACAAATGTGAGCCAGACAAGAAATTAGTATTGTACACCAATAGATAAAGGTGTCAAAGAAATAAACCTAATTACACAACTTACATTCAGCTTCAGTGTGGCGTTCATGAAAATGTTCATCCAGAATGAGATATTGAGTTTCACTCCCACCACTACAGAACAAACCACAAAACAGCCGTTATTGAGTCTTTTCATTTATGTTGCATCGCGAGAGGCAATCAATCCCGGATTAGCAAGACTGACCTGCTGGTTTGAGCGTGACTTCGTCTATCGTGAGCTCCACTGCTTTGCTCACTAGAATACCTGCCTCAGAATCAGGCTCCCGGCCCTCTGCTGCAATTGAGAAGGGATACACGAGGGAAGAGAAACAATAATAATCATGGCAATTTTACTTAAATCATGTTTGAAAAAGCTCGGCAGAGAACACTTAAGAATGGGAATCACAGTAAAATGTGAATAATCGCTCTCCATTGTGGGAAATTCCATACATTTTTAGCTGCTTGTAATTTATGTGAGTGGAGGGGAGTCTGTGAGGCCAGTACATGTGTTAATCCAGTCAAGTGTAGCTGAAAGCGCAGCTACATTACACTGACGTTTGCCTGTCCTGATGTCTGTTAGAGAGATCAGTGGAGATAACAGGAAGTGTACGGGAGGGAGGGAGGGGATGAGCGCTGAAAGACACAGTGGGAAAAGGAGAAGGATAAAGAGTGATATCAGAGGCCGGAGAGTGTGATCTTTGCCAGCAGGATTGGGATGACGTCCAAAGGCAGAGAGCAGGATAGGCTCAGTGCCAGACCACATTGAAGATCCTCATACATACACATATTCAGACCTTTCAGAAGACTTACGGTTGAAAGACAGAGCTGTGAAAATATAAATTTCATTGTCCAGGGTCCTTTTGTAGAAGCTGGACTCGTATGTCTCAGGATTCTCCATCCACTCTTCCCCGGCACTGAAATATAGTCACATAATATTATATATGGACCATTATATCCATAAAACGCCAAGCAAATGTGTTTGATCTATCCGAACAATTTATATTTTAATCTATAGCCAAATGTTAGTCATCGAAATACAAGTCACACCCAGTGCAGTTGATATATGTCAAGGGCATGATCCAGTAAAGGCAATAACTGATCATATTTCATGTTTTATAGGCAGGAGGAATATGCATTCATCTTCAGTTGGAATATTATATTCTGACCGAGTGGCCCCCAAAATGTAGTTCAGACAAAAGTAGCAGCAAAGGAAATTGAGGAAAATGAGCTGCGTTTGGCTGCTGGATGTGTGGATGTGACCCATGTCCTGTACTGGCTTGGCAAGCTCCGGGAGTTCAGCTGAAAGCCTCTAATCCTCTATGTTCTGGAAAATAACCCAGTGGAGCAGGTGAGTAAAGCAGCCAAAAGCCCTCAACCTAAGCGCATTACAGTCTGTATCCATTTTCATCTCACACATTTACACCACCGGATATTTATGCAAAGCTCGCCGCCGCGCTGTTTCACGACGCCAGCGCTAACGCCAGAAGTGAAACTGAGTAGAAAAGAGGGGAGCGTACCTTCTTGGGTATACTCTTGTGATTCCTCCATCTGTGGCTACGAACCTGGCCACTATCCCGTCCCTGAGAACATGGAAAACAGCAGCCAATCAAACATCAAGGCCAATCGCACTGACGGATATTAGAAAAAGTGTTTGTGAGCTGTGAGACCAAGCTGCAGGCATGACACAAATTGTTTTGTGCCCACAGTCACTTGTGTCTAAATGTCCTAATGTTAAACAGACACCCTGCAGTGTGTGTGCAAGTGTGTGTCCAGATTATTTCAGACATGTGGGCACACCATGAAAGGAAACGCACTGATGTAATTATTTTATTTTCCTCTGAAAACAGCATGTCTTGGCAGAGCTTAGCATGGTTGGGTGTGATGTGCATTTCGTGCTTTGCTTTCATCGTGTTTCTACTAGTTAGACCTGATCAAATCACGCAGAGTAGAGAAAAAAGAAATAAAACTCTGGCTCAGTTAGTCAGTAAATTGTGCATGACATGGCATGGTAGTACGGAGACTTCCATATAAGAAGAAATACTTATTTTTAACAAGTACAGATAAATAGTGCGAGGTTAAAAGAGCAGGAAGTTTTGGCACTCACACTGTCTGCTCGTTCCAAAGTTTAACCAGTTCAGCTGTCAGACCCGCGTCCAGGACGAGTCGATTCACCAGGGACACATTACCTGTGGATTGACAAGTATTTCACATATTGCGAACATTACACATTACACCACAATAACAGTGCTTAGTAGGGAATGGAAGCAATGCCAGCCTAATATGTATGATTCTTGACAGGGAGGATGAATATGTTATGCTTTTGGCTCACTACTGATGTGCCACTGAGCAATACACTTAGCCAAGCGTGTTTTTTTCAGCAGATCTGTTCACTGGCTAACAGAAAATAATACTGAGGAGACAAGTGATTAAGTGTCTGACGGTGAAAGTCGAGCTGAAAAAGAGCAGGTGTGTTGAGCCAAATCTTCCCCCTGGATAAAACGAGGGATCAAAATTTGATCTCATGTCACTAGTTAGGAAATCATCCAGCAGCGAGACATGTTTTTATAGGTCTTCTCTGAGTGATTATTAGACAGCCACACAGCAGGAAGTACTTTGTGAAGGATTGGCTGTTGCAGCTTTAGGGAGAGAGATGACGCCAAAGTTTTGAGTTTGAACCCCATTGTCAAGAAAAGTGCTTAAAAACGCTGTCAAAAACCTAAGCGCACAGTTTCAACACAGCTTCCCTCGAGCGTTGTTTTAAATCATAACTTTTTATGAAGACTTGTGACTCAAGAATATATTGTGAGATCATACTGCGCAAACGGCAACAAGAAAGGCATTAATGCATACTTATATGGCTTGACCTTGGGTTAAAATGGATCAAGGATACCTAGATCCATTAGCTGGATGATGGTGGTAAGCCATACTAGGGGGGTGGTGGGGAGAGATCCATTAGATAATGACAAATCAAACATCGTGAGTCACTGTGTAGCATGACAACATCGGGCTTCTAGGAAACTCAGTCGATCAGGCTGATGTCACTCTGCTTAGACCGCACTAATCTAATGACCAAAGTAATGCTCTGACCTTCAGATGCTGACCATCGTGATATCAGAGCGACTAACAGTAATACATACCATGCAAGTACACATACACACAAATTCCCACTTTCATGAAAAAGTGCAGCAAAGTGACATCACAACCTGTGCGAATGTGTCGAGTGAAATAACAGTGAAAAAGATGCATGACTCACATGCATCTGGAGTGTTGCTATCAATGTACTGGCTGAAGTCGAGGAGAAACTGGGTGTTGTTGACTGACAACTTCAGCTCTTTGCAGTACTCCCTGAAGGAACAGTATTGATCGGTTTCAATCTCAGCCCCTTGTCTGTTCCTGTACAGTGACAGTGGAATGTACAAAGGTGTCGGGATCACTCACCTTGGAGCGATGAAGGTGTAACCAAACTCATCAAACCTGTCCTGCTGTATGGTTTCCAGGGCTTTTGAAAACACAAAAATAACACTTGGTTTAGGCTGATAAGATTTCTGATAAGATAAGAGATTCCACACAGCAGATTAGGTGCTTTAGGGCGCTTTCATAAACCACAGTCTGTTTGGCGAGTTCGAAACAGAGTGAAATAGATCATTTTGGTTTGTTTTCTATTTAGTCTGGTTCGGTTTTACAGTGCAAAAATGAAAGCGGACCAAACAGAAAAAATAATTTGCTGAGGGGCGTGTACTAAAGAGCGAATCACAGACTTTGATATATTGCTGCCAAAGCGTTTTCGCTTTGACTCGGCACTGATCGACTGTGCGCATGAATTCTTTCTCCTTATGTTTATCTCCAATGACTTTAAATGTCACTATTTTTGTGGACTTTATTCAGCATATACTGTATTTTCTCTTCGGCCCAGATGTCAAGCAAACATCGGACTTCTGCAGGACTCCAGGTCCGTCCTCTCCCACTCATGTTATCCTGTCGTTTACCTGTGTCCATCATAATAAATACCCGCACAGGTAGCCTGCATTTTGGTTCGCGTGGAAATGGTCAGAGACGATCTCTCGCAAGCGGGCTCCAACCGATTGTTTTGGTCAGCAGAGTATGATCACTGCGTTCAAAACCGCCCAAACGACCCAAACCAGAGTTTGATTAAAACAGACTAAGGTTACGTTCCAAATCGCATACTTTTTCTTTTTACTTTTAGTACATACTGCAGCTGCCCTTACAAAGTACGTACTGTTGCATGCAGTGTGCATACAACTGGAAAATACTACTTCGTCATAACATCAAGTATTGCGCCTTGAACTTTGACCCTCTTGCTCATATATCCGCTGCACAGAGGATTGGATTGTGGGTCAGAATAGACAGAAAAGCATGCTGGCTTGCATGCTGCAAAATGCAACCGGATGTACAGTAGTAGAACATCCTGGTATTTTTGGCATACTGTATTTGAAATACTATATACTGGGAGATACTAAATCTCTTTCTGGCATACTAAATAGTATGGTAGTATGGGTATTGGAATGCACAGTAAATGTTGGCTTGTGAAAACACCCTTAAAGTGTGATCTCTATTTAGGAAATGATGTCAATGCACTGCTATTTGTGCTGTGAGATGACTACATGAATTCAGAAACATTTGACAAGTGGATGGTCATATCAAATTTCAAGAAATGAACACAGTAGTGAACATACTCTAGCTGAGAGGCCCTCTACACACACACGCACACACACACACACGCACACACACACGCACAGACATGTAAAATATTGGACAGATATGAGGTGATGGATTAAGGTAGAGAGTGTGGATGGAGGTGCAGTGGGGAGGCATGAGAGAATAACTGAGTGACAAGTACTTGCCTTCTAGCCCTGTTGTGACCCCAGAGAGACGGAGATGAGGAGAGCAGAAAGTAGGAAAGACAAAGGCTGATAAAAATGCATTCATCGTCTGACAAATGAGGTCATACCTTGGAAAATATGCTGAAAATTGTAAATATTTCCCCACCGTAGGTAATAAAACACTATGCTGCAGTGAAAGAACACTAGATCTAGTAGACAAACTTGCAATAGATTGAGTGCACTTTCTAGGAATGCAGAACAGGAAATGATCAGGCATGCAAGGGAACAACATGTAAACATATGTACAGTACAGTAGTAATAAAGAAAATTCTTTCCACTCTCTGCTTTGTCTGCCCTGGCTCTGGATTTCATTTAAAATAGTGTCTGGTAATTCTTATCTCATAAATGACATGACAGGCATGGATGGCCATCATTCACTGGTCTCTTAAAACGAAGACATTTTGGACATTGCCTTTAAAAGATATTGAGTCGTGTGGTGCAGTCTGCGAAAAATATTACTGAGCGCTGAGTTTCCTCGGGGTCATGGAAATCTGGTGCAGGATGAAACAATGTCCTTCACATAAAACGTAACAGGCAGATTCATTGTCCCTATAGACTGGGCACGGTGTCTCTATGTCCAATTGCTTTCCACACCATGCATTCTTTCTTGCTCTTTACTTCTCTGCGACCATCCCTTCAACCCCCCGTATTAGGTCACTTATTCAACACATGCAGCATTTCTGCCTGACTAGGGACCCTCCATAATGTATCAGGAGGACAAGTGGCTGCAGGAACCACCTACTGCAGGAAAGCGGTAAGATGGATCGAGGTATTGGTGGTCTGGCTCCAGTGTGAAACTCTATATGGCTGTACAGAGTCCCAAACTCCCCATCGGAGTACTCTGTGGCAGCAAGGCATGGTGTGTTACTTTCTTTAACAGGCCTGTAAACGTTCTGACAGTCTTTATGGCACAGTGACAGACTCGTTATGGCGGAGAGGGAGTGATACAGAGGCCGAAACACTCAGTCAAAATCTCATCTGTTGGAATAACTGCGCCATTAGCCGTTTATGCTTTGGGGTGTCACATCAAAGTTATGAAAAATCCACTAAAGCCAGATGGTCATGTGCTTATTCCGGTGTGTTTCCTCTAATTACATCCCTTGATCAAAGCGACTATCCACCCATGCATCTATAAAGTCATGATTAAGCATTCATACTTCAGAGTCCGTCCGTCCATCCATCCACATGTAATCATGCAAATATATACAGGACAAACATGCTTATGGAAGAGCATCACAAGAGGAAGACAGAAGACACAGAAAAGGGAGAGTACTTGCCCCAAGGAGAAGCTGTAAGATTCCAGTGTGGAGGCAGGACAGGAGAGAATAACCAAGAATCAGAACCAAAATGCAAAGAATTGTACAAAGAGTGACAGTTGCACGTGTGTATTGTCCTATTAGTTATGTTCTGAGCTGTTAGGAGAAGCAGCCAGTGTGTATCATACAGTGAGACGGCCTTGAGATTACAAACAGAGCAAAAGAAATAAGCTGTAGAAAAAGAAAAAGGGGGGCCGGGAGAGAGATATTAGGAGGAATAAAGAGAACGAGGTGAGGACAGGTTTACAGATTAGATAGAGAGAGAGAGGAAAACAGAGAGACAGACAGAGAAAACAATCCAAAGTAAAGTCTGTCTGCTTCGGATAGCCTGTTACTCCATGAAACATTTAGGAAAGAAAAGATGGACTTAAAGCTGCGGTCTGGAACTTTGAGCGAATAAGATAAAAAGTTATTTTTATAAAACTGTCAATCTGTGAAATAAAAATCTTGTTCTTTTGTGTTCTCCTGTGCTCCTAATAGCATTTGCAAAGTTTTAATCACGCCCGAAGGAAAACAACCAACAGGAGCCGAGCTGTCTCTACAGCAGCTGTCAATCACTGCTCACGAAACTCGTGAATTCCGATCAAACTAGGAAGCGCTGATCAACTATGAATCAATATTCTGTTACTGTAATGCCTATTTCTCGCCTCAAATGTTTACAGAAACATCTTGTAGTGTACTGTTTAGCTGTAAAATGAGACCCGGCCTCAAAGTTGAGAACAGTTGAGACAAAGCAAAGCACCGCCCACCGGCCAGAGCAAACTTTCTCATTTTACAGCTAAACAGTACGCTACAAGATATTTCTGAAAACATTTGAGGCGAGAAATAGGCATTACAGTAACAGAATATCAATTCATTTTAGATCAGCGCTGTCTAGTTTGACCGTTTGATCGGAGTTCACGAGTTTCGCGAGCAGTGATTGACAGCTGCTGTAGAGACTCCTCAGCTATGATTGGTTGTTTTCCTTCAGCCGGTGAAATCTTGCAAATGCCATTAGGAGCACTAGAAGGACACAGGGGGACATGATTTTTTCACAGATTATCTCTCTCATGCACTACTGTCAGGATATAGTGACAATTTTATAAAACTTTTTTTTATCATATTTGCTCAAAGTTACCGACTTCAGCTTTAAAAACAGGGAGATAAAGAGATGGAATTGGCAACTGAAATGCAGCGAAATGTGTGGAGTGCAGTAGAAGGGAAAAAAAAGTTTGGTAGGAGAGGCGATAATGAGCAGGGAGAGGAGGTGAGGGAAGTTTTGTCTTCTCCTAAGCCAGAAGGAGGGCCAGAAGGGGGGAGTAAAGAAGGAGAAGAGCAAAATGTAGACAAGATCAAAAGAGCTAGTGCTTGGGCTGGGTGTGGGAGAAGGAAAGCATGTGGATGAGAGCGTGTGTGTGGGAGTGCGGGGCGACTGACCAGTGGGTTACACTACAAAAGAAAAGCACCGTGGGGATCCCCTGATCTGAGCAGCAAATACAAGGGAGTGGCTGTGGGTCCAGCTAGGAGCGAGTGATACAAAGCAAGAGGAGATACTCAAGAGTACGACCCAAAGAAAGTATGCATGGGAGTTGGTTGTGAGGCACCAGCAAAATTAAATCGGATTGATTTGTTTGCACACTGTTTATCATGAGGGTGTATGCTGTACTCACAATTGGCTTTTTTCAAGTCATCCCCCAGCTTGGCTTGAATGAAGTGTTCACTGTATTTCGGCAGAGCAAGACCCAGGCTGCAGAGAAGACAATCACAGTCACACTGATGATAGAGTTTTGTGGTTGGACGTCATTTGAGTGAATTATTTGTTTTAGGAACAAAACTGGTAAAAAAAAAAAAAAGGTCGTTCAAAGCATGCAATGTTTTCCAAAATGTTCTGTGAAGTGCTTTTAAATACTTTACATGTGATTATTACTGAAAAAAAAATACACAATTAATCAAGGTTTCCATGTTTTCTGCATGTTCAGTGAAAAGCAAAAACAATCTCTTAAATGTATTTCCCATTAACCAAGCAGAGCCTGCTGTTAGAAATAAGAGAGTGACCCCTGTTGGCTTAAGTAGTGTCCTCCATCAGCTGGAGTGCTCTCAGTTGTTGGAGGCAGTGAGGCAGCTTGATGAACCACAAAGAATTATTACAAAAATGCTGAGATTGCTCACCTGTAATCTGTTCCATTGACCGGCGCAAACGTGTAGGTCCTGACTCCTCTATCGATGTACCTCTGCCAAAGATGAGACACAGCAACTGGCCTTCAGAATAGCTTTGTAATGTTAATGTAAGTTGTGCTAATTTTGTATTGTTTATTGTTCAAAAAAACATTCCAGGACATAATCAATATTTTTTTTTATATAATAATAAAAGTATTTGAAAATCACAATTTAAAAAAAACATTTGTATAAAATCCAGGTACAAATTGGATCATAAAAAAGACAATTTTCAGCTCAAACAAGGAAGACTGGCACATAATCGGCAGCTCCTTTGTGTTTTATCTCCATATTTCTCTTCACTTTGTATAAGTGGACGGATATTCTGATCTATCCTCACTGCAAGATGACCTTAATTACTGCAAACAACAGTGACTTTGCCTCCTTGTAGCAGGAAATGACAACTTTGTATACAGGAACATAAAATGCAAGTGGAAATATAAGGTTTGCATATTTTAGAAAAGTTTTAATAAAATCTGTGAAAAAACAAACCCAATTCCATTTCTGTTAATAGAGCCCCCGAAATGTTACACACTGTTCCTTTAATTATAGTGATGACAACATATTTATATTACAGCAACAGAAATCTCACTTTTTCCTTCGTACAACGGATAAAATATTGCACTGAAAATGTGTTCAATATCTGAGAGCAGAAGCATGAAAGAAGACCTCTACAGAAGCATCCAAACACATTTAAAGTTCCCCAGCATCCTCCTGTGTAATAAGTTAAGCCCCTTCCAGTATCTCGTCTTACCTCATCCTGAGTTTTCACCAGAGTGTCAATGGTACGTTCGCCTGTCTCACCATCGATCATCATTTTCCTGATCTACAGGGAGAGACCAAGAAACAGATAGCATAATGTACATGTAGTTCAAGCGTCACTGGATCTGATTCACGGAGTATCAGCTGATTTGAAAACATTTTGTTTCATAACATCATGCAGACGATTTAGGGACACTAAGTAAATCACTTGCAGCTGGTCATGAGGGCTTCATGAGGAGACATCTGGCACCTGAATACCTGCCTGGATGTATATCCACCTCTGTACCTTTGCGCGTGTGTGTGTGTATGGCGGGGGGATTTCATCATGAATCTACCTCCACTTTGATGTCGTTCTCCAGCTCAGCATCCAGGAAGTCGAGGGTAACAGGTTCCTGGAATTTAGGATTCTGTGGAAAAGATGATATTTCAGTTTGAAGTGTGACACATTTAAGAATACTACACACAAACAAACCTAATGACAGGATTAGGGGTGTAAGAAACACTTGAGTATCCCGATATTATGTTCTGTGATACTGTATCAATTGTCAAAAACATATTGATTTTTTTTTATCCATAATACGTTTCACTGTGTGTTTACTTTTTTATTTACTTTTATCTAGGGCTGTCAAAGTTAATGCGATATTAACGCGTCAGTCAAGTCAGCACACTGACAGCTGTTGTTGCCTGTTGGGTTTGAGTTTGCCATGTTATGAATTGAGCATATTTTTTATGCTAAATGCAGTACCTGTGAGGGTCTCTGGACAATATTTGTCATTGTTTTGTGTTGTTAATTGATTTCCAATAATAACTATATACATACATCTGCATTAAGCAGCATATTTGCCCACTCCCTTGTTCATAAGAGTATTAAATACTTGACAAATCTCCCTTTAAGGTACATTTTGAACAGATAAAAAATGTGAGATTAATCGGATTAACTATGGACAATCATGCGATTAATCGCAATTAAATATTTGAATCGATTGACAGCCCTACTTTTTTTATTTACTTCATCTGTTTGCCTAAATAATCCTGCAGGCAATTTTATAAAATTTTCTACTAACGTAGTCAAATGTTAATTCCTTTGCTCAGATTACACAAAAAGTAGTGCTATGATGTTGGATGTTCCAGGGACGGTGATAAATGTGTTCTTTATACTATGACAGTTTTCCTCAAATTAGATTTTTTTAAAATCGCTAAATATCGCCTTGCTTACAGGATCGCAATATATTGAATCATAACCCCCGCATCAGGATATGATTGTATCGCTGGAGTCTTCCCAATACACAAACCTACTGACAGGATCGATGTGAAGAAAAAAAGAAGAACCCTTTACTTGAAGCTTATCCTGAGTTGATTGGCTGGAAGCAAAGTTTATTACGTAATAACCCACTTTGATATCATTCCATCTAAAGCCTGCTGAGTTGATAGAGTAAAATGTTATTCAGTGGACCATTTTACAATTGTTATTCAGAGATTGGTTCTTACTATGGCGATCAGCCATATAGAGGAATATCCCCCCCTGCATCTGAGTACTGTCATTGCATTGAATAACATAAAGTGGACTTTAATTATTTGAGCCACAACAATCTTTTGTTTTCAATTCAGGAGCAATGCCAATCACTTTCCTCAACACATGAATCCAATCAAATCCACGGTTTAAAAAAGTAGGGGGTACCATATGGCAGCGTTTTGACAACATATCTGTGACACGAGACACAGCTGAATCAGATTTGATACAAAGTGACACTGGACCCTATTAATGTCCTCTCTTAAAAACCCTATACGTCTGAGTGGCTTTATGGTGGTATAAAATGGTAGCAGTAATCTAGTGCGTCTCTATAAAACAGCAGTACATGGAATCTGATACCAGTCTGTCCTACACAGCGTTTCTTCACTCTGTGACTCAAAATGTGGGGTGATGCGGCGAGACCCATACTAGTGTTTTCTACATAGTCTCTTGTTTTTATGGTGACGCATGCAAGCAGCGAGTCCGAAAATCAATAAATATGCATTTCAACTTTAAAGGAAGGAAGAGAATGAGGAATGAGACAGACAAGAAAAGCAATAAACGAAATACTAAATGAGTTGAGCTCCTTACATTTGACGGTAAGTTAAATGAAATGAAGCAGCAAAGGAATATGATGGAGATGAAGCATCTCAACATGAAAATGAGAAAAGAAAGAATAAAAGATCAAGAGGTACAACACTGAATGAAACATCAAACATACACAAGAAAAACAGGAGAGGATTTGAAAAGAGCAAAAATGGGAACACTGGATGGCGTGAACAGCAACGTGAAAAAGATCAGATGAGAAATAAGGAGTGAGAAAAGAAGAGCAACAAGATTAAAAAGACAGAATGAGAGAATGCTGTATGTCGGCAAGAGATTTGTTGAGGTGAGCTCGGGTGTGAGATCAAAATAAAAACGCTACTGCAACTGCATAATACAGAAACAAACATAATCAAATACAGAAAGAGCCACTGCAGAGACTGAGAGAGAGAGAGAGACAAGGGAAATGTTAAAAGGGCTGAAGGTGACCATCACTATTCAGTCCATCTCCCATTTGGCTGATTCAATGAGACAGTGAGTGATAAGCCTTCACACACACAAACACAAACACACATACACACAGTGCAGAGGGTTGATGGGAAAATAATAACAATGCTGTCTTGCTTGAATACTAGATTAAACTGAGATAATTCTGACAATGCCTTTGTGAGTATTATAACACTAAGGTTACTCTCAGCTGACATTGCTTGACCTGAAGTCACATTATCAGCAATATCGGCTACAAAGTACGATCTCAATACAATCTCGTGACAACCCCGTCCTCTTCCCACTGTATTTTCTCTAGGGAGGCACCGGTCCGACTTTTTCAGTCCCGATACAGATGAAATAATAAATCGTACACTAGTAACTTGGTAAAAGATCTTCAAAATTAACAGGAATTACAATTCAAGTGTAAACCTTTTTAATGCAGAAACATTACATAAACATAAAATTATAGTATATAATGTATATAGTATACAAACATAGGAATTTTGAATTGAATAAATCGGCTCCATTGTCACCGATACCCGATCCAGCTATTTGAGTCAAATATCGACCCGATATCCGATATTAGTATCGGGGAATCCCTAATTTTCTGTGGTACTCACATATGCAAGCTGCACTTCTAAAATCAAAGTGCAACAAGGAAAGTGTACATGGAAAAAGGAGGCAAAAGTTAATCGTGGTGAATTTCTATTATTGGGATTATCATGAATATCGTCACGAATGACTTGAAAACGCTGTCTAGCTCTATCATGGTAGAGAAGGGAAAAATAGGCTTAAAAAAATACAGGAATTATCTTGTGAGAAACAACAGACTCACACAATGTTACTTTTTTAAATTTATGCACGGAGACCTAATGATTTATGATTGATTACCTTATTTAAAATTGTTTGTTTTTCACTAAAAAGTAAGTTCACTAAAAAAGAGGTGTATCTGTGATGCAATATACATACTTACAAAATGTAAGGTAAAGTATGTTTCAGTGCCATGTTAAGAGTTTTAAGCATATTCTGATTTTTATCGGGATAATATTGTAAATCGCAATTAGTCAAATCCTTTTGTATATACTTAATCATTTCCATTTTAATTACTTAATGCTGAATCATCCAACGCCATAGACCATTAAGAACGACTTTACCCCTCATTTAGGTAAGAGCTATGGAGGTGACTATATGTGACTTACTTTCTCTCAGCATCATCCCTGTCACCAAATATGCTCACAAAAACACGTGTGCACAATTACAAAACATATTCACATATTTGTACAATGATTTCCATGACCAGAGCGACAGAATATTGTACCTTCACTTCAGTTTTGGGGGAATTCGGATGGTTGTAGATCACATAACAGATAACATCTAGCAAAAAGTAATGATTTCCTTCAATGACTGCTACTATATCTATTGAAAACTCTATCTATGGGACTACAATACAGGAAAGTCTACATCGCTACCTTTGGGAGCTACTTCTGCCATCTACAGTACTTCTACTTAGTCTCACCTCATGAAAAGTGACAGCATACTTATTACTGAGCCTGAGCTTCCTGTTACGAATCCTTTTCTAGGAAAGTTAGGAAAAGATGCACAGTGATGCATTTTGGTGTTTCAAAAATGTCACAGTGTGGTGGTGGTGGTGGGGAGGTTTCAAAGAACATCAAAGAAAAACATGATTTCAAATTCATACAATGTGGAACTCCCACCCGCAACTCAGTAAAAAAAGTATTTCTACACACAACCCGACACACACACACACACACACACACACACACACACACACACACACACACACACACACACACACACACACACACACACACACACACACACACACACACACACACACACACACACACACACACACTTTGACCAGCGTTAAGTGTTTCAGTCTGGGTGAAAAGATTGTGGAGGGACAAACAACAAGAGACAAATCCCCTTTATTCCACAGAGAGAGAAAGAAAGAAAGAAAGAAAGAAAGAAAGAAAGAAAGAAAAAGAAAGAAAGAAAGAAAGAATATGCAGCTCTGTCACATCTCTTATCATTGCATTAAAAGGGAAAACCAGAATGACATAAACATATAGACATTTATAATATCCTGCATGCCTAGTTACCATAAACTACTTAACAACACCATCAGCTTTTTTCCCTTGTTAGTTTTTCCCCACGATGCAAGGATCCACTGTTTCAGATCTAGGGAAAGGCTACTCTGAACTCAGTCCTGGGCGCCACATGGCCACTGTACATCCTGTCAGAACCTGCTCGCCTCGGGCTGAAGGTGGTGGGTTGAAACCTCTTGTGGGGTCATGGCTAATTTTTACCGGGTTGAATCTTAATACCTGCCAGTGGCTAGAAGTTCTGCTGCATTTATTTGAGGAGTTGTAAGACTACTCAGGGCCTTTGGCCGGTCAAGTCGGGCAGCATAAAGTTTGTATGGTACCACTTACAAGTTTTAGTGAAATTGCTGGATATTTCAACTTTGAGCCTTGTTGTAAACATACTTAAAATTGTTATGAAATCAAAAATGCTTAAAGGTGCTAAACGCGAGATTGGGAGCATTTCTATTGCCTCCTCACGGCTCTCAATATGATGACGGCTGGTCACAGTGAAAACAACGGCAACACTACTGACAGAGCTAAAAGTATAAACCTGGGGAGGAACCAGAGGGTGGGTGCTACACTTCTACAAAGGCGCTGTTGGTCAGGATGGTGTTATCGACTGTAACCGCCGTGTGAGAGCAGTGCAAAGAGGCGGCAGCGAGCTAGCCAGTGGGGCACGCTCTAATGCAAGAACATGCACTAAAAACACGCATGGCCGGCCCGGCGATGTCAACAAAGCAAGCAGAAGCTCGGATTAAAACACACAAAGCGGGAGAGTGACTTAATTCTCTACTCAGGTAGACATTACTCCTCTATATCTTTACACATCAAATAGTTGTTTGCTGCAATATTAATGCTCTAGATATCCTTTGAATGAATTGAATTTGTTAAAAGTAAAATGGTACAGTAAAGGTTACCCTTAAAAAACACACGACTCTTTTTATCTTACAAAACTTAATCTACATAAATAAGAAAATGCAAACAGCGGTAGCATGATATATTCCCATGGTGGAGTAAATTAAATTATATTCTGGGGTGTACTACTTTCACTGTAAAACACATTATCTCTACTATATGCCACACAGCCTCTCTTCATCCTTCATTCTTAAACATATATGCCAGTCAGCTGCCAAGTCTACATATCTATTTTATCTCACATGGTAATGAGTGACCTTCTAGCCGACATCTGAGGACTAAGGATATCAAGTCACACTCCAACTGGAGAATTTATTCTTTCTCATGACGACTGATGAAGAGACGACACATGGCAAAAGTTTGAAAAGGACCTGCACCACCTGCTAGCCTGCATATTATTCACAGAGTGCAAGCAGTTATTGTGTAACCAGGAGGAATAGTCATGAAGTGAGTAGGCATGGAGTGATGCATAGGGCCAGATGCCATACCTTTGGCTGGAGATTGGGGTGCAGCAGGACGTATCCATTGGGATCAATGGCAAAGTAGTATCCATTTGGACCAATCTGAAGAAATAAATGAACAGAGGAGAGGGAATTAAATATTTGCGTCCAGAAAATCACAAGATGTCACTACATGTACAGTGTAATGGTAAAACAACTGGTAGTTGCTGTTGAAAAGTGTGTAAAGGAAGGGCCACAGTGGTCCCGAAACAACAAGAGTATAACATACAACAAAGGGGCTGTAAATAACATCAAGGATACTTTTTATTCGTGGATGATTTTATGCAGATGTTACAAAAGAACAACACATCTAATAGAATCACATCACTCACTAATTGCTCCAGAGGGAAAACTGTATTTGTCTGCGTGCATGTGATCAAATATCGGTGTTAAACTCACTGTGAAGCGTGGTGTCAGCTTCTTGACGGTATCCAGAGACACGTCAATCCCCATTACGCCAAGAATCAACTGATTCTGGTGCTGAGGGACAGTATGAGAGAAAAGGATGAGAAAAGGATAAATATATCCTTCCACTCCTGCTACTGCTGACTCATCATGTATTTAAGCATTCATTTACTGCACCTCGCCATTCCTGTCATCTGCGGTCTTCGTTTTATTGAAGACAGGCAGCGTTCCAGTGATGACCAGACCCAGTTCCTGATTAAGAATCAAGCAAACGCACTATTTCAACTCAGGAATCTTAATCAAGTTAAATTAACATGGCACGCACAATACTTCTGTACTAGTAAAATGAATTATAGGACACAAAAAGTGTCGTACCAGAGCATCAAGGTAGACATTAGTCCACTGGACTTGTTTGGCCTGCTTGTCTGCCAGAACCATCGGTCTTCCCAGGACATCTAGGTACTCCTAAATTAGACAAACAACACATTTTCCAGATGAATACTTCCATGAATGTTAAAATGCTGTGAAAAAAATGTGAAAAATAATAAATCATGCTCTAACCTGTGTGTTTATTCTGATGGCTCCGATGGAAGGAATCTCATAGAAGTAACCTGGATAAATTATCAGACAAAATCCAAAGCTTAATGCTACGATCACACATTGACAACATAACAACAGAGGGAAAAAGACGGCAACGACATAACAGCAACCCCAAATCAAAAAGCAAAGGAAACAGCCTGCAATACTACAGTCTACAC
Source organism: Sebastolobus alascanus (assembly GCA_916701645.2). Taxonomy (NCBI): domain Eukaryota; kingdom Metazoa; phylum Chordata; class Actinopteri; order Perciformes; family Sebastidae; genus Sebastolobus; species Sebastolobus alascanus. Next base: position 77,763 of record CAKAOJ020000083.1, read on the forward strand.
AACATCATGACTCTTGCTTAGTGTCGAGTTATCAGACCCAGAAAAACAAAGTGAATTGACATCCAGAGTTTCTGCTTTTGTGATGTGATTCTTTATTGATTCACATATGAAAAGTGTATATCAAGTTGCATTGCCAATGAACAATGATGTTCAATTCACTACCAAAATATAGTCTACTGTTCAGTAAAACCTAATCTAATACCAGGATTGTAACAAACTGACAACAGTATTCAGTCATGATGTGTGTTATGATCTGTGCTGTACCTTTGTTGGAACAGGCCATCCACTGAACGGGTCCTTTATCATAGTTGTGCTGTCCTACTGAGAAGGTGAAGATCCTCACCTGGCGGACAAGATTCAAGTCAAAAATATTTATCATGACATAACCTCTTACAAATGTTAAAAAAAACCATTACATATCATTCTGGTAGGTAGATAGATTTTTCCCATTTATCTTCATTTAATATTAATTTTAGAGCTGCAACGATTAATCAATTAATCAAACTATTTTGATAATTGATTAATTGGGTTGAGTATGTTTTTATACGAAAAAAAATAATTCTGATTCCAGCTTCATAAATGGGAATATTTTCTGGTTTCTTTAATCCTCTATGACAGTAAACTTTGAGTTGTGGACAAAACAAGACATTTGAGGTCATCTTGGGCTTTGGGAAACACTGATCAACATTTCTCACCATTTTCTGACCAAACAACTGATCGATTAATCGAGAAGATAATCAACAAATTAATCGATAATGAAAATAATCGTTACTTGCTGCCCTAATTAATTTCAGTTAAGTGATGATTGTCTTGTCCCTAATATAATATTATTATATACTCTGAATATTATGTTCAACAGACACAAACAAGAATTTAAATGTATTATATTATTTATATAAAATTTACATAAAACAAAAACAATACAAAACATACAAAAAGACTATTTCCTATAGTTAATGATTTCATAACATATTGTGGTGCTGTCATAATTCATCAGCCCTAACTAGAATTACTATTCAAACAGTCACAAGTGAAATATGAGGTACATTTTTCATCTAAAAAAAAATCTTTCAACTTTATGTGCTGTTTTGACAGTGATGTTGAAGTGTGTGTGCAACCTGCTCATATCCTCAACCGTGTGCATGTGCACATTTATGGGTGTTCATGTGCATGAGTGTGCATGTGAGAAGGTCTTTGTTTCTCAAAATATGCAGAAAACCTCATCTGCCTTCTGCATAAACTTTTGGGTAGGGAGGATATGCACACGGAAGTCTCGACCCTAAGGGAGCTCCAAAAAGCTGAGTCTGATTAAATCTACAACGGGAGCACATCCACATAGATAAAAGCAAGCAATTCACACTGCAGCATCATACGCCCCACTCTGAGTGTGTGTGTGTGTGTGTGTGTGTGTGTGTGTGTGTGTGTGTGTGTGTGTGTGTGTGTGTGTCATCAACGTACCTTTTTGTCAGCGTTGTACTTCTCCAGTATGGCCCGAGCTCTTTCCTCTCCTCCGTCAGTAAACAGCATGATGATCTTGTTGCAGTTTGCTCTGGTGATATTAGTCTAGTCAAAGGAAAATGAGAGGATTTTCTAATGAATCATTTATTTTCACCCAGGTAGTGGCAAGATGTGGTCGGTCTGCTGGTCCATCCCATTTAGGCTAGAGAAAGATACCTCTTCACACTGTCATTAACTATGGCACACTTAAAGTTTTAATGACCTCGTCTAGTGTCATCATCAAGTCAAAACTCCGCTTAATCAACACCCAATGTACCTAAAAAAAAATAATGAATCACAGCAATATTCTGCTATGCATGGTCTCCAGAGGATAAAGCCAATAATCTTTGCTGACCTCCAGACCTTTCCTGATATCTCTTTCTCAGACACATACACACTCCCAAGGGATGCAACCTTTTGATTTGGATGAGCCAATGGTCTGCCCTCTAGTGCCACCCTTGTTTGTTCAATCAAAAACAATCAAACTGTAGGGTGTTATGAACGCTGCGGCTTCTAGAAACTGCCAGCAAAGGCTTCAGACTTGTTAACAGTTCTCATCAAGTCACACGCCACATATCTTAACATACTGTATCAGTATGATTTCGTGGAAGACCAAGTTCAGAGTTTATCACACATATTACTTTACGCAGTGCTGTTAAATAACTCCATGTGAGGATAATTCTTTGCCACTTCAGGGTTGTCATACAACTGTTTCAATCTAATGTTTCCTTCAGTGTATGGACAGTTGAGTCGAGGTAACACTTTCAACCAGCAGATGGCAGTAAGAGACAAAGCTCTGCTGCTGCTGAATATTTGGAGGCATCAGGTAACATCCTTCAAAACTTGTTTTAAGCCTCTTGTGCGTTCAACTCCACTCAAGTGGGACAAAATGACATGTTTTCTCAAAACAAAAAAGTGGAAATCTTACCGTAGAGAGCTGCTCAAAAGCAAACTCGAAGCCTTTTGTGTAGTTTGTAATTCCTTTAGCGGTGATGTTCTGAACAGCATCCTTCAGCAGCTTCTTGTTCCTCACGTTGGCTTGAACCAGATGGTCGAAACACGCCGTCTTCTTCACCCTGGTGTTAAACTGGTGAAACGGAGGCGATGAGTTACGACCTACAAATTATTCATACAATTACAACATGTGTGCGTATGTAATAAATGATACACACACACACACACACACTCCCACCTGGCCTTGGCTGTTATCAGGCGGCGGTAAACAGACACATTCATCAAGCCCCACTAATTGCTTCACATCCTTGGAGCTCAAAGATTTGGTACCCATGGAAACAAGATTCTGCTATATAAGAACGAGGTTAGGCAGCAACACCATCTTTTTTTAAAAGGTGAGACCTCCTCATTTCCACCTCACAGCACACATATGCACACACGCTCCACCCAACATTAACCAACAGCCTGCCACCTCCTGTACCGAGCCGCGCTCCAAGTCTAACTGATGGTCCATATTTTTCCACACATTTCATCGTTAAAAATGTGAACAGGAGCAAACAGAAAGGACAGATTCAAAAAGCCCACAATGACAATAAGTACAAATGACAGAATAAATTATATAACAGAATATATAATAGTGTTATATGAAGGACACGGGACAGCAGCGTAGTAAACCAGCACATCTATTGTATTGCAGAAGTCTTCTGAAACAATACTGCACCTCATCGATCTCAACTAATCAATGTGTCTCTGTGAGATGGCCAAAAGGGAGGCTGAAAACACTGATCTACACAGACAAGCGATGGAGGCAAAAAGAGCCCTGAACGTATGGGTGTGTAGGAGAGTGTGTGTGTGTGTGTGTGTGTGTGTTTCCAATGAGCCTGACAGCCTTGAAGTTCCTTTTAGATTGACAATAACAGACATGCACATCTCCGTTGGACTGAGAGGCAATATCGCGACGGCTGTGGTTTGAGAAAAAGACTGAATCGAGGCGACAGCACATAAACACGCGCAAACTCACACGCGCATACAAACACAATGGAAGTTCACATAATTGCCCCCATGGATCAGGCAGGGATCTTTTATCACTTAATCTATTAAAAGGAGAAGTGAGGAAGGTGAGATGGGAATGTGGGAGGGTGAGGAGCAGGAGGTGACAGGAAGAGGACATAAAAAGAGAAGGGGGAGGGTGTGAAAACAGGATTTAAAAGCAGACCGTGTATCTTATAAAGAAAACTAGTAGGGCACTCGTGAGCGCAGACCTCCGTCAAGGCCGTTTTCCCTAAGTGAAAAATAATGCGTGTATCCGCTCAGTGATTTGAATCCGCTCCAATGGGTTCTTCCTTGGTCAATGCTACACCCTTCCACCAATAGGGATTTTCCAAACACGTGCCTGCTTGGCTCGACTCTGTTTGACTCGGCACGTCAGCCCAGCACGGAAGAGATTTGCATCTCCATTACAACTAGGCTACCCGCTTGAAGGTGTGTGTATGTGTAGTGGTCAGAGGAGCGGCTGTAAAACGATCAATGAACACATTTCATTTCCTACATTCATCACAATAAAAGTCCCCCATTATTTTTGATGTTTGTTCTCTTCCTCCCCATTAGTAGAGTTGTTTCTATTAAGAATAGCCGCTAACAATGCTCCGCTAATTTGGAGATAAACATTTAATTTCCTATAAATTCTTCACAATAAAAGTCCCGTTATTTTGTAATTTACAAGCTTTTATTATGAAGCAGCCAAATCAGGAAATGTTGGGTTTTCATCAGCAGCAACTGAACAAGACTCCTATGCAGCTGAAAGCTAAACAGTAAAATAAAGCAGATATCTGAAAGTACAAACGGACGCAGGAGAGAAACTAAACTTCAAACCACAGATCCGGTGAGAAACAACAACAGTAAAGAGTTGGCCGCGGTCGGCGAAACGTCACCGCAACCCTCTTGGAGGCGGGTCAGGCGCACTTTGGCAGGACTCCGGAGATAGTCCATCTTGGGCGCAGCTCGGCGCGTATCGGTAAAACTCTAGCTAAAACTGGTAATGGAAACACAAATCAGCGCGGCATGGTTTGACTTGGCGCGGCCAAAAGTGCCAACGGAAAAGTCCTACAAGTTTCATGAAAATTGGGCCAGTAGTTTTTCCGTAATCCTGCTGACAGACAAACAAACGAACCGAAAACATAAACTCCTTGTTGGAGGTAATAATGAGCTCAGGTAGTGTATGTGACACATCAATCATAATCTGATTAGAAAGATATTATTTTTGTAGATAAGCAAATTATGTCATGAAGAAAAAAACTATTGTGTAATTACTGGAAGACCACATTCTTGCTTTGTAAGATATTGTTATTGGCTTTGCACACAAATACAATCTACTACAAATTCCACTATTCCCTTGTGATCCTATTACAACAGCTCGTGTGTGTGTGTGTGTGTGTGTGTGTGTGTGTGTGTGTGTGTGTGTTTGTGTGTGTGTGTGTGTGTGCACGTGCGTGTGATGGTCCAGGCCTTGGGAATGGATTAGTGATGACACAAGAGAGGAGGCTAATCTTCAAGCCCTAATCCCACTGGACTCTTTGCTACTCTGGCTTGCCCACTGGACTGACGCTGGCTAACAGCACTGACACCGGCTAACACAGCTGAACAGGCTGGATGAAAGAGACGGAGGCTCAGTGAGGTGGAAGGGTGAGGGAAAGTGAGAACACAAGTGTGAATAAAAAAAAAAAAAACAGAGGATGAGGACAGAGAGGGAAAGAATGAGCAGAGAGGAACAGCCATCAGCATTCTTCTGACCTACCGCAGCTGTTGAGGAAGTGTGTGAGCATCTTCCATGACCAAATGCCAAGTTAGTCCCTGGGCTACTGTTAATGAGCAGGGATTCATAGGTAATATGAGAGATTAATGATTTAGTGTCAGGTTACAACACCCTTAGGGCCAGACATCGGGCGCTGTGGGTGTGTATGAGTAAGTGAGTCAATGACAGAAAGAAACAGATCGAAAGAAAGAGGGTGACAGAGAGAAGAATAATTAGTTTTGGCAAAGCAATTTAGGGATGATTCTGGTTTATTATAACTTACTGTTGCCTTATTTGTGTAGCTTTGGAAATCCTTCCTATTGGTAACAATTGTGCTCACTTGATCATACAGGTAGGGCTGGGCTATAATTCAATATAATAATTTATCGTCTTTCAATGGAGTCATATCGTGATTAAATCATATATCGAGATATCGTGATACACAATTACGTTGTCTAAATTGATGACAACAAGCACATACTAACTCAGATTTCTCAGAAAATCTGAACTGATAAGAATTCTGCATATGGGGAATACCCCGGTGTAGTTAAATCAAACAAACAAAATCAATTGTCTTAATCTGATTAACGTGTATTTGTGTGCATACATGTAAACATAGTCGGAGTATAGCTGGAAATATTTATACATTTTTCTCAATTTCGTCTTAATTAAAAGCGTCTTAATTAAAAGAGAAAATACTCAGTACTTTTCATTTGACAAGTATTTAATTCACACAGGAATATATAAAATTAGGCTTTAACATTTGGTTATTTCATATTAAGTATTTATTTAATGTATTACCAGCAAACATGCGACATTGTGATATATATAGTTAGCGAGATATGAAATGACCTATATTGGGATAGAAGATTTTGGCAATATCGCCCATCCCTACATACGGGCTGTAAACAAACCCCCAGGTTAACCAAACTTTTGGAAAAGAAAAGAAAAGTGAATGTTACAATTAGACCCAAACTGTCAGCTGTGAGCATCCATTACAGTTTACAGACGTCCCTGGATCAACTTAAACGTACAACATAAAAGATCCTTTAAGCAACTTAAACATCCATGGGTGCCTTGCTCCCTCACAACAACAACAACAACACACAATTTCGGGCCGTCGGTGAGCGTCTGTCGGCCTTGTTTTTGCGGTGTGTCTGCCTGTGTCGGAGGCCTTTTGTTGAATGTGGATTGCAGATTGGCTGTTCAGCTTAAGCGAATCAGTGCACGAGAAGAGAAACGGAAGTAAGAAAAGCAAGCCTACGAGTAAAGTCAAGAGGAATAACACAGAAGGCTGTTCTCATTATTCATCTCATCTGATCATTCCAATACACGGATATTTTGACAACGACATCGCCATCTGTAATGAAGCTGAGTGGTGAGTGAGAGTGGTGTGAAAATGGTCGGCAAACGCTGCTTTATTTAATGTATGTATCATAACAACGGTCTTCCGGTTTCTTTCAGACTACCGCTACCTGCTGGTATCGAGAGTCATTTCCTCTCTCACAGGCACAGAACGTACAGTATGCGGTAGTTGGCTGTTGGCTGTAGTCTTCGCGGTGTGTCCGAGTGCAACTTTTTGGCCAAGACAAAGGCTACGTGAGGCGACGCAGCAGTCACCTTCGCCGCTAGTTCTTTGTCAGATTTGTGTGTCTGGGCCGTAACAGTAGTGGGTGTAATGCCGTTTTAGAGGATAGTAGGAAAACATTTCAAACAAAAAAAAGTTCAAAGTCAAAACTGAGTTGGACTTCACTCTTTAAACTAATCTCTCTCATTCTGTCTCACTTTCTTAGACACACACATAGACACACAGACACACCGAGCTCCCCGACAGATTCAGATAATTGCGCATCTTTGCAGAATCACAAGTCCACCGTGAAACAGAATACATTGTGTCCAAGACAAAGGGTCCCCGGGGAGAGGAAACAGAGTCTGAATGGCTGTCTTTGTGCAAGGAGAAAGAAGACAGCTCCAATCTCTGTAAAGACCCATCTCAATAAACACCTCCACAGGCACCCATCTAAGCATCACACAGCCTTCTGATTGGCTCTTTCTGAGTGTAATCACAAGCGTGGAAGGCTCAGAATAGATGGTCAGAGAATGAAAAGGTAGAGAGGGAGAGCTATGGAAGTGATTGGTGGGTGAGAAAAGTAAGAATGAAGGAAAAGAAAGTGGCGGCAGCGAAAAGAGGAAAGTTGCGGTAATGTGTATAGAAGAGGAGCGTACAGTGTACGGGGAGATCATTCGCCGGCACAAAGAGATGAATGGAGGTATGTGGCGAAATGATGAAAGGAAAGAGTGATGGAGAGATCAAGAAGGTGATGAATGAGTGTTTCCAAGGTTCACTCTTGTTAGAAGTGCAGCTTTAATTCCTTTAGGAGAAGTGGGAATGTACACACATGCGTATACACACACACACACACACACACGGGTAAAGAGGTGGGGCGGGGGCATTTAGTGCACAGTTTTAATCCTGTACACCAAATAGCGCAGTGGGTATTTCATTAAAGGTCTGTTTCAGGGTGGCCAGACCTGAGAGAAATCCATATTTCATTACTTGTCATCCATCTCTGTCTCTCATGTGTGTGTGTGGGTGGGTGTGTGTTGTGTATGTGTGGTTTATGTGCACAATGTCTTCAGGTGTGTATCTCCATTCAAAGTACATAAGCCCATTCATGCTCACATTCTGAGTCCGTCTGTCACTCTGCCCCTTTTCCCAGCGTGCGTCGTGCTCCCCGCCGCCTCGCACAAACAGACCACCCAACGTTCAGCAAGTGATGGCTTTAATAATACTCACATAAACTACATTGACGTAGTCGTCATCAGACAGAGTCTCCAGCATTTCGCTGACGGAGGTCCTGATCAGTTTGAGAGTCAAGCCAGACACACTCCCGCTTCTGCAACAACAACAACAACAAAAAATATCCGACAGCTTCTCACTGCAATCTGTTTGCTCAGTTTTTGTGCTGCGAGATTTGACTCAATGCAATTAGAAATGCATCTGCCTTGGGAAATGCAATACATTATGCAGCAAATCTAGGAAGGCATGTATCATAATCAGGGGAAATCATGACTGATGTGAGGAGGTTATGGATCAATGAGGTTATAAAGTAACTCACGCATCCACAAGGATTAGCATATCTTTGGGTGAGGCAGCTCCTTGGATGTACCTGGATGGACATTAATGAATGAAACACAAGCTGGTCTGAGACACACACACTCTGAGTAGTTCAAAATATGTTGAAGGCCAACGATGTATCATTTATAATAGCACAATATAACTTATATATGCTTGAATCATTTAAGGATTACATATATTTAGGGCTGGGCAATATTGCTAAAATTAATATAACAATGTTAAAGGGTAACTTTATTTTTCAACCCTATTTTCCCTTGTTTTTGTGTCTAAGTGACTAATAGGGACAACAATTTCTCTGTAGGGTCCTTTCCATAATGTTGTCAGACACTTATAATAACAATCTGAGCCTGTCAGTGGCAAAAAACAAGCACTTTTAGTGAACGTAACGTTACACTGATGTTGCTCACTTGCCCTCGCAGCTCGTGAGCAGCAGCTTGTTGCAGTGTTCTCCCTCAATACTGGAATAATTTCAGAAATTGTTGTCTCCATTAGTCAGTTAGACACAAAAACATGAGAAAATAGGGGATGAAAAATATAGATGTTACCCTTTAATAAGAATAATTTTCAGATATCAATACATATTATACAGTATATATGTAATGACATAACATATTACATCACAAAAACCTCTCAACACAAGTCTACTTACTAACTTTTTCAGAGCTTTAAACCAAATCTTGCAATTTACTTGGATTCATTAATTAAACAACAGAATTTTGTAAAGCAAGTACACAATATGATGATATCGACACAATGCAATTCCACTGAAAGTTGATAAATAATAATTAATTATCATCCAGCCCTTCATACACTTACTATACCTAAAAGCCATATTTATTCATAAACACCTACAACCAAACAAGCAACTACATAAAAGTAAATAATCATATATACATGTGAACACATAACATTTGAAATTTAAGGCTTGAATTCTGACAAACACTGAATAAAATGTTATGCTTCTAGCAGTTTTCTTACCATGGCCTCCTGCGGACGTCATACAGGTCAATTTTACTGGGGGTCTTGCGAGCATCCATCCAGGGAGAAGCTTTCAGAGGAGATTAGATTTGTGTTGATTACAACTCTTTCATAATTAAAAGGGAATAAATGACAAATTCCAATTTCTGACACCTCTGTCAGTCAGACTGAAGTGTTGATCTGCAAATATCTGGCAATATACAGTGTCATATTCAGCTCAGCAGTGTCTAGTAGCTGTCAGTCATTTTGGGAGGATATAAAAAGAGATTACATTTGTGCCATAATGGCAGTTGGCTTGTTTGATGTCTTTACACCATCTGCATTATGACGTGATTTATGCTCGTGACCATTTTTCACGAAGAGGTAAACAGCAGGGAAATAAGATAAAATATTCATCTGAGATGCAAAGCGCAGAGCACTGGAATTACTTGCTTTGACAATAATCAGCTGCTTTCTATCTGTATGCTATTAGTGTGGAGCACTATGAAAACAAGCCAGTATGAGAGTGTGACTTCCTATCATGCATGCTAAGAGGTAAAAAAAAAAAAAAAAAAAGGAACAAAGAGGAATAAATTCAGGGCCAATGAAAATTCATGAATATTAGACATAAACTTTTCCCATAAAGCTATATAGTGTCTATGATGACAAGGAATCTCATGAATAGAAATAGCTTGGCAGAGAAAACGCTCACGATAGCGAGCAGCACTAGACTAATGCAGTTAAAGATAGTATGACTCCATCTATGGCACCCACCACATATAAAAATCAATGCAAGTTGAGCAATGGAGATTATTTATTGAGCTTATTTGCTCAGTGATGTGTGAACAAAGCAAACTCATGAATATATTCCCTGGCTGTTTGTAGTTATGATTAAAAGCCACATGTCATATCTTACAGTAGGTCAACCAAATAATAATCGGCTGATGAGTGCACCCGATTTGATATGGAAGGAAACGCACACAGCGTCAGTGTCATATGAACAGATACACAAACAACTTAGGAGGCCAAATAACCTACCAGGGTTTTTTTTCCCTCTGTGTTAAATGTCAGGCAAACACAAAGACTGTTTTTTGGATGTTGTTTTTCTTACCTGGGTAGTAGCGAGCCAGGCCCGTAGCGCTACCATACACCTGCCAGAGAAGGGTCGGGTCATCCTCTCTGTTCTTTCTAAACACGTCCTCCAATGCCTCCGACCAGTTCAGTTCATTCAGCACAATGGTGGCTAAAAATCAACACACATACACAAACATACATGTCAAAAGACAACATATACTAGACATACTGGCACAAAAATATACACTGTCTGTGTGTGTCATAGAAATAGGTGTAGAACGGACATTCCCATTCAAATCAATGTCGCAGAATGGTCAGAGCAGCGGCCATTTTTATGTGTCTCACTGAGATGAGATTTTGTAGTAACAGCTAAAACGAGCAGTGCGGTAATAAGTCATGTTACGAAGCATAGAGAGCCACAGTAAAAGAGTCAAATTTAACAACTTAATGCTTCATCCACACACTTTTGTCACAACGGAGGAAAGCACATTGCTGTCGCCAGATGAGTGACAACTTTGTTCGGCTCATGTTATGTAACCAGTGTAGCATTAAAGCATGGTGGAATTAGCTAGCTAACTAGCAGACAGCTGGCTAGTTAGCTAGCTTTCTAATTCCAGCCAGATGCCACCTTATTAAGGTTTTTGTAGTGAAATCAGGAGGCATCGTATAGATAACTCCTCATTTCAACTTCACCAATCAGCCGCTCCTGGTCCATTGAGGCGATTTTAAGGCGGGCGACAGGAATAAATAAAAACAGCTGGGCGTCTGACAAAAGTTCAGCTCAAAATGCCACGTCGCGCTGCGTCGCCCACGGCCAAGACGTTCCAATAAAAAAGGACTTAAGAGGTTCTTAAGCAGGGTTGTTAATGATTTTGCGGAGCACAAGACCTGTAGGATGAACTTCTAATGGGTGAGTACTGGTTTCTTTTTGTTATTATGGAGTCGGATAAGGGATTTAAATCTATAGCACTATAATTGTTATGTCTCATATGTTGGAAAATGTGCACCTACTGAAATCTGTGTCTGTGAGAACAATGGGTGGTGGAGTCCAGGGCAGGCTGTTAAATTAGCGTTGAGAAATTTGGCACTTCGGCTGCTGTCCGTGGTGCTGATCTAAGGCTGGTTTGCAGTATGGGAGTTGCATGGTGTGCGCTTGTGTTTGGGGTGAGGTCCCAAGAAAGAAATTTGCACCAGGGCCAATCACAATTATGTTACGCTGCTTGCCAGCGGCAGCGCTTGGTCGAACGGTCCTTCCGCCCCACCTCCCATCGCTCTGGAGAATGACAAGCTACCTAGCTAACTAACCAGCCATCATCTCTGGAGCTGCGTGCGCTCTCTTCCTGGCGAGCTGCCACCACACTTTACGGCCCCCCTGAAGTGTGTTCTGTTGTCACCATAACAACTAACAACAATCGCCATTTTCTTTTGTATTAGTCAAATGAGCACAGAAAACAGTTCAATGTCCGTTCTACTGCTATTATATTTCTATGATGTGTGCACTACGCAATAATGATCAAAGGACATAGCGGTGCAACGTGCAGGTGAGCAGGCCATTGTAGACTGTCAAAGACATGTGGACATCCCAGATTAACACATTCATTAAGATTCACACACACACAGAGGCCTGCCCACTCACCCAGCGGGACGCATGAGCAAATATTAGGCCAACACACCCGGCCATGGCGGTATTTAGTAACAGATACTGAGGAGTGGTTTTCTGGCTAGTAAAGGGTTTGAAGTGAACTTTGCTTAATTTTATCTGAAACACTCAATAACCTGTGTGTGTCATTGTATATGTGTGTTTGTATGTGTGCATGAGTGTGATTGATAGCATGTGTTGTGAGAGGCAACAGGCATTATGGATGTAATGACACAGCAGCCAGACAGCTCAGAGCCACATAACACTCACTATGATGGATGGAGACACAACACATGCTGCCCAAACTCTATCTTTGCTCTGTCTGTCTCTTTACTGCTCTTCTTTTTTCCTCCTTTTCCCTTTCTTTATACTTATGTAGTACTGTATATATGCTTTTATGTGACTCTGTGCATCTATACGTGTATGTGTTTGTGTATGTGTATGTGTGTATGCATGTGTGTGAGATAGATCGGCATCCTGTATTGAGTGTGACGTGGCTCATTGATGTGCAAAGCAAACACTGTTCATTTGCATGCATGCCTCTAGAGGGGAGAGTTAATGAAGCCTCGGTTGCCAGGAGAGCATGTTTTTTTATTATAGAAAGAGGGAGAGCATGTGGTGTGTGTGTGCTCAGTAATGTATTTCCCTCATTAAGGGTAGAATTTTAAAGGGAAAGGGAGAGAAAACAACACCACAGCCCTTGTTAGATAATGAGGAAATTACAAACTGTGTGTGTGATTTTTGAGTGAAGACAGATGAAGACAGACGCGTAGGTAGATAGCCATCTACACACAGGTCCGTTAATAGGTATTTAAAAGCCAAATAGCTGGATAGTTACATACACACAGAAGATATACACATACATACATACATAAAGACTCTACACAAACAAACCGAAAAACAGTGCAAAACAAGCAAACCAAAAACATCTAACCCAGTGGTAATATGTTGCTTTTTATTGTTTCCATTGGTTTCGAGTACTCCTGACTTATAGTCATAATATTTAATAAGCTAAACTCCACTGCTGCTTCATAAGGGATACAGTATCCTCTAGTCGCCCATATTGAAACTGACACTAATGAATTCCCTGGCTGCACTAGGCATGGCTTTGATGCCACACTGAATCTACACCCTATGATGACTTCATCTCTGTGGGATATAACGGGTGCAATATACTTCACTAACACAACATGGATTAGTTTATTTTGAACATTAAAGAACACATTATTGTTCACTGCTTTAAATAAGGTGGTGCATCCCCCATACACTCATTATATGCTTTAGAAAAAGAAAAACTCACTCTGATGTAGTGATGTGATTCATCCGGTAGTGACAGTGTGTCAGTTACTAGATCATCAAAATGGCATATTTAGAAATAGTTTGACATTTTGGGAAATATCTTTATTCACTTTTTAATGGAGAGCTAGATGAGAGACTCAATAGCACTCTTATGTCTATACACTAACAAGAGACAGCGCCCGCTAGCTTAGCTTAGCACAAACACTGGAAACAGGAGGAAACAGGTAGCCTGGCTTTGTACAAACGTTAACGCCTGACAGCACCTCCTAAGTTCACAATAAATATGTTATATCTCGTTTGTTTAATGTGTACAAACAATGAAGTGTAAGCTGACTGTGATGGTGGAGGAGTGGAGCCTGGGCAGGGTGATGTTGCAGGCAAGGCAGTAGTAGAAGAATAAAGAACTGGGCCAGAGCCTGGAGGTGAAGGGCTGGTAATAATGGGGGACGCTGCTTTTAAAGTTTTAGATTTTATTTTAAAAATGGAAACTATTTGGGGAATGTCATACAATATTGGCTTGAATAATATAAAATAATATATTTTCTGTGAATCTGGGAAACTGAGGGTCTTCTTGGATTTCAGGACTAAACATAAATGTCATTGTGCATTCAATGGTCTTTCTGTCTGTCTCTCTCTCTCTCTCTCTCTGTGTGTTGTGTCTCTGAGTGTTGCTGTCCTTCTTGTCGGCTGTTTTGTTCTGTTCTTCTGGAAGAGAAAAAAATGCTAGCTTGTATGCTATCCTGAAGATGAGGAATATCATATATAGGGATGTCACGAGAACCGATACTTCGGTGCCAATTCGATGCTGAAATTCTGACCGTAGGTACATTCGGGGCTCAAGATCAACAGCGTCCCGTCATCACAGGGATGACAGAAAATGTGCTTGGATACAGTAAACTTTCGATCGACGCGTCCAGAGGACGCACCCTATTTTTTCCCTGATAATGCTACATTGTGAACAACAAATCTGTGTGGAAATCGGCAGGAGGGGAGTTAGTTAACGTTAGCTGTTAGCTCTGTGCAGGACTGTGCTACTTACCGGCTGCTAACAGCTAATGTTAACTAGCTCTCGTCCTGCCGATTTCAACATGGGAGATGCCATTGATTTACATTATGATGAGGCTCTATTCAGTAAAAATGAGTATAGAGCGAAAGTAAACTCTAACATTATCATAATGTGTTCATATGTAATCTTGTAAAATGTAGTTTTTGGCGAGAAACTTGAATAAATCCAGTTGTTTGAAGGAGATGTTTACACAATAATATAAAATAGATAATAGAGAGGGAATTATGACTGTTTAACTTCCTAACAAAAACCAGTATGCAAACAGTAATATAGAAGTGCATGTTGAAGTACATGGGATTTATTGTTTTACTTTTGTTTTTTTACCGTGGTATCGAATTTGAATTTCACTGGTATTGCTTTTGATTACTAAATTTCTGTTATCGTGACATTCCTAGTAATATATACTGTACTCTTCAAAATGTTTTTCGGTCAGATATATTGTATACCTACATTTTCAGCTTCTGTATTCAAAAGCAACACCACTGAATTCAACCATTTCCTTTTCTTCTCTGTCACACATGTGACCATGTCCTTCACTGGACCAACAGATGTGGCTTTTGTGATCTGTCATCTGAACGTCTGCTTCCTATCGTACACTCTTCTCACACACGTGACTTGCTGCTGCCTATAGATGGTGATTTCATAAACTTGCCTCCCACTTTACCCCAGAAAATCCAATTTTCTCCAGCTGAGCAAAGGCTATTCCTGGAACATTTATAGGGTGGAGATCAAATTGGAGAGTTGGAATCGCAATAACGTATGAATCCTCTGTCTCTTTTTTTCTCCAGGCATACAAAATACATACTTCTGCATGTGTGCCAATATCTGACACAGTCTATGAGCGTGTGCACACTCAGAGACACATTTGTCTTGCTATTCATGTGGGGACTCTTCTTTGAATACATTAATTCCCTACCCAATTTTCATCAGCAATACATGCCCAATCCTAACCCTTTGGCTTACTCCAACTCTAGCCTAACCCCTAAAACCTTGCCTCAACCTCAAAATAAACTTGTGGGGACTGGCTTTTCAGTCCCCATAACGAAGCCCAGCTCTGGGTCCCCACACACACACACATATAGTTTCTTTTATCTCACTAAGATCAGACTTCAGTCCTGGATAGGTCCCAGCAGCTCAGCGTATCTATGCATACTCATTACAGGCTACCAATAAACAGCATCCTTGAGAGAAAATCAGTGTGAGGAGTCGGGGCACCCGGCCAAGATTATGGCTAGAAAAGTGTCTCGAGAAAAAAATGACAAAGTCAAATCGAGTTCAAAAGCATGCTAATAAGCCAGGCTTGCACTTTTACAGATAACAGACACTGACAACAGTGTGTGCCCATCCCTATCCCTCATGTCCGCCCCAGTGTCTGGGGTCAGCAGAAAGGTGAAGTGAGTAACCTTGGGGCCAGACGGTTCCCCAGCAGGCTGTGGGCCATGCTGAGGAAATCACTCCATTCTGCTGTCCCTCCAAGTCACTGCTGACGCACCACATCCCACTGTACACTAATTACTGAATATCTAAACACATACACACAGACACACAGATACTCAGTCTCACGCCAAGAAGTAACAGTGCAGCCTGGTTGTCAGAGCAACCACCAGGTTGACTTAATTGGACTCATTGTGGACCATGTGTCCTGGTATCCTTGAGCAAGGCACCGAACGCTTTATTGCTCATTGTAAGTCATACTATGATAAGAGCTCCACCCAAGTGCTTAAAATGTAAAAATAGAAGAAAAGAAAGCTATTCAAATATAATACATAATTCAGACCACAGTTGAGATATTCAACAGACCATTCTTAAGTCATTGACATTCAACTTGAGCTGTGCTAATGTCACAGGGACTCTAGAGAATCAAATTACTCTGAACCACTCAAGGTAAATGTCACTGCATGATGATGAAATGATCAGAAATGTACCTTTTTTAACAAAAAGGGCAAATGTACTCTGTAACAGATGCACCTAGCTTTCATTATAATTGTTTTACAATTGACATGAACTACAATGTCAGACAGTTCAAATGCAACTGTCAACATGAAGCATTAAGATAACAAACAGACACTGGCCCAGATTTTATAACAGTAAGTGACATGATCCTTTCTTTGTTGTAAAAATGCGAAATGGAGCAAACACGCAGATTTATTTCAGCATAAAACGCACAATATGTAATAACAAAAGGAGTAGTTTGATGACGTTGTGAAGTAGCGTGGGATCATGAGAGTTGGCGTCTTCACCATTGCCGATGAAAATCTATCTGACGTGACTCAGGCAGAAATCATGTTCACGGACGAGGTAATGTATAAAAGTTGTATTCATGTTACATTTAGTCACGTTTATTCACTTTATGTAATTTCATTCTAATGAAATAGCAGCAAGTAACTTAAAGTTAATTAGCTAATTTACCATTAGATTTCATCGTGGGTTAGCCCAGCGCTGTGAACCGTGGTCAAAACAATCATACTAAAAATAACTTTATGAGCGTGTTGAACGTATTTGTAACGTTATAACGTTACCATACACATTAGCAGCAAATGGCGATGAATAATCGTGCTCCATCACGAGTGTCCAAAAAATACTATTGGAAACAATAGGGCGGCTAGCTACATAGCTAGATTGCCGACCTTCCTCGCTCTCTGACGTATCATCCGGTGTTTCCCGTAACATACCTTTAATATTACCGTTTTATAATCACAACAAGAGATGTAGTGTAAGGAATACATTTAGCCGCCCTGTCTGATTTCACAGTATAAAGTATAAGCAGTAAGTATACCTAAGTATAAAAAAAGCTTTTAATAATTATCATACTGTGAAGAAAGACATGTTACTAAATAAAACTTTCCACTCTGGGACGATGTAGAAAACCTACAGGATTATGTAGAAAATATTAGTATAGTACGTGGATTCACTGGATGGAATTCATATCCTTGGTACACATGAACAGGTTGAATCAAAAGACTCATTATCAAAACCTGGATAGGTTTGCTCAGAGAAAGGCCAGAAAGCACATATTCATTTCATAGAGGACCGGCTATTCATTTACATCCCAAGGACGCACGGCTTAGAGTACAGGAGAAGATCCCATTATGCTCTATCACTTTTTTTTAAAAACATCATTTAACCATGGGCAAATTTGCCAGAGGCTCAATCTGTAAACAACATTTCATAATGGGTTGGTGTGTCACTTGTATCCATGGTTACCGTGTGTGTGTGTGTGTGTGTGTGTGTGTGTGTGTGTGTGTGTGTGTGTGTGTGTGTGTGTGCTCACAGCCATCGTAGATGTCAGTGGGGATGTGGACAGCCGTGTGGTTGTAATCAGTCAAACGTTTAAATAACAGGTCCTCCTTAAAGTCTGGTCGAATCCTGTATTTTCTTCCCTCCGTCTCATTCGCATCCAGCTGAGGGGAAAAAAAAAAAAAATCAAGATTCAGACAGTAATGCTGACCGTTGGTTTAAGATATCATACAAAGCCTCTATTTGCTGAAGCATCATTGCATGCGACAAACAGTTCGTGGGTTTGTTTAAAAGCACAGGACTGATTGTCATCAACTCCTGTCTGATGGGATAATGCCATCGCTGCACTTTTCATACCCTCCCAGCTTGTTTAAGAATATATAGCATCATCGACTGTATTCTTAATATCTCGCTTTTCCGCCTTCTTATCATCTTCACTTGGGAGGAGTAGCAGGAGACAGCCAGATTGTCTATGCCCCTTGTGGAGATTTATAACTCCTAGTGTGCATTCACCAATTTACATCAATGAGAGCAGTACAGACAGGGAGATATATGAAGAAAAGCATGATGAGATATGGAGGAAAGAATGCAGCGTAGAGAGGGAGCGAGGTGGAGGGAGAGAGAAAAAGCAAGAGGGGGGAGGGAGAGAGAGTGCGAACAGTTGCTTCCTAATAAAGCAACAGTGTAGCCAGCTCATACATCTCATCTGTCAATTAGAGTAGAAACATGGCAGAAACCTCTTCACCTGAGAGAGGGTGGGAGGAGGGATGATGGAGAGGAAGCTACACGGGAAGAAAAGCCTGGAGAAGAGGCAAAAGAGGGAGGGGATGCAGTAAGAGGCTGAGGCAATGATAGAAAGCGAGGGTGAAAAAATAAGATATGAATGTGGTGAATAGGAGAAGGAAAATGGAGGAGAGGAGGGAAAATGAGGAGGTGAAAGGGAGGACGAGAGAGAGAGAGAGAGAGAGAGAGAGAGAGAGAGAGAGAGAGAGAGAGAGAGAGAGAGAGAGAGAGAGAGAGAGAGAGAGAGAGAGAGAGAGAGAGAGAGAGAGGGTGCTGTGTAGCCAAACCATATTACTGGCCCATGTCTGAGAGTGACCTCGGTGTTTGCAGGGGCTAAAATGGAAGGAAAGCAAATAGGCGGAAGGAAGGAAAAAAAAAAAATAAAGCACACTCACATTGTCCTTTGCGTTGTAGTAGGAGATTTCATCACCCTGTAAACAAGTCACACAGAAGCACAAACATCACTTTGCGGCTGCTTTAGGGTGTCGCACAAAGAAGCGTACCATTTATGCAATCATGAAATGATTAATCCATTTCTCACCAGTTATTTATTTTTGTTGGCAGGCAACTCCATTAGTAAATTATCCAGTTTTATGTTAATGAAGACACTAGTCTGCGCTACCAATCAAATGAATACTGTAAGAGTTGAGCTGAGTGTGCAGAGTGCTCTCCTTTTTACATCTGTGTTTGTGTGCCTACAGCCATTTGCAATGCTCCAGGGAAGCATTTTCCTGCCATTGAGGAAGCAATCTGGTAATTCACAGCTTACAAACATCTATAACTGTCTCTGTGAACATCGCTTTACTCCGCGTTATAATTGCGTGCCACTGTGGTTCTTAAAAAGCAGAGTATCTGTCATCTGAAATGAGGGGCATAATGTGTCATAACACAGTGTATAATATGCAATAAACCAATTTAGTAATGGAGCTGTAATCACTGCTAACGACACACAGACGCAAACAGATTAAACCTATTCAGACAATGAAAGGAATTTATGGCCAGTAAATCCAGACCGTTGTTTGTCAGTGCATCTCTGTGTTTTTTACCCACATACAGTATATAATACACACACATAAAACGCACACATATGTAATACATGTACTTTACACATATTGCCGTCGGTGTGTATCTGTATTTTTGTGTCCCTCCGTTACCTCAAACTCGTCTTGCCACACATGCGCCATCTGGAACTTCTCAGCAGCTGTGGCCAGTTTCTGGGGGAGTGAAATATGACAGGGATTTAGATTGGAAACTGCACAAGGTATGCCTCCTTCACAGCGTCAGTCTAATTATAGAAAACCTGAGCAAAAGAGAGAGTACGTTAAAAAGCCCGATGGAGACCATCCCGGAGACAGAGGAGTGATTATGATCTCACTCGCGGAGCTCAAACCACAGGGCTATCACGGTCTTACAGCACTGTCCGCTAAAGGCCACACCGCCGAGTGTCGTATACTGGCAGAATGAAAAGGTTGTGCTGAAAGAGTCATGTGATTGTGTGTGTGTGTATGTGTGTGAGTGTGAGAGAGAGAGAAATGAAGACAAAGGGGGGGTCAGCAGTGTAAGAAACGGCAGATCACTGAATAAAGTCAAGTGCAAATGGCTTACCAACTGAGAGGCTGCCAATCAAATTGGATACTACTAAATAACAGGGGGATATAAATGTAATTAACCTCACCATTGCTCTTCACATCTCTCCAACATGCACACACACTCACACTGAGAAGCGATAGACAAGAAGAGAACAGCGGTAAGAGTAGTTCATTTATCATGCTAGAACAATTCTTAAAGAGTACGAGCAATAAAAACGGGCAAGCACAAACTAAACAGCACATATTTATCACTCTGGGAACAAATGACTGCCTTAAGTGCTTTGTAGACATGCAGGGTAGTATTTATTCATAACCGAAACATCACGAGTTTGGAATTGCACTTAAAATTGTGCGAGGATACTGTGATATTGAGACATATTTAGAAATTGCTTTCCAGTTGCACAATACATTCAACAACACTTTAACTGGCTTTCTTTAAGATCTTTCACAGTTTGATTCCATCTTCATTCTTGCCTTTCGTAGGATAATGAGGGTAAAAACGAGAACAACACTAACAAGAAAACAATGACACAGGAAAGAGGGGAGACAGACAGATCTGATTTCTACATTTCACAGTTGATGCGTGAAGTCATTTAACTGTTATTGCATAGATTTTTAAAGATTTTTCGAAATGTCACTACTAATGCCTAGTGCATCGAGATGCACTGCAAAAACGCCCTATCAAAATAAAAGTGAAAATTTTAGATATGAGCTTTGTTTTGCTTGAAACAAGCAAATTTGGCAGCCAGTGCATGAAGTGATTTTCACTTGATAAGATTTCTTAAAATAAGTCAGGGAGTCCAGCTACCAGAAGTCTTAAAGGTACAGTGTGCAGGATTTGGCATCATCTAGTGGTGTGGTTGCAGATTGCAACCAACTCAACCAAGCAAAACTGTGGTAAAGCTGTTCGCCTCACTCAGAGGCCATCCTTACCGTAATAACACTACTATAGGAGCAACAGAAGTCAGACGGCGGCTGGTGGTACCACATTACCGCAGTTTAACTCTGAGGTTGTCAGCTGTGTTTCTGTCTGGCGTAACGTTACTCTGTCTGCCCGGCATAACGTTAGCGAGTGTCCGACAGACCGTGTGTGTGTTTGTGCTACGTTAGCAGCTGTAGCGTTGCTGGTGGCTTCGTGTTCGCCGTTGTCACACACATACGGTCTGTCAGCCCGGCGTAACGTTAGCGAGTGTCCGACAGATCATGTGCAGTGAGTGTGGGGTTGTCGCTGGCGATATAACTGTGAACGTAGCTGTAGCAGTGTGTGTACAGTTTATTTGTCGGTGAATAAATGCTACAACTCCTCAGCTCAAGACCCGAGCCAACTTCCTGTATCTTGCAACTCCGGCTCAGACTCTCTTAAGGTGGGCTGTTAAGGTGGACCAGCTTTTCTTCTTTAAGTGACAAGCCGCTTCTCTGAGTTTGGCGCAGCCTTTTGATTCATTTTTTATATTTCTTTTAACCGTTTAACCGATAGCGTTAATCGGTTAAAATTCTTAATGTCGGTTAACGGTTATAGGGTTAATTATTAACACACCTAGTATACAGTACACCAGGGAGAGAAACAAACAGAAACTGAGACTATTGCACCAAGAGTGTGTATGTTTACCCAGGCAAGTCCACACAGATCAAAGCTTAGTCTGGCCCTGAACTGCTCTTCTCAGACTGTACAAGGTAATGACAACCCTGTGGAGGAAAGCAGAGTGGAGATTTCCAGTACAACTTCACCTACTTCCAAGGTGAATGGAGAAGGGAAAAAGTCTGAAAAGGTTGTTTGTAATGTGTTTCATGATGACCCTGATGAAGGTCACAAGCCAAAACGCGTTGGTCTTATAATAAAGTTGTTCTATATACTACAAGTGTTATATACTACAAGAGTTTTGTTCTATATACTACGAGTGTTGCTTGAGTTTTGACCCCTTCAACCTTGTGGAGGAAAGCATTGCACTTAAATAAACCCACCTGTCTGACAGACCTTCTCTCTTCTCAACAACAACGTTACCACAGCCTCAGAGAAACTCCACTCACGGATGTGTTCTTAATTAATCAACGCAATTAGAATTGATGACGGTAAACTGTATTTATAGCTGAATCTCCGTCTGACACCCATCTGTTGGACTGTGCAAGTAAGAAAGTATACCAAAGGCCACGTCGGTTCTGTGCATGAGCAATAGTTGGATGAGATGCTTATAGTATATGTCATACTGTGCTTTTACTGAGTGTGGGTATGAACGTGTATATGTGTGTCTACGGCCATGTGTCTGCTGTCGGCTATGATTCCATTCTTGATCAACAGTCCCATCCCTTTGGCCTCCAGTCCCGGGCTCTGTTCCAGACCTGTCTCCACCTCCTCTGCACTTGCTGTCAGCAGCTAAATATACACCCCATTCCAGCCATAAACACACACATACACACGCACTAACACAAAATGGTGATCGTGAATTTATTACGCACCATGTTCACCATGTGCAAAATAACAAGTTCCGTCACTGCATCAAGTACTAAAATCATATGTTCTTAATTTAAAAATGATGTCCATCACATGCTCGACGATGACGCTTGGTTGCACCAGACATTGACTGTGTTCAGGCTGCATTCACACAAGATCAGGCGCTGCGGCGATTCTCCGCAGGGTTGTGCGGAGGTCTGCGCGAGTCACTTTAATGGCCCTTTTACTGCGATGATTAACATTATCATAACAACTTTTGTTCCCTTATGGCTGGGTTGTACAGCTCTGGATCGCCGGTTACGTGACTGACCACCACAGCATGACGTTGGGTTGCGTTTCTCCAAAAGTAGATTCTGTTCCTACTTTTCTGCCGCAGGCCACTGCATTTTTTTCGGCGTCCCCTGCAGCTACCGCAGCCCAAACGCACTACCCCCATTCAAAATTAATGGAAAAACTTGTGTTTTTGTTGCACCGCCTCATCTTGTGTGAATGCAGATTTACATCTGAATTAATAGCTCTAATGAAAGTAGAGCAATTTTATGAGTAATCTGAAAACATGTCTGATTTGGAGCCATATAAAGTCAACAGATAATTGTTGTTTTGTTACCACTCTAAAGCCACGTTTCCACCAAGCAGTCCAATTCAGTTCAGTTTGTTACATATTAGAACGGTTATTTTTGCGTTTCCATTAGCAAAAGTCCCGGATAATATCTGGCACTTTTTCTAGTACCACCTTGGTCATGGTTCCAGGCGAGCTGAGCCAATACTAGAAGGTGGAGTTCAAACACTGCAGATGGTCAGAAAGAATCGTCAATAGCGCGTCATGGGACGTCTTGCACAAACCCGCGATTTTTAAATAGCCAAGCTACCATCAATAGTGTCATTTTTTTTATTCACTTGACCTAGATGTTAAACAAAATAGCAGCCCGCAAATCTACAGATGTTCCTCTGTTTGGTTGCCTATGAAAAGATTAAGCAAGTATCCCGTTGAAGATGATGTCACAGCAGTGTCACGCAGCGTCGCTAGCTACGCTGATCAGCTGAGGATCCCACCTACACTGAGGGTATCTAACTCGCTGCTTATTTGCTTTACCAATGGTTTACTGTGTATTCAGAGGTTTTATCAAAATAATATGTGAGATAAACCCAGGTAAAACTGGGTGGTCATATAAAATTCCATTGGTTTCTTATTGATAGTTAAATTCAGTGACACCTACGCTGCAAATACATCCAAGGTTTGACAACGTTCAAAACAAAAACCTGCTTCTTTATATTTTCATTCCATAAGTGTTTCATGAAACAAAAAGAAAATATTTAAGACTGTAATAATGTGCCACCTGAGGGAAAACGGGGGTAGCAGTTCATATCCATGCTGAAAAGGCCAAGTGCAGAAGGTCTTGTCATTAGGTTAATGTCAGCTAATGTCAATGTAACATCACATCATGTTAATGTCAGGCCAGTGAGCTAACTGAGGTTTATCACTTGTGCACAAATCCAGACCATCTTTCAAAACATGTTCAATTTGCTAAAAGCATATATACAGAACCACCACAAAGGCATGCAGAAACACACAACGGTGCATGAGCATATGGATATTGATTACAGAGTTCTCCTTGATGTTGTATGTGATATGATACATGAGTATCAGCAACAGCTGTTCAGTGCTTAATACATTATGCCTAATGCTCTAGAAATTTGTTGGACATTAATGGAGAGTATAGGACTACAGGATTTTGGGTCAATATACCCTTCTCCCTCACACACATACTGTATATAAACACACACACACACACACACACACACACACCTCCTAAGAGAGCAGACCGACAGGGTTGTTAAAAATTCATGACAGGGCTTTGACGAGGCTCCTCTCCCCTCTGGGAGATATGGGGGAGGGTGAGGAGGGGTCTGTGAGGAAAGATACCTAATTACCCGTCTCTTTATTTCCCTCTTTTTCTCTGTATCCCTTTCCATCTCTCTCTTTGTCAAACATGAACACAGGGAGAGGTTATCAGGATACCCAAAGAAAGCAACGCCACAACCAAATCCCCTCTAAACTACAGAACCTTGATTTGATGAGGCCGCTCCCTGAGTGACAGCTAACCTCTCTAAACTGGCATAACAGCTCATTACTGAGCCGCTGCAAGTTGCCGTCTCTGCCAATTGATTAGAGGCCAGCGATTTCTCAGTTGAAACACTCAAATTTAGCACTACAACGGTTTGGTTAATGGCAGTGCATAACACACTCCCCGTAGCGTGTTCTAACCGCTCATTAGTCTCCCTCTCGCTTATTGTGGTATAGATATCCCAGCTCCATACCATAATGAGTCCACTCCGTCAATGGGTGACCACTGGAGACCTGAGGAGAGCCACCGCTCCCCTGCAGCCTTAATGGGGGGTGGGGGAGAAGAATACGTGGATACGAGGGGACCGGGAATTGGATCTATGGGAGTAGGAGAGTGGATCGGTTTAAGGAATGAGATGCTTGAGTGAGAAAAAGGAGCAAAAGAGGAGAAGAAATTCATAAGGATAATGAAATCTAATGCTAGCAGGCAAAAACGTCCAATATTATCGGCAGGCAGAGTTGCTGATACGTGTTGGTTGGCTATCTTACTCCCAGTTGAACATGAGAACGGCCTAATGATGACCGCAACCTCTGTTGTGCATATCAATACTCCAACAGCCAAATAGGGCACATAATATAATGTTTCTCATTGTTCATGCACACTGATGTATGAGATCATTACACTACAGCCACAGAGAGCACAGAAGCGTTCGCAGAAGCTTGCCTGAGTGTTGGATGGCACTGGACTCGTACCTGCTAGCCCCACAGAGGGATGTTTCTGCCCTGCTCTCACCAGTCGTAGTTGTCATTCTGCCAGGGCAGCCCAGCAGCCCACCATGCATTTAGTGAGAAAGCAGAGCACAGCTTAAAGGATAGACAGGGAAGATGAGACAGGCTCTGCTAAACCTCACAGAGCCTCCCAGACTCCCCGTGTGTGTGTGTGTGTGTGAGTTTGTGAGTCTAAAGTCTCCACACGCCTGAAATCAATGGGCCATTCAGAGCACACTGCCTCCTCCCCCAGACAACAAAGCAATACTCACAAGAGTAGTAACGGTCTAAAAGATCATTAACACCCACATCCAGTCTCATCTTTTCCATCCTCGTTTCCGACAACGTGTCCACATTCATGAACACTGGTTTTATCTGTTCGCCATAATGAGTCCCAACTCAAAGGGAAGACAAGAAAGGAAAAATGTGGGAGATGTGAAGGGTCAGTATGAGAAGCAGAAAATAGAGAGAAGTCTGAAAAGGGAAAGAGGAAAAGACATAAATTATGAGCAGATGGATTAATGGAAAGGCCAGTCCGAAGAGAGAACAACAATACTCCGACTCAGCATGATCAGTGTTCGTACTTCTCATTAAAATTTAGCTCATGAAAACGAACAGTGGGATGATAAAGAGAGATGCATACAAGGGTGGGGGGGGGTTGTTCAGTAACGAATGATGGGAGCTTTATCCAGCAATGCATTAGTTTGTTTCCTGGGGAAAGGTGTGTGCGTGTGTGTGTGTGTGTGTGTGTGTGTGTGTGTGTGTGTGTGTGTGTGTGTGTGTGTGTGTGTGTGTGTGTGTGTGCATAAGTGCGTTCGTGCGTGCGTGCGTGCGTGTGTGTAAGGAGAAGGGTGGGAGATAAAAAAAAAGATGAGTAAGGTCTAGTCCACACGTACACGGGTACTTTTGTAAACAGCATTTTCCCTCCTTCGTTCTCAAAAAAAGAATCCTGTCCACACAAGCACAGTTTTAAGAAAAATCTCGAAAACGTAAAAAAAAAATTGAACACACACACCGGCGAAGGTGTCTGTGTCGTAGGAGTGTTGCATTGGATAAGTAGCAGTGACCTCCTCTGTTCCTCAATATAGTGGAAGAGTAATTGTACATTTATGTGTAAACATGTAAAAAGTCCTGTTGGCAGGTTATTTGGCCACGTCCGCCGTCCATGGATGTATTTATGGCACCGTTGCACGGCATGTTGCATCATTAGTGACGCCTCACAAAGGAGATAACGGCGCACACTCTGACATTACGAGCCAGAAACTCTGTTTTCGCTGTCTACATATCTACACTGAAAACAGAGTTTCTGAAAATCTTCACCTTGACCAAAGTTTTACAAAAGCTCTGTCCTAAAACACTGTTTGGGTGTGGACCAAAGCCCAAAACGCATAAAAAAGGCTACATTTACAAAAATACATGTGTACCTGTGGGCCTAAGAAGCAAGAGGAGACTAGGAGAAATAAGAACTGGTGAATAAGGGAGATGGACAGACAAATTGAAGAACAGACGAGACAGGAGGAAATTTGAGAGACAGAGTGATACAAAAGAGCACAGATGAGTAAAGAGGAGAGTTGGAGGGAGAAAGGAGGTAGCGTGATAAAAGGGAGACAGAGGTCAGAAGTGATAAAGAAAGGTTGATTTCAAATTCCAGTTTGACAGAGAACTGTGGCAAAAGGCCAGGAGCTGGGCACAGGAGAGATACAGCAGACTGGAGAAGGAGGGCGACAGAAAGAGAGGAATGGAAGGATCGAAGGAAATAGGAGGGTGAGATGAGTAAAGGGAAAAAGGGAGCGTGAGACAGAGCAGAGGAATCTGCAGCTCTGAGAGCCCATGGGGAGAGCTGTGCTGCTCCACATGACTTCTCTCAGAGGCCAAACCCTCCGATGGGAACAGTAAATCTACAGCTGCCTCCAGTCTCATTCGCTCTCTTTGGCTCTTTTGCTCTTATCTCAAAGAGGTGTGTATCTCTACCGTTCACTTCAGAGAAGTCATATTGTTTGTCACCTGATCAGATTTCACAGGGAATCTGCTGGATTTCTTTACAACACAAACATTGAGAGTCAAAATTGGGGCTGTCCTCGACCAAAGAAATTCACTCATACGATTCCGTTTACTAATCGATCTGTAAGACTGAGTTTCTCCACAAAGAATCAAACAAAAGCTCCACTTTAAATCTTGTTTTTACTAGAGATGTGCTCGATAGTTTCATGGAAATAAGTCATTCAACATGAAAAAAGCGTAAAAAAACGACTAATCAACTAAAGAAATCTTGAAATACTAAGACCAAAACGACGAAATTGAATTAGCCTGTGAAATAAACCCCTTCAGGCACCCTGAAGGGGTTTATTTCACAATGACCAGCTCACTGTCACTGACTTACAACACAGCTACTTACTTAAGAAATCAATAATTTGACACAAAAACGGTCCGCCAGAGACCGACATCAGAACTGCGCCCATAGCAACGGTCTCTTATACATAGCAACGGTTTGCTATAAAGAAATAACAGACCGTAGAACGCTGATTGACCAATCAGAATTGAGTATTCAACAAAGTCCTGTAATAATCATTATTGAAGCCATTAGTTACAACATATAACACCTTTACACTGGGTGCCCTTTTCAGAAAGTGGTATCAAGACAAATTGAAGACAAAAGTGAAACTAATAAAATCTAAAATGCTGCACTCTCCTGTAAGGCAAAAGGTAAAAAAAAAAAAAAAAAACACGTGGAAATGCATGATGGAAATGTAATGGCAACATTGTCAGAGACAAAGAATGCTCACATGGATTGTGGTTGAAAAACATTATCTCAAACTGGTGTAAAAGAGAAGCCACTAATTATCTCGTCACATCCCGATTACTGTAATTATAACAAAGTATCACAATATTGATTCTGAAAAACACTACATGTCACATTTAATTAATGTTGCTTATTATTAGATATGAAACAACTGCATCACTTGACAGTGTGAAGTTGTAACTGTGTGCAAATCAAGTATTCAAATGTAACCACGAGCATGTTGTGATCCACCAACGCAATTTGGATTTCTTCTCGATGAATGTATCAAGACGATTGGGCTACCATAAGTCTAGTTAGAATTCCCCATCTGCACTGCTCCCTCCCACTCCCTCTCTGTATGGCTATCACATGCACACACATAAACACGAATGCGAGCACACAGACACACACATGCAGACACGTCTTGTCTGTTTAATATGATGAGCGCAGAGCGGAGATGGGAGGTTGAGTAACATCTGCTCTGGAGACTGGAATATCTCTGATCGTATCATAGCCTCTGTTCATTACTGCGTAACGTTGGCACACACGCATACACACATGAAAACATCATAATGTCACATCTTGTGCTCATTATTATAACATTGTGACAGCAGGCAACAGATTAATACAAATATGGTCCAACACCTGGGGCCCAAAGACTCTGTTAAACGCATGCACAGATAACACACCAAACAATTAACACACACACACACACCTCTAAATGAAGGGAACTGGATAACTGAACTGAACTGCATTATATAAAGGATCTTGAAGATGAGACCAGTATAAATATATCAATTAGAGAATATAGTTGTATTAGGGCTGTCAAAGTTAATGCGATAATAATGCGTTAACGCATATTTGTTTTAACACCACTGATTTCTTTAACACATTAAGGCAAATTGCTATTTATTCCTTGTCGCGCAGGAGGTTAAATAACGTTCCAAACTTGCGCTAAATTTTGGTGAGGAAAAACTGGCATGGCCATATTCAAAGGGGTCCCTTGACCTCTGACCTCACGTTATGTGAATGAAACTGGGTTCTATGGGTACCCACGAGTCTCCCCTTTGCAGACATGCCCACTTTATGATTATCACATGCAGTTTGGGGCAAGTCATAGTCAAGTCAGCACACTGACACACTGACAGCTGTTGTTGCCTGTTGGGCTCGAGTTTGCCATGTTATGATTTGAACATATTTTTTATGCTAAATGCAGTACCTGTGAGGGTTTCTGGACAAGATTTGTCATTGTTTTGTGTTGTTAATTGATTTCCAATAATAAATATATATATACATTTGTAAAAAGCAAGTATATTTGTCCACTTCCGTGTTGATAAGAGTATTAAATACTTGACAAATCTCCCTTTAAGATACATTTTGAACAGATAAAAAAATGTGTGATTATTTTGCGATTAATCCCAATTAACTATGGACAATCATGTGATTAATCGCAATTAAATATTTTAATCGATTGACAGCCCTAAGTTGTATACATGTTTACAATTTGAAAAGATTAC
Source organism: Sebastolobus alascanus (assembly GCA_916701645.2). NCBI lineage: Eukaryota > Metazoa > Chordata > Actinopteri > Perciformes > Sebastidae > Sebastolobus > Sebastolobus alascanus. Next base: position 107,366 of record CAKAOJ020000083.1, read on the forward strand.
TGTATCTTGTTCACAATGTATAATTCTAATCTAAACCAAATGGAAGAGTTGCCATATTGTGTTTTTTTTACATGGAACAACAAAACGCGTTTGTTTCGTGTCTATGTTTGCAAAGTTGCTGGGAGCAGGTTTTTCACCTTCACCTCTTTAATGTAGATTTCAAGGTGAAATCCTGAAGGGAAAGCCTACTTGTACAATCCAGAGTGGTATAAAGAATAGAAGTAGAAGGTAGAAGTAGGAAGAAAAACAAATATGAGTCTGGTTGTTTCATGTCACATAATACAGACTGCTTTGCACTCTGTACATAGTTTGCAAGCAAGATCCAGTAAGTCAGAACTCTTTACATAAAATGTCTAATGTAGCGGAGGAGAGAAAATATTTCAGAAAATGAAATATGATCAAATTGTTAATGTTGTAAGATTGGAGGGCGCTGTGGGGTCACGGACAAGATGGCGGCTTAACGTGGAGGCTCCGTACAGCTTTGCACTAAAATGACTTAAAACCCTAATTTAATAATACCAACTGAAGTGGGACTATGCCAAAAAAGAACAAGATTAAAGACTGTGATATCTTCACCCGAAAACGCGCCTCCCAAAGAACGAACAGCGACGCTACATCCGAGCGGCACGAGGAAGCTAACGTTGACGGCATGGCGGACATAGCGGCGGTGCTAACTGAACTAAAATTCCTTCGTTCTGAATTTGGAACATTTGGATCCAAACTGGACAGTATAGATGTCCGCCTGGGTAAGGTAGCCAGCTCGGTTGCTGCATTGGAAAATAATATGATAGAGGCGAAGCGAGATATCGCTTCCACTGCCGCGCGGATGAAAGAGGCCGAAACCCGGGTAATGTCGGCAGAGGAGCACCTGGAAAAGAACCAGACTGAACTCACCAACGCCATGAAACGAATCGCCTACCTGGAATCTAAGACTGATGACCTGGAGAATCGGAGTCGAAGGAAGAATTTACGCCTGTTTGGTCTCCGGGAGGGCGCTGAAGGTAACCAGCCTCTGCTGGAGTTCATACAGAACATGCTACCGCGCTGGCTGGAGCTGGACACCGGGAAATCCTTCACCATAGAGCGGGCTCACCGAACCCTAGCGCCTCCGAAACCGAACCAGGACAGAGCGGTTATCATTCGGTTCCTGAAATTTCAAGACCGGGAGTTTGTTTTCCGCTCCGTTAAACAGCGTAACATCATGTGTGAGGGAAACAGACTTTTCTTCGCCCAGGACCTCTCAGCTGAGACCATGCGAAAGCGGCAGGAGTTCAACACGATCAGGAAAGTGTTTGTTGATAAAGGAACTTTCCGCGGATTCCAGCTTAATCCATGCAAGATACGGGTCCTCCACAACGGGAAAATACACCTGTTTTCATCACCAAAAGAGGCCGAGGATTTCCATCGCGGACATATCTGAGAGGTCTGATTAAAGCAGCGGTGAGAATTGTTTACTTTCCGACGTAAGAGTATCATTTGATACTGACTGATTAAGGGATATAAGTCTACACTAAATGAGTCCCAGAAAACCTTTTTGTTTTTGTTTTTTTTTTGTTTCCTTTCTTTTGTTTATTTTACAAGAAATGCCACTTTGCCCTCTTTTATTTATTTTTGAAAATGTTGTAGTTAAGAGGCTGTTTATGTTGCCAGCATTGTTTTTGTATTTATATTGCAGTAGGAATTCATGGACCTGAATAGGTAATGCTGGCATGCAGCTCAGTGGCTATTTTGATTTCAATTTTAAAATTTTTCTTGGTTCTTTTCAATATTACATGGGTTGAGTATGTAATCTGCTAAATTACAGCGAGGTGCAAGGTTGACGGACACCACTAGTTGCCTTTGGAGTTTGGGTTCACATAGTTTAGCTGCTCCTCTATAGAGTGGATCAGCACAAGCCCCACCGTACTTTGTTCTGAGTAAGGGAGGTGGAACTTAAGTGTTCAATACGTGTGTAAATGTATGGGGGTTGGTTTCTGTTTTTGTTTTTTGTTTTTGTTTTTTGTTTTTTCGTATGTCATGCACTCAACACAGCAGTAATATCTCTTGCTCCTTTCTCTTGTATAGTCAGTATGTACTATGGAACAGACGAAAACTCAGAGTATCTTTGATATAAAAGTCACGAGCTGGAATGTTAGGGGACTAAGGAAGTTAACCAAACTGAAACAAGTTATAAATAGGATCAAGCACCTTAAATCAAAAATAGTTTTTCTTCAAGAGTCCCATCTGACCATTTCAGATATTAAAGATGGGGTCTGCGATTTATCCAGTATACACTTTTTGTTATATTGGTTGAAATGGTCTTTACACCCCGACAGCAATCCGTTTCTTATGAGCACTGAAAAAAGACCGGAAAAGATCCGTCATCTGTAGCTGCTGTAATCCTGTAAAAACGTCTACCAGTCAGTAAAAATGGTCCCGGTTGTAAGGAACCAATCAGAAGCCTCCCTGCCTCCCTGCTGGTACTCTAGCCTCAGCGTGCACCAGCGTGAACTCAAAGCGCGTGTCCGCTGCACGTTCACTGGAGAGAGGAAGAGAAAACTCAGCTCTTAAAACACCGGACAACGACAACGAACTCGTACCACTATTACCATATTATCGAAAAATACAACTTTGATTTAGTTGTTTATGTTCTGTTAGTTTACTTTATAAAATACTGCAGATTTAAACTATTTATTCTAACAGCTCAAAGTGAAGTCAGACAAACAGGATTATCAACGAGGGGAGACGGCGGATATAAAACATTGCCGAACAAAATTTACGTTACTCAAACTGCTTTTTCAGTTACAGAAACAAACGAGTGGACTGATCTCCCTCCAGATATTAGAGTAACGTTAAAAAGGGTCGTGTTGTCTCAGCAGGTATCTCTCTCTTTCCCTCCCCTCTCTGCTGCTCTGTGGCTCTCCAGCGAGCTGCTGCTACCCCCCCCCCCCCCCCCCTCCCCTCTCCGTCAACAAGGAAATAAAAGCCCCTCGTCTACGAGACCGGTCTCTTGAGAGAGCTCCAGCTCATAGCGGGGTCTGTGTGAGTGAATGCCCGGGTGGAGAGGTGGCGATCCCGGCAGGAGCTAACTAGCTGTGCCGGCAGTTTGTGGAGCTTCTAAACTCCGACAACAGTTGAGAAAATGTTTGATTCGCCATCTAACATCGTCAAACTGTCAATATTCTAAATCTACACCGTTGATTTCTCGCCTCAACATTTTTCAGAAGTGAATTTAGTGATGAAATAGCTACGAAAAATGTGAAGTAGTTAAGATGCGGCGGTGCTCGTGCATGTGTGTGGGGGGCGTTGCCTTATAAGGAGTTTCGAGGGGAGGGGGGGGTTTAGACGGAGCTCCTGAGGCGATGCGACTTTCAAATTATGCTAGTTTTCCAAGATCGCAGACCCCAGCTTTAAGTTGGTACAGAATAGATGGCCTGGCCAAGTAATACATTCATCATATAACAATTATGCTAGAGGTGTACTGATCCTTATCCATAGATCAATACCGTTTCAAACCATAAACACGATCCAAGACACAGCTGGAAGATATGTTATTATTCAAGGTAATATCCTATCTCTCACATTAAACCTTGTCAGTGTATATGGGCCAAATGACGACAACCCTAAATTTTTTGATGATCTTTTCCTTACTGTGTCCACTTTGCGTGGCTCCTATATCATCGGAGGAGACTTTAATTGCACTCTAAATCCAGCTCTGGATCGCTCTACAGGTGTTGATACCTCTAAGTCGCAAGCTAGGAAACTAATTAATCAATACATTGTGGACATAAACTTGGTAGAAGTATGGAGAGAGCAGAATCCTAGCAAAATAGAATATTCTTGTCACTCGAGTGCATGTAAATCTCGTTCTCGTATCGATTACTTTCTTGTCTCAAGAGAGCTTTTATCAAAGATTAAAGGTTGCTGGTACGATAGCATAGTAATAAGCGACCATGCTGCTGTTTCGTTAGAAATTCACATAGACAAACTTATTCACAATCCCCCCAACTGGCGGTTCCAGGTAAGGTGGTTACAGAATCCAGACTTTGTTAAGTTTGTGGAAACAAAGATAGATGACTATTTTGAGTTAAATACAGACCAAACTAGTGCCAGCACGAGATGGGAAGCATTCAAGGCATACATCAGAGGAGAAATTATTGGCTATACAAGTTCTAAGGCTAAACAACAAAAAATAGAGATAGTAACTTTGGAAAAACAAATTAAATCTTTAGAGATAGATCTAAATGAGGGGGACGATCCAACAAAACAAAGAAATCTGCTACTTTTTAGAGCCAAATATAATAAATTATCTGCAGATATAGCTGCAAAGAGTTTAATGTGGCTGAAGCAATCTTATTATGATCAAGGGGAAAAAGCTGGGAAACTTTTAGCATGGAGAATAAAAAAAATACAATCTGATAGAGCAATTAACAGTGTAATAACCTCTTCAGGAAAACTAACAGTGGACCCAATGGAAATTAATAACAGTTTTAGAGAATTTTATGAACATTTATATATATCGGAATGCCCCCAAATTTCCGAGGAACGGGATATCTTTCTTGATCAGTTACAATTTCAGACACTGACAGAAGATGCAAAAACGAAGTTGGATGGTGGTTTAACAATTGAAGAGCTATCACAGGCTATTAGAAGTATTAATAGTGGTAAAGTGCCAGGGCCTGATGGCCTACCAATTGAATTTTACAAGGTATTTCAAGTAAAACTTCTAGCCCCACTCTTGAATATGTTTGATGAATCCTATAGAAATGGAACTCTTCCACCCACTTTAAGACTGGCACTGATAACGGTTATCTTGAAACCAGGAAAACCTCCCACAGAGTGTTCCTCATTTAGACCAATAAGTTTGATTGGAGCTGACACAAAAATACTTTGTAAAGCCCTGGCGAGAAGATTAGATCCTCACGTCCCACATTTAGTTAATAGTGATCAGAACGGCTTTGTACAGGGACGCCAGGGATTCCATAACATTAGAAGAGTTCTTAACATAATTCATGAAAAATTTGATGCAAAAGATACAGCAGTATTATCACTGGATGCCCGGCAGGCCTTTGATAGGATAGAATGGCCATATTTATTTAAGGTTTTGCCTAAATTTGGGTTTGGGAAAAAATATCTGAAATGGATTCAGATTTTATACACAAACCCATCAGCCAGTGTCTTAACAAACAGTATAGTTTCTAAACCATTTATCTTGGAGCGATCTACTCGCCAGGGGTGTCCATTATCACCGATGTTATTTATATTGGCCCTAGAACCCCTGGCTATGACAGTAAGAACACAGACAGGCCTGTCGGGCATCCGGTTGGGAGAACAGGAGCATAGAATATCCCTGTATGCTGATGACGTGATTATTTTTTTAACAAAACTATCTGTTAGTATCCCAAATTTAATGCAACAGATTGAACTGTTTGGACGTTTCTCTGGATATAACATTAACAATTCCAAGTCATCAATACTATTTTTGAATAAAGAAGAAAGATTAAACCCAGTTATAAAAACCCCATTTGTTAATGCGAAGGAGGGATTCACATACCTTGGTGTTAAAATTACCCCTGAAATTAAAATGATTATCTCAACAAATTATGACCCACTAGTGTGTGAAGTGGAGGAGACACTTGATCGTTGGATGACAATGCCCATATCAATGATTGGCCGTATAAATATGATTAAAATGAATATAATGCCAAAATTTCTGTACCTCTTTCAATCACTCCCGCTTCCATTACCAAAGTCATTTTTTGATAAGCTTAATAGTGCTTTTGGTAAATTCATCTGGAATAACAAAAAGTCTAGATTGAGACTTAGGCTGCTATTCCTGCCTTATGAAAGGGGTGGGCTGCGACTCCCAAATTTGAAGTTGTATTATTGGTCGGCTCAGTTACGTTCTGCAATGTTTTATTTCTCAATGGAGGCTTTTCCAGCCTGGGTGAATATTGAGCAGGCATCAGTACCAAACCTTCCATTAAAACTGTATCTATACTCCGCAGATCCAAAAAATCTGAAGAGAACAACAGAAAACCCTTTCCTTAAAAATACTATTGACATCTGGTATAAAGCACATAAGCATATTGGGGATACCCCGCCCATTTCTCGCTTCTCCCCCATTTGGGGCAATACATACTTTAGAGCAGGAAGGGCAGATGGTGGTTTCAGAATTTGGGCAGGCAATGGCTTGCAGAAAATAGAGGATCTTTATATGGATGGTAACCTTCTTACATTTGATCAGTTGTGTCAGATATACTGCATCCCTAAAAAACATTTTTTTAAATATTTACAGTTGAAACATTTCATATTATCAAAACATAAGTATATAATGTCTGAACCACCACTATCACATCTTGAAAACATCACACTTCTAAATCTAAATGAGAAGGGTCAGATTTCTTTATTCTACGCAGCTTTGATGTCATATGATAAGGAGTCTACGATTGATAGACTGGAGGCATGGAGACTGGATATTCAAGAGGATATACAAGAGACTGATTGGGAACTTGCATGTTTAAAGGCCCAAAAACAATCAATTAATACAAGAATGAAACTATTGCAATACAAATGGTTAATGAGAACTTATATTACCCCGGCCAAACTGAACCGTTGGTCCCCTGACATTCCAGACACGTGTACTAAATGTTTAGAAGGAAGGGGTACTCTGTTTCACTGTGTATGGGACTGCCCAAAGTTAAAAAAGTATTGGGAAACAATTGTTCAGAATATATCTGAGATTGTTGGAGTGAAGGTGCCTCACCAAGCAAAGTTATGTGTATTGGGTATATATCCGGATGACTTTACTGTTAGCTCAAACCAGTTAATCTTAATTGACTTTGGACTCCTGCAAGCAAGGAGAATGATAGCTTTGTCTTGGAAAAGAATGGATTTACCTTCAATAAAGGTATGGGTGAAGAAGATGGCATCTTGTGTTATACTGGAGAGACTAACATACATAACCAGAGGAAAAGCAGCAGAATTTAAAAAAGTGTGGAAACCATTATTGGAGTTTCTTGGACGTCAAGGTGCATAGTCATATTGAAACTGCTATGTGTTGCTGAGTGCTGTTGTTGAAATTGTTGTGTTGTTGTTGTGTTTGTCAATTTAATTATTCATATTGTTAGTCTATGTATGTGTATATATGTATGTATGTTTATATGTAAAAATTCAATAAAAATATTGTTTAAAAAAAAATGTTGTAAGATTGAATGGTAACAGGGGTATTGACAATGAGATTATCTGTGACAGTAGGGAATTTAACAGACTAAGTTTTATTGAGTCGTTTATTAAGAATAATAGCACAAATCTGTGCAATGTAATTGGGGATTTCAATGTAGATATTTCAGACAATAATTGTTTTTGTAAGACATTTTAAGCAATTTTATAGCACTAATGATAGTACCTTATCCAGTAAAATGATGTCAGTAAACTGTGACACAATATCATGGCTTTGTCACTCTATCTGTACATCTGATGCATATGCTATATGGGCTACCACTGAGATCTATTACAGACCATATACCTGTTGAAATGACTGAATGTTGAGACCTACTGATGGTGACAATATCAACAGAGGTAGGCAACGTAATAATGATAGAATCAAGTATGCCAGGCATACTGACCTTATTTTAAACAGCATAGAAATTGAGATATGTACATTTTAAAAAAGCGTTCCATGGGGATGCACCAATCCGACTTTTTCAGTCCCTATAGCGATACCTAGGCTTTGGGTATCGGCCGATACAGAGTACCGATCCAATACCAATGTTTAATTCATAAGCTGTATGCGTCACTGTGTGGAAGTGACTGGGATCATTCTGTTATGTGTAAGGCAGGCTACATTTAATCATTACTTTCCTAACAAATAAATATATAGATACACATTTACTGAATTATTTATTATATAATAATAATAAATCGTACACTAGCAACTTGGTAAAAAAAATCTTCAAAAATAACAGGAATTATATTCAAGTGTAAACCTTTTTAATGCAGCAACAAATTGGTCAAAACTTAAACAGGAATTAAAATTCCAGTCTATAATGTATATAGAATATGACCATAGAATTGAACTGAATAGATCAGCCCCATTGTCACCGATACCCAATCCAGCTATTTGAGTAGTAGTCAGTATCGGCCCGATATCTGAGCCGGTATCGGTGTATACAAGGGAACTATGCTGTGTCTATGATTACTGTGGAATATCCTATGGTGGCAACTAAAGCCTTTTATAAATGTAAAAACAAAGTGAATAATTTTAAAGAGCATGTGGCTGAAATAGAGACTGCAGCAAAAGCCTTGATGTTGTGGGGTGAGGCCGGACAAGTGAGGCATGAGGTCTTGTTTGGGCTTAAAAATGTACCAGCGCAATCTTTAATCATGCTCCCCTTGATTTCATCAAGAGCAGAGAAGTGGATTCTGCTGCAGGTCAGGTTTGAGAAATTCAATGGACATTTTCAAATATTTATCCTGCAGTGAAAGTGGATCAGCATTCGATGCAACTGTACTGTAACGGACTGAAATCAAGATAAACACGATGCAAACTGAGAATGTACAAATTCAACAGTAACAATTGCCACTAAATCTACTGCTTAAGTCTGGTATTATTTATTAATAATAATAATCACTTCATGTCCATTTTTAATGTGCAGATGATTGTATCCAGTAAAATGTTCCTAGTTCATAAATGGCAGCTTTACAGAAACCCATCACTCCAATGGCTTTCAATAATGAACTTAACTTGCTTGCCAGTAATCATGATGCCAGGAAGGTTTCATTTTTTGAAAACACACCCTTTACCCTACACATGTATACAAGTTCACACAGACACCGATATACATACACACACACACACACACACACACACACAGTACTGGGCCACCTGTGTCCTGTAGAGTTTTAGTGGTGCTGGTTGAGGTATTACTCTAAGTAATGTTGTAGACTGACTCATTAGTCACTGGGCAGAGCCCTTCACCCCAGGAGAAGAGAGGAAATTGCACAGACACACACACACACACAAACACTGCACACATACAGGAAACCACACACACACATACACACTCGACTCATGCAGATTGTTCAAACAAAATCAAACAACACATGGCTGCTGGTTGTTAGTAAGAGAGAGAGGTGGACTGTGAACAATACCTTGATGTATGAGCGTGCGTGGATGTCTGTCTTCAGTGTTTTATCATTTTGCCTTTTGCCGTAACAGTTCTGCAGCATCAATAATTAAGTGTTTAATTACAGTGTACATAGACAGCCAATAGAGAACAGGCTGTGGATGGGGGAGGGAGAGATGTGTTGAAGTAATTGGATCTAGCCTCCAGCAAATCACACACTTTCACTATGTGGTCAACTGCTTTTGACGAACCTTTTCAGGGTCCTCTCTGTCTGTCTGTCTGTCTGTCTGTCTGTCTGTCTGTCTGTCTGTCTGTCTGTCTGTCTGTCTGTCTGTCTGTCTGTCTCTCTGTCTCTCTGTCTCTCTCTCACTCTCTCACTCTCTCACACACACTCTTTGTCTCACTCTTTCAAGCTGGAGTAGGCAGTTTATTTTTGGCGTCATTGGGCAAAAATTCCATAATAACCTTTCAGCATATTGGAATTCAAGTGGTACTCCATGGTGGGCAGTTTTCTGGAAAAGGTACAAGAGGAGCATGGGCACATGCTCGCGCTTCTTACAATAACCTGCACGAGTACTAATCATTCATTTCAAACATCATCCTGATCGTGATTGTGATCCTGATGCTGTTATATAATGGTAATTCTATGAGAATTACCATCCTGTTTCTTTGTGGGCCTGTAGAGCCCTTTGAGATGACAATACTGTGATTCGAGGCTCTAGCTATCTCGGCAAAGCGTTTCTGAGATGGAGAGAAAATGTTGCTAATAGTTTAGCCTTCTGCTAACCGTAGTAGTCGCGGCTTCTCTGAAAAACCCTCTTTTTGATAAATCTGTCTTGCTTTTTTGGATTGCTTTGCAGTGTAGGCAGTTGTTGCCAATGCTGGAATAGCAAATTTTCCTGCAGGATATTGCACCGTTCAGTCAGGCTTTCACCATCTGAAGGAACGTGCACACATATTTGCCAATAGGAACGATTTCTCTCCAAAATGACCTGTGATTGGCCAAAGTCTCCCGTCACGGGTTAGATTTTCTAAAGCCTGAAAACAGAGACAAGGGGAGGTGCAGAAGTCTAGTTTCCTCTCAAAACACTTAAATTACAATATGTTGAAAGGTTATTACGGAATTTGCATCCAATGACGCCAAAATAATCTGTCTACCCCAGCTTTAAGTTGTAGAAGTAAATTTTGACTCAAATGACCCCTGCACAGCTCCATACTTGTTTAGGACAAGTAAACATGTTAATGTATAAACCTATATGTGTGTAGGAGTGTGTCTGTTGTCATTGTCCACTGACATGAAATGTTTCTTTAATAACAATGGCAACAAGGGGCCTCTGAAAATATAGACTGACTGCTCTGTGTTGACAGATATACTGTAAATGTGACTCTGATCTGAGGGGACACTCAATGGACTTCACTACACAAAGGTAAAGTAGATATGCATATATGTGTGGCCTACAATAAAAATTAATGAATATGTAAATTAAGCTAATAGGTGAAGAACATTTATACCATTTTTGGGCCACTCTACTTATCACTAGCCACTATAGCCACTATGTGTACACATCCCAGCTGTGTGTGGGTGTCTGTGTGTAAGTATGCGAGTGTTTCCTGTTGAGATGAAGCCCCGGTATATATTGTAAAACCTTTGATAAAGTGATCTCTCCTAACAGTGTGTAGCCAAGTACTCATTAATAATGCATGTTACACTCTGCCACACACTTATTTATGGAAGCATGAGTAGACACACATAGACACACACACACACAGTTGTTTCACACACCTGTGGCTAGGTAAACTGTGGCCTTTCAAAGGTCATCCATCACGCAGAGTTAGAGATCAGAGACGGAAAGACAGAGAGGATGAGAGAGAGCGAGAGAGAGAGATGGAGAGGCAAAGGAAGGATGAAAGTTTGAAAGCAGTTGACAAGTAAGTGAAAGTGGCTCAAGTGCCTTGGGCTATCTCCAATTATGTTGAAATTGGGAGTCACTCCCAACCTCATATCAAAGACACTCAACAAGAAAGGATCTCCCAACTGCAATGAAGATTCTCTTCCTGTATTCTGTCTGATAAACAGCCAAATCCCTAACTTAGATGGTAAGTCAGCAAAAATCAGCTCAAAGTACAAATATTAAATCTACAGGGACAGTGTGCGTGTGTAAGTTGTGAGTACCAGCCGAGGAAGCGACGCTGGTTTTGTTTTCACCTTGTGAGTCTGTGTCATCATGGTAAAATATGGTCCTGGAGACAACGACTGTAGCGGGAACTACCACAGAAGCAGTTTTGAGTACTTTGCCAGGTGTTAATATTTCTGTCTGTCTGTCTGTCTGTGTGTGGACATATTTTGTCACTGCGATGCGTCACAACCAGGCTTGTCGCGGTGGTCGGTGTTACCGGTGTTACAGGGTGGTCGGGCACATACCAATTACATTACGTACCCACCGGCCCCACCGTCGTTTTGATTTTTTTAAGAGAAATAAAAACCCATTTAGTTCATTTTGGCGTATCAGCGCCGTGTTATCAATACAAAGTCGGACGACGGACACTACAAACTGACAGTGAATGCATCTGCTCCATACGGAGTCTCAGCTCAGAGTAGCAGGTGTCATATTTCACACACACACGGGACGAGAGAGAGTTGTCAGAGAAGACGATGCAAAGCAAAAAGCAAAAGCGCCTAATTGGCAATATTTCAGATTTAAACCCAATGCTATAAGGGAACCATAATGTTAAGGAGGCCATCGCCGTGCGGAGGACATAGCGGTCACAGCCGGTGTCCGCTGCAGAGCAGCGCAGGGTGGAAACCTGCAGCCCCGCAGCGAAAGCTGGACCAGACAGGCCAGACACACCGCCACCCGACGTTAAAGATCGAAGTAAGCGCGCTACATATATTGACCGTCATCTTTTCTTGTAAAATGTCCAGTGTAACACGGTGTTGTCACAAGTTTATGAACCGGTGGGAAAATTTCCTCACCGTCACATCCCTAGTCACAACCGTGCAAGATGCATGCAAGGGAAACTTTGACGATTTTCAACCGGCTCTCCGTGTCACTGCAGCGTGGCAGTACATGCAGATAGACGGCAAAAGACAGCCAGATGATGACGCAAAACAACCGGCAGACGTTTGCCCGCGGGTGAGTGGGGTGCTCCGGGCATCGTTCATCTGCATGTGCGGCCCGCGCCGCAGTACCACCGAGCTGTTTGAAAATCTCTCATCTCTCCCTCGTCCTCCTCGTGATCTAACAACAGGTGAGGGAGGTGTGTGTGTGTGTGTATGGAGCCACCAGTCCTCTGTAGCTCCCTATCGTGCTAACAGCCCGCCCACTTTTTGGCAATCCAATCAAATGCAAAGGATTTGATTTAGATCCCTCTTGTGACTGTACACCACTCAAATATTCCATTTCACTGTGAGATACGTCACAGTACAGAAATTAAAGATGCTCTAATTTTTGTTTCACAGGGACTTTTAGTCTGTCATCACTCCATGTATCCATCATGTTCATGCATTTGCCCTTCTTTCACATCATCCCTTCATCCATTTATCTCCCCATCCATACATCTCAAGACAGAGAATTCAATATCAGTGTGCCTTGAGGTTACTCGTAGGAGAGGATGAGACACAAAGACGCAATAAAGAGTGAGAAGTGATCGATGTCCGGAGGTTGGATGGACTGTCAGCATCAGGCTAGCTGACCCCCCACCCACCACCTACCACTAACACACACATACACACATGCCCAACCCTCACAACCGTCTCTCTCTTCTATCACTTGGATAATGCGCTGAAGCCAATTTTCTCCTTGCTGCTTACGCATCTTATGGCACCAGCACTCGGAAAAATGATAAGAACACCAGGGTGTTTACTTAACATACACAAGGCAGACACTTGGCAGTAGATGTGTTTATGGACATTCATAAATACTCCCTCTCCATTACGAATAAGACAACAATGGTGATGCCTTATAAAGGCAGAGTAAGGGGTGCCGTGAACTCCCTCTGAATGTATAAAAACAGTTCAAACTCCTGATATAGATGAGAATCTCTGACCCACTTCTAAGTGGAAAAAAAGGGGAGAAAGAGAGAACATCCCCAGGGTCAAAGCTCTCATTATCACATTGGATAACGCAGAACAAAGATCTCAGTCCTCGTTCTCTACTCTTTTATATCTATGCTTCCCCCACTGCTGTTATTGCATATACAAACTACATCTATCATCCATAAAGTCTAGGGGTGGAACCATCACAAAATTCACGGTTCGGTTCATATCACGGTTTTGGGGTCACGGTTTTCGGTTCGCTTCAGTACATTTATGTTACAGCGAGGAGGTCATGTTCTGATTTCAACATGCTTTTCATTTATTTGGCAAAAATAAGTTAACAAATGTTTGCCTTAACAAAAGTATGGCTTACATAAGGAACATAAACACTTCTTCATTGTCAAATCTTAATTGAAAGAATAGGTCTTCTACAGTAATTAGTGCAAACTTAGTGCAGCTTTGTTATTTTCATATAAATATGATGTAATTAAGACTAAGGCCATCAACATAAATTGAAGCATTAGCTCAACCAGAACAATACAAAAAAAAAAAAAGAACTGTTTAACATATCAATTCCCTGATTATCAGCTCTTAATTGAAAGATTATTTTTTCCACTCAAAAAGGGCAGTATTTGGAAAGGAATACGGCTGGATTTCTGTGCCACTGTGTTATTTAAAAACAATTAATAAATATAAAAAAAACATTACAGGAATTCCTAGTCGTGTCTGTTCAGGAATTACTGTGTTGCGTATAGCGCGGCTCAAGTAACGTTACGTCAATCATATGCTGAAATCCAGCGTCCTCCACGACTGCATAAGGCTGCATATCTTTCACTATAAACCTCCCCAATGCTTTAGTTATGTTTTTTGCCCTGTCTGAATCTACATGTAGAGGCTGTTTAAATGCTGCGGGGAGAAGGAGTTGCTCTTTCCTACCCGACTCTCTTCTCCTTGCACTATCGACGGCCACATAAGCCACACGCGCTTACACAGCCGCCGTTTTATCCACCACTTTTTTCCGTCATTTTCATAGGTAACACTAAATCCGTAATGCTCCCATACAGCAGAGCGAAAAGATACTGGTGGATCCTGTACTTTATCGTGTCTACTCGCCATTTCCTTAACGGACTGACAGCTGCCGCACTCTGCACTTCATCCGTGCCAACTGAGAAGGAGGCTGGGTCACGCTTCATCAACGCGTCATATCTTTGGGGTACAACACATGCGCAGTAAAATCTAGTCTGCACTCACCGAAATTGAGCCAATAGCAACGCACAACCGCATCTTCAGTGACACTGCGCATGTGTTATACCCCATACCTCAAGACCCATGTCCACCCGTGTCCCAGCCTCCTTCCATAGGCCTTGATTTCTAGTGTGACAATGGGACAACGGGAGCCAAACTCTACATGAAAAAAATACACAATCGGCCTCATTACTTATTTCAAATGAACCGAACAATTCATACACGACCCGAACCGGTTCGGATTTTTTACCTGAACCGTTCCATCCCTAATAAAGTCACACAATGACGTGATCTGTTCTACACGTATCACCTCACCACTGAAATATTAGTGTGCTTTTACAAAATGACCACAACATTCAGATGATAGCTTGTGACAAAGTAACAGCCTGCAGAATTGTGAAGGTTGTTGACTGATTTCCTCCTAATATTTGCTTCCCTCACAGAAAGCCTTTAGATATGGAAAAAGACCAGGGATCCTGATGCCAGATGATCATTAAAATGTTTTGAATGTGACTCCCTCCATTTAACGGATCATTTCAACCAAACCCACAGAAATCACACTTGGAAAACTAGTGTGAAACCTCAGCCAGACAAATAATTAATTAAATACATAGCCAGATGGTGGTGTTACTGCAACAGAATACTTTATGTTTCAATTTATAATCAGATTATTTAAAATCTAAATGTATTGGTTACATAATTTTACTATTATGATTATATAAGTACTATTTTCTATTTACAACTATGATTCAATCTGGCCTACAGGGGGATAATGTATAATTTATCCCCAAAATATATATATATATTTTGTTAATGCAGGAGCTTCAAAGATCATTAGATATCCAACAGATATTCAACTCAACATTTACTGTATCTGAATATAGCAATGAATAGATCAAAGGGATGGTAAGTTTGCATTTGATGTACAAAATAAAAAAAATTGGGGTATGAAATTAAAAAGATGTATTCAATGTTAATACTTTGACTAGATTTCAGGATTACAACATTCTCCTATTAGAACACTAAACTATCAGGGTTGTGGTACTCTGCAGCTGAAGCCCTCAGGCTCTGTGTCGTGGGTTCAATCCAGGCCAGTCCTTTTTTGAAGCCAAGAACAACAGGAACATTTTCCATTGGAAAGTTTGAACATTTAAAGCTCTTTTCTTAGTTTGCCCTATCCCACACTGGTTCCCAACCTGGGGGTCACCAAAGCTTCACGGAGGGCTACGAGGTCTTCTTGATTTAAAGGGGTAAAAGTCAACTTTTTCAAAAAAAATATAACCTACAGTTGGCCTATATCTCAGTATTTCATTCATTTACGTGAAGAAAACTAAATTAAATTGTTATTTTTAACATTTAGATTATTATTTAAGATATAAACTACAATTCGCACAGGGATAAGGACACAGTGAAATTGCTGATGTGAATGCGTAAATTAACAGACTTATTAATTTAACGGAATACTCAAAAGTCAGATATAGTCATCTAGATGGGGCAGTGATATATAAAAAAACTTTCAGGAGTGTATTGGGTGAATTAATTACACTTCATTATGTCCTTTGACAAAGTTGTGGCGTGTGTGACTATTTCAGCCTTCTTTCAGCTGCGTCCCCGACTCCAGCGATGTAAAACGGACCTTGAGAGCAAGTAAAAAAATAAATATAACAACATAATTCAAAGCAGTAAGCACCTAGAGCATACAGCCAGCTGTCCTTCCTGCATTTGTCAGTTTAAACTGTGTTGCTTTTAGCTTGGATTATGATTTAAACGGCTTCATATGTGTGTAATATTATCATACGATCTGCGCACCGAGCTGTGATTGGTCAGTAGGCGGTGCTTTTATACGAGTTGATCTCCTATCTGGAACATAACCTGCTCCGGAGCAGGTTAGGTGTTCAACATAAGTTACCACGGCGATCTACCCCGGTAAGAAGTGAACCACCGTTCTAGGACGGACAACCCAGGGTTAACCCTGAAGTTACCTCGCTAACCCCAAAATCCTGCTTCATAGTACAGGCCTCTGGAAACTGGTGTAACGTCGGTCAACCAAAACTCACATAGTAAGCTAAATGCACTCAGCTTGTTTATTTAAATAAGACTTTGCCATGTAATGTTATTGTATAATTTGTTTAAATTATTAAATTTGCCTGATTAAATGTCACAAACATTACCATATCTCAAAAACATACAGTACTACATTGCATCTTCAATGTTTGTATGTCTTTTTCATCTGCTTTTCAAAAAACAACACAATCGGCAATAGTTGAACCAAAAAGTGGACTAAACACATGGTTCACCACATGCGCTTTGGTTATTGAATATTCTTATTCAAGTCCACAATGTCTCGACAAGAAGCAGATGGATAACTTCTTTTTGTAGCGCTGGTTAATTAAGACCTCATCCTGTACAGCTTTAAAACCCAAATTACAAACTGACAGTTGGTTCCTCTAAGTGGAGTGAATCGTACCTCCAAGGCAGCAGACCTCTTCCGCAACAGCTGTTCAATTTTCCTGGCTGCTCTGGCCACCAGCTCCTCTGCGTCGTTTTGCTCCACAGTGTACAGGTGTTGGTTACTCAGAAAAATCTAGACAGAAAGAGAGAGTAGTGAACAGGTAAAAATCACACACGTATTTGATGATTTAACAAATACTCGTGTCAAAAATGTATGTTTTATTCAACAAATAGAAAAATATAACTTTTAAACAAGAAATAGTGCAACTTCTTTGATGCATAGATATACAGTATGTGGTAGGTCCCCAGCAGTGTTGAAGGTGCTAAATCCGATATTCAGAGCATTAATATAGCAGCAAACAACTATTTGCTATGTAAAGATATACAGGAGTAATAGCATCCTGAGCAGAGAATAAAGTCACGCTTCCTCTGTGTGTGTTGTAATCCGAGCTTCTTTGTGCTTTGCTTACATAGCCGGTCTGGCCGCACGTGCATGTTAGTGCATGTCAGTCCCAGTGTGTGTGCCCCACTGGCTAGCTAATTGCCGCTGCTATGCACTGCGCTCTTACGGCGGTTACCATCGATAACTCCGTCCCGACCCACATCGTCGTCGCCTCAGGAGCCCCCCAGGTAAACACTGTCTGTCAGTGCTGCTGCCATTGTTTTCACTGTTTGTGCTGTTAGCACCGTTAGCTGCTAGCTACTAGCCACCAGCCCAGCACCATATTGTGAGCAGGGTTTATGCTAGACTTTTTTTTACGGTCAATATGGCCGTTAATATTCCAGAATTCCAGACATATAGAACAAATACTGGACATATGTTTTAAGTAGCCATATAGTAGCCTACATTTGACATAACTTGAAAATAAGTTAAATAAAGAAGTGGTCTAAAAATTAAATAATAGGCTGGTCGGTACAAATTCATAATAGTGTTGTGTGACCCGTAGGGCTGTAGCCTACCGAATATTATGAAGCTTCATTCATAACACTGACATTCAAACTATTATTATTACCTTACCGAAACATTGCGTGCAATAGTCCACCTTCTCTTCTCCTCTCTCTGTCTCTCTCTCGAGCATGCACACACTCAAAGTGAGCGCGCCACCACGCTGCTCTTCATCTCTGTAACTCTCTCCGTCCAAAGTCCAAAAGTCAAAATTTATTGAAGAAACATTGATGTAATTATTATTTATATCATCGTTATACTGTAGTGGCTTGGTCCGAGCCACTTTGTTTGTTTCACATTTACACAGTCTGCCGGCTGTGTAAGAAGACCGTCTTTTTTCACACACAGAACGGACAGCCAGCGGACCGCGAGGAGATATTCGCTGATTTCGACAAAAAGTGTATTGGATTAGAATCACAGCGGAGTGGAGGCATTTAAACTTTTGTATAACATGTTTATTTTCAAGTTGTCTTGGCAACATATCTTACAATATTAGGTTGTTTAATGTGCTATTAATTAATTTGTTTATTTATTTGGCATATTTCCCAACGGACATTTTGGCCGTTGCTCAATTAATCTGCCGGACAACTACGCGTGATAACGGCAAAAAGCCGGCATATCCCGGCTAACGTAAACCCTGGTTGAGAGCCGTGTGGAGGCAATCCCTCAATCATAGATACAGCATGCTCTGAATTTGGAATTTAGCACCTTTAAATTTGGATTATGCTCTCTCTTTATGCGTGTGTGTAGCGTATGGGTGTTTATACCTGAGTGAGGCTCTTCCCAGCTGTGGCCGTGTCTGCCAGGGTGACGAGCTCTTTCTGCATCTGATCAACCCAGTCTTTAATCCTATGGGACAAAGCAATGCACACAACCAATCTTAATCGCAACCAGTTTAGAAGAGACATCACAAACATTTCACAGTGCAATTAAACTGTCAACAACCAAGTTATCTTACATCTATCATCTAACAAGACCACCTGGACAAACAAGGCCAAAGAGAATCACTCCGATAGGTCAAGCAAAAAAGCCAACCAATCAAATCTCCGGGAACAAATACAATGGCATCTAATCAAACACGTGTCATTGGGTGTCAACCAATACGATTGCTTTCTGAGAGTTCAAACATGAAGTCAACCAATCAGCTAAGTGTCAGCCAGTGTTGTGACCGGTGACAGAGATGCGAGTGGACAGGGGAGAGGTGGGAGGTGGCCAGGACCGACGGGCTTCTCTGTATATCAAAGAGCTCCGGGGAAACCAGGTCCAGCCTGCTGGTGCCACACACTGGATTGTACCTTCCTCTCGTCCTCCCCCAATCATCGTCAAACCACAATAAGCTCACAGCGTGCATTACAATATACTGACATAGTAAATCACTGTGCGTCCTGCCTCCACAGTGGCCGTGGATAGAGATAGACGAGAGGAGAATGTCAAAGACCCAAGACATTATGCATTAAGTGACACGGTGACTTCTTAGAATTATCGGACTCATCTAGAGGCGCACCTGCTATGAGAGGCTTGTAGGAGCACAATACTTGTGTGCATGTGGATGCATTAATTCACTATATATACTGCCATGCATGCACACACATCGACAGGCACACTGAGACAGTGCCATTAATATTGTATGAGAATGATATCAGGTTGGCATGGGATACAGATGCTCTCATTGCCATGCATTCACACTAGCACGGACTCAGCTGCGATCCTCCCCAATGGCAAAGAGACATATCACATTTACACACCGAGATAAACATAGAAAAACAGATATGCACACCCAGAAAATATTCCTCAAATATTGGCAGCGCAGCAGTGTATCATGCGAGTTACAGTATGTGTGCAAACCATCAACGCTCAAAACAGCTGAGGGAGGTGATGAGATGCAAACAAAAAGAGAAAGGTACAAAAGATCAAGAAGCCAGAAAATATATGGGAAAGATGCATCAAGGACACAAAATCCACAGTGGAAGGGGAAAATTCTGAGCAAGTACAAGAAAGATGAGACAATTTTGCAAGAGCGGGAATACCAGAGGGGATAGCACAGTGTGAAATTGTGTAGGAAAAGAGAGGCTAGGTGGAGATATTAGAGTAGGGTCAGCCATAATTCAGAAGCTATATTCCCAAAAACACATGTTTTAGAGGTTGTGGACGACACTGTAGACTGAGGCTTGGCAGAGCTTTATGGCTATGTAAAGGAAAACTGACATTGATGTCCAGCTACTCTACTGTATGTTAGGCCAACAAATGGTGTTTGGGTACTGCTCCGGTGCAAAGGGACCAGTGGTGCTGGATGCAACCAGGTGATCCGCAGCCATAAAAGCAGCACGAGATTTGTTTTTCATTCTGTTTATCAGTTCTAAAACATTGGAGAAACAAGAATAGAGAATACTGTTTGAGGATACTGTATTTTAGAAGCAGTTTAGTAGCAGTTCTGGAGCTTTTGATAATATCACATGATCTTCATCAGCAGAGTGAGTGTGCCCTGTTTTCATGGACTTGTAGATATTCAACTTTCCATTTCTTCTCATGCATGTTGGCTTAAAAGCCTTAAATGGTGAAGTTCATGATGGAAAGTTTTATCTGCTGATGAAGATTATGTGATATGATCAAAAGCTCCAGAATAATAACTAAACAGACCTAGTAGTGAGATTGTTTTAAATGTCTGTGTGACTTATTGTTTCACAGATAGTTGGTAGTCGGTTTTACCATTGTTACGCGGTGATAGAGCATACACCGATTACATTACTTGCCCACTGCCCCCACTGTTGTTTTGCTTTTTTTATAGAGATTAGGGATGTGCATTCCAAGCAAAAATACTATTCGAAAATCGCTGGAAATTAGTTGATTATTTTTCGAAAATCGCCGCATAACCCCCCCACCGTGTATGAAGCCGTGTAGAGGATGGAGAGGTCATAGCCAGTGTATGACACAATGGCGCAAGGTGGAAACCTGAAGCCCCGCAGCAAAAGCTCAAGAGGCCGGAGATGCCAGACACACCGCCATCCAACGATAAAGATCAAAGTAAGCATTCCACATATATTAAGCATCATCTTTTCTTGTAAAACGTCCGGTGTAAACGGTAACACCGGTGTTGTCACAAGTAGGGATGTGTATTCCAAGCAAAAACATTATTCAATAATCACTGGGAATTAGTCGATTATTTTTCGAAAATCACCACATACGGATGCATAATATGGTAACTTTTGCTTAGAGTAATCTTTTAATTTATGGGGTTCTCTTATTCTGCTGGGGATACAGGTACTGTATGTATATCCAATGTGCATTTGAGAGCAACACAACCAGTCAGATTCCTAAATATGTGAACATACTTACAGTAAATCAAATTCTTTATGATTCCTGCTTTAGTATATATACTAACTACAACTATGAATGAGATGTTGAGAAACCGCCAGTCCTCTCTTCTCGCCTCTCTTTCACTCTCTTCTCTCCTCTTAAATTCTCTTGATCCTCTTCTCTCCTCTCCTCTGCCACACCCTTACTTGTCCCCAAATCTACGAACAGCCAACTGATTGTAAGGTATTTTAGTGGACCTTGGACCCCTAAGCTCTCAAGGCCTCAAGTATTGACAAGTCAATTGTGAGTTAGAGCTTATGTGTTTGTGAGTGTGTGAGTTTGTGCTTCCAGGGACTTGACATTCAGAGAAGCAGAGGGCCGTCTCTCCAGAGTTTAGCTGTGAAATCTACTGCTACCAGTGCAAATCTCTATAACAAAAACACCCAGGTGCTGACAAATGGATGAGACAACCCAGGCTGTGATGCAGTATGTGGGCAATGTGTTCTTCTGCACATCCAATATAGATGACATGGACTTTTTTATCCAAAATCTATTTAGCATATCTTAGAGGGTCTCAGCTGCAGAATAGCTCATCCCAGTACTAATTTCCCTTGTATGTATATTTGCTCTGTCTGTGTGCGTAAATACCAAATACTGCAATGTGCAGACAAAGAAGTCTTGACTGTAAAGCACTGACTTGGCTAATTATATACAGTAACAGACCATAAAATAGAAAGTTATGCTACTACTCCCCAAAGCCGTACGCCTGTTGCTTTATATGAATATTTGCAGTCAAATCCCCTTGTTAAATTGGCCTTAAACGGTCAGATGTATTATCCATAGGCACGGAAATTCTCTGCACATTAACTCCTCAGCCTTAAATCACGTCTTTCCAGCCATCCCTTGAGGTCCCAACCTAGTTTAATGGCGATGCTTCATAAATGCCATAAGGTGAGGCTTGCTCTCAGCCCGTCATGGTTGATCTATGTGAAGTCAGATCACCTCCTGCATGTAATGGATCTCATTTCAGCTCTTTCCATACGTACACAAATAGACGAAGAGCACATTGATTATTATCTAATCACACGTATAATGTAAGCTCTTTTCAATGGCTAAAATAACATGGTGATTCAGAGATGCCTAAACAGTAATAAAGTAAATTGTTGTTGAGCTGAGGTAGCTGTTTTCTGCTCTGGTTGCTGGGCTTTGATTACTGCAGCCTCTGGTACAACGCTGGATAATTAAACACGCACACACAAATGCACATACATATGGCAACTGGGTCAGACACTGCCCTACATTGTTTTTCAGACACAGGAAGAGCAAATGAGAGCAAAACAGAAAGAGAGGCAGAGAGACAATACAAGAAAGACAGAGAGACAGATGTTGTGATGTCATCACTTTGGCACTAGATAGAGTAATGAGCTGGCCCATAGTGTGTATCTCAGTGGGCGGCTGTGCTAAACTACAGTCTAATTACACATCATTACAGAGGCAAAGACAGAAGTCCAGACAGCAAAGTGGAATGAGGCATGGAAACACCAACAGTGATGCACCAAAACAACCCGCGGTGCTCTGCTCACACTCTGTAGCCTACACACTCCAACACCCAAGTGGCCAATTCAGTCCTTTTACAGCCTAAAAAGTACCTTGATGTGCAGTGGAGGGTTTATGGATCAAGCTCTGACCAGCCCAGCACCCTCTGTCTTTCTTACAACAATTATCACCTCGGATTTGCAATGCATGTGGGCTTGTTGGTGATCTGATTCTGAAATATTTCCGGCACAGCCAACATGACTTCATTGTTACAAACTAAAAAAAAAAATCCCACATGATATTGTGTATGTCCCATTATTGTTTTTACTCACTTTGAAATGTTGCTCTAGACATCTATTGTAGTGCAAAATGTTTTGTCTCCAGAGTAGCTACTGGAACAACAGAGCTATTTAGGATCGTAAAGAGACACAAAACCAGCTGGTTACAGTTTGTAAAACTACCTTTACATAATCAGTATGTAGCGCCCCAACACTCAATATAATGCCTAAGTTGCTGTAACTAACTTCAGACTGAAATGATGGGGTGTTTGGGTTCGGTGGTTTCCTAAAGTAGCTACCACGAAGGTTTACCTGATTTGGGTGACACTTAAAATACCCTACAACTAAACAAAGAAACTGTCAAACTTAGCAGAGGATCCATTCAAGTTGACAATGCTCTATTTTAAATAACTGACCCCAGACAAGTATTTGGAATGAAAGGGAATAACAATTTTGTATCTCCTTAGGCAAGATACTGAGTCCCAAATTGCTTCCAAAGGCTGTGCCATCGGTGTGCGAGTGTGTGTGAATGATTAGATCCTGATGAGCAGTTTGGCACCTTGTATGATAGCCCTAACCCTCCCGATTTTCCCGGGAGACTTATGTTTTTTTCCCGGTGTCGCATTTCTCCCGATTTATGACAAATTTTCACGCCTTTTCTTCCTTTACGTTACCTCAATATATTTCTGGCACTGTACAGCGTCTATAATCCCTACGGTTTCCACCCGGACAACAATACAGCTACACCTAATGTCAGAGGAGAGCTGCTCGCGACACAACTCAGTTTGAGCTGCGCTCGTCGCTCATCACAACGTGCAGTGCCAGAAGTTGGGCTTTGCTCGATGCAACGAAAAGCCGTCATGGCATGGCGCACCATTAGAAATAATGGGTTTCACAGCGCAGTGGTGCCATTGTCCGGTTGTGTCTGAAAGTGCCTACAGTGAGTGAGAGATGGAGAGAGAAAACTGAGAGAAAGAAATACTCAAGCAGGGGCAAAAAAAATATGAATGAATGAATAAAAACTGATGAATATTAGTTTATGCCTGAGATTCACACAAGTTCACACCAGAGGGGCAAATTATTCTGTATTCTTTCCTGATTATTAAAAGTAAAACTAAAAATATTTAAGATTAAAAATGCTGTTGCGGTGTATTTATTATTTAGTATTCTTAGTAAGTCACCAGAATGCAGGGAACAAAGTTTCTGAAACCCCCAGACCCCTGCTTTCATTTCAAAATCTTCCCTATTTTTGAGATCTCAAGGTTGGCAAGTATGTGGTAGCCTCTGCCATCAGTGTATGAATGGGTGGATGTTGACATGTAGTGTAAAGCGCTTTGAGTGGTCAGGAGACTAGATAGGCGATATATATAAATGCAAGTCCATTGCCAAAATGGAATTGACTTATACCAAAATATTACAACACACAGGCAAAATCCCTATTTCTCACCCCTTTCACCACTAACGTTACTTTCCTACAGCAAACTAACCTCACAGTGGGCCCACACACGCACACGCACACGCACACACACACACACACACACACACACACAAATAAATAATAAAAAGTTGCAGGCCTGGGGGCTGCTCATAATTCTTATCCTCAACAGAGCAAAAGCACAGGAGGTCCAACTCACAGTTCGGCGTCAGTCCAGGAGAAAGTGGTTCTGAGAGCTGAAACCAGACGGCAGCGGAGGTGAAATCCTCGTCAGAACGCACACCCACCGTCACTTCCGGTCAGCAGTGGCGTTAAGCTCCTAGCAACTAAACGGCCGAACAGGCGGTCACCGTGGGGTCTGTCTGACCTTGAATCCAACGCTGGGTCCAAGCTCACACTCGACTCGTTCACTTATCCACTAGTCACACAAGCTAAATTAAAGAATATGCCGCTAGCCGATGCTACCAATGCACTTAATTAGCAGCGCATAATGTTAGCTGAGCAGTTAGCCTATTAGCTCCCGCTAGCTTAGCGGCTAACTGCTACACCAGTTACTAGCAGGCTTGTACGAACACTAACAGTTAGCCAAACTAATTCGCCGAGATTAGATAGAGGAAAGTGGGTGTTGGTGGCTAACCTACTGCTAGTGATGTTACGTGCTGTGCCGAGGCTTCGGAGCGTGTGTCGAGTAATCCAGGAAGTTTTCCGCAATGCGCGTATCGAGGCTTGTATCGTTTTAGACCAATGACGTCATTGATGACGTCCGAAGCCTCGCTGCCTGGCCATACCGCGTCACTGGTTCAAGAAGTGGTTCAGATCTTGGCACACATAAGATGCATTACTCACAAAACAATTACAGTTTATTATACATGTATGTTATTTACTTCCTAGAAAATATACATTATGCTATATATTATATAGATATAAATGGATTACATGGTAATAGATTTTTTTTCACTGTTTATAGTCATTCCCAACAGCCTTTACTAGCGCAAAATACAGATCACATGGTTAAGCTCATGTCTGCCTGTTTTACACTCTTTGGCCACCAGGTGGTTGCGTGTGCACATGAAGCCTCGAGAAATGAACCCTTTTCCGAACCAATTTGCTGGAAAGCTTCAATGCGTCATGAAGCTTCAACTCGCCATCACTACCTACTGCTACTATTTTACCTCCATTTACTCGAACTAAATCTCTTTTTCCTTCGGGGTCTGTCCGGTGTTTCTTTCTTTTCTTCCTTTTTATCTTAATCTCTCAGTTAACAATTTTCCCCTTCTTTATTAAACTAAATTACTTTCAGTTTAATTGCATTATGGAATTATTTTCCTCCAACTTTATTAGGGACTAACTTGTTATAATCCCTTATTTTGCACTGGGGCTACAAGTATTTTTCTCTCCATCCATGTGATCGGTGTAAATATTTGATGAATCGAGCCACTTCATTTTAATTTCTTTTGGCTCATTTTGTCTATGTTCAAACACTTGATTGCATCTCATCATCATGCACACTCCAAACAAAAACAACTTTTCCTACAGATATAGGCTATTACAGCCATTTTTAGATATATTCCTCTCATATCCCTAGTGGTATCTAGCCATGCAGATAGACAGGTCAGCAAATTAGAAGACAAACTTGGACACAATCATTACTGATTACATTTATATTTACTTATATATGCTTGATATTTCGCATTGATGTGCTCAACAGTAAACTAGGGAATATTTGTTTGCAAGAAGGATTATCTTGTGTGTGTTTATTTTTTTGTTTGTATTGCAACAGTGATGAACAAAAAGGACTACCTGGATCTACGCAGCAGATTTTCCTCCGCAGAGGATTCAAAAGGAGAGCCCTCCACAACCTCCTCTACTTTTAATAGAAATTGAATTCAGCAACCAATCCAGAAAGATCGAAGGCCATGGACATACAGTATAAAGATGGTGACATTGAATGGTCACCATCACCATAGCAAACCAAAAGCAGTGTCAGCTTCCAGTGTAATGTGCATTTAGAGCAGATGCTGGAACCTGCAAGTATTTCTAGCACTCGCATCCAAAAGAAGCATTAGAGGTCTTCATGCTACAACCTATGGAGAACATGACACTGGACAGTTCACAAGGTATATTGTATATACAGTACCTTGTGAATAGATTTTTCCTGCATGCTGATGGATGCATTTTGTAAATACGATGCACCTTGAAACATATTCATACACTTACTCACTCACACATTCACACTGAGCATCCAGCAGATTTAGTACAAGGGGCTGTTAGCTGTTGAGTAGTTCTTTGCTTTCACCCATTTGGCTGTACAAATACAGGCATTTTTCCTGTCACTAATTGTGTGTAGGCTATACCAAAGGGTTGCCATAAAAATGTATATTTTAACAGTAGTTCTTTGACTTGTAACTTTGGGGTTTGAATATAAGCAAGAGTGTATCTGTAACTTTCTGTTGGTGCTAAACTGACAATAATATTGTATCGTATCGTATCGAGTCGTGGTGCATTGTGCTGAAATGCATTTCTAATATTTAGTCTACCTGTCATAAATGGGGTGGACAAAATATTAGAAATGTTTGACCGATGCCAATGTTCGGGTCTGGTCTGGTGACCAAATCTTTTATATATCAAGTAAAAATCTAAACAAAAATTACGTACAGGCAAATTGTGTTAAATGTGACAGCATGCAGACTTAGTAGGTAACTGAACAAATACATGTGAATTTTCAATATTTTACTCTATGCTGCCACTTTGGATAATGTATCTTAAGTAATGTCCTGGTTAAATAAATAAAAAATAAAATAAGTGTTTAATTGTGGTTATCTCAATAAATAGATGTAGCCTAAAGGTGTAGCCCCACCAAATTTATAAACATAGAACTAAACATCTGCTATTTTCCCCAAACAGATTGATGGGTCTTTAACAATCAAATAACAGTTAAATCTATAATGTTGTTAAAGTTTTGTTTATAGTTGTAAACACAACATGCTGATTTTCCATCTATTGCATGACTCAAATTCAGAATTATATGTGAATATACCTTCAATTTAAATGACTGGTTGGGCCATACATGCACTCAAAAAAATAACTAATTGTATGAACGCACCCAACAGCATGCTGTTGGGTGACTCTTCAGGTGAACAATGCAAACATCCTGAATGTAAACTGGATTTCAAGATAACTTTGTATGGAATTACCCATCTAAATGCAGAGGAACATTTAAAAGTCCAACCGCTCTGATTTAAATGAATAATAGCGTTGATTTGCCATGTTTTGGGCAGCAGAACATTGTTTTATTATTACAGAGGAATGAACAAACTACAAACTGGTAAGGGGCCACAGACAATGGTAACTTTTGTCATTTTCCATAAAGGAACAAGACTGTAACTCCTCAACAACTTCACAGAGCTCCGTGCAGCCACAGACATCCACAAGCAGCATGAATCACCGCCTGGAGGCGAGCAGCCGGAGGAAAGCTGAAATATTGTCTCCCTTCAGGATGACCAGTGGTGCATGAATGAAACCACCCCACTATCACTGAAACACACCGTGAGTGGCTCATTAAGTAGCCTTTAATAGCCTACTTGTCTCTAAACAACGAGCACTTGAAACAAGGAGGCTGCTGCTGCAAACCAGAACATTAACTGCTCGAAATGGGATTAAAGGGGCTTTATATACTTACATGAGCTGTGTCGGGAACTGCGATGCCAAAGAGCCATCCTGCCATAACAGGACCAGAAACACCCAGACTCGCACCCTGCAGGTATCCATTGTAAAAGGGGGGAAATTCCCCGACGCGCGTCAACACCTAATGCGCTCCGCTCCTCTTCCTCCGCCTCACCGCCGATGAATGGGAGCGGTGAGCAGCGTGAGTGGCAGTCTGTCGCTCCCTCACAGATTAACCAACCCTGACACCTCTAATCTGATCAGCCGGCCATCCAGCGCTCTAACAGGTACTGAAGCTGGATATCTCTCAGTGCATCTCTCTCTCTCTCTCTCTCTCTCTCTAACACACACACACACACTCACACACACACACACACACGGTTGTTTCCCCCCCTCCTTTTCAGTCCAGTGGAAAGAAATCACATAGCCTATAATGCTCCTTTTATCTCTTTTATCTTGTAGCCTATTATGACTTTTGTCAGTGATACTCTTAATTAGTGACTTGACCTAATGCAATTTCTCCATTTAGCCCATTAGCTCTCTCTCTCTCTCTCTCTCTCTCTCTCTCTCTCTCTCTCTTACTCTCTCAGATCTCTCTCTCTCTCTCTCTCCATATATATGGAAACACCCTTAATATGTATACATATAGGCAATTAATTTTCAATATACTTTTCCAAAACTACTGATAAATCCTTGTTTAATAATAATCCCTGTTGTTTAATTGAAACAACTGCAGCTAGCAGTGACCACTTCCTTTATTCTATGTTTAAAATGATTTAAAGAGATAAGGGTCTCAAGTTTAAGCTTGGCCTGCAGATCATTTCAGGACCAAGGACCATGGTGGAACAGGGTTGTTTTGCCAGCTTCTGTACTGATAGAAGGTACTTTAAACTGAAGCCATTTGTGTGACCTAAGATTATAACTGTTTTGCAGAAATACAAACTTCCGGTTTAAGTAAGAAGGGAATTTGCCAGAGATGATTTTATGGACTAAAATATACCAATATAATCTACGCGGAGTGAAGGATGACCATCCTATCATGCTGTTTATGGTACAATGATGGGTCCTGAAGCTAGAAGAATAGTGATGTTACAAAATATAACCAAAATATTACAATGTATGCGATATTTCAAAATAAGACATTTGTTTTGGTCCAAAAAGAATCACGCTATGTGTGTTTTCCTTCCCTCAAGGTGTAGAGTATTCCTTATTTGGAGCAACAGATTGTTTTTTTACCTCCCTTTAAAGAAACATCTGCTAAAAGGAGGGTCTGACCACAGGTACACACACAAACAAGCGCACGCACACTGAATACAGATGCAGGTTTGGCTCTTTAAAATGCCCTACAACCTTTCAATTCCTACAACCTGGAGGCAGGGAGGGATGGGAGAATTTACTGGCTTTGATTGCAAAATCTTTGCCAGGCGCTATCAGTCATCCTGGTATAGCATGAGTGGCAGCGAGCAGAGGAGCTGTCCCACATGGGAATCAGTGCTGGTGTGACAGATCTATTGATTGCACACAATCTTATGGGCAAAGTACAGTAAGAGCCCAATGAATCTCAGTGCCATCAATCATACCTGTTTTATAAGATTGCATTTGCGGCTGTGTGCGGCGCGTCCTGACATGAATGTATAAATTACAGAATATATAGAATATATACAGGCTCCTGCACCGCTGCAGTATAAAAAATCACAGTTTCTGTCACATTTTAAATTGAGAGCATCAACACTTTGATTGAATAATTGAATAACAAAGCGAGAACATAAACCTACTGTGTGTGTGTTGGGTGTGTGTGATTCAGGCCTGGAGGGAGGGCAGGGCAGCACAAGCAAGATGCTTGGGGATTTGGTTATCAATCGTTGCCTGGCAACCACACACCATCTCTCGTGTCCTCTCACACTCCCCTCCTCCCTTTCCCCCCCTCTTTCTCTCTTTGTCTCTCCAATCCCCACCTCTCCCCCGGCTCTCACTGTACTGCACTGTTGCTCCCCCCCCCCCCCTCAGTTTCTCCACTATTCTCATCCCTTCACTCCCCGACACGTCACCCTCTCCACATTCTCTCTCGCTACCACCTTACTCACACTCATTTCCCCCGGCAGAGGAGCAGATGCACCTGCTGATGGGATGGAGAAAAGTACGTGAATGGTGAGAACTGGAGAGGCGGCGTGGAGTGGAGGGACATAACAGCAAAGAGCGGCGTGGAGAGGATGGAGGCCTCCTCTGCAGACATCCCCATTCAATACTTTCTTTTTTTTATCAATCGGAGAAACATCTCACTACACTACTGAACAGGAAGAGGTGTCAGACTAATGCCTGCGCTGCTACACCTCTCCTAATGTATAATCTGAAATGGATAAAAGACCAGAATAAAACTAATGCCATCTGCGAGACAGACCGTGAAAGCCTGAGACACTTGATAACACCAATATATTCCATAGAGTCTGTAGGTTACATTGCCAACTAACATTCATTTCACTTGTATAAAGAAAAATTCATAATGCAATAGTTTCACTTTACATATAAGACTCTATAGTCTTGCATTTTTTACGCCACACAATTCCTAAATAATGTAAACATAACTATTATTTAAACATATTGATGGGTCCAAAATGAATAAGCACATGATACCATTTTTAATATCAGCCTAATACAAGTAGGCTGATCCTGTGAACCACCTGTGGACATGGACATCTCTGATGTAAACGTAATAATGTGTATAAGCACCACTGGTTCAGGATCAGTTATACTGTACAGTGAAGGTTGAGGTTATTTGATAGAGGATACTGCCATCTGGAGGTTATTCATCAAAATCACAAAATCAGCGCTGTTAAAGAATTCTGCTTTAGTTGCACTATTATTAATATATTGTAAATTTTCTATAATCTGTGTTTCTGTTGGTTGGATACAATCAATTAAATTAACACAAATATGAATAAATGAATACAGTTTAGTCTAAAAGAACAGGATCTATACCCTCCTTTAAATAAAAAAGCTAGAAAAAATATAAAATTTAAATTCAGGAATTGCCAAACACCTGCTTGTTTATTCCTCTGCATTTATTAACCATGATAGAGTGTTTACCATTCTACATGAAAAATGAAGCAAATTTAAAGATATCCATTATTTGATAGCAGAAAAGCAGGATGTCCGGATGCAGGATGTCCGGATGCAGGATGTCCAGTTTAATTGGTGTGATCATTATAACAGATGATATACCAAGGGGGAGCATATCCGAATTACTTTTTTTTTTTTACAATAACTAACATCCTTTTCTCCAATCTGCAGTTTCAAAACTCTAAACACAATTAGCACAACATCTGTCTGTTGTGAACAATACCATTACTGTAAATAGAGTTCAATAAGTATTGAGCTGTCAGTGGCCAGCGCAACATACTGAATCAGCAGGAGAAGAGACATCCAACCATGGATGTACATCCAGGTTACCAACAGACACACTGGACAGCCTCTTTGATGATATATGATGGTATCAAAGCTGGCAGTGATGCTGAACAATACTACAGGAGAGTGACTACCAGAGACTACATAAGAGTAAGTAAGCAAATCTGTCCCAGCAGTATGGATGGGCAGCAGATTTATGAAAAATATGATGACCCTTGATTAATGCCGTTAGTTGTTTTGCAACTTAATAAGTTTTGAAACAAAGCTAAACTTTGTCTGTAGTTATGTGGAGTGTTATTGCCCGTTTGGAAAAAGTAGCACCATGTAACAGTAGCAAACCCCAGACCAGATCTCGACACATATTAAAATATGAGACTGTGGTACATCAGATAAGCAGTGTGTGGTAATTACAAAGGAAGGCAACCTGGAGCAAACTCATTGTAGACTAAAGCCAACACAGCAAATACTAAGAACTTTCCCCAAAAAGTGCTAAATAACCTATATGAAATAATTAAAACCAAAGAAAAAGACATTCGCTACTAATCCTATCTTCTCAAAAGGAAAAAAGGAAACCAAGAGAAAAGTGTGCAAAAGATAATGGCTGCTCACCCCTGCAGCACAGCGGCATGCAGTTATAATATCTGTATACTATTCAATAAAGCAATAAAACACAAGAAGAAGAGTACTGAATATCAACACGGCTGTGATTCAGTCGTAGGGACAGAGTGACGAAGATTATCACAGCCAGCATTTTAGAGTTTTGGTGGTATTTCCAAATGAAAAGCCCTTATTATAATTATGAGTGTTATTCTGGTACTGTACTCTAATACTATCCACTTCTTTTAGACTCAGGATCTTTACAAGTCTCAGATGTTAGCTTGAGTCAACTCTGCCTCAGAGTGGTCATGTCTTCACATTACAGCTAAATAAAGCATCAAAGGTGCGACCAAGCATTGATATGTTGCTGTATGAATTTGGGTCCAGGTTCTACATTACAGTTGTAAATGACTTTAAACTCAATTAAAAGAAAGACAAAGTATGCCAGGCGCATAATGTTAAGTCTTTTTAGATAAAGCTAATGGGGATATGGAGGGTAATTCCACCACCAAAAGATCATTAAAAGAGTAAATGGGCTATTTAATAAATGAAAAAAGATTAAAAAAAAAAAAAAAATCTTTTATTATATTACTGAGAATAAATCATAATTAAATGTGTAAAAGATAGAGTGCACCACAAAATGGTAGCAAGGCTAGGTCTGCCACTCTGTGTGCAGCACTGTTAAAGGGACTATTTGTAACTTTTCACGCGCATAAATCCTAACGGGTCGGATTCCCATGCGCGCTCGCGTGTGGGTACGCGAGCGCGCAGCAGCTCTGCTCCTGCTGCCTGCTGCCTGCACACCGCGCTCGGCTCGCTCCACCTCCACGTGAACGCGCGCACACTACACACTGCAGAGAGTTAGTTTAGCTCTGAGAATATCTAGTGAATGTGCAGTGGACGTTTTTGCAGAAATAAATGCTGCCGCTCCTCCAGACCAACAGAGGTTTCCCGTATCTTGTGAAGTGACGGGGCTCCGCAGCGAGTTACGTTATCGTCCCGACCGGGTGTCGGTCTCTCTCCCCCCCCCGACCGGGTGTCTCCCCCCCCCCGTTCCCTCCGCGGTCCGCAGGCTGAGAAAGGAAAAGGCAGCACTAGAATCAGCATTGATCCATGGAGAGACCTTAGTCTGGTCAGCTAACATTACTGCCAAGCAGGTGAAATATAGAGTGATATTGTGTTTTAGCTGACGTGTGTCGCCTCGCTGTTTTGACGGATGCTCGCTCACATTCAGGTAGCGCGTGCACACGGGCGAGTGCGAGCAACAGGACGCTGACTTTCGTTGACATTGCGGCCACAGGTGTCGCTGTGAACAAGCAATTTCTGATTCTTACATATAGCCTCTTTAATAATACATCCACATTTTCATGTTCCACAGTGCATTTTAATGTTGTTGCACTTAATTGTGATCTTTTGCATCCCTCATTTAAATGGCTATTTGCAGAGCAACAGGGCAGGGTCCACAAGGAGCAGAGAATCAAAAACTAAATGCACATACCCTTGAGCAGGTCTGATTAATAAATGATGATCAAACTACTCTAAGAAGTGTTGCAGAGGGTTACTTTCTTACTGTAAAAACACAATGTGTATCGCGTTGGCACCATCTGGTGGTAGTATCAAGCATGACACAGAGTCCAAATATCCGCTCTGACTATTATCATTGAAAAAGTAATTTGATCCTTACGTAAGAACAAAGAAATGGCAGTATACATCTTCAAAATTCAGTTTTCGAAATTCAAAATAAAACCAAGCTCCACTCTGCAAGTGTAATATAGCTCTTCTTAATATTTATTCTTTAGACTCGGGGGAAACAGCTGATTTTTTACAGCACAATTTGCATAATATCTCAACACAATCCTGTGTACAACCACAAAACCATAACATTAGATTCTTTGTTTTTACACTGAGTGAAAAACAAGACAATTGTACAAGCATATTTCTTTACAGTCAGCATACAGATAAATCTATACATATTCTGTCTCTTTTTAAACATAATCTGTAGGCAAAATATACAGACGAACCATCAACAAAACATGCAACATCCAAAACATAAAGTCTCAGACAACTATTGAAGTTGAATAGATTTTTTTTTTTTTTCCCTTTGTGTTGTTTCAGCCGTTTACGGGACGTGGTTGCACAGATAGTCATTGGTTGACAGCACATGTTTTGATTACACAGTCAACTCCCCTTATACAACTATAGACACGCATTGCTGTACAGTTAATTTGTGATTTTTTTTCGACACTCACATGCTCAAACTTCGGACAATATAAACATTCAATCTTTGTAGAAAATAAACACTTTATGTACACATGTCAAAGGACTCAAGTCACATTCACACCCCTCAGAACAACAACAAATGGATGGTTTCACAATTACAGGCAACAGCTGATCTGAACAAACAGTAATTAGCTCGAGGGAATGAAACACGAGGGGTTAAACGGTCATGACTGAGCATTTAGGGAATATGTCTTATTTACTGTACTTTGTACACAGACTGGTAAGTAGACTATGAGCGTGACGTACTGTAGTATAGAGTGATCTCTCCCCAGATTGTGCATTGTGTTTAGGAACCCCAACGTGTCTGCGTGTTTTTCTTTTTGCCACATCGATACAAAATGCACACCACAATATTTTCTGCCACCACTTATACACCATGATTCAATTCATTTCAGTGCAGAAACACAAAACACGTAATCTTGCATGTCACGAAAATGAGACAAGAAAATAATGCAATAATAAAGTGCACAATCTCCATGATAGATGTTAACAGCCGTTAACACCAATTCATATTAAAATCAGTAAAAAATCAATATATTTAATATTTTCTTTCAATGATGTACAAATTAAAGTTTCTATAAGATATTTTTTTTTTTTTAGACTTCACAGATATAACATTTAGTTCCAAAAAATCAAATGCATTCAAACACATCTATGTTGCATAGAATTAAGAACCAATGTGTCTGGAATCAAATAAAAAAAAAATCAAGGTTGGCACAGCAAAAGAATTCTCTGAAAGATCAACCACGTTCCCTGTCTTATTTTATTCTCTTTTTTGTTATCCGTTGCTATAAGATTTAAGTGACATCTTGTTCTAAGTGTTTCCTCTGTTAGATTTAATTCTTTAAAAAATTGCATCAGCCCTGTGATATGCCTAAATACACCGACAGAGGGTCACTTGATAGTGTTTTTTCTTTTTCTTTCTGTAGATATGGTGGCAAAACGTTACAAGATGAACACATGGGTCACCTGCTCCTAAATATGACTGAACCCCAGTGGGCCTGAGTGAGTGTTTTGGTCACAGGCAGTGGAAGAGGCTGGTTCACTGACACAAAACAGCACAGTGAGTTTCACAGCACAGCCAGACACACAGAGGAACCATGACATTTTACCTGTACTGTAAGAACTTTTTTTTTCCTCTTCATTTTGAAATGATTTTTGGGAACTCAGACCGAGGGGCTTTACTAATCAGAGCTGTCACAATGAGGTGATGACAGCTGCAGATCCACGTATGGTTTTGACACAATTACAACGTCCACTCCAACGGTGTAATTACACGATGGACTACACAGAAAGAGCTACAACAGCCTTAAATTAAAATGTCGTACACATGACACAGACGTGATAAACTCTTCTCATCCTCCACAGTTGGCTTTTTAACTTTCAGCACACAAAATGCTGTCGATTTTATTGGAATTCTAACCTGCCTTACACAATATATGCCAGTGAAATAGCAATTATGTCGCTGGATGTTGACCTTGACCTTTAAAATGTTTAATCTCTCACAGCCCTGTTGAATATCTAATGGTGCATCAGTGTGATCAGAGGACTGAAGGAGATATTTTTCCTTACTGTAGGTCCACATTCACGTAACGGCTATTAAGACTGCCTACACCATAGACTAAAGTAGCCTGCTGGATTGTCAGTGCGCCACCCACAGCCTCAAACACAGATCATATGTCTATATTTTATTATATATATATATATAATCTAGTGACAAGAGAACGGTTCTTATACTGTATATTGTATTAAGATATATTCTGCATCTGATATCTTTGTATATTGTATAAACGTCACACTGTACAATGTGGTTCTCTGATATGCTCTGTAATCTACAATCTGTAGTGCTGTACATTGTATCTTCTTCCCATAGCAAAAGTCAACGGACTCTTTTTTCTCTCTCTTTTTACATGAAACTATCGTACAAAAACATTACGCATTCCTTCATCATTAAACATTTCAAGACCACTGATGTTCACACACGTCACAACCATCATTTGGGCATTACAATGACTCTCATATGAAGAAAACACATTGCTAATTCAGTTGATGATCAAAGTAAAAAAAAAAAAAATCATCTTTCCCTCTGTTAGATATGTTAGCTCAGTTGCACAGCACCAAAACAACAACGTCTCATGTGGGACACGGAGTAATGAACTATGGTGAGAAAGACATCGCTGCTCTCAAAGCCATATTGCTGCTGAGTGTGTTTCAGTGCCCGCTGTGGTGTTTGCATGTTTGCATCCTGCAGAGCAAAGTCCACAGCCAGCACAGACCTGATATGGGAAGAGGTGGACATGTGTGCTGGCAGTGTTGGACTGATAAAGTTGTTATGGTATTAGCACGTCCCTTCTTCTTATAACTTATGAACTGAGGAAGTGAATTAAATGGATCTTTTTTTTTTTTTTTTCCTCTTCTTGACTTTTTTTTTCCCTCTTATTCAATTCAATTTTTCGTCAAATCAGATTTCTGAACTAGAACATTCTGGCTTCACCTTTCGTCGAGCTATCGCATCTCCGTCTTTTCGGTGTGGCGCTCAGGGGTTGGTCTGCGTGGAGCTGACGAACAGCTTGTGCCAGCTGACCACTCGCTTCCTCATGTCCACCTTGTCCAGCCAGATGTAGGCCTCCCCTATCAGGGTCTTCTTCATGAACTTGCCTCCGTTGGACACCAAGAACAGCTGGAGATACATGAGAGAGAGAAACAGATGTGTCATGGCTTACTCTGTTGTTATCTAGTGTCTGTGCTTTGTCAGCTCACGCACCCATTCCATCTTGAAAAGTGCATGAATAATGCAAGCACCATTGGATGAAGTGGTTACAAGACAACAAAGTCTGATCTATTGATTAATATATACCTAAGTAGAAATTAAAAAAACAAAACAAGTTTAACCTTTAAATCAGGATGACACATTAGTATTATCCTTAAAGGTACAGTATGTAGGATTTGGCAGCTTCTAGTGGTGTGGTTGCAGATTGCAACCAACTGAGTACCCCTCCGCTCACTCCTCCCTTTCAAAGACTGAGGTAACGTGAGCCGCTGAGTATAAAACCGTGGTAACGCCGTTGGCCTCGCTCAGAGGCCATCCTTACCGTAAAAACACTAGTTTAGGAGCAATGGAAGTGAGACGGCGGCTGGCGGTACCACGGTTTTGCACTCTGCAGCTCAAGTTACCGCAGTTTCACAAGTGTGTCGGAGAACTACGGTGGCCTTCAGGTAATGTAAAAACGTGAAAGGTTCTCTCTAGAGCCAGTGTTTGGTTTGTTCGTTCTGGGCTACTGTAGAAACATGACGGAGCAGCATGGCGGAATCCGTGAAGAGGACCCGCTCCCTATGTACATATAAAGAGCTCATTCTAAGCTAACGAAAACACAACAATTCTTAAGGCCCAGACACAGCAACCTGACATCAAAGAACTAGCGGCGACGAAGGCCGCCTGTTGAGTCGCCTCATGTCGCCTTTGTCTTGGCCAAAAAGTTGCACCCGAACACACCGCAAAGACGACAGCCGACGGCCAACTATCACGTATGTTCTGCGCCTGCGCGAGAGGAAATGACTCTCCACACCAGCAGGTCGTGGTAGTCTGCATTTGTCATCAAAAAGGGAAACCAGAAGACCGAGGACTGCGGTTACACAAGCCGTTGTTATAATACGTACATGAAATAAAGCGGCGTTTGCCGACCATTTTCACACCATTCTCACTCACCACTTAGCTTCAGTCCAGATGGCCATGTCGTGAAAATATCCGTGTGTTGAAATGATCAGATGAGATGAAGATGAAAAATGAGAAGAGCCTTCTGTGTCTTCGTTGGCTTGCTTTCCTCACGTCCGTTTCTCTTCTAGTGCACTGATTCGTTTAAGCTGAACAGCCAATCAGAGTGATTTCTCTCATCGACGAGCTCCGCCGGAGATTCGACATGCTGAATCGGCCGAAAAACTTCCAACATGGGCAGACTGGAACCGACGATGCAGGACACACACCAAAAAAACTAGGCCGTCGGACGGTCACCGACGGCCCCAAACTGTCCGACCGTCAGCTTGGTGTGTCCCTTAGTTTCAGGTGATTATATATATGAATATTATATTCCATTTCTGCTAATAGATCCCCCGAATTGTTATACACTGTTCCTTTAATTACAAACAAGACTATAAATAAATGTTACACATCCCACTTCATTTTTCCTTTAGTATCGGCTAAGAGTCAGTGAGCATGAGATTGTAAGATTTGCCAGCATTTATTAAACTGCAACAGTCTGAGTATAATTTACCTTTTATAGAATTTATCAGCTACTTTTAGATGCTCATATCCTGCAGCCACCAGGAGGAGGTTCAAACTCCCAGCTGCTACACGAGGCAGCGGACCAGTTTATAAAACTTACCATAATGAGGTTTTAGACCTGTATTGTCAGACATTACAAGCCCCCAGTTTTAATTAGCTGCAATGAACCATTTTGGAGATGCTGGATGTAAACTGAACTGGATGAACACACCACAAACGACTGCAAATCCCTACATGGAATTCATTTTCTATGATTATTAGGCTAATCAGATATGGAAAAAATGTATTAAACGTGATAAAAATTGGAGCAGTATTGAGAGAGTGATACATCGTGGTTGACAGGTGGACAGAGCCGGATCTATATCTGTCAGTCTGCATCTGTTGTACCTGTATGGAGTGTCCAGTTGAGTTGAGGGGGAATCTGAAGGTCTCATTGAATGAGGGCTCTCTGTCATGTCGACACACTCTGGTCTTCTTCTTGATGATCCTCTTCTGAGTGGCCACATTCACCACATACAGCTTCACATACAGGTCTGAAGGCAAATTAGATAAATCATGAACATGGATTAGTGAAGC
Organism: Sebastolobus alascanus; assembly: GCA_916701645.2. Lineage (NCBI taxonomy): Eukaryota > Metazoa > Chordata > Actinopteri > Perciformes > Sebastidae > Sebastolobus > Sebastolobus alascanus. The sequence goes on from CAKAOJ020000083.1 coordinate 146,491, forward strand.
TGCAAACTATTTAAAGATTATAAAAACATGCATGTTCACAAACACACACTACTTCCAGACCTGGCAGGTGGTCGGGGCTTTTGAACTTGTAAGTGATGTTTCTGCACTGAAGGATCTCCAAGACAAGCTGGTCCCCTTCCGTCTTCACCTCCTTCTTGAGAGCCACCTTGATCTCCCCCATTACTTGTGTTTTACCGCCTAAAAATAAGAATGAAAAAGAGACGTGGGCGATTTTTTAGTTTTTAGAATAAAGATGGTTGTTTCTATATTTCTTTATTTGGATAGCCCTGGCTGAACCCTGTTAAGTACCTGCAGGCCTACGGTTGCACAGAAAAGGATTATTTAAATTATTTAACAAGTATGCATCACTAAACTTGGGCTCACAGCAGAATGAAAGCAGGTCAGGGAACATCTTTATTATCGACTGTCACGTCTCTATTGATATTTAAGGGTTTTACTAAGACAGGCTGAGTCAAATGTGTTAAGTGAGGCTCCATGGAAATGACCTCCTGACCCTCATCTGTGTATCAGCTGCCAGGCTACAGCCTAAGATGACCTTGGGCTCTTTGTTACAAATCGTAACTAGAGATGGACGGGAGGCACCGTGACACCTGAGCTACATGAAACGCAGATACAGTTATGACAGCGGGTAGGATAGTGTGACATCCATGTCTCTTCCACCATCCCAAGCCATGTATTAAGTCATTAGGCTGAGTAAATATTGTTTCTCGACAATAAGCACTTGACTGAGCGTTTGACTGCACAGTTATATAGAGTCATTATGAAAACACACTGTAGAGGTGGTTAAAAGAGTGCCTGTGCAAATACATAAATACAAAAATAGTGTTGTTTTACAAAGTACCCAGCAGGTGGAGACATACAACCAAGTAACAACTGGAAACAGGACATTTCTGGAACTTGCCTTCATTTTCTGGGGTCCCTAGTTGGTTTTTGTCGGTGCCGTTAGGAATAGCCTTACCACTGTGAGAAAAAAATAAAAGAGCATCATCAGACCTATTGGATGAAATTTCAATACTAGGAATTACTGTCAGCCGTTTACTGGATGTGCTAAATGGTCTTACATGCGTGGCACTTGAAAAATGGCACTGTCCACTCCAGTGCCCGCCCCGTCTTCCCCATCCAGACATCCGTAGGCGTCCCCCACAAGGCTCGGGGCTGACAGCACCACTGACCCTGAGACGTCACCCAGTCGGTGTCCTGGTCCTGAGGGTGGGGAGAGCGAGCGTGATGGTGAGGAAGTGACGAACACAGAGCGTCTTCACTGACTCAGCTTTTACCACGCGTGCATGCGTGTCCAACAGAAGCACTTCACACCCCCGGCTATCGCTCACAGACGGTGACGCTGTCTGTCACACACATAACTTTGACTGAGCATCACATAACAGCATATGAGGGGAGGGACGGATCAGCGTGGACGACAGCTTGTCCTTGCATTTAGCAGTGCAGTGTGAATTAACTCATAAAGATCACAGCAGTTCCCTCCACTAGAAATAAATGAAGGTCACTAAGTTTAAGAAATGAAAATGAATTTAGTGCGAGAAAATATGGATTTCATTATTTTCTCTTGGCTCCTGGCTGCTGTTGAGTTCATACAGTGTTAGAGAGCGTGATTAGTTCAGGGACTATGTGAAGTGTTTCTGTCTAGACGAAGGGTGGATTCATTCTTTGCCTTCATGATCTCAGTGTCCACTGCCCACATTTGCTTTAAAGCAATGACTAATAGCAGTTAGATTATGTTTGAAACACAATCTGTGGCACAAAGGTAATAGCTGAGAAGTCCGTTTCTATAGCCATAAAAAACATAATTATATCAATAACAAAAGAAACAAAAAAAGACACGATCATGCACACTCTCAGAGAATTATTTTGTTACTTCAATCATTTACACATCTGGTTATATGGTAGTTTTAACTGTGCTTCTTATCTGTTGTTGTTTTTTTTTGTGTTATTGCATTGTGGTTAATACCTTATAGGATTAATAATATTTATTTAGTACATTATTCCTATGTTGTCTCACCTTCCCTCGACACTTCAGTTCCTCTCATGGTTAGCTGACCGCTTTACTCTCATTGGCCGGTGAGTGAGCCTCCTGTTGACTTTTGAACCTCTCGGTGTGCCTGTGTTTCTTGCTTCAGTCTCAGTTTTGTTTTAGCCGGGAGGTTTGGGAGAGGATTGGGTAGGGAGGGGAGGCTGTGTGCCATACCTGTGTGTGTCTGTTTTGTGACTAATCTAAGGGTTCATTCATATAGCACACGCTGCATGCACACACACAGAGAGACTGCAGCATCACAAAGTCCTCAGTGGCCGGGGAACAGTAGCCGAGGAAGCTGCAACTGCATGCTTAAATAGCTCTGACGCTAACTTATCTCAGCGAGGGATGACAACGTAGTCCTTCATTTTGAGGACATCACACTAAAGATTATGCATAAACATCAGTGGATATTTTTTAAATTGTGTTAATATGGTACAAGACATGTGTGTGAGGGACTGCCATCCCAGTTTGGTTTCTATACTGGGGTTCAATATCTCCACACTAGGGTTCAGTAGAAACCATATGCTTGGGATTGGCACATGCACAATTCATGTAGAAACAGATATCTAATTTTGGAGCTAATTAAATGTATATTTTTCTTTAGTTTTGTTACTGTTAAATATTTCTGCTGTGTAAATAACTCACAGTAATATATCAACTTTATGTTCTACTTGAGATACCAAAATAGGCAGTAAAAATGTTAAACAGATATCAAATACTGTATTAGGAATATTTATGTGCCAGATTTATAAATATTTAATTCTAGATTTTAACACGGAATAAAATAAGCTTTTTACAGCAAGTTTACGTTTAGTTATTTGCCTTTTTCATCTGCCCTGGATTTCGTCGAGAGACTAAATTGATCTAACTTGGAGGAGTCAGAAATTAAACGAAGATTATTGATCAAAATAAATCACTTTGTGCTCAGAAAAAAAGTAAGATGAGGAGAGCAGAAGGCAAAGGTCAAATATTAAGGAGGTGAACGCATGGCGGTTCGGGTTTTCATTAAAAGATCTAAACAAAGCTTGCATGCGCAGGAAAAAAGGAAGCATGTCACAGGAAGTGTATCATGGGTAGGGGCGGGATTTACTTGGTTGCAGGCGGGACTGTTGCACGGCGGCCTCGGCGGCAGCAATGGCTATCCCAGCATCCTCGAGGTGGGCCTGAGTGACGCTGCTCTTGCTTTGGCTTCGGGAGGGGCCGTGGGAGCGCAGTTGCCCATCGGAGGAAGACTTGGAGCTGCCTGGGCTGCTGTGTGACTTTTCCAAAGGCAGCATCTGCATGTCTGGAGGAGGAAGGAGAAGAAGACATGGAGGTTTATGGCTGCTAACGGGGCGAGAGGAAAGAGATGAATCCACACTGTTAACACTATTTATGTTTTTGTGCTCCACAGCGGTATTGTGTCATGTAGCAGTTGACAAGCACATGGAGTGTAATTACAGCTGTCAAGATATGATTAGCATTTTTGTTTCTATGGTAACAGCCTCTATCTCTATGACAACCGAGTAACCAGTTTATGAATTACAGTTTTTGTCGCAAACGGACACCTGCCAAGGATAATCCGTGTCATGATGTGTTATACAGAATAAACTGATTCATTGAAATTATGGAAATTGAGGATGAGTATGAGTAGCAGGCTCAAAACGTAAAAGCACTTCTAGGGGATTATTTTACCTTTGGCTGGATCAGGGAAGATCCCATGGCTTCTGCTCTTGATTACAGAGTTTTTAGGTGAATCATGACTCCCGTCTGGTCCTTGACCCTGTCCCATACCGTGCCCAGGCCCCATCCCAGGGCCTGAGATGTGGCCTAGGCTGTGCCCCTGACCGTAACCCTGACCTGACCCGGACCCCGGTGGGCCTTGAGCAGCGTGGTGGGCTTTGCTGTGCTCGATGCTCTCGCTCTGCTCCCTCAGAGGCAGCCAGCGAGGAGTGTTGTCCAGCTGGGCAGTGTTCGACAAGTCAATCAACACCTGAGACACAATTAACACACACGGTGACGTTGAGAGAAAGAAAAACAGTCAAGACTCTAAAACAAGATGGTAGAAAAAATACTCACTGATACAAGGGAACAGAGGAATTTGTATGACGGTAGATAACAGCGCAGTGTGTGCAAACAGTCTATTGCTAAATGCATACTACATTTAGCACAAAGATGAAGAGCACCGCTCATTACACAGATTTACAAGCATGAAGCAAAGCCTGACTTCGGAGTTTGTGAGAGGAGGGAGATAAGGCTAATATTACTAGAAAAGCTGGTCCATCGGGGAAAAAAAAGAAAGCAGCAGAAAGCTTTTGTGTGAGGTAAACACTAAATGCATTTGACATTTTCAGACATTTTTATTCAGATTCCAAAAGCGCTCACTTCTCCGAGGAAGTCGTTGGAGGAGGATCTGTCATAGTCCCACACTGTCACCTCCAGCGTCTTCTTCTTTAACTGGATAGAAAGAGTGAAGAAGAGAGAGAGAGAGAGAGAGTGGGGCACAGATTATGACGAGGGATATTGTGTGCATATTGAGGGAGAGAAATGTGCATGTGTGTGAGTGTTTGTGTGCATGTGGGTGGAGGAAGCGTGAAAGAAAACAGGAACAGTGTATGTGCAGTGCATGAGGGAATGCAAACCTACAATAGGAGGGTCATTTACGGTAATAAGCATGGAAGCAAGGACTTGGCACTTTCTACTATCTGAGTACATTTCAACAGAAAGACAAATAGCATTAAAAAACAACCAAATAGATTAATTTCTATTCTTTTCACACATGGACATATCTTCATCCCAGTAACAACCTCCCCCTACTGCCAGTGACACCAGTTCCCCCACTACCACACGCCATAACAGACAGTTCTCAAGCCCTGCCAGGTCCCTCCGTACTACAATAGCTGACACTTCTAAATAACTACTCATTTATTTATTTATTTATTTTTAATTCCTTCCTTATTATTACCACCTAGTTATTTTATTATTATTATTGTGTGGCTTTTATTTGGTATTTTATTACTAGAATTATTATGACAATTATGCCATCCTTTTTTGGGTTTTGTTATGTTTGTTTTGTTTGTTTGGTTTGTTATGTCTCATGTCAAGCTCTGAGCGTCAGCTTGTTTTCTTACTCTTTTCTTTTGTATTTCTCCCCTGTTCTTATCACTGTTGTTCCATTTGTAAAGTCACTGCTGTTTTGTTTTTGCACAAAAAAAAAAGAAGAATGAAAAAAAAAAAGGAAGCAAGGACTTTAGATTTGGTTTGTTCCAATAAATGTACATGCATGTGTGCATAAACTTGTGAATGTGTATATAGGACCGTGTGGGAGGAGATGGAAACATATCTCGGGGGGGGGGGAGTGGGCGAACGAGAGATGCAGCAGCATTTTTAAGGCCGGCAGGCTCCGGCCAGCAATGAGCCGTGATTAACAGAAGGCGGCCCCGGAGGAGCCGATCTATCCTTCTGACCACTAAAGCTACCGCATCTGCACTCATCCCTCTCTGTTGTAATTACAGTCTGGGTGGCGTCTCTGTCACAAACAACACATGCTCCTATAACAAACACAGGCATCCAAGAATAAACACACGCACCCACCCATATACACACAGCAACACTTGCACAGTGTTCAGACGAGCACACAGGCACATGATTACCAAGTTTCTACCAGCTCTTTTTTGTTAAAGTGACACGCAGTTATGCTGTCTGTGTGAGACTGCGTGAGGGCAGAAATGATGGTTGTTAACTTGAGCCTTGGGAGTGCTGATAAGAGGTTGCACAGGGATACGGAGAACAGCCCTGGGGACAAGGCATGAGAACAGAATCCTAACGAGAGTATAAGACATCCACTTCACCTAAAGTGGCCCACAGCACATAACAGTAACTGCACAAGCAAGACAGAGTGAAGGTTTGTGTGTGGGTGTGTGTGTTAATGTCATCCTGCACAGTACCTGCTCCAAATGAATGTTCTTGTAGATGACGGTCTGGTTCCACTCTGGGTTCATGGTCTTCTGGGCGTACTTGGTCCTTCTCTTGTTATCAGCACTGATAAGTCATGATATTCACAATGATTGGTCGTCAGTAATAAATTAAAATGTCAATTCCCTGCCTGACCCCACGGCAAACATTCACCAAACTGTGATATGCTCAATAAATGTGGACTGGATAGATGCTTGTAAAAATCTCCTGTAGTGGAGACATCAGAAACAAATTCATATGTAAATGTTCTTTAAATAGTCTGAGATGCTTTCACAAAAGTCACAAAGTACTTCAGAGATAGAGGCTGAGGAGAGCTAAAAGTGAGAGGCATGGAGAGAGAAAGCAATGGCAGGAGGAGTGCTCCTAAACACCATGAGATAGAGCCGATAATTGGACGGACAACAAAGGCCACAACAAAAGGATGGAGAAAGACTTTAGAGACATAATTTACAGAAAGAAAAACACCAAAACGAAAAGCAAAGATCAGCACCACGCTACCTTGCATTCTGGACAACCATGACTTGGCTGAGGGAGTCCAGAAGAGGAAGAGGAGGGCAGATATCACAAACAAGAAAAGCAAAAACACAAAAAACAGTCAGAGAAGCCCGGAGAGCTCAAAGAAAAGGCAGTAAAAGGATAGAGAGCTGAGGCAATCAATATTCTGGGTGCAGGGTGTATCACTGGTTCTGTGCCCAAAGCAATGCATGTGACGCAAGACCAGAAAACCTCACGGGTGAATGACTAATTCACTATTCTGAACTGTTGTTGTTATACCGTGGTTGTGCACTCTACTGCTCGTGTCTGACTCTTCAAATGAAACAGCAGGGGAACAAAAGTGCTCTCCTACAGAGCTTTCATTTCCAAGCCTGTACAGCGTGTAGTAGAGAGGTCTTATAATCTCATAAACAGGTCCAATGGGGTCGTTATCTCAGAGCAGATACTGTTACAGAGCAGATAACGGCCGTATCGATCCTTTCTCTCGCTATTCACAGGCTCTTAGGAAGATGGTGGATCAGGACATAGTACTAGGGGACAATACTAAAATTCTCAATTCAGTCAAAAGTGGGCATAATAAAAGAGAACTTGTGAATTCAGCAGACTTTTGTGTGAATAAACAGTAGTATGTATCTTTTCAGATGCACTGAACTGTAATTACTACGTCACCTCCTGAAAGCATCCTTGCCGATTGGAGACGTGTAACCATGGTAACTCGTACCAACCTCATGTCACCAAACGATGATTTTTGAGAATCATAAAGTCTGAACTAATTAAAAAAACTATATTACACCCAATGGTGGAAGAAGTATTTAGACTTTTTACTTAAGCTAAAGTAGCAAAACTACAAAGTACAAATATTTTGTTACGAGTAAAAGTCCTGCAATCGAAGTCTAACTCAAGTAAAAGTATACATAAAGTACCAAAAGTAAAGGTATTCATTATGCAGAATGGCCCATTTCAGAGTAATATATACTGTATTATATTATTGAATTATAATTAGCATTAGGGATGCACCGATCTGACTTTTTCAGTCCCGATACCGATAGCGATACCTAGGCTTTGGGTATCGGCCGATACCGAGTACCAATCTGATAGCAGTGTTTAATTAATAAGCTGTATGCCTCACTGTGTGGAAGTGACTGGTATCATTCTTTTATGTGTAAGGCAACATCAGGCTTGACTTAAAAATTACTTTTCTAACAAAATGTAACAAATAAATACATTTACTGAATTATTAAAATAATAAATCGTACACCAGCAAATCTTTAAAATTAACAGGAATTACAATTAAAGTGTAAACCTTTTCAATACAGCAACAAATTGGTCAAAACTTAAACAGGAATTCAAATTCCAGTTAATAATGTATATAGTATATAAACATAGAACTGAATTGAATAGATCGGCTTCATGGTCACGATACCCAGTCCAGCTATTTGAGTCAGTATCGGCCCGATCGATGCATCCCTAATTAGCATATACACTATACATCACTTTAATGTTGTAGCTGGTTAAAGTGGAGCAAAGTTTGAATACTATATATACTGCTAATACATCAGAATGTATTAGTTGATTTATTTTTTTGATTTTCTATTATTACTCTGAATATGCAAAGTAAACATATAAAGTAACATAAAATGTAAATACTCAAGTAAAGTACAAGTACCTCATAATTGTACTTAAGTACAGTACTTGAGTAAGTGCACTTAGTTACATTCCATCGCTGATTACCCCGATAGCAAAGTGGAATCTTACACTTACACTTAAATTGTTATTGACTTTACAGAGCTGTCTGCCATTGTTTGTTACAGTATGAACGTTGACGTTACTACCGCATTGCATTGTGGGATATTTATGCCGCCGTAGTGTCCAATGTTTGCATACTGTAATATTTCACCGGAAATAGTATGCAATTCACGTACTATTGGTTTCATACGCAGGTTTCGGACATACTAAAAAATCTCACGTACTGTTTTAGCGTACTAAATAACATGGAATTTCGGACACAACCTAAAACACCCACGCATTGATTCATAGAATCAAATTGAATCGAATTACACTAGAAATGACTGCCTCATATCATCATGTCCAGTCTCATTCTCTCACACAAACTCAGGTAGTTAGTCAATTTGGTACAGGACAGTCAATATAAAGTCAGAAAGAAATAGGGGGAAGAGAAAACAAGACAGACACAGAAGCAGAAAGGCAGACACAGACCAGACATCCGCGAACGCTCAAACACGCTCGGAGCTCACCCTCTCCCAGGTAGGAGGTAGACCTTGACGAAAGGGTCGGAGTAGCCGTCGTTGTCCCTCGGGGCCAGGTTTCTAGCTTGCAGGACGTGGACGATCAGGTTTCCCAGGTTCCTGTCATAGTTGATCTGGAGCTGAGGGGGAAAGAGCGGAGTGGAGGCTGCGTGAGAAGGACCAGCTGAAAACATTCCTCTAGTGCTTTTTATAAGACTTTTTTTATATACCTGAATTTCTCCAGTGATGGGATGAGGTGCTCTCATTGCCTCTATTGGCTACGAAAAAAAGTGGGGAAGAGCATAAAACACATTAAAATTATTGTTTCATGACCTGACCCACAAAGAAAAGTTCATACCAGACTTCAGGGATAGGTTGCAGTTAATGACTTCACTCTTGAAATATGTATTGTCAGCATACAGATGAATGGGTTGTCCTTGTAGAAAGAAATGCAGAGTAGAGATTTCTCGCTGGATCTATATCTCGCTCAGGAGAGATTTGACTATCGGAGCTGCGTAATTGACTGGAAAAGTCCTCCAGTGAAGTTTGAGAAGGTTAATCAATCATTAGAGGTACTTCGACATTAATACAAATTGTCTGTTTCAGTTTACACAATTACCAGAGTACAAATGTATTTATACTGTTTGTTTCACATTCTATACAAGGTATTCGTCACCATTTGTTCTTACATAATACATCCTCTTTCTGTCAGTGTGACATGCCTTTCAAGAATCAAGCATATAAGCATTATAATGAAGCACTTGTGCATATATTGCCCATTTCATAAAGGATAGCCATAACTCAGGGTCATGCACCGTACCACACTATGTTCTTGCTCCTTTATAATTAGCCTGTCACTCTCTGATGAACACAGTCACACCGTTTGACCTTCACATTCAACCTCCCCTTTGTACGGTTATGATGTAATACTAATGGAGGTGCGTGATGGATCACACAGGGGTTCCACAGACTGCGGCTCAAAGCAGATCCACGCCATTATTCATTCAGAATCGTTCCACAATGTATCAGCCTCTGACATATGAACCAGTTGTCCACTATCTGTATTCCGTGTTGTCATCACATTGTAAACTTCACGACTGCAGAGTGTGTCAGAGACGAGGCAGCAGAAAGCATGCTAACAAGTCAAACCTTGTGTCGTTGTTTCTTGCTTATGGCGGGGGATGCGGGCTGGCCGGGGCTCGGCACACCGCTGGAGGCGGCCGATCCGGTACCCGAGTGGAGGAGGGCGGAGCGCTCTAGTGCGGAGAGGACCCCCAAACCGCCAGACCCAAGCCCTGCTCCAGCCATACCAGGAGCGAGCTGCTGGGACACCTTCTGCAGCTCTGCAGCCAACTGCTTAGGATCCACACCAGGGGAGCGCTGCCCGCCTACTGAGACAAACGCGTCAAGTAATTCACCTTGTATTTATGTGAAATAGGTACACAGATACATGCATGCATGCAGACATAACATATCATACATACCAGCCTTAAGCTGGACATGGTGCTCCAGGACTTGTGGGTGCTCAGGGTCAGACAGCATATTAAGGTCGCTGTTTGGATCCATACAGGAAATTTATAATGGCATATCAAGCAGTGTATCTTAGCAGTAATCAGTCACAGAGTGATATTTGTCAGATGACGGGGCGTGGGATGAAGAGGAGGGGAAAGGAGGGAGGAGAGAAGGTGTATATGGGTGCAGAGTTACCATATTGCGATTAAACATGTAGGAGTTTCAGTGGGACAGAGGGGTAAACGATGACAGATGTAACTCACAGTCTCACGCAGAGCTCCGCCTCTGCACATGGCTGGCCCATGATGCACTGCACCTCTTCGTAAGTCTTTCCCGTCAGAGGGATTCCGTTCCACTCCAACACCTGCATTCCTGTGATGTGATGAAGGCACGCAGGCAGATTCAGAGACAAACGGGGGTTATCAATTCCCACACAAGATGTTATAGCCTGTCAGCAAACTCATTTCACCCCCTTCTCTGTATAAACTGAAAGATGAGAGTGCAGCCCACATGCTCACACAGCAGAAGTGATGCTTTAATGTGCGGTTCACCCAGTGGGAAACTTTAAGGCTTTTGTGTCGACGTTGACGTTGCATCATTATAGCATTACATGCACAGCAACAGAAAACTAGAGTTTTACACACAGTCTTATTTGTTTTTACTCAAACACAGATTGGCATGTCAGATGTTGAAGACAAAACAACGCATCTCAAATAGTAATATTAATGATAAATCAGCACACAGCACACTTCCAACCCCAGGCCAGAGCTGTACGAGGCCTCACTTACACAACTGAAATCTGGTCCTCAGATTAGACTCCTGCTTACGAAGCAACTCACCAGCCGCTGTGACAATAACGGCTTGAATTAATATCTCCATATCCTTCTGCATGAGCCAGTGCTCATTTCGATTATTCTCTCCGCTCTCTCTCTATATTATTCATCATATCCTCCCCCCACTTTATTTCCATTTGCACCTGAAGGCATGTTCCGCTGCCGTTCTTTTTCAGTGAAACATAAACATCTTACAATTCAGCAGCATATGCTAGGAAGTAAACATCGCCGGCCTGACAGCTATTCCTATTTCTTTATTACAACTAATAATGCCATGAAAAGGGAACCCAGTCTGACCTTTTCTATCTTATTATTTCCAAACCAAAGGAATTTTTATAAAATACATCAGACCAAGAAGAAATGCATTAGCTGATCTGTCCTTCACCCCCTCCCTTGTTCCCTTGTGTAATAGCAAAGTCATGGCAGGAGTTCCCTTTAAAGAGAGAAACTAAAAATATCTTCAAACTATGTGAGAATGACCATTAATATTCAGGCTCCTCTCTGTCCAATCAATAAACATTAGAAGATCAATTATATAAAACATTCTAATAACTTAATGTACAAATTGCTAAGTATGGACTGAACATAAAGCTAATTATTGTGTGTGTGTGTTTGTCTATCCTTCCTTTGTGTATTTGCGTGTCTATAATGCTGCTAAATATAGCCTAATGACTAACACAGCCCAGTGCTGCGGAGGGCAAGTTGACAGGCTCTTTCTGTGTTTGGACGCGATGTGTCGGAGGAATGAGACATGACAGACCACAACACAGAAGGCTACAGCAGCCTCTCACATCTCCATCTGGAATTCAGTGATTCAGGCGGGGATTTTACTGAGAGCTTATACACTGCCCTTAAAATAAAAACAGTTTAAAGATTTACAGAATTAATCTCTCAGGCCTAAGAAATGATATTTCTTACCATGTACGTCAAAGTCAAATAAATGCACCTTGTATACTTTCATTTGAACAGCATGTTCTCTCTTTTTTTTACCATTCCAAACTTAACACTGTATTTTCCATTTTTCCATGCCAAATGTGTATGTTGTACTATAGAGTGCTGCAGTCATAAAACCCGGAAATTAGTTAGCATTTTAGCACTTCTGGTTCCCTCGTCTGGAAGTCAATGGGTTTTTTGAACGGGTTTTTAGTGAGATGCCTGAAACAAGGTCTGTGGTTAACATAAGCGTTTTGTGCTACGACTCAAAATACGTCAGTAAATATCCCGCTCGTGAATTTTGAAGCTTTTACGTGTCTTGAAAAAGGAGGTTGCTAAAAAGAGGCTAAATGAGACTACTAAACATTGTTGTTTACAATGTTGTTTATAGCCTAACGTTAGCTTTTTACTTCTGGCGATTGCATTAACGCTTCAAAAATCATAAAAGTGGTCTTGCTGAACAAAATGTGTATTTATCATAAACGTTTATTTGACACAGAGCTTATTTTTGCAATAATCTAAAAGCCAATGGAAAAATCCCATTGGCTTTTTGTCGAGGGAACCAGGGTGATGCTAACTTCCTGGTTGGCCTACAAAAATACGTCATCCCTGGAGCACTCTATTATTAAATAGTATTAATAAAAATTAAAAAATAAACAAGACAGCTGGGGCAGATAGAGACTAATTTACACCACCTCCTCTTCCTATTCTCCTCTTACCTTCTACAACATTTCCTGTTTGTTCTGCCACACCACCAGGGATAACCTTGGCAATGTAGGCTCCAATCTCTCCTCGGCTCCCCGGAATCTCCTTACCACCGACCACACGGATCCCAAGTCCGTTCCCTGAGGGAAAAATAAACATGCAAATCCTAATTAGCTTAAAGAGTGATAGGAAATGATTGTGTGGCATGCCTGTGTGTTGTGTTTGCCTCGTACCTGACACACTGGTGTCTTTGGGGTCTCTCTTCAGCCTGATGCCAGTGTGAGGGAAGGCATAAGGCACCAGATTCATCTGAGAGAGATTTTAAAGAATTTACAGCATGAAGAGAATAGGTTTCGTTACAGAAAACATGTCAGGTTTACTGTCGGACTGAACATTTAAGTTAGGAAACAGCATGTCGTTAGCTTGGATCTCACCTGTCTCCTGTCTGACATGTTTCCGCTCTGCGGATGCCCCTCTCTTGGCTTATCAAACCAATCTGTGTCCTCTCTCCTCAGGTGGTAGGCTAGACAGGGAGAGATGGTGGTTAACAGCCATGTACACACAAACACACACCTACTGTATCCCTCATCGCTTGATAAATCTCTGCTTTATGGAAATGACTACTGGGGCAGAGATCAGTCTTGCAATCAAGCTTTGGAAACAGTCGGTATGCATCACAGAGTTTGCCACACATCCATCCTTGTTTGTACAAACGCAGGAAGATCTCTGATCTGTCCTGACTGGATAGGTGAAAGCAAAGAAGTATAAACTCTGGTCCACCCTATCCATGCTGACCGTGAGATCAAATGGTCACTGCAAGCACTGAATGAAGGATGAGTACATTTCAAGAGCATTTTAAGTTTTGCATGCTTCTGATACCATGCAGTGCTCCCCGTCTCGGTGTGAGGGCTCTTTTTTGTCCACATTTTCATACAGTAGCGGCTGTTTATGAAACATTGTTGTTGAAAGACGCCCTTGGAAATTATGTATTATATTTAATAATTTCAGACAAAACACTGTGGGTTGGAGTTGTCCCAGTGTGTGTTTTTATTCCAAAAATAAAAAATAATCAGAATGATTTTAATTGTATTAATATTTTTTCTTTATAAATTAATTTGAGGGGTGAAGGGGGAGAAATATCTCCACAGTATCTAAGTCCTTATCTTCCATTGTAGTTTATAGTATAGGATCAATAACTGAAGTGGTACTGTACTATGTTAATTTATTTATGATGTACTGTAAGGTCTGTGTGCTGTGAAACCCCCAAAGCTCATCATACAGACATCTAACACCTTTAAAGCATGATATGTAACATCCGAAAGACATTGGATGTCTTTTGTTACATTTAGCATCATTATTGCAAAGCTCAAAAAGCGTCTTAAGCCACGGTAACAAGGCAGGTTGGTGGAGAATGTTCTACATTAGAAACGTGAGTCATCACTTTGGTGTTCAATGCAACAGATTGTCACTAAGAATAGAAAGTGCACAGGTTTGCCAAATGTCTCTTTTTATTATCAGTGATCTAATTCCACCAAGGAGATGCACCAATAATGATGAGGAGAAATGGCCTGATGACTGTATACGCTGAAGGTAAATGTTGCCTGTTAGCTAAATGTCTTAGCACTTCTTATCAGTGTTGATATATGTATGTATGTTTTTCTGATCTACAATCAGTGGCAACATCGACCTTCAGAATTATATTAAAAATTGGATAAGATGCCGTAACATATATGCACTGCAATTCAATGATCACACAATATACACGTGATTTTTTTTGCAAAAGTGCATGAACATGGATACTGGAAATGGGTCTGATATGCCTACAGAAGCACTGTGATGTGCAGTGATGATTTATAACTGAAGTCACTTTAGTATATGACTCGTACAAATATATCTAGTGCTATTATTGAGATGGGGTTCATTCCAAAATGGATCCGACATGTCGACTACTAGAGATCTGCTAAATGACATGTGTTGTACATTACTGAGATGTGGGTCATGAATGAGCCTGGTGTGTTTACAAAAGAGAAGTGGACCATTCAGAACCATGATGTGCGCGGCATGGAGGCATACAGTCTCTATGTTACTACATGGAATTGTGATGCTGTCTCACCTTCTATATTCCAGTTTGGGCCTCCAGCTGGGGTACAAAGTTATATGTTTTTTTCAGAAATGCGTTCAACACATGTTCAGTAATCTAACAAACTACAGGAACTAGTGCTAAGACTAGATTTGTATTGTGAGTATACTTCAGCACATGCACTGAAATCAGTAGTCAATGTAAGATGCATGCTTGGAATTACTGCAAGTCTGACATTACTGGCCTGTCAGACAGTTTACAAGCCGTTTCTCACCAGTGCAATGCGAAAATGCGGTGCAGCAATGCCGAAAAATCCGTATTCGAATTTTCTGCATTGACAACTATGTAAACAGGTGTTATGTGGAAGTCTGTTCCCGTTGATTAGTGTCTCCCTCCTGTTAAAATGGTAATGGTAAATTCCGTTTACCGCGGAAATCGGAGCTGGGAATGACGTCACACCCATATCTATGGTCTCACCCGAGTTTACCGCGTTTTTGTACAATAAAAGTCAGAAAACTGAATGGGGTTTGCTCCAGCCAGGTGAGCTATTGTTAGCCACTGTTAGCAATACCGGTTGATAACAATGCATAACGCCAGTATTTTGCGCATACAAACATGGCAGGAATATGTCCACAATAAGAAGTTGGACAGTAGTGTGTATATGACTGATTAACGAGACAGAAGTGCTAATAAACAGTATATTACTAGAGCTTCTGTACGGTTGATGCACAGAGCAGCAAATCTTGGATTTTGAGGTCGGGGTTGGTGAGTTTCGTCCGACTACCCCAGACTTCCAAGATTTTTTTTTTTTTTTTTTTTCAGACTTCCAAGATGGAAATCCGACTTCAGTTGAAATTTCCGAATGGGAACTCGGAATTCCAACTTTCTAGTTCAAATGGACCGCAGCGTAATGGTTGGTTCATGTTTAGGCGGGTTTAGGTAGAGGGAAACACATATGACCGGGAAACGGTATTCGACACAACACTATACGAATTATCCGCAATGTCGTTTTCCATTTTCGTCAATGAGGCCCAATGAGTTTCCTCCTAAATAGTCCTCTCCACACAGCAAAAACCTCTCCAGACAGAGAATGTCTAAGGGGCTAAACGTTCACTACACAGTACAGAAACTAATCGGGCCCCAAATGACATGTGATGCTAACGCTAGCTGTTGTGGCTAGCTCCGGTCCGTGACCCAACATACAATATTAGCATTTAGCAAGTGCATATCTACTACTGCTACATTACCATCTTCATTGTATCACAGCTGCTGGGCCATCTCAAGCCATTTATTGTCCTTTATTTGGTTGCTGAGGTTGTCCTGTTAGTGTTCATTATTGGGTGTTGAGAAGGTAAATGGTCATTATTATTCCGAAACACTAATAGTCCGAAAAAAATGTCCCATTGGACCAAAAAGAGCCCCTTTGTCCAACAGTCCGTTACCCCGAAAACAAAAGCCCGCTGTTCCAAGGCTCCGAAAATACACACTCTCTGTGTAACACACTCAAGCACATGGCTAAAACGCCGGAAGTCGGATGACATCGAGGTCCGTCCGAATATTTTTTCCCCCCGCTGGAATGTTCCGCAGGTGTGTGCAAGCATCAAATAATCTCCATGCAAATTTTCTCGGACGAAAATCCGTGCCTGGTGTGAAACGGCTTGTGCAGTAGAATCATGGAAAACATATAAAATACATTTTAGGGGGGAAAAAAGGTCATCTATCAATTAATGTAAGATTGAGCTACCATAAAAGTAAGGGGTTTTAACTAGTACTGTAGGATACTCTACCGTGTCTGATACTTTCATGAAAGATTCTGGCATCATCTCTGTTCAGAGCCAGCATGGACTCACTTAGTGCTGTAATCAAGGCAGATGGACACTTTTACGTGGGGGTCAGGACAAATTATCATCTTCTTATCAAGAATTTAACCATACTGATTCTTCACTAATGGTCCAGAAACAAAGCTAAAGTTGCTTAACGTATTTGTTACTGTTATGCAATGTGATACTTATCTGATAATCAATGTGGATGACATTAAATCGTCTTAAACTTAATCAAGCAAGTGTTCTGCAAAAGTCACTGGCCTTTCATATTGTATTTTTGCAGTGTCTAAGTATACTAGTTTCTTCTAAATGCATAACATACTGTATCTAATTAAATCCTAATAATAACCTTTTAAATGGTATATTGACATCTACAGAAATTGATTTGCCTGACCTAATGGAACACTACCAATCCCACGCTTAGGAAGATGGAGATAGTACATGTCAATATTTGCTGTCAATCACTAGGGGACATGGACATCTCACATTGCAATGAGACATCCACAGCAACAACCAACGAGCAGAATACATTCACTTTATTAAAATGGAAATGGAAAAACATATATGTTGCACAACATGCAAGGATGCAAAATCAGATACAGATAGAAAATTAAAGACATAGAAACAAAGACATACAGTTACATACAAGACACATGACACAATAATATGGTGCTAAATGTAATTTGTACACATAACTGCACGGTAGTCCTTGAGAGTCATTGCATTGCGGTATGGGTTGTCATGTGCAAAAACGCCTGGCAATTGGATTACTCTTAAATTGGTAGGTGTGTGTCACTGACTTGAGCTAGTAGTAGTTAGCAACTACACCAAGTGAATGCCTCAACTGCACCTGCAGAGCACATCCTGACACAATGATTCAGCGGTATTCCTTTAAACTGACTGCTGCTAGTTGTTTTCCAAAATAGCCGGAAGGGTGTCTAAGAAAAGTAAATATACTTTTTTCTGAGGCGATGACCTACTTTTCACAGACACTATTTTGCTCTGCAGATTGGTCGGGAAGGGCTGGAAAACAGACAGAGAATCCCTAGACACTCCTTGTCATACCGTCATGTAAAAGTCCTTAAATTACTACAGTACAGGTTTCTGCAACTCCCAGATGGTCTATACAGCATCTCAAACACTCTAAATGTCATTAACCAAACATTTTGAAACACGTATACTCTATATACAGTATATAAGTCATGTATAAGTTAACGTGATTTACGTTTATGAGGCACTTCACATATGATAAAATAATTAAATAACTCATTGTTCTATTTTAACATATTGTTTGTTATTTAAGAATGACATTTTAGGGCTTTTTTTCTTCAAACACAAAGCATGATCTTTTATGTAACTTCTACTAAACTAAAAGTGTTTCGTGGTAGCTCATTTTTAAAGATTAAAAAAATATTCTAGCCCTATCAGTCTGAATAACCACTCACGTCTGCCATTATGTGCCACAACCCTTTCATAACATAAATATTTATAGAGAACTAAATTCTCAATAACTGCGATATATCTACCATGCATTCACTGAATGTGCCTAGTACAGACACTTAGTTTAGGGTCAAATGTGTATTGCTTAGTAAATGTTGGGCTCTCACTAAGAATAAGGCAGCCGTGATGTGGACAACATGTATGAATAACTTCCAGCCCATAGATTTTGTGCACACCAGTTGTGTTATCAATGAGTTTGAGGAGTAAGCATGCGCATTTAACTGTGAAGAAATAAAGCCATTGTGAAATAAAAAGCCAAAGCATGCTGATGAAATCCCAGGACAAACATGGATAGAACTGATTAGTGACATACATAAACTCAAGCCAAGAGTGTTATGTATCGATGAGTGAGATATTAAAAAGAAAGGAGACAGCATGCAAACACCTAACGTGACATTTACCGTGACAGAGGGAAATAGAGTAACCAACAACCAACAACAATTATCTGGATGATTGAGAAAGAACCAGTTAATGCACAAACTCAGTAGGACCACTCAGCATTAGCATGCATGACAAGCAGGTCCACACAGTCGAGTTGATGCAACAGTCTCAGGCTCCATTTACCTTCGCTGTCAGACATGGCGCCTTGCAAGTCATCCATGATGAATGCGATGTCTCGATCATACCCTCGCGTCCGGGATTCCTCCCTCATGTGTTGCTGTACCTCTGGCAGGGAATGGCTGGACCCAAACTGGTCCCTGGAGTCAGCAGAGATGGGAGGGAGAGGGCCAGCTGAGGCCCTAGCCATACCCATAGGCTGCCCCACTGGGCTCAGAGGGCTCTCCTCCTCCGAGTTCTGAGCCACAATAGGGATACGGCCCCGACTTTGGCTGATAGGTAGACTGGTGGGCTTTGCTCTGGCCACCCCGGGAGCAAACGCTGCATCCAGGACCTCTCCTTCTGTTTTAAGTCGAAGTGAGGAGCTGGATAGGTCCCGTTTGATAGATAGATCCAAGCCATAGACAGAAGAGGGGCGGGAGGAGGGGCGCGATGAGGGACGGGAACGGGTGCCACTTGGGTAGGTGCCATCATCGTGAGCAGTGGCCCTGATAGAGGATCCAATTCCGAGGGACTGCCCAAAATTAAGAGAACCAGCTAAGTTTGCCCCCAGGGAGGAGCCTAAATATTTCTGCTGCTCAGACAAGTTTTTTCTCAGCCCAAATGTAATCTCATCCTGAAGCAACCTCGCTGTCGCAGCCAGATTGGTCACAGAGGATGCCCCAGATCCCATGTAGCTGCCATAGTCAGGCTCCAGATCCCTACTCTCCTGAATTGGGGAAAACTTTGTGATGGCCTTCGGGTCTATTAGGGCCTTTTTGTTCTTCATCTGTTTCTGGTAAAGCACAGCTGCCGGGAGTTGCTTTGCGGCCTGTTTTTCAAGAGTGAGCCTGCCAATGCTGTATTTCTCTCCTTTAGGGAAGTGG
This sequence comes from Sebastolobus alascanus, assembly GCA_916701645.2. Classification (NCBI taxonomy): domain Eukaryota; kingdom Metazoa; phylum Chordata; class Actinopteri; order Perciformes; family Sebastidae; genus Sebastolobus; species Sebastolobus alascanus. The sequence goes on from CAKAOJ020000083.1 coordinate 166,049, forward strand.
CGAAAACTGCCATCGCTGGGGAGATACTGGGGCAGGCCCAGGCCCGTTAGGTGTTCTAGTCCCTCAGTTCCCCGCCTGAACTCCTGCTTGATCTGCTGCTTCAGTAGCTTCAGTTCATAAGGCTCCTCCATAGTGTCATCTTCTCCTTTACCGTAACCCTGAAGTCGAGACGAGCCTAAAAAATCTGCCACCTAAAAGGGAAAAATAATATGCAAAACTGAGTGTTTTCTAGACAGTAATGTGAATTAAACTCACACAATAACAAATGCATTTTAAGTGTATTGAGTGATCACTGACATATATACAGACATGGCCAGACTGATCCAATGCGTCTACATTTGTTTGTAACTGTTTGAGGTTTGCTGCACAGGCCTACTGATCTGATCGAGTCTGACTCGTCCAAATTTGTGTCTGTATGGACATATGCAAAGTGTGTAAAGGCTGAACAATTAGGAGCAGATGGAAACCTTTCAGACATCGACATCTGTTTGGCAAATACACTTAAGTATCAGCCCAACAGATAAAGCTTTGTTGTGCTTCATTCTGAAAGGCTATAAAGATTGCGTCATAGGAATAAACTAGAATTACCGCCTAGCCTCCGCCAACCAGTCAAGTTGCAGTTTACATCCATGTCTGTCCAAAATGTCATCATTCTAGCGTATTAGACATGTGTGTGAAATTGTCATAATGAATTCTTGAGTTATGGCCAAAAACGTGTTTTGTGAGGTCACAGTGACCTTGACCTTTGACCACCAAATTCTAATTAATTCATCCTGGAGTCCAAGTGGAAGAATGTGCCAAATTTGAAGAAATTCCCTCGAGGCTTTCCTAAGATATCACGAGAATTGGATGGACGTAAGGTCATAGTGACCTTGACCTTTGAGCACTAAAAAATCAAATAATTTCATCTTTGAGTCCAAGTGGACGTTTGTGCCAAATTTCAAGAAATTTCCTCCAGGCGTTCCTGAGATATCGCGTTCACGAGAATGGGACGGACATTAGATCACAGTGACAAACTAAAATTATAGCTCTATACACGAGGAGATGAGAAAAGTAAACATGAGGATAATGTAACATTAAAGTATTTACCTCTGCTGTGCGCCTGACTTCTGCTGCCCTGAGTAGTCTGTCTGCCTTGGACAACTCCTTATCAGGCATGTTGAATCCAGAACCCAAGCCGGTGTTGCTCAGCCCCGTTGAGGCCTTGGTGAGCTCCCCTATGTCCTCTATCAGCACGTAGTTCCTGGCATTGTGGTGGTCAATGTCTGCATAGAAGGAATCAGCAGAGATGCTCGACATGGGACTAGAGGCCATGCTCCTCTCCCCTAGCCCGAGCCTCAAGTCCAAGCTGCCATACTTGCCCCCCAGGTGAGCAACCCCATACCCACTGTCTGTTGAGGACGGCACAATGAGCAGAGGCTGGTTGTGTATCACTTCGTAGTTGGTGGTGATCTTAGGATCTAAATCAGACAGGTTGGTTTGTCGCTGCTTTCCCTGCTGTAAGAGCAGTGCATGCTGGTAGCTGCTGGACTGAGCCTGGGCATGGGAGAGGGTTGGGTAAGGAGACACCTGTTGGTGGTAAAGGGACTGCTGCTGGTAGAGGTTCTGTTGGGTGTAGTGGCTGGTAGTTTGGGTCTGGGGAACATACTGGGCATAGTGAGAGTAGGGACTAGTCAGTGTGTTGTACTGGGAATCAGCTTCTGTCTGGGGGGGGATGAACTGGTCAAACTCCGACTGGGGAGCTGTCCGTGGTCTCTCCAGGCCGTCACCCCTGGCCTCTCTGATGTTGCTAACCTCGCTGTCTGACATGTAGTCTCTTTCCTCCGCCACCCCCTGGAGATAGGCCCTCTCTCTCTTTTCCCTCTCCTTCAGCAAGGCATCTTTACGCCGGTTGATACCCATCTCCAGGTACCTACGGTAATAAGAAAAAAAGGGTATTGTTTTACAATTTTACCACTAACAGTTCGATTAACATTACAACCAAAGAGGCAAAAAATATTCCGGGTTCTCACACATTAGTACCTTTTATACGAGTGTGACATGTGTGAGTGTTGAGAGGTCTCACTGAGTGATGTCAAGGCAGCCTTTTAGCCCATAAGCTATCAAGGTAAGAGGGGAATCATGCAGATTAATTAGGAATAATGACTGCATGAGAGGGACAAATGCAATGATGTTAGTTGTAATCAATTTATGACATATTCATTGGCTAGTAATGTCACAGGGTCTGAAAAAAAATGAAAGCCTACACCCTAAATTGTGTTGATGTTAAATCTGTGGCCTCTCACCGTAGCTTGGCGTCAATCTCCTTTTCCTCTTCGTCTAGCTCAGCTTGTTTCTTGCGAAGTTTGGAAGATTCTCGCTCCACCAGATCGAGCTCCTTGTCAATGTCCTGCAGGATCTTTGCCCGGGCCATCGTTGTACTGCGGGCAAGACGGCGACGAGCAGAGTTGCTGCTGTAGCCTGACCGACCTGTCAGAGAGTCATCCTCGGGAGGGGGGTCCGGTAGTGTCCGCTTTACCTTCTTACCTGTACCAGAGGGAGAGCCTCGGCTCTAGAACATAAAACAAATGATAAATCTGTCAATCACTGAATAATGATTAAATACACAATTAAATTGCAGTTCACTGCAAACTCCATTATCATTCTGAAACAATCATAAGCATAGCAATTATCATTATCAATAATAATAAGACAGACATTTTTTCCATTTATGTTCTGCGATGACTTACAGAATAGCTGTCTGCATAGTATCCACCCATCCTGTCGTCTGTGGAAGGACTCAGGGATTTAGGATCAGACAGAGACTTCTGACCCGCCTTTAATATCCGTGGGCCTGAGGAGAATCTGGTTGGGTCAGCAGTCAGCATTCTCTGCCCTCCAAGTGACTTTTCCGGGGACATGGGGGAGACTGAGGTGTAGAAGACTTTAGACTTGGAGGGGAGGTCTGCTGTCAGGTGTGTACTGTAGCCCACCTCAATGGGTCTTCTGTCTGAGTCTGTCTGACAGCTCAGACTGCCACCCTTCTGAGAGTTCTCTGGAGCGGAGATATGCTTAATGATTTCCACCCGAGTGTCCATCTGGACAGTGGGTCGTTTGATCGTTCCAGAGTGGTCGGTCTGGACGGATATCTCCGCCACCGTTTGGATAGCAATGCTAGAAACCTTGGAGCTGTGTTTCCACTCACTGCTGTGTTTTCGAGAGCGCCGTCGAGCTTTTGTGGGAGCATCCCATTCATCTTGGTCCTCATCATCAGTCTGATCTGGGCTATCGACATTCCTCTTGTTCTTCTTTCTCCTTCCTACATGCTGCTTCTCTGCTGAGTCTTCATCATCTGTCTGCACTCCACTATCTATTATCCTTTTCCCTGTGTCCTGGTCAGCTTGAAGCCTCTTTACTAGACTAAGCTGGTCCTGACTTTCCTCTAACTGTGTCCCAATAGCTGGAGTTGTAGACTCGTCTTTGACAGGCCAGTACTGGCCACTGTCCCCTACCCCTGCATATTTAGCATCTAGAAGGTTCCCTGTGGTACCAGTGCTACCATAGTGCTCATCAAGCTGGCGCTGGAGTTGCAGTTGGAGTTGTTGGATTTGCTGCAACTGCTCTTTCTGCTGTACATAGGTCTCCTGCTGGGCCACCATGTGGGCATGGTGCTCTTCCTCTTGCTGCATGAGAAGCTGCTGTTTCAGAGCCTGAAGCTCCTCAAGCTCCCTCTGGACCATAAGCTGCTCCTGTTCGCGGTAACGCTGGATCTCCTGCCTCTCCCACTCCAGCTCCTCAGCGAGACAAAGCTGCTTGAGCTTCTCTAGCTCTAGAAACTCCCTCTCCATCTGATACTGGGCCATCTTGGTGTTGTCTAAGCCAGGGAATATTGGGGAAGATGCTAAGGCATCCAGAGAGGCAGCAATTGCTTCCAGGGTTGTGTCTGAGTACATGTCCGGATAGCCTGTTATGATGTCAGCCAAAGCTGTGGGTAGGAGCTCCTTAGGTAGCCCTGTGTCATAAGGAATTATCTGTCCAGGGTCTGTACTGGGAATGAAGCCATACGGATGCGGCAAGTTCTGGACTGTTGATGTAGGTGTTAAGGTAGTGCTAAAGACAGAGCCTGGTTGAGTTGTAATTGCATATGTGGATGGAACTGGTGCAGCAACAGAAGAGTAAACTATTCCATCTGAGGTTCGTAGTACACCATTTACACCAAACACGGCTGCAGGGACCTGGGCGTATGGAGCAGTAGTCATCCCAGGGTAGGTTCCAGTAGCTTTGCTAGTGAAGTCTAGAGCTTTACCTGCCATAATAAGTCCAAAGATATAGGTTTTACTTTATCAAATACACTATCATTTCAGAAACAAACATACTGTACTGTATATGAGTTAAATGTCATGCAGTTTGGATTTAAAAGGACTCTCATTTCACATGCATCTGCAGTCATTTTGGCTAGCAAGATGCAAAACCAAAATATTGAGGGAGCACACGCAGGCACACACATGCATCTGTATGAAGACAAAAGACAAAACAAGCAGGTGTTAATATTTAATGAAAACATGCATATTACACCAAAGCAAATTAAACAGATACGGAAAGCATGAATTAATAAACTTAAAGGGAACACAACCATATATGCCTTCAGCAAGCAAAGTATTGAACTGAAACAATACTAGTTAAAGAGTAAAGACACTTCGTAAATAAAAGTTTCAAGTCTATTAAAACAATCAAAGCAAGCCTATAAAGCAAGCACAGAGCATGGTAATAAAAAACCTGCAAACATGCAGAAATACCCCCATACTCACCAGCAGAAAGTCTGGCAGCAGTGAGGTCTATAGCACCATCTGAAGATCCACTGAGATAGGCATAGTCAGTCTTGGGATCATAGGAGAACAGTCCGGCCTCTGTCAGGTTGGTCTCAGACATCGAGGCTTTTATACCATTCATGCCTTTGATACCATACAGTCCAGCATTATCATATTGGTAGTGGTCATCTCTGTAGCCAAAACGGTTGTCAGGCTGGGCTGTAACCGGGGGCTGTGTTCTGCAACTTCCTGTAAATGGCAGCTTGTAAATGACATCACAGCACACACTCCTCCTACCAGCTGTAAGATCGACTGGAGTCCCATCATCCTCTATAACAGTGGTCACCACTCCTGGGCTTGTGTCGGACAAAGCTACCATAGCTCTCACTGGTCTGTAGTTTGACAGATCCATGGCCCCTGTGGCCTCTAAAGAAAGGACGGGACCTCCATTGGTGATAGCTGTTGGGGAAATCATTGGCTGTTTGCCTCCCGTAGAGATCAGAGCTCCAAACGAAAGATTAATGGGTATGTCTTGAGCTGTGGATGCTAAAGCACTGACTACGGGCTGGGAATTCACAGGTCTGAATACAATCTGAGCTAACGGTTCGAATGATTTGTATGTAGTGAGAGGCATAGGCAACGACGTAACAGGGCCCTGTAAATCGAGTGGTTTCTCTGCTCGAGTACTGTTATATGAGGCAATGGTAGCTGTGCATGTGACTATTGTGATGCTGTCAGTGACCACAGACAGTGTGGTTGCAGGGGTGATCTCTGGACTAAGATTCATTATCGCCGGCTGCACTGCTGTGATTTGACGCCCACTAGAGTCACTTGAGAAAGACTGTCGACATGACTCAGGTGGTGTCAGGTCCATGCCTTGTTCAGTCATCTTTATGCCAACTTTCATGGTACGTAAATCGATAACATCACCAGGGTAGATTATCTTCCCATTCTGTTTCGGCAGAGGTTGGACTTTAGCTATGTCTGGTTGTATAGTGATTGCTACACTGGGTTGAGGGACTTGTGGAAGTCTTTCATGAACAACAGAAACAGTGGTCCTCTGGACCTCAGTGGTGACCACCTGAGTGACCAGGCTAGGCAGGCTTTCAGGAGGCTGGCCTGAGGTGGAAATTGAAGAAGAATACATGTGACTCCTACTGGAGACTACCTTTTCTGGTCCCCGAATCTCTTGGCTCTCAATAGACTCTTGCTGAATTTTAGTGATAGTGACTGGAGCCACAGATACACCACGGGGAATGTCCTGTGCAGTGGGAATTGAGGTTCTCCTTGTATATGCCTCAGTGGTTATTATCTCCAGAGGGTGATCATATTCCGATGAATAAGTCAATACCTGTGGTCTTTGTTCTGTTGAATGAATAGATCCTCTCCTGTAGGGGACTTGAGCAGGATAACCATCAATAGGAACATCTTTTTCAGCTGGTATGTTTACTACATGTGCCATTGGTAATGATTGCTGCCTTGTTATGGATTCTCTCCTGGTGGCAGCAAAGGCCTCAGTTGTAACCACCTGCGGGGGTGTTTCATACTCTGCAGGATAGGTAAACATTTCACCTGTGGTGTATGTTGGTTGTACTATGGACGATATAGATGTCCTCCTCCTACTGGTGGTTTCCCCAGTTGAAATAATTTCAATTGGCATCCAAACCACTGCCTGGGGCTGCAACACTGATGATGGCATTGAATATCTTGCATCAACATCCTTTGTTATAATCTCTGTGGGTGTCTCTCGTTCAGGCTGCAATGCTATGACCTCCAGTGGTGGCGTTGAATGTGACATGACTGAGGATGTAATTGCTCCATAGGCCTGTGGAATATACGTAACATGTGGTACTTCTTGCTGTACGGTCATTGGTTGGACTTCCATCACAGGAGGTGATGGTGTTACATCACCAATTGTAGAAGTTATCATCGTAGTAACTGTAGTTAGCGGCACTAACTTGGCTACTTCTTGTGTTGGGGTAGCTTTAACAGCTACAGGTAGAAGATGAGGTACTGGAGATACTGTTGCTACTCCTGGCATTTTAACAGCAATGTCTGTTGTAATAACCTCTGTAGGTATTTCAAACTTTGGAGGGGGCACTTCAGCTACAAGAACTGGGTGCTGCGAAGGTAGCTGCCCTGTCACTGAAGGCAGAACTTCTAAAGGCTGAACAGTTTGTGGTACTGATGGAAGGTCAGCAATGGTGGGAGTATTGTTAAAAGCTGTAGGCAATTCTTGCTCTGTAGAGTGAATTACCACTTCAACTACTGTAAGTTCCTGTTGAGCAGGACTTTGCTGACTCACTTCTGGTATTGGTGATCTTACCATAACTGTCTCGGTGACTATGACCTCAGTAGGCATATCCTGTTCTTCGTGTAGCATTTCTATTTGACTTGCAACTTGTGGATAAGGAATAGTTGAGAGGACTGCAGCTGGTCTATCTTGGGGAACTAGTGCAACTAAAGGTACCTCAGGCTGCAGTGGTACAGCAACAACTTCTGTCAGGGGTTGTGGCTGCACAGGTACAGTTGGTATTTGGGCCTGAGGAACTAGTGCTTCAGCTGAAACCTCTGCCGGAACTGTTATGACCTCGGTGGCTATGTTTGGATGTTGAGCAACAAGTGGTATAGACTGGACCCTTGCTGTGGCTTGGACTATTAGTGGTTGAATAAGAACCTTTGGCTCTGGGGGCATTATGATGACCTCATGCATTGTTTTAGGTGGTGGCAGTGGCTGAGTAATTGGTTGTTGCTGTTGCACATATGGCTTCTTAATTGGAAGAGGTACACTATGTGCCTGAATAGGTATGTCCTGACCTGATGACACTACCGTGACATCAGCGACAGATGGTGGTGGTGGTAGTGCAACAGAAGGCACATAGTCTCTCCTGGCATGCCCTTTATTAGCCACTCCTTCAGAGAGTGTCACTTGCTCAACTGCCACAGTTGGAGCTATGGATATTGGAGGTGGATGCCTTACAGTGGAGACAGACGCTCTCCTGACTGTAGCCGGTGCCGAGAATGCCTCAGTAGGTGTTTTCTGCTCTAAGGGTGTGGTCCGTACCCCTGACACTTTTGTAGATGGGATGGAGCCTCGTCTTACAGGTGCCTGGACTGTTATACCCTCTGTTGGTGAGCCAGGCTCAGATGGAAGAGTTATCACCACATAAGTTTGCAAACATTTGACGTGTCTAGGAGACAGAGGTGACTTAGGAGATGTTGCACTCAACCTGGATTCCACAGGTCGTGTCAGGCTAAGTGACAGAGCCTTTGGAGGTTCTTTGGTCCTGGGTAGTGTTGCAGCTTTGGGGGCCACAGGAGGAGGAGGTGGCTTGACACTCTCTCCTGGCTTGTGGCTGAAAACCAGTCCAGCTGGAATTGATATAGGCTTAGGTGGTATGGGTGGAGGAGGCTTGGCAGTTTGACTAGATCCAGTTGATGTATCAGAAACTCGTGCTACTGTTGTTGCAGCAATCGTCACTGTAGTGGGAGCCAGCGGCTTTGGAGAAACAGTTAGCTTGGGTAAAGTAGTAGGAGGAGGTGGGGGTGTTTCAGCTACAGTTATTTCTACTGTGTCTACAGCTTTTGTCTCTACCATAGGTTTAGGTGGAAGTTTTGGAGCTGAAGTTACTGGCACTGCTGACACCTTAGTGGTTAGTGAAGCTGTATCGGTGCTGGGTATATCTGAAGCTATTTGACTACTTTTTGGCAGAGAAGCAGTGGCAGCTATTGATCCTGTGTCAGCCATATATTGTGGGGTTTGTCCAAGCAGAGATATGTTTTCCACACTTGGCACTATGATGACTACATGTCCTTGTCTGGTTGGTGTCACTACTTGAGGTACAGCCACACTATCTGTTTGCATTTCTTCCATTCTTGGCTGTATATCCACAACTACAGACTGCATTGGCTGACCAGCCACTGTGGTTCCCCTAGTGGTGGTCAGAGTAGGGGTGACATACTGAACAGTCCTTACAAGTGGCAGCTCTTTGTTAGACTCAGGTAATGACACTGAAGTAGACCGAGGGGGAGGAGGCGGTGGGACCTTCTTTTTGGTTATAGTAGTTGATGTTGGAGCTGGTGCAGGAACCTGGGCTGTTTGAGTTGGAGTTGGGATTACTACTACAGGGACTGAGTGTACCACTTTGGCTTGGGCTTGAGCTGGGGTAGTTACGAGTGCTGAGACCGGTAGTGGGGTTTGTGCAGAGATTGGAGATGTAGTTGAAACCAGGTCAGGCATCTTCTGGACTATGACTGGCCCAGGGTATGAGGCCAGAGTGACAGAAGCAGCAACAACATGGGCTGAAGCTGGAGTGGAGATTGCGACAGGTTTAGCTGTAACTAAGGTTGTAGGTTGGGCTGAGACAACAACAGGTGCTGGACTCTGTGCTGAGACCTGTATTACAGCTGGAGCCTCGATAGGCACCTGAGATGGAGATGAAACCAAGTCTGGCATTTGAACCACAACAGGTGCAGGAGTAGACATCCCCACTCGGGCTGGAGTTGGGGCGTCAGCTACAGAAGTCTTAGCTTGAACCAATGCAGTTGTTTGAGCTTTGGATGGATCAGAAACCACATCTGGTATTGTAACTATAACTGTAGTTGGAGTGGGATGAGAGACTGAGCCCATACTAGACGGTATTGCTGCAATTGTGGCAGGCGATGGTGGCGAGATCTCCGGAGGCGATTGGGATACAAATGAAGTTGGAGGTGTTGGTGTAGACAGCGGAGTTGAATCTGATGAAGGAGGTGTTTGAGCCTGAAATGAGGATGAAGATGTTGCAATAGAAGCCAAACTGGAATCTGGAGTGGCTGGTGAAGTTGGAGGTGACATTGGTGATACGGGCGAGGGTGTAGTAAATAGTTCTGGGGCTGATATTGGAGTTGGAATAGGTTTTGGCTCTGGAATTTCACAGACCACACAGATAGGCTCCATATCAGCGGTTTCAGACAAAGGTGGACTTATGGATGGATCTTCTTTAGTGTCAGAGTCATCACTGGGTGTAATGTCAGAGGAAATACCAACACCATACTCGTCTGCAAGACTGTCATCCTCTTCCTCCCCAGATGAACACTGGGTAATCTTGAGGTCTGGTATGGGGAACAATGCTTTTCTGAGTGCAGGATCTTGAGGAACCATAGGCCTAATAAAACCTATAGATCCACTAGGAGTACTGGGAACAACAGTCACCTCAGATCGCTTAGGGGGTTCAGTGGGGCGTGGTGGAGCTGGCCTTTTCTTTTTCTTCATTGGCACTTCACTAGACGTTTCAGTGCCTATAAGAAGCATGTCAATTTGTTCAGTGAGGAATGTCTCTTCCGTAGGCATGGTCACCACACAGGTCTCAGCAAAGGAGGGAGTCCCAGTGACCGAAGCCCCTGATGAGGAAGACTCCAAGGCAGTCTGGGCCTGTTGAAACTCTTGCTCTATCATCATCAGTTCTCTCTTTTTCTGCATCATCTCCTCATAAACCTCCTCTGGAGACCTGAGTTTTTTGAGACACTCAGAGCTAGTATCCTGTTTGAGTTCTTCCTCTTGAGATTCACCCATCTTAAATTCAGGCTCCTCAACTAAGGATTCATAAAGATAGTCCTCTATCGACATTCCTCCATAGAGTGGCTCAATATCGGGAGGACTCTCCCCTGGAATAGCTTTTGTCTTCTGAATAATTTCCTCATATGCTTCTTCGGCACTCTTCAATGTCACAGTATGTGTCTCTTCAAATGGATCAGGAGTGTATGGTATCACTGTTGTTGAAGGTTTACGTACTCTATGTACACCTCGCCAAGCCTCTGGTTCTGATTCTATACTGGCAGAGTACTCAGAGCCAGATGTTCTACTGGTGTCCTGTCTCAGATTCTCTGTGGAGGAAGCATCTTCAGTTGGAGACAGTGGTTGGCCTCGGGCTCTAAGTTCATCTTTGTCTTTCCTAGACTTCTCCCCCCCCCTCGTCTTCTCTTCCTCAGAGGAGTCTTCAATGGTGGGGAGAGGCTGGGTTGGCTGCCTGTGCCTACCTTTGCGATGCTGTTTGTCCCCACTGACTTTCCTGTGACTGGGGCTGCTATCACTGTCCTCCTCCAGGGATGAAGCTGACGTGGGTGAAGATCCTGGGGTAAAGCTAGATACCTGAACACTGGACGATCCCTTTGACAGGGATTCTGTGATGCTCTCTACTTCTTCATCTGTACTTTGTCTCTGTCTCATGACTGGAATAGCTTTCTTTAAAGTAGTGCTAAGCCTTGTTTCAGGGACATCTTGAGTAGTTGCAGTGTCAGTTTTCGGGAGGGCTTTTTTCCTGGCCGGGCTTTCTTCAGTCTCTGTACTACTTTTTCTGGCCGTCATTGAAGCATTATCAAGCTCAACCTCTTTGATAGCTTCCTCATCAGCCAAAATATTTTCTTTCTCATCTTCTGAAAGAGACATTTGTTCTTCATCACCCATACCCATTATCTGCTTGCGGATGAATTCTTCATCATCCATAGAGGAGTCAGCGCTTTCAGTTTTAAGGTCCTCACTGCTGGATGAAACATTGCTGACCTCCAGCCTTCTCCTCTGGACTTTAGGTGAGGGTGTCCGCTCACTTTCACTGCTCTCAGCCATTACTTGGAAACTTAGGCGCGTTCTCTCTGCTTTAACCTCCTCATTTACTGGCATGGATGGATCTGTATTTATATCATTTTCACTTGTATTACTAACCACCTGCCCATCCTTCAATTCCTGTGATATGGGTAAAATCTGGGGTTGATCATCATGTTCCTCTGCTTTGGATTTAGGCTTTGTAGCTGTCACAGGAACAACTGTGTTTTCCAATTTAACCTGTCCAGTAGGTAGGGAGACGTTTCTTTCTTTCATTGGCTCTTTTTTGATTTCATCTTGCTCCTGAAATGTGAAAAAACAAGATAACAATAAATACATTTCCTCTATGAAAGAACCAGACTTTCTGGGACAATCCCTACCAGATAATTCATCTTGTTTTTACTTGCAACTGCAGCATGTTATTAAGAGTAATCGTGAAAATGGTCTAATGCAGTGGGAAGATGCAACATTCACCCAGGTCTTGTCAATATAAGTAATAGGAAATTACATATCGCAGAAGACACATAAACGAGCTAAACAGAATGTACGAGCAACTTACTACCCGTAAGAGAAACATAACAAAGGCTGCACATAGTTTGTCAGTTTTGTAGCCAAACATTCGGGATTTTAAAGACAACATCGGTATTTAATCTTCAAGTACATTTTAATTAATATAGGGAATGTATAGCTAAGACGGCAGTATCTCTCCATAGTATTTTCTTTTGTAGAATATCGTTTTTCTTATGTCAAATTGAACATCTGTCAATACAATCATTATTTTTAATCAAGAGGACCCATTCTTACTTTTATGATGATGCTCTTTGTAGATACTGGTTGTGTCTCTGGAGTTGAGGTGATGTCAGTATTCTTCTCAACCAACTTATCAGCCATTTCCTTGCTGTCAGCTGCTATGACTGGTTGTAATCCCAATACCAGCTGTGGTTCTTGTGACTTTGGTTGTACCTCAACTTGCTGCAAAGATTTTGTTGGCTCTGTCGGTTTGATATGGTCATCAGGCTGTACTTTCTTAATAATCTTCTCTGGAGCAGCACACAATTCTGGGTTTGTTTCAGTCCCTGGGACAACTCCAGCCACAGCAACCTCTGCAGCAATAGGTGAAGTAGGTACAACTGTAGGTTCAGTCACAGGGAAAGAGGAAGCTGCAGCTACACCCGCTTCAGCTTTGACTTTTGGAAGCTCAGGTCCAGGCTCCACTTTCACTGCCTCTTCTCTAGTTTCCACTGTTTCGGTCTTGGGAACATCTGTGTTTGGCACGTCGACCTTTGGTGTTACTGCTCCCTGTTGCACAGTGGCCATAGTGGGTATAATAGGTTCTGCTGTGGATGCTGCTAAAGGCTGTTTTACTGCCGTAACAGGTGAAACCTTTGCAGTTGTGGGTATGCGTGTGGTCTCGATCTCGATTTGTGCAGAAACTGCTGTAGGTTCCATCTTTGCTTTTGGGGTTGGAACTGTTGGTACTTCCTTGATGGGGGCAGGTATGGGCTGTGGTTTTGTGGCCGCAGGTGTAGGCTCTGCCTTTGTAGGGGAAGTTTTGGGCTCTGCCTTTTTGGTTGCAGGTGGGGTCAGGGACTCTGGCTTGGCAGATACAGGCTGGGGCATTTTTCCTGAGTCTCCCAGCTGTCCAGACAAAGCCCTCTGAGTCTGGCAGTTCAGACACAGCCATTCCTTCTGTGATCAAACAAACAAACACAACATATGATTAGGAAACAAAACTATACCAAGAGTTACATAAAAAACACCTTACAGGCCCAACTAGATATTTTTTGACCTGTGGTACTTCACAACTGAAGACTTTCAGTTACATATTCAGTTGCTGCTAAAATAGTATTTTGCAGATTTCTTATCAGATCACCATTCAAGTTTAGGCCTAGAGGGTTATTTCATAAAGGAGGGACAGGGCTTATTGTGGAATGTCTGACTTGAGTGAAACTAACTTACCGGTGAACAGCACAGCCGTGGCTTTTTTAACCTCCTACTGTTACGATTACTAAACCGACACACTCATGCCAGTACTGTTTTCTAATGCAGCACTTGCCACCACTGCAAGCTCTTCTTCATATGTTAAGTTTTTGGTATTCTTAACCATAATTTTCTGGTATGTGTTTTTTAAGGGTGGATTAGTTTTTCTTGGAGCAGTTTTGTTGCTACTTTGATAAATCCCTCGTAAAAAACAGAGCATTTTCGGCCAAATCCAACAGTAAAAAAAAATGGTAATATCCGTCACTGAATTAGTATTTACTAAAAACTAACAAAAGCATGCACGTATGCTATTCAGTTTGTAGTAGTGAAATCATCCAAATGATGCAATTGTATGAAATTTGTAATTTTTTCAGTGTATTTTCTCCAATGCATTTATTGTGTGTGTGCTCAGAGACATTGCATTAGTGTAGGAACAAAAGTAATAAAAGGTAGCTGACCATTTTGATTAAATCCTATTTCTTACTTTACTCAGATTTATGGGCATAATAACAGTGATAAGGGAGTGGAAGGACTGAAGCTCAACCTTTCAACAGAAGCTGCATTTTACTCTTTTTTTTTTGTTACACTGGTAAAGCCAGAGTTAAATCAAACCCTGACAAGTAGCCTGACCAGGAGCTGGATTAGACTGAAATGGTAGTTCCATTGTAACATAGCTCCAATTTAAAACTGTTTTGTGGAGGAGAATTTGCTGAAAACAAGCCTAATATACTTTGTCTTTTACAAAGACAGACAAAACAAACATGCAACAAAATCGTTTCAAAAACGTATACCTAGTTGTCTGGTGTCTAGTCTTAGTATTAAAATACTGATTATTGAACATGTCAGTGATAGCAGGTTCCAAGTATGTGTTTTGGGGGCACATTTAGGTGTTGGACTGTAACTTTAAAGTTGAAATGATATGGAGGTGAACTACTAGTTAAAAAATAACACACTAACTGCATAATGTCATATGTACCAAAGCAATGAGGTATTGTCGAGTGTTGCAGTGGTAGTAGTACACCTTTGACTTGTTATTGACATGAACATGATACAACACAGTCTCTTATGCTGAGTAATACCATAGCGCTCAAAGTAATATAGATTCAATCTTCACCCAGCTACTTGCTACTGGACAATTCAAACAACCGAAGCATTTACACAGAAATATCAACAATAAACAACATTTTCAATGGAAGCTTGTGGTCCATATTATTAACATGCTCGCCGCTATTACAATTTACGACACTTGTGAGACAGCAATGAAAATGCTTACCTTGCAAAAGAGCTTATCACATTTTATAAGCAATGCTATTAGTTTGAAAATGTAATCCACTGAAGACACATTTCTTATCACATCTAAGCTCCATTAATGGACAGTTAAGGAGGAGAGGAAGCTGTCAACAGATAAAGCAGTGTGTCTGTAGCATCCTAGCAGACCAAATCACAGCAATGCGCCTGCCTCTGCAGAGCCAGCGAGAGCAGCTCTGATGCCCAGGACAGAGGAGGAGGTTACACTGCACAAACATCCTGTTTGTGAAACACCATTAAGTTTTAATTGCTCTGTCCATGAGATAAAGTATTTAATACATCTTAATTATGGAACCACAACTGTCACATGTGCACACCAATGTCCACGCACTTTATAAACAGGAGGATAATCTGGACGTGTCTCTAAACACACATTTTGTCTTAGAGATTAGCACTCGTCCAGGACCCAGTGACGTAAATTAAAAACATATTTCACAGGCTCCTGTGCTGAGTTGAGCTTTAGTAAGTGATGTAATCTGTCAAACCCTGGTTTAGGTGTGCTCTTACAATCCAGCTGTGCTGGACATTTCATCTGTGTTCCAATAAACAAGCCGAAAATATCGCTTAAATCCACTGCAAGTAGAGCATGGCTGAAAATATTAATGCTCATATTCTACCCTGAGACTGGGCAAGCAACACAGCAAGAAAAGCACAATTAGCTGCATTGCTGTATAATGCTTTCACTGACTAAGAAATATTCATGGCAAACATAATTACAGCTAATATATCATATTAATAAAGTCATACTAATGCAAAACATTGCTTGACTTAGGGGAAACCTGATACTGATGCATCCACTTTGATTGATACTGAGATGCTTTTGTTCAGTCAGTTGTGGTTCAGTCAGGAATATGATAATCCGATTGGCTCCCTACGGTAACAAACAAAGCCTCATCAGTATGGTGCATGATGCTCATAATCACATAAACCAAGAAATCATTTAAACCTCAATTTCATGTGATCTGACGCAAGCTCAGCCTCACCGATGTTTACCTTTGAAGTTGTTAAAGTTATATGGGTCCACATAAAAGCTAAATCCTACTGAGGGTGATATATTTTTTGGCACTGTCGCACATTGCAACTAGTTCATCTACAATACAGAACAGCTTATATATCAGTAGATAGAGTTGATAAAATAGAGCTGATTATGAAGGCTGATCTTTTTTGTTAAATGACAAACCTGTAAATCACAGTATTCTGCCTTAAACATCTGTCAACGATATAATTCCCACACATCCCTCTCCTCTTTCTCCTCCTCTATAATGCTTGCAGGATGTAATCACAGCTCCTGTTGCATACATATGCTAATCAGCAAAATCATGTCACTACCGAGGCCATTCACGTGATAAATTAGTAATCAAAAACTCCAGGTCTTCCTACTTTTCTGATCATTTTATAGACCCACTATAATGGCCTTATCAGAGGCAGCTCATATGCACTGATGCTATCTTTGTAGCTATGGAAATAAATGCAATTATACCCGTATATAATCGCCATTTTGGAGGAAATATTTTTCAAAATCATTCTTTGTAGATTAAATCCCGAGCTGTCATAATAACAATTTGAGACAATATGAGAATAGGAAAAAAAAGCACAAAATTAACAACTTTTTTCCATTTTAGGTAGAAGTAGAGCTGCAACAATTGATTAATTAATCAATTAGTTGTCAACTATCAAATTAATCCCCAATTATTTTGATAATCGATTAATCGTTTTTTATGGAAGCCCATTTCTGCCACTGTGATGAAAAAAAAACAACTTGTAAGTCATTATAATGAGATAATATCTCAATATTTTGACTTAGTATCTCAAAATTTTGACTTAATATCTCAATATTTTGACTTAATATCTCAATTTAATGAGATATTAAGTCAAAATATTGAGATACTAACTCATTATTTTGAGATAGTATCTCATTATAATGACTGACAGGATCTTTTTTCGGATTCTTTTCAGTGGTGAAAATGGGCTTCCATTGGTTTGAGTAATGTTTAAAAAAAAAAAAAGTCAAAATTCTCTGATTGCGGCTTCTTAAAGATGGGGTCTGCGATTTATCCAGTATACACTTTTTGTTATATTGGTTGAAATGGTCTTTACACCCCGACAGCAATCCGTTTCTTATGAGCACTGAAAAAAGACCGGAAAAGATCCGTCATCTGTAGCTGCTGTAATCCTGTAAAAACGTCTACCAGTCAGTAAAAATGGTCCCGGTTGTAAGGAACCAATCAGAAGCCTCCCTGCCTCCCTGCTCGTACTCTAGCCTCAGCGTGCACCAGCGTGAACTCAAAGCGCGTGTCCGCCGCACGTTCACTGGAGAGTGGAAGAGAAAACTCAGCTCTTAAAACACCGGACAACGAGAACGAACTCGTACCACTATTACCATATTATCGAAAAATACAACTTTGATTTAGTTGTTTATGTTCTGTTAGTTTACTTTATAAGATACTGCAGATTTAAACTATTTATTCTAACAGCTCAAAGTGAAGTCAGACAAACAGGATTATCAACGAGGGGAGACGGCGGATAGAAAACATTGCCGAACAAAATTTACGTTACTCAAACTGCTTTTTCAGTTACAGAAACAAACGAGTGGACTGATCTCCCTCCAGATATTAGAGTAATGTTAAAAAGGGTCGTGTTGTCTCAGCAGGTATCTCTCTCTTTCCCTCCCCTCTCTGCTGTTCTGTGGCCGGCTCTCCAGCGAGCTGCTGCCCCGCCCCCCTCCCCTCTCCGTCAACAAGGAAATAAAGCCCCTCGTCTACGAGACCGGTCTCTTGAGAGAGCTCCAGCTCATAGCGGGGTCTGTGTGAGTGAATGCCCGGGTGGAGAGGTAGCGATCCCGGCAGGAGCCAGCTGGCTGTGCCGGCAGTTTGTGGAGCTTCTAAACTCCGACAACAGTGGAGAAAATGTTTGATTCGCAATCTAACATCGTAAAACTGTCAATATTCTAAATCTATACCGTTGATTTCTCGCCTCAACATTTTTCAGAAGTGAATTTAGTGATGAAATAGCTACGAAAAATGTGAAGTAGTTACGATGCGGCGGTGCTCGTGCATGTGTATGGGGGGCGTTGCCTTATAAGGAGTTTCGAGGGGAGGGGGGGGCTTAGACGGAGCTCCTGAGGCGATGCGACTTTCAAATTATGCTAGTTTTCCAAGATCGCAGACCCCAGCTTTAAATGTGAATATTTTCTGGTTTCTTTACTTTTTTTTTTTTTTTAAAGGTTATTTTTTTTGGCATTTTCAAGCTTTATTCATAGGACAGTGGATAGTCTAGAAAGGGGGAGAGAGAGGGGGCGACATGCGGAAATGGCCACAGGTCGGATTCGAACCCAGGCCTACCGCGGGACTCAGCCTTATGGGCGCCCGCACACCAGCTGAGCTAGCGGGGCGCCCAGGTTTCTTTACTCTTACTCTATATCTTTGAGTTGTGGACAAAACAAGACATTTGAGGACGTCATCTTGGGCTTTGGGAAGCACAGATAGACATTTTTCACCATTTTCTGACATTTTATAGACCAAACAACTAATCGATTAATCAAGAAAATATTCGAGAGATTAATCGACAATGAAAATAATCGTTAGCTGCAGCCCTAGATAGAAGTGCTAATGGATGTAAAATCCGATCAATTTCATAATTCCTCAAGAGAGACGGATTTGTAAATAAACATAATTACAGTAGGTTTTGACATTCTTAACATACCTATCATTGCCATTCCACCCATCAGTTGTGTCACAGTACTTACTTCATAAAAAAACTGGGTAACCTAAATTCATTTCAACCATTGAAGATAATTGCACACTGAAATTAACACATTTTAACAATACACAGGATGTTAAGAAGCCGCATGATTGTCAAAACCCACATTTGCATAACTCATTAAAATCCAACATTGTGGCATATTCCCCACTCTACTTCTGCTTCCCTGCAATGCAACAGGCCAAACTTGAAAAGAGCTATCAGGAAAGACTCATAGCGAAGGATCAAACGGCAACGTTCGCAGATGGCTGAGCCATGGCCGTGCATTCCTGAGTCTTTCTGCTGGTCTCAATGTGTTCTCCCTCTCCTGCAATCTAAATATGGACCTGCCCCTCACACCTCTCCAGGTGCTGCTGGTATTGAACAGGTCCAAGTCTCAGCATGATCACTGACCTTTATGAAGAACAGACTGACAGAGCATTGTGTAGTATGTACCAAACAAATGCCAAACTAATCGGCAAAGATAAACATTTACACACTGCACCATCTGATAACTCATTTAACCGTAACCTAATTATAAATCAGACTGCAATAAAAAACACGCATCTCAGTCAACAAAAAAGACCCTAATCCCATCACATTCCCCTCCAGTGCCAGTCACAGCCTCACAGCCACACAGTCTCAGAGCCGTGCATCAGAGCCACGGGGTTTGGAGAGTCGCCATCATCCTTTTGTCTAATTAAATCTGTTTTATGAGTAAAGAGCAGGAGCCCCAAGCAGAGAGCCGTGGGAGAGGCTGCTCACCCACGATTAGCCTGAGCTGGATTACCAAACCTTCACAATGACAGCAGTCAGGAAATTATGCTCTTGACACTCAGGCGTGCTGCATTAGGCTGGATCTGCTGAGCTTTATAAAGAAATGCCCACTTCACTTTATTCACAGCAAGACACATTCTGCATTATGCAACACCTGAGGAGATTAACCCATTCCTGTTGGGAACTTTGACTTTTTAAAGGGTAACTGCGGTATTTGTCAATCTGGACCCTATTTTCCCAGGTTTTTGTGTCTAACTGACGAATAGGGACAACGCTTTCTGAAATCGGTCCAGTATTGAGGGATAATGCTGTAACCGGCAGCTGCTCACAGGCTGCAATATGGTACTATTCGGGCAAGCTGGCACCGTCATTTACGTCCACTAAAAGTGCTCGTTTTTACAATGACAGGCTCAGATTGTTAATATAAGTGTCTGACAACATTATGGAATGTGTCTCGCTCAAGGAGAAGTCTCGTTCAGAAATCTGGCAAGTGACGTGTTGCCAGAAGACAACGGTGGAATGGTGGAATGCATCCATGGTGGACACGGGCAGAGTTTGTTTTGTTGGAGTACAGAAAGCGTAGTTTAGTGTTATCTAAAAGATTGTAAAATGTCATGGCTGAAGATTTAGATGATTTCCACAATGTGGACGAGGTCTTTGAATTCAATGGCCGCCCGTATTTATTTGAGCCAGATTATACAGATACTCAGACTTCACAACGAGACTTCTCCTTGAGCGGGACTTGGACACAATAACAAACAGACTGGATCAAGAGAAAGGTAAGAAAAACGTTTTATTTCTCTCTAGGGTCCTTTCCATAATGTTGTCAGACACTTATGATAACAATCTGAGCCTAGAGAAAGGAGGTTAAACGCGCTTCAACCGCTTCACAAGGAATAGTAGGCCTGTCCGGTGCTCACAGAATAAGCCAATCTTGTAACATCGCAATTGGCGTCGAAACGTTAGTCTGTAATAAAGTTGATTGCCTTAAAACACAACGATTCTTATTATCAGATGATTATACACTAAAGAAAACATAATTATTTATATTATATTCAATTTCTGCTAATAGTTCCCCCTAATTGTTACACACTGGTCCTTTAAGATATCTAAATATTTTATACTTTCATTCAAATCACACAAACGGGTTTATTGGTATTCAAATCCTACATATACATTTGGCACATTCCACCTTGCATTATGGAAAACGGACAAGGGGAATAAATCTTGTTTACTATCAGCGTTGACACGTGTGTGGTTCAACAAAGACATTGTAAATCAAACGTACAATTCAAAAGCCCAAACATCTATCAAGCAGCTCCTAACAGGAAAGCGTGTCACTCTTTTCCCCACTAATGAATCAATCCTGTTATTTTGAGTTTGTATTATCAGTTGCAAACCCACACCTTCTTATGACACACCAGTGACTGGGCATCAAAGTGGTCCTGACATTTACATAAAAGCTAGACTGAAGCCATGGCCTTTGGGCTGTGGACTACACCACAACAGTATTTCTCAGCCTCTCCTCAGTGCTTTCCTGCTGTCGATTCTGGAGCTGGTAAGTTTCTTATTGATTTTCTGGCAGACGCCTTTGGCACAAGCTGTAGCTGGCTAATATACTTGGCTTTCAGCGGCCCCCGCAGAGCAGAACTCCTCATAAATCAAGACCTCGGATAATAGAGAACGTTGACCTACTAATCTGTAATAAGCAGAGTGCTTCATTCCAAAGACAAGGAAATACACCCCCTGCTTTTTCCAATCTGACAAATGGCGCATCGGCAATCTTCCCGTTGATGACAGGATGCGATGGGGTGACTATTGGGGTAGAAGAGGGAGTGAGAGGGTGTGGCATCGATAGAAAGCAAAGACACTAGGAGGTAGGGCTGGGCGATATGGCCAAAATCTTCTATCCCGATATAGGTCATTTCATATCTCGAAAACGATATATTATATTATAATTCAATAAAAAGTCTATATGAAACAACCAGTGGACACTCACAACACAGCTAGATGATTTAGACTTCGCTGATGACCTGGCTCTGCTCTCTTACAGTCGACAACAGATGCAAGAAAAGACAAGACTACTAGCAGACACATCATCACAAATAGGCCTCAACATCCATAAAGGAAAAAGTAAACTTCTCAAGGTCAACACAACCAGCGAAGACTCAGTGACCCTGGAGGGAACAGCACGTGAAGAAGTAGAAGCCTTTACATACCTCGGCAGTGTCATCGATAAGCAGGGCTGAACAGATGCAGATGTCAGAGCCAGAATTGGCAAGGCAAGGGCTTCATTCATACAACTTAAGAACATCTGGAGCTCCAAAGAAATCAGCCGGCGGACAAAGCTCAGGCTCTTCAATTCCAGCATCAAACCAACACTCCTCTACGGTTCAGAGACGTGTAGGACAACCAAGACGACAATAACAAAAGTACAAACATTCATAAATACAACTGCCTGAGGCGGATCTTAAACATCCACTGGCCAGATATCATCAGCAACAATGATCTCTGGCAGAGAACATGTCAAAAACCTGTGGAAGAAGAGATCAAGAGAAGGAGATGGGGATGGATTGGCCACACGCTCCGGAAACCCAGTACCAGCATCACCAGGCATGAGGCCCTTAGATGGAACCCACAAGGTGAAAGAAGGAGAGGCCGGCCCAAGAACACCTGGCGCAGGGACACGGACATCAAGCAGAGCGGGCTGACATGGAAACAACTGGAGAGGAAAGCCCAGGACAGAAGACTCTGGCGGACTGTGGTCAACGGCCTATGCTCCATAAAGGAGCGACATGCTTGAATAAATGAATATGAAACAACCACATGGTAAAGCCTATTTTTGTGTACTCCTGTGTTTATTAAATACTTGACAATGAAAAGTAGTATTTAAGAATTTTAGTGCAAAATGATCAGATTTTCAGGGAAATTTGAGTCGGTATGTGCTTGTTATCAATTTTAGACGACGTAATTGTGTATCGTGATATCTCGATATATGATTTCATCTGGATACGATTCCATTGAAAGACGATAAATAATCATAATGAATTATCGCCAAGCCCTACTACGAGTGATTTAACAAAGTCGAACCTCTTTAGTGATGTCCTATTCCTTCTCCTCTGACAGAAAGCCACAGCATGTATTAAAAGAGCATCATCCTTTTCTCATATTCAGGGAAATCCTTGCAGCTTGAGGGAGAAGTGTCACACAGCCTTCATGAAACATTAAACATACTCTGTCCGCTCAAAAGCTAATAGAGTAATACAATAATCTGTACTGAAAAACAATAAATAAATACAATGACTTCATTGTTCACACTGATATAAGACTATTTCAGCATTGTGTCAAAAGCATGAGCCGACTCAGTTTTAGCAACACTTTCCAAAAGAGGCTGTGAAAGGAGAGTAGGGATCCAGCAGGTAGGCAGCGCTCGGTCTCTCCTCTTCACAGCGACTATTTTTAACACTGTCACTAGGTGCACCAGGGGGTGTCTCCTCCTTATCATGGGGCCAACAGTCTGTGGTTGTCAGGCCTAAAGCAGAAAACATCT
This sequence comes from Sebastolobus alascanus, assembly GCA_916701645.2. NCBI lineage: Eukaryota > Metazoa > Chordata > Actinopteri > Perciformes > Sebastidae > Sebastolobus > Sebastolobus alascanus. The sequence continues at coordinate 188,766 of CAKAOJ020000083.1, forward strand.
CACACATAGATCTGGTCTGTGTGAAGAATATAAAACTTTGGAGCTAATGAAAAAACTTCAGAAGTGTCACATTGCAGGTTTAAGCGTACTCTGTGCTGGGCCTGTTTGTCAGAGATATTGCATTTTGTAATGAATCAGTCTCTCATGGAAGCTTTGCAGAATATTTGTCAGTTGATTCCTCCAATGGCTCTTATAATTAACAAATATATTTTAAGTAGGGTTGTCAAAGTTAACTCAATAATAAAGCGTTAAAAATAAAGCGTTAATAATAAAGCGTTAACGCCACTCATTTCTTTAACGCATTAACGCAACTTGCGATTTTTAGGTTGTAGTGGGCTCATTTTTAAAGCTGGAGTGAAGATACTGGCATCATGTGAAACTAGAAAATCCAAGAAATCCATTAGTACCAACCATGACATACAGGCAAGGAGGGTAAATAACACTCCGAACCAGCGCTAAATTTCGGCGAGGAAAAACTGGCGTGGCCATTTTCAAAGGGGTCCCTTGACCTTTGACCTCAAGATATGTGAATGAAAAAGGGTTCTCTGGGTACCCACGAGTCTCCCCTTTACAGACATGCCCACTTTATGATAATCACATGCAGTTTGGGGCAAGTCATAGTCAAGTCAGCACACTGACACACTGACAGCTGTTGTTGCCTGTTGGGCTTGAGTTTGCCATGTTATGATTTGAGCATATATTTTATGTTAAATGCAGTACCTGTGAGGGTTTCTGGACAATATTTGTCATTGTTTTGTGTTGTTAATGATTTCCAATAATAAATATATACATACATTTGTATAAAGCAAGCATATTTGCCCACTCCCATGTTGATAAGAATAATAAATACTTGACAAATCTCCCTTTAAGGTGAATTTTGAACAGATAAAAATGTGTGATTAATTTGTGATTAATCGTGATTAACTATGGACAATCATGTGATTAATCGTGATTAACTATGGACAATCATGCGATTAATCGCGATTTAAAAATTTGAATCGATTGACAGCCCTAATTTTATTTTAAGACAAAATATAAAAAGGTAAAGACTGCTTTGCACTGGAAAACTAAACAACATCTATTACAAGCAAAGCCACATGGTAACATTTTAGAAAATGACTGAGAAACTATCAGTCATGCCGTCTCATCTGTCACACACAAAGCTTTAGCTGGCAAAGCCCGACACACGTGTGTCCTACTTATCAGACAACAGTCACTCCCAGGCTTTTGATGGCATCAGCTGAAGCAGAAAAGGCAAAAGGAAAAATGGATAGACTCCCTGCCAGCGCTCGCTTTGCCTTAAGTGGCCTTCTCATCTTTCCAACCTTACAAGACCTTTTTCATATTTTGAAAAGGAGGCATTTCTGCCCTTCTGCTAAAAAGACACACCGGTCACGATAGAGAACTGGCGGGCACAGCCCCTTTGGATAAAGCGGGTCGTAGGACAGCATTAAGTATGGCGGCTCATCCTGTCCAGTGGTGTTAAGGCCAGGCTATTTCTGTTTTCCACGGCTATTAAGAGGAATGAATCTCTGTCGTACACACAGCAGCAGCAGCAATCATTCCCGCTCGTCCCTTCCCCCATCCAGCCTCCATCCTGAGGCTCTTCCCCCTCTCTGGTGTCCACGAAAAACACGAGAAGTGTCGATTACATAAGAGGCACATCTCGTATTTCTATTTGTATTCTATTTCTCCACAATAATGTAATCTGTCTCTGGGAAACCAAACTGAAGGCAGAAATAAAGAAAAGAAGAGAGCCACTCTTTTACTACAGAGATGAGTTTTGTTGTTTACTGAGTCAACAGGATGCAAGAACATCGTCCCCATTCTCATACAAACTGTCTTTGGGAAACACTTTATAACAATCATTTATAAATTGCTAGTTAATTAAACTTAGTTAATAGTTACTTTACTGTTAACAAACAATGAAAAGATGATTAATAATGTTCACTAATATTAGTAATGCTATAATTTTTGTAATTTTATCAGTAGTTTGTGTAATATGTAATTATTTGTTTATAAATTATATATTGTATCATAGCTAATAAGATATGATAATTACAATCTGATTATATTAGTAAACTATTTCTTAACAGTTTATTGTTGTACAAATTATGACATTTTATATACTATATTAAGTATTTGTTAGTGATTACCAAATGATTTGTAAACTTTTAAGAAATTGTTTGTAATCTATAAACATTACATAGATAGATGGACCAGGAACCAATTATTAACCACTGACAAAGTATTAACTATCTATCTAAATAATGTTTATAGATGCTTTAAAGTATTTAGTAACCATTTAACAAGGTATTATAATCATCAGTTGCAACTTTATAATAGCTATCTAAATAATGTTTATAGACAGTTTACAAACCAGATATTAACCATTAAAGTGGCAGTAGGCAACAATGTTTTGGCATAATTTGGCAAAAATTCCATTATAAACTTTCAGCATATTGTAATTCAAGTGGTCTGAGAGAAAACTAGACTTCTGCACCTCATCATGGCTCTGTTTTCTGGCTTTAGAAAATCTAGCCCGTGATGGCAGACTTTGACCAATCACAGGTCATTTCATTGAGAGAGCGTTCCTATTGGCTGTGCTCCGGTCATGTGAGCGGAACTTGGCGAATCTTTACCAGATTTTACAATGGCGGCGGCGTCACAAACTCTCTCATTTTACAGCTAAACAGTACACTACAAGATGATTCTGAAAACATTTGAGGCGAGAAATAGGCATTACAGTAACAGAATATTGATTCATATTTGTTCAGCGCGGCCTAGTTTGACCGTTTGGTCGGAGTTCACGAGTGATTGACAGCCAGCTCTCATAGACGGCAGCTGGACAGCAGACCTCAGATCAGCTATGACTGGTTGTTTTCCTCCGGTAAGTGAAATCTTTCAGATGCCGTTAGGAGCAACGGAGGATAGAGTAGGACACAGAAGGACACAGAGGAACATGATTTTTTTCAGGTTACCTGTTTCATGTACTACTGTCACGATATAGCGACCGTTTTATAAAAATAACTTTTTTTAATCATATTTGCTCCAATCTCGACTACTTCAGCTTTAACAAAGTGTTAAAAATATCTATCTATGTAATATTTATAGATGTTTTACAAACAATTTCTTAAAGGTTTACAAATCATTTGGTAATCCTTAACAAATACTTAATATAGTATATAATATGTTATAATGTATGCAAGGGTAAACTGTTAAAATAACATAAATTATAGCATTACTAATAATTAGTAAATATTATTAATTATAGTTTAATGGTTTGTTAACGGTAAAATAACTATTAACTAAGTTTTATTAACTATCAATTTACCATTTATAAATGATGGTTATTACAGAGTGTTACCAATGTCTCTGTTTTACATATTTTTCTGATTTAATGTAACCGACTTTGTCTCCTGTTTAATAGGATCTCACATTATGAATATATTAGCATCAAAGATGACCTTATTCAAAAGCCTCCAGTAAAATGACTAACATGACTGACATGGCACATTATTGAATTGTACCGTTTCATAAATACTTGCAGTGCAACTGACTACTGAAATAACTAAGAGAGACGAATAAAAACCCTGTTTTCATCAAATCACTCTCGATGGGTCTGACAAAACCCATCTAACTAATTATTTAAGGCATTAACTGCTAACACTGTTTGCCAGAAAACCAGGCAAACCCTACTGGGGGAATGAGAGCTGTTCAGCTGCACCTAACATATACGATATGAAAAGGCTACACAAGATACACACAGCCATGCGTCCAACAATAGTACGTCACAAAGCAGGCAGACACTTGTGCGACTGCCACCCACATAAAATGAATTATATGGAGCCACAGATCTGCGACAGAGCAGATGGCTTGAGAGGAAATGTCTGCAGCTCTAATGTACTGCGCCGTGTTGCGTTGGACTTAATCTGCTTCACCTCTGCTTATTGGCATATCACAGGGATTTGCCATCTCGGATCTCTCCCGGGGGCTGGAGATTCCCTGGCAGCTACGGCAGCAGATCCCATCTCACTAATGCTGTTGCACAACCCTCAATCACTTTTATACATTTTCAGTGCTGCCGGTTGGCTGAAGCCGCCTTCTCATGAGCCGTTACGTAATGACACGGGCCACGGATAGCAGCCGCCTGCATTTTGATATGTTTTTAATTTTATTTGAGACCTCTCATAGTAGGTCAATAATTAAAATAGATTACATTAATAAATTGCACACAGACCTCTGCTCAAAGCCTAAGTCTGGAAACCAATTCAAGCAAGCTCTCCATATATTTTCTCTACTGTGGCACCTTCATCTATTATTACACCACACTTTTGCCAAGAAATCAAATTAACAATGGGGTAAAATTCAGCCTATTGTGTACCACCTTTTCAATAAAAATAAAAGAATGTATGACAGCCAACGTCCCAGTTTGTCCACCCTTTACATTGCAGAAGAATATTCCACAGTGTAAAAACACAAAAAAGTACCAAAATCAATTAGGGATTCACCGATACCGATACCGGATCGGATATCGTGCCGATATTGACTCAAATAGCTGGATCGGTTAAAGGTGACAATAGGGCCGATCTATTCAACTCTATGTTTATATACTATGTACATTATATACTAGAATTTTAAAAAAAAATGTTACCAAGTTGCATAATTTTAATAAAAAAATGATAATTCTATAAATTTATATCTATGTATTTATTTGTTAGATTTTGTTTTACAAAATTAGAAAAGCAATTTTTCATTAAGCCTGATGTTGCCTTACACATAAAAGAATGATCCCAGTCACACAGCGAGGCAAACCGCTTATTAATTAAACACTGGTATTGGATCGGTTTTGGCCGATACCCAAAGCCCAGGTATAGCTGTCGTAATCGGGACTGAAAAAATCCGATCGGTGCATCCCTAAAATCAATTGCATTGCTGGCACCCTCCAACCCAAAAGAAGATGTCCTTGACTGTGCAATAATTAACACTAAACAGCACGGACAATAACAAGTACATTAGCTTCATAATACAAAATATAGTGCTCTTCAATAAATAAGAACAATCAAATAAACTGTGATACTATTATGTCATCTATATGCTCAGATGCCCAAAGGGCGTTGCTTATTGAAGGGCAAACAAATATATCTCTGACATGTATGTTACATATCACAGAACATAAGTCAGCTATTTATAACACATGGAGCTATGCTGTTCCCTATCAGAGATCAATGATCGCTGGATTGGTTTAGTTTCAGCCGGTGTTTCACCTGAAAACGTTTAATGAAACGGTGAAACACTAGGTGAAACTAAACCAAACCTGCGGTCACTGATCTCTGATAGGAAACATACATATGTAAATTGATTGTAATGTATGACGTTGTATTATGTGATTTTATGTATGATGTTGTAATATGTAAATGTATTTCTTAAAAGCCTAACCAGGGACAAGGTCTGCAAATTAGCTACGGCTAGAAGTCCTTGCATCGGTCACACTTTATTTAAATGTAACAATGCCTACATGTATTGTCAAATAAATTAATAAATGAGTAAAAATGCTGTGCTTTACTATTGGTATGAAAGCAAACCATGTATCAACAGCAACTTTGTGATTCACTGAAGCTGAACATGTTTGAATTTCCCCAAGCGGAGGTGACATTAGTGCCAAACAAAAGCAGTAAGGAGCATATTGGACATTAGACACCATGAAACCTAAAGACCTTAATGATGATTTTTCTTCAGCTGCATTTTTATAAATTTGCCAATTCATTCATCTTTTCTCTGTATTCACTATATCATCAACCTTCAATATCTCCAAATAATTTGTAATGTATGCTCTCTGCCCTGTGTATTTGGTCACAGTGTCAAGTTGTGTCAAGCTCTGAAAGGTGTTGAAACGTGTGAATATGGATGCAGCTCCTCTGTCATTCTGAAGTGGCCTTACTGTTGTTTTGCTGCTCAGTACCAGACATGAATATTAAAAACTGGTGCCCTCGTCACGGTCCAGTAAAACAAATAACACTAAGTCATAATAATCACTCCTGTCAACTGAACATAAGGCAACTCCACGGTTGGAGTTGGAAATCAGAAGGGAAAATCAAAGCCAAACCTAAAAAAACCCAACTAAAAATAACATGTGAAATGAAATTTATTGCACTTACCGCTCCTCTATGAGGCATGGGGTTAAATCCACAAAAGTTGCAGACGGTGTTCTTGCATTCGGTGCAGGTGTTGTAGTTGGGAGGATCCTTGGAGCCCACGTTGAGGTCGACCTTACAGAGTGGACAGGTGGACGGAGCTGCTTTAGGAGCTGCTTTAGGAGCAGCTTTAGGAGCGACTTTCGGAGCGACTTTCGGAGCAACTTTCGGAGCAACTTTCGGAGCAACTTTCGGAGGCTCTGGTGGAGCTTTCTCTACTTTGGTCTGTGCTGATGGAGCAGGCTTGGCCTGTTGAGGTGGCTCTGATTTCTCTACAGCAGGTGGTTTGGTTGCAGGGGGCATCTTAGGAGACACTGGAGGTGTAGCTTTAGGAGAGACACTGGCTGACATCTTACGTGGAGTAGGTGGTGTAGTTTTAGGTTCATCCTGAACAGCTGAGGTTATCAATGTAGATGCAGAGCTGAAGATAGAGGAACCAAAGCCAAACATCTTCCCACTCACTGACTCAGCAGGCTTTGCAGCAGCAGCAGCAGCAGCAGCAGCAGCAGCAGCAGGTTGTGTTTTAGGACCACCAAAGCCAAAGAAGCCTCCTGACTCCTGTTTAGCAGGCTGAGCTGCTGCTGCTGTTGGTGGTGCAGATTTGGCAGGAGGGGTCGCAGAGTTTGAGGGCGGTTGTGGTGGTTTTCCAGCTTCCTGTTTTGCAAGACCTGCCTTGACATCTGGCTTTTGAGAAGGCTGCACTTGTGAGGGTTTCCCAACTGGCTGCTGCTGGCCAGCCACATCCTGTCCTTGTCCTTGTTCAGCGCCTGAAAGGACCTGCGTCTTTTGCACAGAACCTCGTCGCGGTGTCTCCGTCCTTTGGGCTGCAGTCGGCACCGGGGCCTCAGCCTTGGGGGGGTCTTTTTTCTGTGGAGTTGCTTGAGCGAGCTCTTTTTTGACTGCTGTAGATTCTGTAGGCTTCTCCTTCTGGACTAATGTCGGTATATCCTTCTGTTCAGACACAGGAGCCTTGCTTGGGGAGGGCTGTGGTTTCACTACAGGACGTCCGGTGGGCTCAGATGGTCCCAGGGCTCTCTGCATCTGGCAGTTCAGACAAAGCCATTCTTTTACCTGAAAAAGTGCAATAAAACATATATATCATTGTTGAAACACAAGTAACAACACAGTGTTTTAACAAACCAAGGGGAAAATATTTTACAGGACAAATTTAAAGTTAATTTCATGACTAAAAAGAGTACAGAGAATATTCAACCACTTCAAGCATCTTCATGTCATGGATACATGTATTTATTCATGGATCTTTAATCCATAATAACTATAATCATGCCTAAAGATAAAATCAGTTGATTCTTAATTATGTGGGTCTTTATATTTACTGATAAGATGGACAGAATAAACCTGCTGTACAAACCACCAATGTATGTCGAGGAGTTATTTTTCAGTGGCAAGACTTTGCCACTGAAAAATATACATTACATTAAAAAAATCCTTGTTTTAGCAGTTAAAATACACTAATAAAAATACACAAATTTATCAACATCAAAATGAATCTTAGCTATTTAAACCTTGCGACCTATTAATATTAAACAATATTAAAAATGTCATATTAAATCATGAATGGCCACTAAAAGGCCCTTAAACGATGTTGAACAAATTTGTAAAATGCCAATTCAATGCTAAATCTATCAATAAATAAAGTGAGATTGAAGCAAAGATTTACCTCTGCCACAACTGATATTGTATTAAATCCACATTGGTTGCAGACGGTCGTCTTGCATGCTGTGCAGGTGTTGTAGTTGGGAGGATCTTTGGAGCCCATGTTGAGGTCGACCTTACAGAGAGGACAGGTGGACGGAGCTGCTTTTGAAGCACCTTGGATGTCTGTTGGTGCCTTGGGGGGCTCTGATGGAGCCACTTTGGCTTGTACTGTTGAAGGAGTCTTTTCCTGCTGTGGTTTCTCTGTTTTTTTCTCCTCAGTTTTCTGAGCAGAGGGCGGCTTGGTGTCCTTTGCGGGTAACGTTTTAGGAGAGGCTGGCGGTGTAGTTCTAGGAGAGACCTGGGCTGCGATGGACATCTTACGTGGCGTCGGTGGTGTAGTTTTAGGTTCATCCTGGACAGCAGAGGTTATCAAAGTGGATGCAGAGCTTAGGAAAGACGACCCAAAGCCAAACATCTTTCCAGTCACTGACTCAGCAGACTTTGCTGCTGTAGGTGGTGTTTTAGGAGCACCGAAACCAAATAAGCCTCCCGACGCTTGTTTTGCAGGCTGAGCTGGTGGTGGTGCCGATTTGGCTGGAGAGGTGCCAGCTTTTGGAGGCTGTTGTGGGGGTGGCTTTCCTGCCTGTGGACCAGGTGGAGGAGCAGTAGAGGTCACAGCTTTTGGAGGCTGTTGTGGGGGTGGCTTTCCTGCCTCTGGGCCTGGTGGAGGAGCAGTAGAGATTACAGCTTTTGGAGGCTGTTGTGGCGGTGGCTTTCCTGCCTCTGGACCAGGTGGAGGAGCAGTAGAGGTCACAGCTTTTGGAGGCTGTTGTGTGGGTGGCTTTCCTGCCTCTGGGCCTGGTGGAGGAGCAGACTTAGCAGTAGCAGTCACAGCTTTTGGAGGCTGTTGTGGGGGTGGCTTTCCTGCCTCGAGGCCTGGTGGAGGAGCAGTAGAGGTCACAGTTTTGGGAGGCTGCTGCAGGGGTGGCTTTGCTGCCTCTGGACCAGGTGGAGGAGCAGTAGAGGTCACAGCTTTTGGAGGCTCTTGTGGGGGTGGCTTTGCTGCCTCTGGGCCTGGTGGAGGAGCAGACTTAGCAGTAGCAGTCACAGCTTTTGGAGGCTGTTGTGGCGGTGTACTAGGTTGTCCTTTGGGTGTCTCTCCAGGATCCTTTTGTGAAGCCGGTGATACATCAGTCTTTGCAGTAGCGGATGGAACAGTTTTGTCAGGCAATGGAGCAGCTGCATCGGTAACTTTCTTTGTTGGTGCACCAAGGGCTGGGGATTCAGTTTCTTTGGTTGTGGCAACATTAACAAGCTCGTTTTTGGGTGCGGCTGGTTTACAGATGTCCTCCTGAGAAGTTGACACTGGGGTCTCTTTCTCCTGTGCGGCGGCAGGGAGCTCTTTGCTTGGTGAAGGTTTGGGTTTTATCATGGGAAGGCCTAGAGGTTCAGAAGCTCCAAGTGCTCTCTGCATCTGGCAGGTGAGACAAAGCCATTCCTTCGTCTGAAAAACACAGAACATGTGTATGATTATTTGCACTTGTTAATAACGAACTCTCAATATAGCACTTTGTTGGATTGGTCCAAATAAATACTTTGTTTATCTGGAAGTGACAACAGAGATTAGAGAAATATATTTCAATTTCCAATAAAATATAATTAAAAGGACATGGAAATAAGGACAGTCAACTTACAACTAACAATTTAACAGTCCTTTCTGTTTCAAATTTTCAACCAAAAATTAAACCTTTGACTCAATAGCCATAATTCTACATGAAGTTAAGTATTTAGTCATTTAATTACCTCTGTTACATTTGACATAGGACTAAATCCACACTTGTTGCAGACATTGGTTTTGCAGTCAGAGCAGGTGTTGTAGTTGGGAAGATCTATGGAGCCCATGTTAAGTTCCATCTTACAGAGTGGACAAGAAGACGGGCCGACTTTGGGAGCAGCTTCTGGTTTTGTAGACTCCGATGGACCTTTGTCCACTTTGGCCTGTTCCGATGGAGGAGCCTTGGCCTGCTGAGGTTGGTCTGGTATCTTTTCCGGATGTGGTTTCTGAGCAGCGGGCGGTTTTGCCTCCTTTGCTGAAGTCATCCTCGGAGAAAGCGGGGGGCTGGGATGTGGAGAAATCTTGCCAGAAACTTGCGCCGGAGCGGACATTTTGCGGGAGATTGGTGGTGTTATGCGGGACTCCTCCTTAACGGCGGATGTTATCAAGGTGGATGCAGAGCTGAAGAGGGAGGAACCAAATCCCATCATCTTCCCAGTCACAGCGTCAGTTGTTTTTGAGGCACCGCGCTGAGATTTAGGACTACCGAAGCCGAAGAAACGTCCTGATTCTTGATTCGTTGGCTGTGCTGCTGGAGGAGCAGGTTTATCAAGAGATGCTTTATCAGCGGACGTGACTGGTTTATCAGCCAATTTCTTAACTACTTCAGCTTTCTCCTCTTTCTTTTCTGATACTTCTTTAGGTCCAGGGGAACTTGGTGGAGCGATATCCTTCTTCTGGAGAGAAGTTTTAATATCTGCGCTGACAGGAGGAGCTTGAGCTGGTTTATTGGTGTCTGAAACTACAGCTGTCGTCTCTTTGATGGGAGGTGCAGTGGAGGTTGGAACCTCCTTAGTAGGTGGTGTAGCCATTTTCTCCTCTTTAGTTGGGGCTGACACAGTACCTGGGGTCTCTTTTGCAGGTGGCGAGGCAGTGGCTGATGTTTGGGGAATTTGAAATGAAGGTTTAATTTCTTCTTTCTTTTGTGGAGCGCCTGGTGTCGGACTGTTCTTCTGATTTTTGTCTGTCACTTCTACTACTTTTTGTGTGGAAATAATGTCTTTCTTTTGACTGGCAGTGGCGTCTTTCTGGGCAGCAGCAGGTGTGGGAGCTTTGTTGGGCGATGCCTGGGGTTTCATCAGTGGAGGCTCCGCTGATTCGGCTGCTGCCAGAGCTCTCTGCACCTGACAGGTCAGACACAACCACTCCTTCACCTAAGGGAAAAAAACATTTTATTTTGAGTTAGTGTGTCTGTAAAACATTAAAGGGGCTATATGTAAGAATCAGAAATTGCTTGTTCACAGCGACACCTGTGGCCGCAATGTCAATGAAAGTCAGCGTCCTGTGGCTCGCGCTCGCCCGTGTGCACGCGCTACCTGAATGTGAGCGAGCGTCCGTCAAAACAGCGAGACGACACACGTCAGCTAAAACCACAATATCACTCTATATTTCACCTGCTTGGCAGTAATGTTAGCTGACCAGAGGAAGGTCTCTCCATGAATCAATGCTGGTCCTAGTGTTGGCTTTTCCTCCCGATCCGGAGGGAACGGAGGGAACGGGGGGGGGGGGGGAGACCGACACCCGGTCGGGACGATAACGTAACTCGCTGCGGAGCCCCGTCACTTCACAAGACACGGGAAACCTCTGTTGGTCTGGAGGAGCTGCAGCAGTTATTTCTGCAAAAACGACCACTGCACATTCACCAGATATTCTCAGAGCTAAACTAACTCTCTGCAGTGTGTAGTGTGCGCGCGTTCACGTGGAGGCGGAGCGAGCCAAGCGAGTGAGAACGAGCGCGGTGTGCAAACAGGCAGGAGCAGAGCTGCTGCGCGCTCGCGTACCCACACGCGAGCGCGCATGGGATACCGACCCGTTAAGATTTATGCGCGTGATAAGTTACAAATAGTCCCTTTAAACGATTTGTGCAATAACATTGCAGGACAACACAATGAAAGGTGGTATGCATGCATTTCTACATTTTACTTTAGGTACACCACATCATCATTTTTTAGAGTGCCATTATATATTATGAATGTGAAATAAAAACCTATATAAATGTAGATATTATATGGAATACACATCATTAATACACACATCTTGCTGCCCGTTCGCACGAAAAGGCGTATGAATAACACGATAATGTGCAAGGCATTTAGCGAGCAATGAGAATGCCTTTATTGCTTTTAGCATGTCATTTGTACGCCATGTAGTCTGTACTGACTGCAATGTAAACACGGCCATGTAAATATGCAACGCTCAGAGCTAGTGACATAGAATAAAAAGTGAGAAAGACCGCTTATGGCGAGCGGGTGGGGAGGTGGATGGGTCCAACAAACAAACAACTTTTCACCAGGAGACCGGTGTTTGGTTTTGTAAGTTACGTTAGTGACGTTTGTGATGTGTTTTCCGTACTTACGTTACGTTGTTTCTGTACGTATTTTACTTAGTTTAAGTACTTATCTCAAGCCCAACCATGACGTTTTTCCTTAAGTGGTTTTGTTGCCTCAACTTAACTACGGACGTTACCGTAGTTTTGTTGCGTGGCGTACACATGACACGCAAATTGCCTAAAATGCGTCCTCATGACACGCGGAATGTCCGTGTAATGTCACGCTATGTATACGCCTTCCCGAGAGACAGGGTTGCATCCTGAGTGAATCTCACTTACTTCGGACACATTTGGCATGGGGTTAAATCCACACTGGTTGCAGACGGTGTTCTTGCATTCGGTGCAGGTGTTGTAGTTGGGTGGATCCTTGGAGCCCACGTTGAGTTCCACCTTACAGAGTGGACAGGTAGACTGGCCTGGTTTGACAGCTACTTGGGAAGCTGCTGCAGCCTTCGGAGGCCCTGAAGGAGCTTTGTCCACTTTGGTCTGTACCGATGGAGGTGTCTTGGTCTGCTGAGGTAGCTCTGCTTTCTTCTGCTCCTCCAGCCTCTGGGCACTCGGGGACTTTGCCGGAGACATCTTGGGAGAAACTGGTGGGGTGGTCATCAAAGTGGACGCAGAACTGAAGATGGAAGAACCAAAGCCAAACATTTTCCCAGTCGCTGACTCTGCCGGCTTTGCAGCATCGGGTTGAGTTTTACCGCCACCGAAACCAAAGAAGCCTCCTGACTGTTGCTGTGTCGCTGCTGCGGCGTTACTCTTCTTACGTTCAGCCTGCCTGGTCTGGTCTGGTGATTTATTAGGACCTTGTGTTTTCTGGGGCTCCTGTGGCCTCTTCTCAGAAGGAACTGGGCTGGGCTGTTTCTGACCCTCTGGCTTGTTAGCAGCCTCGGCTGTAGCTGGCTGTGCTGTTACAGACAGTTTCCTCTGAGGTGAGTCTTTCTTTTCAGGTTCAGCTGAGCTGATGACGTCTTTCTTTTGGGGTTTTGCAGATATCTGAGAGTTGACAGAAGCAGCTCCTTGGGGCTGTGCTGCTGCTAGAGCCCGCTGCATCTGGCAGGTGAGACACAGCCACTCCTTCACCTTATAAAAATGGAAAAAAAAAACGTTCTATTATAATCTGTGAATAATTGTTTTATATTCATGTAAGGAAGGGAGTATTTTTCAGTTATAATTCAGCATGCTGTTATAAATCTAACAGTAAATGGGGATTTTAATGTTTAATATTCCCAGAAAATAATGAATGAATGCATGCATGATTTGAACACAGTGAAGAGCCAGCCAGGGACACTTTGAAAAAAGTATATGTGGTGTAATTCTTTAAAGTCTGTCAGCAGTTAAATGTAAAATAAAATTGTAATAAGATTTGTTTTCTCTAGTCTTACCGCTGTTTCATTTGGCATGGGGTTAAATCCACACTGGCTGCAGACGGTGTTCTTGCATTCGGTGCAGGTGTTGTAGTTAGGTGGTTCCTTTGAGCCCACGTTGAGTCCCACCTTACAGAGTGGACAGGTAGACTGGCCTGGTTTGACAGCTACTTGGGAGGCTGCTGCAGCCTTCGGAGGCTCTGATTGAGCTTTGTCCACTTTGGCCTGTCCTGCTGGAGGTGTCTTGGTCTGCTGAGGTGGCTCTGCTTTCTTTTGCTGCTCCAGCCTCTGGGCACTCGGGGACTTTGCCGGAGACATCTTGGGAGAAACTGGTGGAGTGGTCTTGGGCAGGTCCTGAACCGCTGAGGTCATCAAAGTGGACGCAGAACTGAAGATGGAAGAACCAAAGCCAAACATTTTCCCAGTCCCTGACTCTGCCGGCTTTGCAGCATCGGGTTGAGATTTCCCGCCACCGAAACCAAAGAAGCCTCCTGACTGTTGCTGTGTCGCTGCTGCGGCGTTACTCTGCTTACGTTCAGCTTGCCTATTTGTCTCTGCAGGTTTTACAGCATCAGGCTGCTTACCTCCAGGTTGGCCTGCCTGATCTGCTGTCTTCTGTCTCTCCTGTGGTGTTTTACGATCAGGTGCTGGGCTGACCTGTTTCAAAGGTGCAGTAGCAGCTTCAGGTTTACCTGGCTGCACTGATGGCGTAGACGGTTTTCTCTGTGGCGAGACTGGTTCTGAGGTCTCCTTCTTTTGTACGGCAGGGCCTGGACTGTCCTTCTTTTGAGGTGTGGTTGGTTTGGAAGAATCCTTCAACTGGACAGCAGCGGGTGAAGGAACTTTACTGGGTGATGTTTGGGACTTCAGTGTGGGAGGCCCCGGGGGCTCAGAGGCTCCAACTGCTCTTTTCATCTGACAGTTGAGACAAAGCCACTCGTTTACCTAAAATACAGTAGAAACAAGTTATGTGTTGCTTTGGAATTGGGAATTGCAGCAATTCACAACAACCTGAGTATTTGGTTGTGTCTAGAAGGTCACCCACAAGTTGTGAAACTCTCGCGAAATGGTTAACGTTAGGCACTGACCTCAAATGGTTAAAGGTTAGGCATTGACCTTGAATCGTTAAGGTTAGGCATTGACCTTGAATCGTTAAGGTTAGGCATTGACCTTGAATCGTTAAGGTTAGGCATTGACCTTGAATAGTTAAGGTTAGGCACTGACCTTGAATAGTTAAGGTTAGGGATTTACCTTGAATAGTTGAGGTTAGGCACTGACCTTGAATAGTTAAGGTTAGGGATTGACCTTGAATAGTTAAGGTTAGGCATTGACCTTGAATGGTTAAGTTTAGGCATCAACCTCGAATAGTTAAGGTATGGAATTGACCTTGAATAATTAAGGTTAGGCATTGACCTTGAATCGTTAAGATTAGGCAATAACCTTGAATAGTTAAGGTTAGGCATTGACCTTGAATGGTTAAGTTAAGGCATCGACCTTGAATAGTTAAGGTTAGGCATTAACTAACGTTATTAGTTAATGTTATGCCTAACATTATTAGGCATTGACCTTGAATGGTTAAGGTTAGGCGTTGACCTCGAATAGTTAAGGTTCGGCGTTGACCTTGAATAGTTAAGGTTAGGATACGTCATCGGGCAGCGAGACTCACAGGAGTTTTTGCGCGTTTTTGTAACTTGTGGGTTACCTTCTAGACACGACCTGAGTATTTAAACGATCAGACTCCTCAAAACTGTACAGCAGGTCAGTGAGTTAATTGTTAATTATTGTTATTAATAAACAGATATCGTGTAAATGCATCCAGTATATTAATAATATAAATGATTTCTTGTTTATGTATTCCTTCACTTACCTCTCCTGTAGGCATAGGGTTGAATCCACATTGGGTACAGACGGTGGTCTTGCACTCAGTGCAGGTGTTGTAGTTTGGAAGGTCCTTGGAGCCGATGTTAAGTTCGATCTTACATAGTGGGCAGGTGGCCTGGCTTGCATTAGGAGATGTTTGGGGGACTGTTGCTGCCTTTGGTGGCTGTAATGGAGCTTTGGCCTCTTTGCCCTGGTTGAATTCTTCTGGTTTCTTCTGCTGCTCTGGTTTCTGAACAAGCGTTTTGGGGTCTCTCGCTGGCGACATTTTGGGAGAAACTGCCGGTGTGCCTTTTGGAGAAATCTTGGGAGAGACTTGTGCTGGTGCAGACATCTTACGAGAGCCTGGCGGTGTAGTACGAGATTCATCCTTGACAGCGGATGATATCAAAGTGGATGCAGAGCCGAAAATGGAGGAGCCAAAGCCAAACATCTTCCCAGACGCAGACTCTGTTGTTTTTGAAGCATCGGGCCCTGTTTTAGGACCACTTGAGCCAAAGAGGTTTCCTGAGTCCTGCTTTGTCTCGTGGGTGACCTTACTCTGTTTTAGTCCAGGTTGACTTGCCTGGTCAGTTGGTTTCTGGGAACCTGACCGGACATCCAGAGGAGTTTTCTGACCAGGAGTCGGGCTAGCCTGTGAGTCACGTTCTGGTCCTTTAGCAGCCTTAGTTGGCTGTGTTACTGCTGCAGCCGGTGTCTTCTGAGGAGAACCTGGTGTGGAACCGCCCTTCTTCTGAAGTGCATCAGTCACTGGAGTCTCCATCTTTGAAGGTGCGTCAGATTTCGATACCTCCTTCTTTAGAGTTTCCACTTGATTGGGAGCGGTTATCTTCTGATGCACAGCAGATGGAGACGTTTTGTTAGCTGCACTGTGAGGTTTCACAGGAGGCTCAGATGCACTAAGAGCTCTCTGCATCTGACAGTTCAGGCATAACCATTCTTTTACCTGAAAAGAAGAAAATATTTCACATTTAAAATATGAAACATTTACAACACCTGCATGCAATCACTTCACTATGTCAACATATGTAGAGTCGATGGTGTATTCCTGTTCGATTATGGGCTGTCATATGTTACTTTCACCCTTAATAATTTTGTATTTTATTGTAATTTCAAAGTAAATTGGCAGTTATTACCTCTGATACATTTGGCATTGGGTTAAATCCACACTGGTTACAGACGGTGTTCTTGCATTCAGTGCAGGTGCTGTAGTTGGGAGGTTCCTTGGAGCCCAAGTTGAGTTCCACCTTACAGAGCGGACAGGTAGACTGGCCTGCCTTGCGAACAGCTGGGGAAGCAGCTGCAACCTTTGGAGGCTCTGATGGAGCTTTTTCTACTCTGGCTTGTGGCGATGGAGAGGTCTTGGGCTCTACTTTCTTCTCTTGCTCTCGTCTCTGAGCAAGAGGTGATTTGGGCGCCTTCGCGGCAGGCATCTTGGGAGAAACCGGTGGCGTTGTTTTGGAATCATCTTGGT
The DNA here is from genome assembly GCA_916701645.2 of Sebastolobus alascanus. NCBI lineage: Eukaryota > Metazoa > Chordata > Actinopteri > Perciformes > Sebastidae > Sebastolobus > Sebastolobus alascanus. The sequence goes on from CAKAOJ020000083.1 coordinate 205,501, forward strand.
GTGATGTGTTTATTAAAGTGGATGCAGAGCTAAAGATGGAGGAACCAAAGCCAAACATTTTTCCACCCATTGATTCAGCGGGCTTTGCACCATCAGGTTGAGGTTTAGGACCGCCGAATCCAAAGAACCCTCCGGATTCCTCTTTAGTAGTTGAGGTAGTATTACTCTGCTTACGTCCAGCTTGACCTGCCTGGTCTGGTGGTTTCTGAGGACCCGTCTTTCGGCCCTCCTGTGGAGTTTTCTGACTAGGAGCTGGGCTGACTGGTTTCTGACTTTCTGGTCCTTTCACGACTTCAGCCTTTGGTGGCTGCTCTGCCGGTGCTGGTGGTTTCCTCTGAGGGGAGCCCGGCGCAGAGGTCTGCTTTAGTTTAGATTCAGCAGGTGTTTGAATGTCTTTCTTCTGAGGTTTATCTAGTGGGGGAGTTTCCTTATTTATGGCATTGGCAGGTGCAGGGACTTTATTTGGTGAGGCCTGTAGTTTCATCATGGGAGTTCCTGGAGGCTCAGAGGCTCCGAGTGCTCTCTGCATCTGACAGTTGAGACACAACCACTCCACCTATAGCAGTGCAAAGAATAAGTCAAATTTAGATCAGTGTTATTGCACAATTGAAAGTATGTTACTTCTAATTTAAGTCTAACAATATATCATTTACAATATGAACCCATTTGTGCCTGCAACTGAAATTTAAATCTTTGGCTTAAGTGTTCTCTGGGCTTGCCTAAGCAGAAATGTGAAAAAGTTTTCAAAATCGGTTACACCATTTTGGCCCAAAAGTGAGTTTTTCTTATACTATATCTAGTATTTGGGCACATGGGACAACTGTTTTTGCAATAGACTCCATTATATTTTGGGAAAAACAGTAGTCCCATGTGCCCAATTATCGTATGACAAGAAAATGGCTGTATCTCAGCAACTACAAGGAGCACAATCAAGTATTTGGTATATATGAACTGATAACAAGATGAATATCAAAGATATGCACACATATGCAGTATAAATAAAATCATATGGAAAACATTTCATAAACACAATGTTTTTTTGTTTTTCCTAATTTTTAAACAATCTTGACTTTGACTACTGATAAAAGTGTGATTTTTCATGTGATCTAAAAATTTCAAAGATGTACTGTTAGATACTTGCCCAAAGTACGTTCGTACCAAATTTCAAGACTTTTGACCAATCAGAGCAAATGTTTTGGTATTTTCCTCATCATACTAAATATAGTCTTTGGGCACAAATGGGTTCATAAAAAAAGCAACAATCATTGTTCAAGTAACTTTTCTGTAATCTAAAGTGCTGTCGTCTCACCTCTTTAACATTTGGCATGGGATTAAATCCACATTGGTTACAGACAGTGTTTTTGCACTCTGTACAGGTGCTGTAGTTGGGAGGATCTTTAGAGCCCACGTTGAGTTCCAGTTTACAGAGAGGACAGGTAGACTGGCCTGCTTTGGAAACACCTGGGGAAGCCGATGCTTTCTTTGGCGGCTCTGATGGAGGTTTGGCCGCTTTCGGCTGTACTGATGGAGAACCTTTGGCCTGCTGGGGTTGTTCTGGTTTCTTGGCAGTGGGGGATTTGGAGTCCTTTGCAGCAGGCATTTTGGGAGAAACTGGTGGTGTGGTTTTGGGCTCGTCTTGAACAGCTGACGTTATCAAAGTTGACGCAGAACTGAAGATGGAAGAACCAAAACCAAACATCTTCCCAGCCACTGCGGGCTTTGCGGCATCGGGTTGACTCTTAGAACCTCCAAAACCAAAGAACCCTCCTGACTCTTGCTGCGTAGCTGCGGCGGCGGTGTTCCCCTGCTTTTGTGGAGTTTGGCTCGTCTGGTCCGGTTGTTTCTGAGGAGCTGTCTTCCGACTCTCCTGAGGTGTTTTCTGACCAGGAGCTGGGCCGGCCTCTTTATGACTGTCTGGTCCTTTTGCAGGTGTAGATACTTTCCTCTGAGGAGAGCCTGGTGCAGAAGTCTTTTGTATTGCAGGCTGGGCTGGAGCAGTTTTTTTCTGAGGTTCAATTCCGCTGGCAGCTCGTTTCACCTGGCAGTTTAGACAAAGCCACTCCTTTCCCTTAAAAAAACACAACAAATAAACAAATTATACATGATTTAGTAATAGCAAATCACCATGAAAGCTCTAAACTAAAAAAAGAAATAGAGAAGTTAGGAGTTGAGGTGTCCTATTCTGACAGGGAAACACACACACATACACACAAAGAATCATGGGATACAGTGAGCAGACTCTGTGGATTGCTCCAAATATTGACTGATGAGGCATATGTAATCTTGATAAACTGCATGATGTGAGAAACACACGACCCAGCTTAGTTCTTGTTTGTGCTTTTGGTAACATCCACTATTTGGCGCAGTATTTAAGATGTTTGTATTTAACTAAATGTGTTTAATAAAATCAACTAATTCTGTCATCACAACAGTGCAAATGTAATCTTAGAAAAAAATAAGCCAAGTGACAGTACTGCCAAAGTTTCAGTGGTTTGCATATCTAAAACACCCACTTTCACAGAAGGATCTCCCCATCCTGATCACCCTGTTTAAAGCCATTACTTTAAGCAGCATCACCAGATCAAGTAGCCTTGGACTGTCCTTGGCGAGGTAGCCTACTAACTGTGCATTGAATTACAGAGTCAAGTGTCAAGTCCTTCGTGCTTCAGTATGCCACGTGCATTTACAATGCATGTGGTATCCCCTACAAGACAATCCCCATGAAGTGAGTATGTCAGTGTTTGTTTTTGAATACAGCTTTTAACCCTCATCCTACCGACTGGGGTCCCCGCAGACCCCAGAGGTCTACTTTTTGTCGTATCTCACAGGTGCTTTATTCTATCATTGCAATTTTTGTCAATCAATTTGTTCCTAATGACTTAATATCATTGTTTTCTGTTTCTGTTTTAATTAGACCTTTTTTAAAAAAGACCAATGTATTGGGGTGCAAGGGGAACCCAGTCAAAAGCACCCAATATCAGCCTATGTTGATGTTCACCATGGGTCCTAATTTTAAGTATGACACACTATCAGGGGGGTAGGGGCACTCTGTCAGTCAATTTGAAGGAGACAGACACAGATGTCCTCATGTGCTAGGTCTATTTTCATTTTATACAACATGCAAATTAACTAACTTTTCTTCAGATGACATTAATTACATAACTAATAATGTTTTGAGAAGAAATAAGTTAGCATTTTGCTATGATGGTTGTTTCTCACAGTAGTTTATTCTTGGGGGCCCCGGGGACCCCAGTCGGTAGTCCTGGTATATTAAATAGGTTGGTAGGATGAGGGTTCAAGTAAGGATCTTGTCTCTCTAAACTCAATAAACAGTATTTAACAGTCAGCGGAAAGGCTGATATACTTTTTTCCAAGAATCGTGAATCAATTCTCTTTAAATTCTATATGTCACCATGCAATAATGGTACCATGATTACCCCCCCCCAAAAAATTGCTATTCACAGCACTTCTTCTTTTTTTTTTTTTTACTTCTGCTGTAAGACTACAGGGAAAGACAGTGACACCTGAGGTGTGTGGAGTTGCTTTTGTATGTGAGTGTAGCCCTCGTCTGCCAGGGTCTGACACATAGCCGTCTCGCTGTGTAGAGACTAGAGGCTCTGTGAGCAGGATATGGAATAAAAATGGCTTCGCAGCTTTGCAACTTTAGTCTGAGGATCGGACACTGACAGCATTCACATGTCTGCCCAGAAAAAACAAAGACAAATACCACTCCGATGTGGACGCAGTTTATATCTACTCGGTGTAACTTATCTGTTCATACGATTTCATGAGAAAAACATATTATATATAATATCTAAAGCTTCTGTCATAAGCTGGAACTTTGTAACCTGAACCTGCCGCCATGTCATCTATTCATGTATTTGAGTTATACGATTAGGGAGTAACACTCAACACAATGAAATGAAGACTACTTAAGCATCCACTCTGAACATTAACAGCTTCAAATAGCTTAATTCACAAGTATCATGAGCGTGCTGCAGTTCTGTATCTAAGCAATGAACACTTTGGAGACATTGAGAAATCCAACAAAAGCAATTAGCTTCCAAATTTATACAATGATATAGTGATGGATATAACTTGTTTTTTTAAATCAAATTTAGAATCCTTCCTTTCCTTCCTCTCTTTCTTCGATTCTTCATTCATTCGGTTGTTAGTTAATTTAATCAATATCACACGCGTCCTACCTCATTGACGTTTGGCATGGGGTTAAATCCACATTGGTTGCAGACGGTGCTTTTGCATTCAGTGCAGGTGTTGTAGTTGGGAGGATCCTTCGAGCCCATATTGAGCACCATCTTACAGAGCGGACAAGTGGATTGACCTCCTTTAGGGACATTGTGGGAGGCCGCTGTGTCTGATGGAGCTTTGTCCACTTTGACCTGTCCCGCTGGATTAGCCTTTCCTTGCTGGGGTTGCTCTTTCTTTTCTTGCGCCGACTTTTGGACGGCAGCTGGTTTGGACTGCATTTTGGGAGAAACTGGCGGTGCCGAGGCTATCAACGTAGATGCAGAACTGAAGATTGAGGAACCAAAACCAAACATCTTCCCAGTCACTGACTCTTCGGGCTTTGCGGCTTCGGTTTTAGCCCCACCAAAGCCAAACAAACCTCCCGACTCCTGCTGGGCGCCGCTTTGCTTGCGTCCGGTTTGATTAGTCTGGTCTGGTTTTTGAGCCCCTGATGCCCTCTGGGTCTCAGGTGTCATTTTCTGAACAGAAGCTGGGCCGGCCTGTTTTTGACTTTCTGGCCCTTTAGCAGCTTCACCCTTGGCTGGCACTTTTGCCGATGCTGACTGCATTTTCTGAGGTGAACCTGGCGCTGACGTCTCTTTTTTGACAGGCGCAGCAGGAGATGGCGTCTGGTTTTGACCAGCAGAAACTTTGCTGGGCGTAGTGGGCTTCTTCATGGAAGGTCCCGGTGGTTCAGAAGCTCCTTGAGCTCTCTGTATCTGGCAGGTAAGACAAAGCCACTCACGTCCCTGTACAAGAAATGAAAGATACAAGCATCTTAGTCGTCATAGTTTATTATTATGGAGGTAGCTATATGTGCAGCATTTGAGTCCAAGACAAATTTCCCTATGGGGACAATAAAGCATATTGTATCGTATCATATCGTATGACAATGGTGACATATTAATGCTCACAAAGTACAAGAAAAAAAACTTGCAGTTCACAGAAATAGAATAAATGTTATAGCTTATAACACTGAATAACTTCCACACCCATTTTGCCATGCCAATGTAATTAATTCGTCGTTAATTTTATCTTAATTTAAAACAGCCTGAGAAAGGTGTTGGATTTTTTTATAATAACTAGTATTATATTATAGATAAGGTGCAGTTTTTAATTGTAAATCTAAATCATATATGCAGTAAAGCTTCATGTTGAATGAACTTTCATCACTTAACACTGCACTTCTACGACTGCACTGAATAGCAAAATAATTTTTAACTGTCAAACAAAGAGAACCAGTAACGATTATTATCATTGTCAATTAATAGTCGATTATTTTCTCGATTAATCGATTAGTTGTTTGGTCTATAAAATGTCAGAAAATGGTGATAAATGTTGATCAGTGTTTCCCAAAGCCCAAGATGACGTCCTCAAATGTCTTGTTTTGTCCAAATCTCAAAGATATTCAGTTTACTGTCACAGAGGAGTAAAGAAACCAGAAAATATTCACATTTAAGACGCTGGAATCAGAGAATTTAGACTTTTTTTCTATAAAAATTACTCAAATCGATTATCAAAATAGTTGGCGGTTAACTTAATAGTTGACAACTAATCGATGAATCGTTGCAGCTCTAAAAGTTACTGTAATGTATACTTTACAGGCATACAATACATGCACATTTGGAATAAAGCACAGTCATAGGAAAATATTAAAGAAATGATGCATAAGCAAAATACGAAGCCACTACTTACATCAGAGTCTGGAGGGCTGAAGCCACACAAGCTGCACACTTCACTTTTACACTGTGTGCAGGTTTTATGGTTCGGTGGCTCCTTGGTGTGCATATTAAGTTCTGTTATGTTACACACCGGGCAAAGGGACTTAGAGACTGTTTTCGACTGAGATCCGGCTTTGGTTGGTCCCGGTGATGAAGACCCTGGTGTCCCAGGTCCCTTAGGGCCCTGAGGCCCAGGCTTAACGGAGGACTGCTGCTGGGGTGTAGTCCTGAAGCCTTGCTGTTGTTGTCCCACCTTAGATGAGCCCTGCTGTTGCTGTGCAACTTTAGGGGAACCCTGCTGCTGCTGCTGTGAAAGTTTAGGTGAGCCCTGTGGTTGTTGTTGTCCGATTCTTGGTGACCCCTGCTGTTGCTGTCCTACTTTAGGTGACCCTTGCTGTGAGCCAACCTTTGTGGACTCTTGCACCCCAGTCTTAGCAGGCCCTTGTTGTTGCATCCCTGTCTTAGGTGGAGCCTGTTGTTGTGATGATGCCTTTGGAGATCCTGGTTGAGCTCCACTCTTAGTCACAGTCTGTTGTTGAGCTCCGGGCTTAGGTGAACCTTGCTGCGGCGGGCCCTTGGATTGATTTTTTTGCTGCTCCCCTTTAAGCTGGCCTTCGGGCTGTGTCCCTGCCTTCGGAGCAGTTTGTTGCCCGCCGGGCTTGTTTGGGGGTCCAGCCTGTCCATTCCCATGCAGCTGTGGTGATCCTTGTTTTGGGAGAGGCTGGCCCTTTTGCATAGGGGGGCCCTGGCCTGATTTTTGGGGTCCCTGTTGCTGTTGAGGGCCCGCTCCTGGCTGCTGTTCTCCAGGTGGCTTCGCCCCCGGCTGGGGAGGTGCTTTCTTATTCTTATCCCCTTCCCCGTCATCTCCAAACAAACCAAACTTATTCACAGCAGAGGACACGGCATTGAGGGGGTTGGCCCCACTAAGGAATTTGGAGGAGAACATAGCAGGGTCTTCGTCCTCCTCCTCCTCTTCCTCTTCGTCCTCCTCCTCCTCTTCGCAGGAGCTGGAATCTACAGGACTGTCGGAGTCAGAGCAGGAGCTGTCTCCTCTCTGTCCTGGCTCTCCTGCAGAGGCCTGGGAGGGGGCTGGAACCGGCGCTGTGGAGAGGGCATCTACAGCCCCACTGCTGCTGCTGCTGCTGCTGCTGCTGCTGCTCCCCGGGCTCTCCTCTGGCTCAGCATCTACATCAGACTTCCTAAATGCACGAGAAACACACAAAGAGGAAGTGTGAGATGACAGAGAACAAGACAAGAGGGAGGGATAATGAAAGAGAGCATTGGAATTTGTGAACCACATTTGCTGTACTGTCTGAACCGATATGCTGTCTGGTCAACAAAATAAAAACCTGCTGCAACAGCGTACTGAAGTATAATGGATGCAGAGGAAACATGATATAACTCATCCACTGACTCACTGCCTAAAGTGGGTTATAGATCCTGTATTTACATATTTAGGGCTGCAACTAACGATTATTTTCATTGTCTATTAATCTATAGATTATTTTCTTGATTAATCGATTAGCTGTTGTGACCGATGCTCACTCGCGTCTACGTAGTGCGAGCACAAGCGCGAGAGCGGGCAACAGGACGTCGACTGTCAGTGACTTAACGGCCACAAGTGTCACTGTTATCAAGCAATTTCTGATTCTTACATGGGGGCGGCAGTAGCTCAGTCTGTGGGGACTTGGTTTGGGAACTAGGCTTACACAGTGTTCGGGCATACACCGATTATATTACGTATCCACCGCACCCACCATCGTTTTGCTTTTTTTTTACAGAAATAAATCCCATTTAGTTCATTTTTGTGTATCATCGCCATGTTATCAATACATAGTGGAAGGACAGACGCTACAAACTGAAAGTGAAAGCGTCTACTCCGTACGTAGTCTCAGCTCAGAGTAGCAGGAGTCAGATTTCACACACACAGGACGAGAGAGTTGACAGACAAGACGATGGCGGAGGACTTGGTGTTGACGCGAAAAGCAAAAGCGCCTATTCGGCAATATTTCAGATTTAAACCCAATGCTATAAAGGAACCATAACGTTAATGAAGTAATCGCCGTGAGGAGGACGGAGTGGTCACAGCCGGTGTGCGCGCTGGAGCAGCGCCGGGAAACCTACAGCCCCGCAGTGAAAGCTGGACCGGAGAGGCCTGACACACAGCCACCCGACGGTAAAGATCAAAGTAAGCGCTCTACACATATCGACCGTCATCTTTTCTTGTAAAATGTCCGGTGTAATCGGTAACACCGGTGTTGTCACAAGTTTATTAACCGGTGGGAAAATGTCCTCTCCCTCACATCCCTACTGCCTAGCATGTGTAATATATATTGATATTGTGGTTTTAGCTGTCAATCACTTTCAGTCTCGTGTGTGTCGCCTCACTGTTTTGACCGATGCTCGCTCGCGTCTACGCAGTGCGAGCAAAAGCGCGAGCAACAGGACGCTGACTGTTGTTGACGTCACGTCCACAGGTGTCACTGTTAACAAGTAATTTCTGATTCTTACATAGAGCCCCTTTAAGAAGCTGAAATCAGAGACTTTTTTTTCTTAAGAAATTACTCAAACCGATTAATCGATTATCAAAATAGTTGTCGAATGAATTTAATAGTTGACAGCTAATCAATTATCGTTGCAGCTCTATATATATTGAGATAGAATTGTAAAATCTAATAACTCCACATACATGATAACATATCATCTTTATCTAAATCCGTAAACTGCACATTTTACAATAGAGGAATTTGCATTTGAATACAGAAACCGCGTCTGTGACACACACACAGCGCTTGATCATAAAATTGACTTCCACCCCGGCTGAAACGCTGATCATTTGCACAGCAGTCGTCGCCTCTATAGGGAGAGAGAGCCATTAATGATTCAGCCTCACTGTGATTTACTCTGTTGCTTTCAGGACCATGGACAGAGCCTGAGCCGCTCTGTTGATCACAGCTGAGCGGACACACACAAACACCTCACACATCCCCTTTCAGCCAGCTATACAATACAATACAGAGCAATGTGCAACACAGGAGGGGGATATATCTCTCTCTCTGCTCTCTCTACTATACAAACACCATTCAAATGACCATGCGAGGTATAGACTCACGGGTTACTTTCTCTGCTGATCGCATCCTCGGGTTTTCCATGTCATTCATCTACCCCCAATGAGAAATCTCATGCAGGACATGTTTTACAGCAGCAGCAAAGGCGAGTAAACAGGAAATCTATCTCTCTCTCTCTCTCTCTGGAGAAACTGCAGGCACATCCGGGTAGAGGCCCATCAAATAACGCATGGAAAGTGATACTTTTACAAAAACTAGAATACAACACAGGTCTGTGAGGAGCAATTATTTCTATAGAACAGCTGGATTTAACGTGAATGCGGTCATCCCGCTGGCAGCAAACGGTTCACACCAGAGGCGGTTCAGTGTGGATGCAATCCGTAGTAGCCTATAATGAAACAGCAGCATGCATTACCGACTACACTAATAACATGTTAGTCCGCAGAGGCTACGAGGTGGTGACCGCTCCGTGCGCACGGGTTAAAAAAAATGATCATCTATATTTGTGTGCCCTTGACCGGGGAGTCTATTCACATGAAAGAAAAGTGTACCGAAATTATTTTAAAAGCAGCCCGAAATAAGCGAGGAAAAGCCCAGCAAAAGCCATGTCATCTCCCGACACACCATCTGCTCTCCGCTACTCCTCCTCTCCTCCCATCCTGCAGCCGAGCATCCTTCACCCTCCACGGTCACAATGTCAAACGCAAAGCGCGGTGCGTTCCAGTGGGAAAGCGAAAGGGGAAACAGTACCTTCATCAAACGGGGAGATATGTCTCCCTATCCTCGCACCGACGCTGCTCGGTTATCCCCCCCCCTGTGTCCGGGACGGTCTGTCTGATCGCCGAGGGATGGAGGGCACAGGGCAGCAGATAGAGAGCGATCCACTCCGCCTCCCGCTCCAGTGCGCAGGCGCCGCGTCTGACAGGTGATCACAATATATATCACGCACGGAAATTGAAATTAAAGGGGACAAGGCGATTTATTACCCCCCCCCCCCTCCCCCCCAGAGTCACGTGTGATCACGCGTGGAAGACCTTAAAGATTTACCCTCCTGCGTGATGGGCTGCACATTTTCTCAGCCACCGCTGACATATTGGAAATGTCACAGTAGTGATCATGAGAAGTAGAGAGGGTTAATGGGATGCTGTGCCATGATATCACATGTATTCAGTTTGCATATAATCGTTTCAAAACACCACAATCGGTGATGTTCACTTGCTTTTTCTATTTCATGTGTATATTGTTTGGACCCAAATGTTTTATCTTTTTGTGTCAATAAAAGTACTAACTAACGAGAGCTGCAACGGTCAATCGATTAATCGATTAGTTGTCAACTATTAAATCACTCGCCAACTATTTTGATAATTAATCGGTTTGAGTAATTTTTTAAGAAAAAAAAAGTAAAAAATCACTGATTCCAGCTTATTAAACGTGAATATTTTCTGGTTGCTTTACTCCTCTGTGACAGTAAACTGAATATCTTTGAGTTGTGGACAAAACAAGCACCCGATTCGACTGTTATCAGGCCATTAAATAGGCATTATCAGTCACTATAAGCACCATAGATGTGGGTCATTAGGGGCCTACTACGCCTACTACGTTGTAAAAGTGAAAGTGAAACTTAAAAGCAACACGTTTTAAAATGTAAAACTGAATGATTTGTTACGTTTTGAACACAAACAAAAAGGCTTCTTTACGTTTAGACAACAAAACTACAACTTCTTTAGGTTTAGGCAATAAAATTACAACTCCTTTAGGTTTAAGCAAAAAAAAAAAACACGGGGTAAAACAGTGTTTTGGGTTAAAATAACTACGAACACAAAGACAACTACACATTGTTGGTTTTACACGGGATGTGAACTCCGGTCTCCTGGGTGAAAACCCTGTGTTTAAGGTTTAGGCACTAAAACTGCAACTTCTTTAGGTTTAGGCAACACAACTACAACTTCTTTAGGTTTAGGCAACAAAAACTACAACTTCTTTAGGTTTAAGCATTAAAAACAGTTAAGTTTAAGGAAAAACATTGCGTTTTGGGTTAAAATAACTAGGAACACAAAGACAACTACTCATTGATGGTTTCACACAGGATGCGAACTCCAGTCACCTGGGTGAAAACCCTGTGTTTTTATGTTTAGGCAATAAAACTACAACTTCTTTAGGTTTAGGCAACAGAACTACAACTTCTTTAGGTTTAAGCAAATAAAAAACACCTATTTAAGTTTAGGGAAAAACATTGTGTTTTGGGTTAAAATAATTATGAACACAAAGACAGCTACACATTGCTGGTTTCACACAGGATGCAAACCCCAGCCTCCTGGCTGAAAATCCTGTGTTTTTTGTCCCATCCATCATCCCTGACCTCCATCCCTCATGTAGATTCAGCCTGTCTATACTACACCGCCTGACTTACGCTTCTGCTCCTGTCATAATTATTACGTTCACTAGAGGTCGCTGTCATGTTCTTTTATACTTTCGGTGATCTACCACTTGAATAGATGATAAAACCTACTAGTGGGTGTAGTAGGACCCTATTGGCCTACATCTATGGGGCTTATAGTGACTAATAACGTCTATTTAATAGCCTGACAACAGTCTAACCGACTGAAACAAGACATTGGAGGACGTCATCTTGGGCTTTGAGAAACACTGATCGACATTTTTTTCCATTTTATAGACCAAACAACTAATCGATTAATCGAGAAAATAATCAACAGATTAATCGACAATGAAAATAATCGTTAGTTGCAGCAGTATTTATGTGCACTGGAAATAAACGATCACATAGGCTAGCAATCATGAGGCAAATTATATTTCATCTGTGGATTGATTGTAGACACCTCTGTCTTGTATTTTCATATTCCAAATACACACAGGTGTGTGTGCAATTGCATCCAGGTCATCTCTCAAAATGAGCTGTGTCCCCTTCATCTTTATGAAAATATCCGTCTGTACCTGATACGATCAAACAATATTGTCACCCAGACACTGATAGATCATATATCTTGCATATCTTAAACACCATCCATCCGTCAACCCTGTCTAAACACGAGCACACAGAGTAACACGACCCATTTCAGCAGAAATCAATACATACTCAGAACTATCATTAAAATTGCCTGATTTCTTTCTCTTTGCCATAGCGAACCTAATTGCTCCATCCATTTAGACTTGCCTCCAGACCTGCTACACCAGGCACAATATGCTGGATATAATCCACACAGCTTCCAGCTTTGGACACCAGTCAATACATTTGTAAAGCAAAATGCATTTTGGACTGGACCTTTCTTCAGTATTCAGCTCCACTGTGCATACACAGTCTAGACATTTCCTCTTGGGCCTGTATTGAAGCTTGTTGCTGTTGGTTGCATTTTAGTTGATAGAATACTTAATGGCGATGTACGTAATAGGAAGTGAACACCCACTGGCACAAAGCACCTCTTCAGTCTGTGTAACCTGTCTTCTTCTTCCTGTGCTGGCCTCCTTATTCTGGCGTTCCTCCCACAAGAGTTTTTTTTTCCACAAAGCAGATGTGATGTGAGGAGACAATCTGGGCAATCTTATCCTGCGCCGCTGTCAGAGTGATAAAAAAAACAAAACTAGCTGGCTTTCTTTCTTTTCTCCTTCCAGCTCAAGGCCAGATGAATAGACATGCTGAGACTTGTGTCCAACCACGAACTGACCACGATCCTTGAAAAGTACTCGTATATCTTAACACAGCTCTGTAGAGCAGTTATTCTCAAAGTGGGGTCCTTGGCTTGGCACTCTGTCAATAATTAGCTATAAATTATAATATTGTGCTGTATCATTAAAAAGTGCATATCTACAGAAGGGACCATTTGCACCAATAAAACAAGCATATTGTGTCCATAGCTCCCACCCACGTTAGCTTTGGGCCAATAGAAACTCGGATATGATTGTGACGCACATCAATAAGTTCTTTATTTTTAAGTTGAACCTCTTACTGACAGTCAGCTTTAGACTGGTAAGTTTACATATCTGGATTTATTAGGACTATGCCAGTCTTGCTACTGTTAATTTTCTGAAAGCTTTTAAGATCAATTATGTGAAATGTAGGCTATAAATGCTGTCAAGTTGAGTCCAAATGCAAGTTGAATAAAATCACCCTCTCTTTAAAGGTACAGTATATAAGTGGTATTAACATTCAATGACATTGCAATTTTCCCCGCTGTGGGACTAATAAAGGATTATCACATTTTATCTTAACATGATTCAAATTGAAATGTGTTTCGGTTTATCACTATGAAACAAGTCTGAAGTACTTACGTTGGCATCTAAGAGTACAAATGGTAGTCAGCATATGCTTAATCAATGTTACGATTAGGAGGGGGTCCTTGAAAAATTTTCTCCCCGGGGTCCCTAGCCCCAAAAAGTAGGAGAACCCCTGCTGTAGAGAGTAAAATTTCTGTTAAAAAAACGTACACAATATGAATAGCACAATATATACCCTTGGGGCTGCAACTAACTATTATTTTGATTGTCAATTACTTTCTCGATTAATTGATTAGTTGTTTGGTCTATAAAATGTCAGAAAATGGTGAAAAAAGCCAATCAGTGTTTTCCAAAGCCTAAGATGACGTCCTCAAATGTCTTGTCTCTCAAACTGATTAATCGATTATCAAAATAGTTGGAGATTAATGCAATAGTTGACAACTAATCAATTAATTAAAATAAGGCATTTGCTTTCTGATCTGTTTTGTATGTGTCGTATAAGCTACTGGGTGTCTAAATTTTAGAGCTGTCCCGAATACCATTTTTGGGGCTTCGACGTTTCAGTGAGAAATATTCGAAGATATTCGAAGTTTTGTGGCGCAGCGCGGCGTAGCGCAGCAGGCTGACATGTTCTTCTGTCTGTCTGTCTCCATCTCCACCGTTTCAGTACCTGGGACAGTGTCACTGCCGCAACTACTGTACACACACACACCTCTACACACAACAAACAGCAATATTCGTCCGAGAATAACTGATAAAAATTAATGTTGAATATGAATAATGTGGGATTATTCCTCCGCCGCACCTCGGAGTCTCACCACACATCCACACACGTATCTCTCTGCTCTCAGAAGGAGGCGGGGTCATGCGTCATCAATGCGTCATCAGTCACACTGCGCATGTGTTATACCCTGTGGTCTTAATGCTCAGGCTGATCGGAATCCTTAAAAAAATTCCTGAATCTCGATCATGAACCGGATCGCCACCAAAATCTAATGGATTGTTCATTGTGCTACACCCCACCCATCCAAAAATTTCATTTCATTCAAATCCATCGCAAACTTTTGGAATAATCCTGCTAACAGATAGACAGACAGACAGACAGACAGAGAGACAAACCAACACCGGTGAAAACAAAACCTCCTTCAAGACCCTTGGCCTTAGCGGAGGTAAAAAGAAGCATTCGAATACTGATTTGAAAGTCGATTACCAGCTTCGAAGCTTTGGAGCATTTGGGCCAGCCCTACTAAATTTCTCTCGGAATCAATAGAGTATCTATCTATCTACACCTTCTGTGAATTGGTGTACAGACCACAATCTGGAGGTTTAGAAAACTTAGAAAGCAACAACTTCTCACCTCTATAGATCACCCTTCTGCCATGAAACAAGCTATGATTATTTACCATTAAAAGGAAAGGATTTGTCTAGAATCTCTGAACGGACACATGCTCCCGCCCACCTCCTCCTACAGTCACATGCAAACCTACACACGACACGACATACAGTAGATGAATTCCTACTCAGTATGTGGTAAGCGTGAGTGAGAAGCGGGGGAAGGATGGAGAGCAAGTGGTGTGTGGGCGTGTGGGAGAGTTACGTCATGCGTGATGTGTGATGAGAGGCAGGATCGCTCTCTCTGTGGAGAGCTCCAGATTTGGCTTCGTTGCAAACACACACAGGAAACATTCATCAGCACAATCTCCATCTGGGGATATACGCTGCTGTAGCTTTGCAGCGGGTTCTTACATGGTCCGGAAATCCTTTAAGTAATCTCAGACTGCTTAAATCTACCTCTTCCTCACAATCTGCTACTTGGAAATCTTTTTGTGGACATAAGAAATGATGATCTTCTTCCTGTTTCTATCAGAATAGAATTTATGTCAATGCAGGCCTAATGTCCTAACAAAACTTGTCACTACTTATTATCTGGTGGGAGATATGGACCACTATATGTCCTGAGAAAAACACATAACGGCTGGTTCTTTGGCCTGCTGTTTTACTAAATCGCACAACAGTAAACAAACAGCTGTCTGAAGATGTGAGTTTGTCATTAATGTTTTTCGTGTTGTTAAACTGCTTTCATCCCGCGCCACAAGTGAGTCGTGTTTGTCAGTCAACAATATTATGTAAGAGTGTAACACAGCAGGCAATCACCAGATGCGGCACCATCATGTTCTTTTCTTTTGATCTCTCCCCGCTTTTCAGTTTAAATGCAATAACTACAATCTCCTCTGTCACCGTGCTTTTCTCTCCCACGCACACTCCCATAACGCCACGCCAGACTTAAATCCTGCGCTCCTCACACACAACAGCTGAAGCATCATTTACTTTAACAGCATCGCTCGTTCGTAGAGACGGAGCCCCAAAATGAATTGCGTGCTCTCGTGTGTATTGAGGAGTGAAGAGAATTCGAGCCGCTCACGGGGAACAATTTGAAAAGGTTGAATATTAAAACACGTTTCACCTGCGGGCTCCTTTTGTCTGGCTTTAACCTGGTGTGTAGTGAGTAAATTCACACGAGGGACTGAGATAAAATTCCCATCAGAGGCCTTTTTAATGTCAATTCCTTTCCACTCAAGCAGATTCCCAAAGGAAACAGACTGAATTCCCAGCTGGAATTTCAAGATTAGCATCAGTCCCTCTGCTTCCTTCTCTGTGGTGTGATTTAGCAGTCCTAATGGAGACACGAAGCCTACAGTCATTTACCACAAGCTTGTATTCTTTATATGTTCACCCCTTCAAGTCACATGATTTCTTCAGTTAAGGTATACAGTTACATATCTAGCATCCACATCATGAAAAAGGTAGGACTAGCATTTGATATAAAGAAGGAAGATAACGAATGAAAGTATTAAAGGTGCTAAATGCGAGATTGGGAGCATTTCTATTGCCTCCGCACGGGGCACTAAAGAGAGACTCACAGGCACTAACATGAACTAAAAGCATGCGTGGCCGACCCGGCTATGTAAACAAAGCACGCGGAAGCTTGGATTACAACATACAGTACACATAGGGAGAGAGACTTCATTTTCTACTCAGGTAGACATTACTCCTCTATATCTTTACATAGCAAATATTTGTTTGCTGCTATATTAATGCAATAGATATTAGGGCTGGGGCGATACACCTATCTCCAGATTCAATACTATCACCATACTTGGGTGCCGATTTGATATGTATTGCGATTTTTAAAGGGGCTATATGTAAGAATCAGAAATTGCTTGTTCACAGCAACACCTGTGGCCGCAATGTCAACGAAAGTCAGCGTCCTGTTGCTCGCGCTCGTGCTCGCGCTACATAGACATGAACGAGCACCGGTCTAAACAGTGAGGCGACACACGTCAGCTAACACACAATATCACTCTATATTTCACCATGTTAGCTGACCAGAGGAGGGTCTCTCCATGAATCAATGCTGGTCCTAGTGTTGGCTTTTCCTCCCGATCCGGAGGGAACGGAGGGAACGGGGGGGGGGGGGGTAGACCGACACCCGGTCGGGACGATAACGTAACTCGCTGCGGAGCCCCGTCACTTCACAAGACACGGGAAACCTCTGTTGGTCTGGAGGAGCGGCAGCATTTATTTCTGCAAAAACGTCCACTGCACATTCACTAGATATTCTCAGAGCTAAACTAACTCTTCTGCAGTGTGCGCGCGTGCACGTGGAGTTGGAGCGAGCCGAGCGAGTGAGAACGAGCGCTGTGTGCAAGCAGGCAGCAGGCAGCAGGAGCAGCGCTGCTGCGCGCTCGTGTACCCACACACGAGCGCGCATGGGATACCGACCCGTTAAGATTTATGCGCGTGATAAGTTACAAATAGTCCCTTTAAGTATTGAGATTCTACAAGTATTGCGATTCAATATTACAATTTATTGCAATTTTTGTTAACTTTTTTAGATAATGGGAAAAAGTTGAATCATACACTTCTAGGGATTTTTACTTTGGAAAATATCTAAACTGATGCAGTAAAAATGTTTGATTTTCAGCATGTATGAAGTCAGAGATGTCCTGAAGTCAAATCTATCAGTAATTGTCAGGAAATATTTATTTTCCAGCAACCCAAAAATCAAAGAATAAAGACATTTCCTTCACAAATTAGTGGTTATTTCTTTTTAATTTATAAGGGACATGTTTTATTCTTCTGGTGAATATAATCCAATCAATCTTATTTCCATAGATGTATTTTGTATAAACAGTTCCCTTTGTTAACACGTTATTTTGAAAACCGGACGTAGTTACACGTGTACACTTCCGCTAACTTCTCCAAGTCCGTCGCTAGCTCTCCTCATCAGCTCCGTTCTCTTTATACATCCATGGTCAGCTCTATTGGGGCCGTTTGGATGCATTTAGTGTCGGCTGCATTTGACCATGGAGAAGCAGCGGCTGACTTGACCGCATGTTACCGCAGTACGATAACGTTTCCTGTGCATGACAGAGTTAGCATGCTGCTTTAGCCATGATGTCTAGCTCTGCTTTTTCTGGCAATGTGTGAAACCCAAAGTGTTTCCATACTTTACTGGATGTGTAGTGTTTACCACTTTGGATTTAACATTTGAGGGTGCAAGTTGTATCCACGCGGCTCCTCCACCGTTTTCTTCTTTCTTGTTTCAGCTCGCTGCGGCCAGTTTTGGTTTTTGACGGATACGGAACGGATATGACGTGACGTTACTCAGACTACAACAATAAAGCGGTAACTTCCTTCAATCTCCGCATAGAATAAAATGAAGCAATTATATCTATTCTGGCATTAAAAAAAACGATTTTGAAACCGTAAAAAAAAAAAAAAGAAATCTCGATACATAGGTAAAATTTTTCCCACCCCTACTGCATATTGTATGGAGCACCTTTAATGATGAGGAGTGTTACGAGTATTACCCTTTCAATGACAGGCCTTAAGGCTTAAGGTCCACAATTGTGTGTGCTTCCAGTTTACTTTTAAATGAAGCACAAATTAACGGTACATACTGCACATGCACAGCTGGAATTGAAAGCTGATCTCCATGAGAAGAAACCTATCCTATTCAAGGTTCAGGTGTCTGAAGCCTATAGGGAGAGAGGTGGGGGAGGTCCTCGATAGGTCAGGTCAATACATCCACAACTACAGGCCTTTCAATACTTTAGTTTGTTCTGCAACTAACCTACAAGTCTTTTGACTGTGGGAGGAAACCTGCTTGCTAATAGGCAACAGCGCACACCATCGATCCACCTTGCTGCCATGGGACAAACCCAGAGTCCATCAATGCCAACTATTAAAGTACTTATTCTTATTCCATTTTCCAATACATGAATACAGACATGAGGGGGCATGTCCCATCCGACAGTTGAACAGGAACCTGTGTGGCTCTCCTCTCTGCAGCATCGCCATCCTGCTGCTCACTCAGGCGTGCGCCATTAGAAAGACATCACATTTAGAGAGCATTTGTATTATTCTCTGCACGGTCGAGCCCGTTCCCAGCACCCACACTTCCATCTTTCTCTCTCCCTCTCTTTCTCTATCTGGCTCTCTCATACACAAACACACTCAAACAAACAGAGCTCAGAGGCAGTACTTATCTCGCTCTCATTTTAATTAAGCCGACACACTGGAGCATAATGCTGCCTTGCAGTTTCTAACTCCCTCGGCTGTAATTCTCATGGATGAGAGTGCAACTTCCACAACAAAAACAACAACAACAACCAACCAATCACTTAAAAATGCCTTTTTTTAAAAGGTTAAGGAACTAGTTTGCTTAAAAAAGACACACCTCTGACGTTGACCCTTGAGGAAGGCAAAGCAGTTTTTCCCCGGCATGGTTTTCTCTGGAGCCGAGCCTGAGCGGTGCGGAGCAGTAACCTGCATGGAGAGGTGTATTGCTGTCCTCTCTAGGTCTCTAGGTTTCTGTGTCTGTGTGTTTGGCAGGGTCACCATGTAATCTATACAGTAACCTGATCACACGCACTTTGCCAGTGTCATTAAATTTACATATCTGCCCCGAGGAGGGGAAAATTTGCACTCACGACACTACTCTCTAGATGGAACCAAAAGACCGGTGGAATGCACCAAAACAACAAATAGAAAATTAAAGATGACAGCAGATAAATTGGTTTTCAAGTATGACATTTAAGACTAGGTATAATCTGTTTCATGTGAGCTAGCATATTGTTTGTATCACATTATTAGCCAATATATGGAGCCATAATATTGGCTTAAAGGAACAGCATGTAGCATTTCAGGGGATCTATTATCAGAAATGGAATATAATGTTCATAACTATGTTTTCATTTCTGTATAATAACCTGAAACTAAGAATCGTTGTGTTTTCGTTAGCTTAGAGTGAGCCCTTCATATCTAAATAGGGAGCGGATCCTCTTCACGTAGTCGGCCATGTTTCTTAAACCAAACACTGGCTCTAGTGAGAACCTTTCGCGTTATTACGTTACCGGAAGGCCACCGTAGCCAACGCATGTGACACTGCGGTAACGTGAGCCACTGAGTGCAAAACCGTGGTACTGCCAGCCGTCATCTGACTTACTGACATTGCTCCTAAAGTAGTGTTATTATGGTAAGGGTGGCGTCTGAGCGAGGCGAATGGCGTTACCACGGTTTTGCACTCGGCGGCACACGTTACCACAGGAAAGGGAGGAGTGAGGGGAGGGGTACTCAGTTGGTTGAAATCTGCAACGACACCACAAGATGCCGCCAATTCCTACACACTGTACCTTTAATAATAATTATATAATATGTAATAATAATAATGAAAAATAAAGTTGATTCATCATGCGTCTCTGAACACCTGGTTGTTCACTGACTGATTCAAGCCAGCACTTTGTCACACATTATAAACGTTCCAACAATGTAATGGGACTGACTGATAACTTGATTGTGTTAAAATGGGCATGATACGCAGGTAGAGTTACCCAGCCTTGGCAGTCTGCTGTGTGTCACTACGGATCATGGTTTGTGCTTTTGCCTTCCTCACTCCGCATCACGCCAGAACACTGCAGAAGTCTCTAAAGCCAACCGGTCTTTTCTAGCTGTCAAGTGACCACTGCTATCTGCCATACTAAAAATACTCTTAAAGGAACAGCGTCCACGAGGCATCAGCACTCCCTTATCGCCACTTCCCCCTATTCTTATCTCTCTTTTCCCACCAGCCCCTCCCTCGGCTGCCATGTCATGGGAGAATTCTACAGATAACACGGTTCACGCCCCCAAATCCTACAAATCAGTGAGCAGGAAATCACTGCTGATCAGAGTCAGACCGGCAAAGGAGAGAGGAGTGGGAGGGAATGAAAATGAGAGTGGAAAAAAGTGGGGAGGATAAAAATACATCTGATAGTGGAAATGAGGACACTAAATTGATAAATACCATAAAGATAAGAAACGAAACGTCATTGGCAGATGTGAGGACAGGACTGGAGTTCAGAAGGAGTTGCTCTAAATAGAAAAAGGAAGGAAGATGCTGCTATAATGTAAGCCTTTATTGGAACTGGCAAAGGCCTCGAGTTAGAAGTCTTTCTTGCATCAGACATATCTTGTTGCCATTAATAATCTCTAATATTAAAAGGCAATGGAAAGTGCACACATCTGTATTATGTTCTCAAAAATGCTTCACTTATAATTGCAGAGTGGACAAGCCGTTGAAATCCAAATTACAGCCATGTGACAGAAAATGTATTCACTACTACCGCCACTGAAAAGATTAAAAAAAAATGTTGGTAGATATATTGCCGTTTGGTAAACGGTGTTGTTTGCTGTTTCTGCAGGGAGATGGACATCTGAATGTTTGCAGAGGTGCTGTGATAAGGTCTAGACTGCAGGCTGTATATAATTGAAGAGGTGTAAAAGAAGATGGGGTTTTAGACTACCTCAGGACTCCTGCCTCCAGTGTACAGTGTCAGAGGCAAACCTCGCTCAGTTAACAGGCAGGTACTGTACCCATAGTGCATATTTTCCTTTCCAAGAAAACTAAAATGATTCAATAGCATTGAAACAAAAGGTTTACAGGAGTGCACTTTTCAAATAGTTGCATTTCTATTTCTGTGCGAGGAGTGATGTCTGAAACAATTAATTTCGGCTTTCCATCATATCTGAAAGTGTTCGCACCTCTCAAGTCCATTTAGAATTTATTGTACAAACCGCACATACCTTACATGACCGCTACCCCCTTTTTTTAATGTAAACTATAGTGCTTTTGATTTGTATTTACCACTTTTGGCTTTCAAACATTTCACAACTGCATGAAAAACAACAAGCAAAGGCTTGCAACAAGCTTTACTCTGTCAAAATGAGCACCGTGTCTGATTGTTTTGTTGTTACCCTCTCTATGCTAAACTATGCTAATGCAGTTATAAGTGCACATCTATTTGAAAAGTCTGCACTGCAGTGCCACCCAGAGAAAAAACCCAACAACAATCAAGCCTCTAAAAAGGTTTATAATAAGTGGGTTCAAACATTCAGAAATACTGGTGTGATCCTCTAAATGTGGAACTAGTTGAATATGAATGAATGGACGAGTGCACTTGTAGCTGCTCGGTTTTCTAGGCATCCTTGTCTTTGACTCTCTCCTAGTATTCCTCTCTTTACTACTTGAAAGCTACTGGTGAAAGAGAGAAGATGACCTTGCATGTGTGCGTGAGCGTGTGTCCCAATGATTTCTAAGATGGAGATCATGGAGAATAAGAGGCATCGCTTTCTGGTGTGCTTTTCATCGGCGGTTATGTGGTGTACTCTAATATCACCTTCACTGGCACCTGCTTGGCATAAGACTGTGAAACAGCAGAGAAACTGTACCACCTGCTGTGTGTGTGTGTGTGTGTGTGTGTGTGTGTGTGTGTGTGTGTGTACTTATGTGTATGCCTGTGTGTGTGTCTGTGTATGTGATTGAGTATGCACACTGTACTCAACCTGCCCAGGGAGAGGATCCATTCTCTCATCAAATATTCACCAGCAACCACAGGCTCCCAGCTGCCTGCTGCTGTAATGCACACACATTGCCGTGTTATTGGTTCCTGATGTATTCGCTGGAAAAAAGTGACCCATAAAATGTTTCAACAGTCCATTATGAGGATCATTTTTCAAGTTTATGCAGCTCAGCTTTAAGTGTAACTGCTATACACCTACACCTGGATACAGCAAATCTCCTACTTGAATGCAAGCTGGCTGGTTTCGCTAGATTGTGAGTAAAAAGTCATGCGCTTCCGGAGTATCTCGCAGCTGTTTGTATAATACCCCACCCCAGTGTGCATGCCATGTTTGTCTATCAACGTAGTAGCAATATTGATCAACACTATCTAATAAAACCAAGGTTGATGTAAGATGTATGAAGAGTTTGATTGACAGACCTATAACTAGTTACCTCGAGGGATCACATATCACACAAAAATCCATCTTGTCATGCTTCGAGGATGCGTTTGTGTCCAGTAAGCCAGACCATGGGCCAATCAGCATCCTGCGAGGAGCTACTGGCAGCTACGGGCGTGGCTTAGGTGTGTGTGACGTGACACAGATGGTGCCTTCAAATGGGGTCGTGTTTACCGTGTTCACGAGAAGCGTCCATACGAACGCCCCCCCTCTTGTGGTATTCACGACCTCGTAAGTGGAAAGTCTCTGAAAGCTCAGAGTTCACGAGTTGTGACGTGTTTGTTGACGTTCTCAGAAATGGCGGAGGCCATGGAAGTTCATTTTTCGGTGCATAATAAGTTAATATATCGTAATTTTAGTCCCCTGGAGATATTAAAAAAATCTTTTGATGACATGACCATTAAGACCATCGTCAACAACACAAACAAGAACGCAGAAAAAAACTTTGTAAGTGTGAAAAAATTTGAATGGATGGACGTCACTCCAGTGGAGTTTTTCAAATTCCTGGGATTGCTGGTATACATGGGAATCCTCAATTTACCAAAACTCAGAGACATGTGGAGGGTAAAAAGCATCTTTCATGTCTCATTTCCATGTACAGTGATGTCAAGAAACAGACTTGTGGCCATTTCATGGGATTTGCACGAGTGACCCAGCAAAGGATCTGGCAAATGACAGAAAAACGGCACAGAAGAATACGATCACCTGCACAGAGTCAATCCTCTGTATGACCAAATTTGAAATGCCTGCAAATCTGTGTACCATCCTTATCAAAACCTGTCGGTGGATGAAAGGATGGTTGCAACAAAAGGCCAAAATCGGACTGAAACAGTATCTGAAGCTCAAGCCATCGAAGTGGGGGTATCAAGCTCTTTGTTTTGGCAGACTCAAATGGATACACCGTTGACTTCAAAATCAAAAACTTAAAAAAAGTCCCCTCGAAAAGGACTAGTTTGATGCTGTGCTGTCACTGGTGAAAAGGATTACCTGGGTTCTGGTTACCATATATACTATGACAACTTCTACACCAGTGCAGCCCCTTTCACACACCTGAGTGGGCTGGGCTCTGGAGCGTGTGGTACCTATCGTGAAGGAAGATTGGGGACCCCAACAACAAAAGAAAATGCTATCACCAAGATTTCCTCCAGGGGTTCAATAAGGTGGATAAGAGATGGCAAACGTCTCTTTGTCAAGTGGATGGACACATGGGAGGTGTTAGTGTGTTCCACTATTCACACATGGTACTCTGGGGAAACCATCATCAGAGGCAGGAGGACCAACGATGGTGGATATGAGAGGAGCACCATCCCAAGACCTACCCCTATCGGAGAGTACAATAAGTACATGGGAGGTGTGGCGACGTCTGACAAGCTCCTGGGATTTTACTCCACAAAACCATGACATGGTACAAACCCTGTCTCACCACTTTTTGGAGTACAAACAGCTACATTCTCCACAAGGAAATGCTCCCACGAAGCACCAGGATTTCCAGGAGTTATCGCAGCTCAGCTCATGGGAGTGCCACTGAACTTGTCTCCAGGGGAGAGGTAGTATGACCACACATCCATTGCAATCGCTCCAACAAAGGACCAGGCCATAAAGGGGACTGCAGGACACAGAAAGTGCACAATCTGCTAGAGAAACGCTCACACTGTGTGTGATTGAGGACAGAAACTACAATGATGCATATGGTGTTTAGAGATATCCATTGGCAGGTGAAAAAAAGACAATTTCTGGCAAAAAAACACCCATGGATGTGATCCAAAAGAACGGGCATTACTCATAAACTGAAGAAGCCAGAATCTTCAAAACACTTCTAGCACAATCCCAAGACATGTATGCAACTTTCTATGTTGCGTTTTTGTTTCGATATAATTTGCAGCAAAAAAGTTTGCAGCACTGTTTTTAATAAAATAAATGAAAATTTAAGGTCCGTTCTTTTTGTTGGTTTTTCGTTTTAAGGGCTAATATACCCTATTATAGCGTACATACAATTTTATTGAGTGACATATCAAAGTTCTTTGGATGTGAAAACTTGATGATGCTGTAAAAAAATGACAACTTTATAAGGCAAAAACACAGAGGTTGGAAAGGTCTTAATGTGGGTCTCATCAGATGCTGGTTTTATTCCCTTTGTGTAGACTGTGGCAACAGTACAAGCTGGTACGTGTACTGTACTTCTTCTATCCTGGCTGCAGTTGTCTTCTCTATTATACCACATGTCTGTACTAGGGTTTTTGCCGACAGACGAGCTCGGGGATCGACGATGGTCAGAGCCATCGTCAATAGCTGATGCCTTTGCCAATGTCAAGAAGAAATTTGGCTCATTTTCCCATTATGTATTAAATTATTATTATTAGTAGTAGTATTAGTAGTAAATTAATCCCCGCTAGTGAATGGAGCGGAGGAGAGATTTAGGGCTGTACCGAATAGTTTGAAGCTTCAAAGCTTCATTCATAACGTTGACATTCATGCAATGTCACTCTCTAACACACAGAGCGAGCGACATGGCGCGGTCCTCCTCTCTGTAATTGTCTCATTTCAAAAGTCAAAATGTATTGAAAAAAGATAAATGTAATCATTTCCAAAATTCACAAGATGGGTTTATCTAACGAAATATTCTGCTTCAATGTCTATTTGTTGCCACACACACACACACACACACACTCAGGTATGTTTAACCCCACAGTCTCCATATCCACTTCAACATAGCCTATGTAGGGAATCGGCAAAGAGTTTGCTGCAGTGAACCGGAGCCACTTGGCTGGCATCCTCCTCGTTCCCTAGTAGGTTCGCTGTCTGAGGAAAGACTCAGACACTGTGCTAACCTGGCTCCCTGTATCTAACAGGCACTTAACGGGAGTCTTAGAGCCTTTAGTCTCACTTCGGATTGCCAGGCTCTCGGCCTCCGAGGTAGCTAGTTTTCCTGAAGAGATGGTGTTAGCAGGCTGGCTGCGCTGTGTACACTCCCTTGCAATATGTTCCACTCCTTTACATTTGAAGCAAATTGGCTCCCCATCCTCTGTAACCCTCTCCCCTGATACTGTCACACACTACCTGCCTGCTCTTAGCAACCTTAGTGTTACAGGGCTTGTCTTCAAGGGACAAGACAATGAACTCTTCACGTACCTCTGGCCTTAATTACACAATCTACCTCCTCAATAAACTTATCAACTGAGCGACCATCCTTGGCTGGATCCCCACTAAAGGTCTGGATCTGGCGCTCTCTAGGCACATAAACATATGACCTATTTGACTCCTGTATTTAAAGAGTCGATAGCTTCCGTGGCTTTATCGCGTTTCTCACTCAGTTCAGAAAGCTTTGTTTGCAAATGTTCAATAGCATCAGTCTCTTCTTCGGGGCTCTGCTCGTCTCTGAAATGGTGAAATGTCTCGGTGCAAACTTAGCTCAACTCCACACACTTGAAAGCCTGCAGGCCGGGGTAGGGGTGATGGTTGCGTCTTCCTCTCCTGGAGCGATCTTCTCCCTCCACTTGCTCCGTGTCGTCCGGATCTCAGCAGCCTGGTCACTGGTTCTCCACAGCAACTCCAGGCAGGCATCATCATCTTGGATCTGCTTCAGCTCCGGGACCGCACATTACCGCTACAGTTATTCATGCACTTCACTAATCTAGTCTAATCTAATCTACTCCAGCTAATTTCCAAATGATCAGAAAACTCCACATAATAGAGACCCCACTCCTGGTACCAAAATGAGTCGGCAGGGGAAATTTGAATGACACCAGACACAAAGCTATATTCATGGATCTTTATTTCGACTAATCACAATGGGAGAGTCGTAATAAATTAATTTGGAATAATCCATTTGTGTTAGATTTAACAAGGAAGTCTCACTTTAAAGTGTAACTCTCTATTCCAATGTCCAAATATTTCACAAATATTGGTTACTAACATATGAAGTGCATTAACCAACCTAATAGAAGTGACTTGAATCCCAGGCTAACTTAAAGTGCCTTAAAACTGTACACAGTATATTAGTCATTGCATAAACAACTGTAGTGGTAGCTCTTCTGTAATACAAAAATAAAACAAATAAAACCACATACAGTTAATTCTGATAGAACATTAAACATTTGCTGCATTAATATCAAGTGAAATGGTGCAGTAGTATCTCTCAATATACTCACTACATGCTATCTTTGGCATTCATCAACCCCATACAGCACTACACAAAGAAAATATACATTATTTTCAGTAACATGTACACACATTAAATGTTCTCGAACATGAATGATAACTAAATATATCAATGCAAGATGAACTTACAATGCTTTCACAAAGTATTAGCCTTGCAGTCCTCTCATGAATACTCAGCAGGTGGATACATCTGGGACTAACGAGCTAAATCACCATTCAGCAGCAAACATTACATTTTCTGACTTCCTGGTGTTCATATTTCGACCGTTTTGTATTACAACCTTACAACCTTACAACACCACAGGTTAGTAGCTCCAAAAGAGGACTCTTCACTTCCTGTTTTCCTGTTCACGTTCACGTTCACGTCCGTTCACGACTTCCCGTTTAATTCCTCCGGGAGCGCTTCCCAATACATCCATGGCGCCTCCCAAATTGGTCGTGGCTAGAAGGAAACCCGCAAATTGCTAAACTATGGTGATTTGCCGTTTATGGTTATGATAGGTCGTCGCGTAGCAGCGAGTCTCGCGAGAGTTTGTTTGCAAGGTTTTGATTTTTTTCGCAATTTACTGGTTACCTTCTAGACACGACCTCTCAATTTGGGGATACCAGAAAAGACACAGTGCCATCTAGTGGCTTTAGTGCAAACATCATATAATTAGAAGAAGAAGAAGAACAACAACAACAACAACAATAATAATCATAATCATAATCATAATAATCACAATAATAACAATACATAAACAAATACATAAATAACTAAAAAAATAAATTTAGATATCACATTTTCCACTAGGCTACTGATATGACTCAAAAGTGAATTTATAATTATTAATGCCTAGAACTCCATAAGCAAAAATGGAAACTTGACAGAATAGATACACAGGCACAGGTAGCCTAACATGCTTGGGGTATTACAATGAAAGCAGAAATGTGAATAACATTAATGATGATAATGATGATGCTTACTATATGTTGCATAACCTCGTACATGAACAATACAGACAATAATCATGCCTAAGTGTACCAAACATACCGTAGATCACATCCTATATTCTAAAATTATAAATACAGTATTTTAGAATAGTCAAACATATTCTCTCAAAATAAATGAGTATAGTATTGTAATACCGACAGAACATAGAAAAGCATGCCCTCCTTTACAGATACTGAGCCATAATTCATAATTCATTTCAGACAGAAAAACAGGCAGCCCCACTGAAAGTCTGTTTTTTTTCAATGTCAAAGAAGTCTGTAATAATAGGCCACAGATACAGATACACTGTACAGTACCATTATAATAGTAATATTCCAGTGGGGGAATTCATTTCATAGCTGACTTGTTTCATGTTATCATGAAATGCTATCAGCTCATTCTGGTGCTGCAAATACAAGTGCTTTGGTTTAGGGACAGTGTGAGAAATTAATTCAAGCAAATCTCCAACACACTTTAACACATACAAGTATAACCAATTTGCAAGGATATTATATGCAAATATGAATATTTGATAAAGTCTTTTTATGCGTTGTTGATGCATTTTCTTTTATATTCTACTGTAGAGCTCTATGTAGCAAGAACTGGTGAAGCTGAGAGTTAATCAGTGATGTATTACATTTGAGACAAATCTAATTTAATCACGTACAAAGTATAAGTGCTACAAGAAGCTTTGAAGAATGTTTCCGAAAATGTCATAAGGGGTGGACAATCTGCTTAATACTTTTAATTAGATCACTCATATAAATCCTTACTTTTTCTGTGGAAGCAGCGTCTGTACCTTGCAGCAGTGTCTCTTAATGCAGCTTTGGTGATTCAGCGTTGGGTAAAATCTTTGAATTCCTACTGTATGACTAAGCTATTTGTCATTTAGAAGAATAATTCAGGGATTATATCACAGAAAAGAAATGAGTGTTTGTGGTGCAGTTGACTCATTTCATGCGATTTTTACTTTATAATCAATTTGGATTTTCTCGTTTTGTTTTATAAAGAATGACCTTTTTGAGGACAGACGGTCAGATGCAGTGTATAAACATCTTTGATATTGTCTACCGCTTTCTCACGGTTAGTTATGTTTATTGACTTTGAAAAAAGATTCAGTAGAGAGACACAGAGAAAGAGAGAATATCAAGGTTGGCATACTGATTAGACGATTAGAGCAGCTCAGTCAACACCTAAATCACTCCAGTGGAAGGTTGCCTGCAATATATGCTTACTTAATCACATACAAGGCCTTTAATATTCAATACATGCATTTCTTCAGCTATACAAATCTTTTGGGATTTAAAGCTAAAGAGGAATTCCTGCTATTACTCTGCATGCCTCAAGCATTCACATGTCATATCTCTGTCTTTACAGTCAAGCTTAGCAAGTGATCCTCGCCACAGTATCCTATGTGTATTGTGGTCTGTCCTTTTGTGTACAACGCTACACTTTCTGATTATTGTAAAGTCAATATGGTGTGTTGATTGACGGCTCGTGCTGCTTGTTGTTTTACAGCCTTGGCCAGCTGTTGGGGCTGCCACGGTGCAGAGGTCAGAGTGATGTAATGAGGGAGATGTGGGGATAAAGAGATGGATTAGAGCAGAGAGCAACCCCCGCAGGGACACGGATGTAGTGATTACTCCCAGATTAATGACACAGCATTCACTGCGTCACACGCCCGTGGCATGTGCGTTACTGTCACTGAACATAATGTATTTTAATGCATGCAGACACGCGCCCAACAAAGTTGCACAGAGGTTTTATATTCAGATATTCTGCTGGATGTGTTCCAATGTGATTTTTTAGCTGTGCTAAACAGCATTACTAATTTATACCTGTCTGACATCTTCACCGTTGTTTTTTGGCATCTGTGCTTCTTACTTGCATCAGGCACCTGTCCCACTTCTCTTGGCAGACTTAAAGTTCAGGTTGCCAGATCAGGCAGCAGTATAATTCAAAGACTTGTTGGTCCCTAGAGAGGCAAAGCCCCAAGGTGGGGAGAGCACAGAGCTTCACATCACACTCTTCCTCCCCACGGGTACACGTTCCTCTATTTTCTCTTTCCTTTTCCTTTTCACTACTTCGCTCACTTCACACTTTCTCTCTCGCTGCCTGCTCTGCTTTCCCTCCTCGGCTCTGAGCAGCAGTAGGAAAAAGCCAGATGATCTACGCTTCCCATCTTTCTCATTCCCTCGGCTGTCCTCTCTGGGGTGATGCTGCGGGAAACATCACAGTATTATAGGTGGTAGGCATCTTTTATACATACAAAGTCCTCCCAAGAATCATAGAGAGGCACACACACACACACACACACACACACACACACACACATGCAGCCTAGTGAATCATGTTGAATGAATGGATTGAATTTTTATTAGGCTGCATGTTGTATATGCTTTTGGAAGCCATATGTGGGAGAAAAAACAAAGATAATGGACACAAATAAATGAATAAGTTATAGTTGTCAATCGTTAAAAATATCGCATGATCGTCCATAGTAAATCGCGATTAATCGCAAATTAATTGCACATTTTTTATCTGATCAAAATTGGTCAGGTATTTAATACTCTTATCAACATGGGAGTGGGCAAATATGCTTGCTTTATGCAAATGTATGTATATATTTATTATTGGAAATCATTAACAACACAAAACAATGACAAATATTGTCCAGAAACCCTCACAGGTACTGCATTTAGCATAAAAAATATGCTCAAATCATAACATGGCAAACTGCAGCCCAACAGGCAACAACAGCTGTCAGTGTGTCAGTGTGCTGACTTGACTATGACTTGCCCCAAACTGCATGTGATTATCATAAAGTGGGCATGTCTGTAAAGGGGAGACTCGTGGGTACCCATAGAACCCATTTTCATTCACATATCTTGAGGTCAAAGGTCAAGGGACCCCTTTGAAAATGGCCATGCCAGTTTTTCCTCGACAAAATTTTGTTAAGTTTGGAGCGTTATTTAGCCTCCTTCCCAACAAGCTAGTATGACATGGGTAGTACCAATGCATTCATCAGGTTTTCTAGTTTCATATGATACCAGTATCTTCACTCTAGCTTTAAACTGAGCCCGCTACAACCTAAAAATCACAAGTTGCATTAATGCGTTAAAGAAATGAGTGGCATTAAAACAAATTTGCTTAAAACGTATTATTACCGCGTTAACTTTGACAGCTCTAGAATGAATACAAAATTAGGTTTTGCAGGGGTCAGTGCAACCTCTCCTGGTGCTGGTTATTTAACTGCTGAGGGGGGCTACTGTATGTCAGAGACAGCTGTGTCAGCGAGATAACACATAGTACATGTTGACACGCTGCTTGTGTGTACAGCGTGTTCCATGTCTATATTATTTCAGATGTCATCATATCTATTGGTGACAAATATGCACCTTACTTCAAAACTGGCGTCTCTTTTGTCCTAACCTGATACGCAGGGCGAGCTGCTGCCTGTGCCTGTGCCTCCACTGATAGTAGTTTCCCTTTGCTTATCGGATCACTTATCAACGTATTTGATGTTTAACCTTCACTTTTTGCACCTATGTACTGGGGACATTTGGAGATAAAAACAACAGCTTGTTAAGTCTGGACACATGCTAAAAGTGATTATAAAATGGCCAAAGATTGGAGCAAATCCAACAAGGTGAGTCTTTTGGAAATATTAAAGGCACCGCGGTGCGACAGAACGCTTTAATAAGAACCTAAATGAAGGCTGAGCGAGTAAATCCAGGATATGAACAGCAATTTATTTCTCAGAGGCTTTAATCTGCAGTTTACAGGTCAGGATGAAAGAGAGTTTATGAAGTGAATGGTATGAAAGCGAGAGACGTTGGTGGAGTGCTTAAGACGTGTGAGGTTAGCCTTGTATATCATTGATAACACTAAATCAAAGAGAGAGAGAGAAAGACAAGGCTTGTATGCAAACATAAGAACACGTACACATACAATATCCTGCACACACCGACAGCATGTTGAGTGTGACTGGCTGCAGAGGCTCGTTTACCGTTTGTCCTCCAATGTTCATTTTCCCTGCCTCATAACCTCTCCTTCCCTCTCTGACATTTTCCCTTGTAATAAAGCGTTCTGGTGCATTGGTTCCTGATAGAAGCAGCACTGCGTGGGGACAACAAAGGCGGCAGGAAAAAAAGGAGAGGGATGCCAGTAGAGGAAAAGGATAAGCACGGTCATCTTCACACAGGGACAGGAACATGTACAGCAGCCTATTTATTGTAATGGCCTTTGACCTTTTAATCCCTCTGTAGATCAATGAATGGATTTACAGCATTTCATTGCATCAAATTGACCTCTTGAACCTTGAAATGTCTAGAAGAAAATATGTGCAGCTCCAGCTTCATCTCTATTTCTGCATCTGTTCCCAAATGGCATCCATCTGTGGGGTCAAAAGCTACATCCAGCAGGCGAATGCCAGCTTCAGTCCCAGAAGAAAAGAAAGCACTTTAAAGCTTAACTAAGAGGACCGGTCTCCAACATTACAGTGGGATCTATTAGTGGCTACAGGGACCACTGGCTAGAGGGGACCCAGGGGCCGGAGCTACAGTTAAAACTTGACAGAGAGGGAGGGAGAGAGCTTTGATGAGGAGGGGAGCTGAACTGGTTCAGAGCCTGTTGCTATGGTAGCCATGTGGAATAAATCAGCAGCATGAATCCCGCTCTAAAATGCCTTCAGCACCCCACCGACTCAGGTAGACCCCGACAGAATGTGAATGAGTAGGGTGTCCTAGTGTGCAGCTCACTATGAGAAAAAAAACATCACAACCAGTCCTTACTGGTTGATTAGATTTTGTATTTCACCAGCATACGGCACAATACTAGTAAACAAAGCAACTTCGTTAATATCATGTTTACAGTTCTTGCCCAATCAAATAAAAATATAGCATTACATAATTATGAAAATGTCGCCTCACAACAACAGGGTCGCAGGTTCAAACCCGGCCTGTTTGGAGTTTACATGTTACATATTCTCCCCGTGTTAGCGTGGATTTTCTCCGGCTTCCTCTCACAGTCCAAAGACATGCAGGTTCATTGTTGACTCTAAACTGTCCGTAGGTGTGAATGTGAGCGTGAATGTTGTCTGTCTCTATGTGTGATAGTCTGGCGACCTGTCCAGAGTTTACCCCGCCTTAGCCAAATGTCAGCTGGGATCGACTCCAGCCCCCCCCGCGACCCTGAACAGAATAAGCGGTTACAGATAATGAATGAATGAATGTTTTAAAGGTACAGTTTGTGTAACATCTGACGGCATCTAGTGGTGAAGTTGCAGATTGCATCCTCTCTCGTGTGCCGAGCGTGTAGAAGAACTACGGTGACCGACGTGAAAACGTGAATGACCCTCTCTAGAGTTGTTGTAAGAGCAGCGTATGATTAGAGTCAGAGTGTACGAGGGAAGTTAGCGGTGAAGCAAGAGAGAGAGAGCGGCGGCGAATGCGTGTGATGTGTGAATGTGAGCGAACAAGTGAGCTAGTGGAGCAGCAGACAGTTAGGTCTGAGAATATCAAGTGAATGTATAGAGGATGTTGCAGTTTGTGCTGAAATAAATGCTGCAGCTCCTCAAGACCTTCGTCGCCGCTAGCTCTCTGATGTCGGGTTGATGCGTCCCCAGCTCAACAGAGGTTTCGCGTGTTTTGTTTCCCGGCGGCTGAGTGGAATGACGGGGGTAAACTCCGGAGCGAGTAACGTTATCGACTCCGGCCCAAGCAGGAAAAGTTAACACAGTGGTTTGTCCGTTCTGGGCTACTGTAGAAACATGGCGGCCGGCTCCGTGACGAGAGAACCTGCTCCGTATGTAGATATAAACGGCTCACTCTAAGGTAACGAAAACACAACAATTCTTATTTTCAGGTGATTTTACACTAAAGAAAACATAGTTATTAATATTATATTCCATTTCTGCCAATAGATCCCGTTAAATGATACACACTGGTCCTTTAATCTAAGTGGCTACTGCTCTCTACCTCCTTCTTTCCGCTTCATTGGCTCAATCTCTCATTTGTCTCTGTGTGTGTGTGTGTGTGTGTGTGTGTGTGTGTGTGTGTGTGTGTGTGTGTGTGGACATGGACCGACTACACTTTGTCATTATTGATGGCTGAACCACAGAGGTGACACCAGGGAAGGATGGTCCATCTTTCTTTAATGGCAGGTATTTATAAGGGGTATAGCAGATACAACATTTTCCATCTAAGTCAAAGCTCCCAGTTGAAGAATATTCAAGGAGAACGGTGAGTGACGCTATGAGGCCTCGACAGAGACCAAGCGATTTGTTTTTACCCAGTATGAAAACAACAAGGTCGAAACTCTAAAGTGACAAAATTAAGAGATAAATAAGGCACGACATGGAATTAGCACAACCACTACAATGCATTTCAGATTGTTAGATGTTCCTGTCATCTCAGGATTAACTGAATATTCATGAGGCTGACTCATCAGTTTTGCTAATGGCATGCTTGCATGGTCACCCTAACAATTAGTTGTCTTTTATTTTTTTCTTCTTCTGAAGGGAATGTGGTGTTCTACATTGCTGTTTTTGCGGTGGTAATTGTGAATCACATCTGCAACATCACAGACGAACAAAAGGCGGGAAATGTAGGGGGAGGAAGGGCTGACAGAGGGAGAACAAATAACAGAGAGAGAGAGAGAGAGAGAGAGAGAGAGAGAGAGAGAGAGAGAGAGAGAGAGAGAGAGAGAGAGAGAGAGAGAGAGAGAGAGAGAGAGAGAGAGAGAGAGAGAGAGAGAGAGAGAGAGAGAGAGAGAGAGAGAGAGAGAGAGAGAGAGAGAGAGAGAGAGAGAGAGAGAGAGAGAGAGAGAGAGAGAGAGAGAGAGAGAGAGAGAGAGAGAGTAGGAGGGCTTTTTGAATACACAGTTACCAGATGTGCACACAAAGACCACCCTGGATTTTAGATAAATACAATACACACAATACTGTTGGTACATTTGATCATCTGATGTAAATGTAGCCACTTACAATAACAATAATAGGACCATTTTCATCTACTGTACCAGTTTTCACAAGTGCTTAAATAGTAAATATTTCCATTGAGGGCATAATTATAATTAAAACATGCCTCAAATACCCATAATAGTGGCATTGCAACATCTTAACTGTATGCATTGTGGCCATTATAACCACACACACTCACACCACAGCCATGAACATATTATAATCAAATTATCATAAAGCTCAAGGCATTTTGCACTGTACAAAAACAACAACACTATATTTTCCAGTTTATGACATCTAAAAACAACTACAAAGTAGAGAACAAGAAAATAAGTTATCATAGTACCAAAAAAAAGATTAGAAGGCCGTTACCTTTAACATAGTTTTCTCTCATAGTAGATACAGTAAGTCATGTATTGAGCCGTTGGATGAGAGGCGGGGTTTAGTGTAGCAGTCTCTGTGTGCGTTTGGATTGACGGCTGGGTTGGGCTGGGTCAGTCCACAGGAGCTTAAATATTATATTCTGTCTCTTCAGATCAGAGGCAACATCGCTAAATCAGTCGTCCGTCTCCTCCCGGGGACGTTTATAGTACTCACCCAGGGTCTGCACCACGTAATCAGTTCATACCACTCAAAAAAGAAGAAAAGGAAAATGCTTTTTAAAATAAGTGGAAACATCACAGTCAAACTACTGAGTGATAAATGAAGGCAGCTCCGACAGCCTGCTGCAGTCCTGTTGTTTTTCTGTTAATGCCTCTTGTTGAAAGCAAAGTGAAAACCTTTTACATGGTGCAAACACAGAGTGACCTTTAGAGTGTGTGTGTGTGTGTGTGTATTTGTGTGTGTGTGAGAGTGTGTGTGTGTGTGCGTGCAGTCAATCTCTGTTCTCCTCAGGTGTCCAAGGTGTGCCTGGGCGCTCGGTGGGAGTTCTCCTCTCCTCTCCGTTTCCCTCTCTTCTCGCCACCTGGAGGAACATACTTCCTTTTGGTCTTTTTGCGTTTTTTATCAGAGCACCACACTCTCTCACAGTACTCCTCCACTCTCTGGGCGTCTCCGTAGCCAATCAGCTGGAGGAACTCTTTATACCACAGCCTGGAGTGGGGGCCTGCTGGGACTGAGGATGGCACCAGAGCCCTGGGGCTGATGCTGGGCCCCGGCGGGAGGCCCGCGGAGGAGCGGCACGGAGCTGCAGCTTTCTCTCCGTCCCCGTCGTTGGCCCCGCGGATCGCCGACTCTACCCTCTCCCCTCTGAGCACTTGTAGAGTGATGCGGAGCAATGTGTGCACATATCCGTGTTCCACAGTCTGGCACACGTACATGCCGGCATCGGAGCTTCTCAATCGCAAAAAAAGCAGCCCGTGGGAAGTCATGATCACCCGCTCGTCGCCTCGAACCTACACGGAGGTAAAAAAAAAGCACATTTTTTTTCTATCCATTGATGTAGACATTATTCAAGTCTAGCAATTCAGACATTTGCACTGCTGCTGCATTTATTCTTCTCCCGAGAGGGATTTTAATTAAACAACCTACAGAACTAAAAGGATAAATTAAGGTAGAGCTTCAATAGTGCAGTCAATACAGAGACTTCTGTACTTAAGGTTCTGTGAGGTATATAACCATCCCAGGTTTCTGTTTGCTGTAGTATACACTGCATGTTTCTATATAATATTTCAATTTATAGTTTATATCTATTCTAATTCATTTCCCACAGAGTTGAGATATACGGGGCTGTGATTTGACTCACCACCCAAGTGCAATGAAGGTTTGTGGTGCTCTACTCACTGAAGAAATACAAACAAAATCAATGTCCCAGTTACTCAGGATAGTCCACAAACCTCACTATGTAAATGTAATTCCATTCACCCCAATTGCACTGAAGTAGCAGCAGAAATCTCAGTCAAACCAAAACTATCTGCACAGCCAGACAGATCTATAGGGGTAAGAAGAACATTTCGTTTTTGGAAGTGGTGCACACAATAAGAGTAAGCGGCAACATATGATTTAAGATAACGGACCCTTTAGTTTATTGTATGCAGGGCTGCAATTTCATCACTTTAGGGGCAAGGCCACTTGGCTTTGGTGGTGTCAATTTTTTTTGAGGACACAAAGGCCAAATGCCAGTGCAGCAAGGCCATCAAATAAAACAGTGATTGAAGTCCACGGAAATAATCAATTTAACTTAAGGGTTATGGATGATTTTATTTTTAATACATAGTATAACTATCAGTGAAATAAATAAATGAAAAAAAAGCTGTTTATTTAAAAAAATAATTTATTGATATTTAAGTTTCTGAAGTTGAGCGTTTTGCCTGCCCGATTTTGTTGACTTGCAGATTTTGATTTGGTCATTTTACCTCGATATTTGTGCTTCTACCATAGCCCAAGTATACGAAGTACACATAGTTAAATGGTTTCTTTTTTGTCTGTTTTAAATGTGTTTATTGTTGTTATCTCCTACTTTGTTGTGCTTTAGCCTAGAGACAGTTAATACCGTTAAAATTCCAGTTATTTAATTCGAGTACGAGGGGGGACAGAAGGAGAAGGAGCTGGTATTGGATGCATCCCCTCAACCAGCGAAGGAGACGCTGTATATTGCACCGCGGCTCTGTCAAAAATAGACTAGGCACGTGTTTTTAGCGGAGCAGAGCGGAGAGCCACTTCTGGGACGCTTCTGAAACGTGCTGCGGTCCGTCTGGTAGAATCAGGCATGGTCTGGAGTGGCCATGATCAGCTCTGGTGGAATCCAGGGGGAACATTTGGGTCAAACTATCGTCAGATATAGCCGGTTTTCCAGCGGTTCATACCAGGTTAGAAATCAAACCTACCACTGGTTAAATGCGCAGCGTTTCACTCGATGTTGCCCAAATGCAGAATCACAACAATAGACACTTGTGTCTAAAACCCCGTATTGACAGGAAAGAGGCAGAGGAGAAAACGGCGAAATCAGCTGGGGCAGTGCAGGCCGGGCATCAAGGCCACAGTGGCCGCAGGGCATATCATTTTTTGAGGGGCAGAAAGCCAAACTAAAAGGGCACGGCTGCCATGGCCCTCATGGCCTCTGGGAAATTCCAGCCCTGATTGTATGTACTTTTTATATCTGTGCTTGAAATGTAATATATGTTTAGTATATTTACATTTGAATTTATTCAAGTATAGGCCACACTCACCTCGTGTTTCTCTCCGTCTTTCTGTAAGAACCAGAGGACCTTCGCTTGAAGTGATCGAGGGACACACTCGAGTAAAGTGCTGTTGCTCTCCACGCCGTACACCAGCCTCTCCTCAGCTCTGTGCCATTGTTCATCTACACACACACACATGCACACGCGCGCACAAACACACACACACACACACATCATCATAAAAGATAGGGAGGCAAAAGAGATTGCAATGACCTGACGTGACCTTTCATTAGCTGACAAACGTAGAGTGGATTGTTCTCCCCCAATCTATCGCCTATGTCATATTCAGGCTAGTGCTTCTTGTAAACAGTTTTTGTCTGACAATTTTGCACAAGCATGCCCATGCACACACACACATCACACAGTCATTTTATACACTAACCATCAATTTGCAGCCCATTGCACAGCTGGACGGCGTTGCCATGGCGAACATCCTGCCGCCTGAATCGTCTGCTAAGATAGGAGCGAGGGAAGTAGAGAGAGAGAGACAGAGAGAGAAAGAGAGTCATTTTGAAAATGTGATGAAAGTGCGAGAGATGGGTGAAAGGAAAGAGAAAGAAATCAAAGATAGAAAGAGGGAGGGGTGATCAAATGCACACTGATAGACATTACACAACACCTGGCTGTCGCGTAGCTCACAGACTGTGATAATGACTCGGCAAAGCAGCCTCAGAGCAGTGTGACATTTAGAGCAAGATGCTATGATGGAACAGAACTACTGGTAAAGGTGCGAACAGCTGGTCTAACACACACATCTGCAGGGAGAAAAGATGTCTCTAAGTGTCTGTGTGTGTGTGTGTGTGTGTGTGTGTGTGTGTGTGTGTGTGTGTGTGTGTGTGTGTGTGTGTGTGTGTGTGTGTGTGTGTGTGTGTGTGTGTGTGTGTGTGTGTGTGTGTGCGGTTACCTTTTGGTATAGACTCCAGCAGGGTAGTATCTGGAGCAGGTGAGACCATCCCAGGCACAGTAGGGGTCTCTGGCCAGACAACAGTCAGCACATTCGGAGCCATAGAGGTCACACTGATGCAGTCTGACCTGGGCCACACCGACCTCTGACCCGACATACAGCTTTTGCTGTGGACCCAACAGCATGACCAACATTAATATCGATATATATAATAGGGCTCTCAAAGTTAACGCGATGATAACGTGTCAATGCAAATTCGTTTAACGCCACTAATTTCTTTAACGCGTTAACGTAACTTGCAATTTTTAGGTTGCACCGGGCTGGAATCCATTGGTACCAACCGTGTCATACTAGCTTGTCGTCAAAGGGTTAAATAACGCTACTGTCATGGCCATTTTCAAAGTGGTCCCTTGACCTCTGACCTCAAGATATGTGAATGAAAATGGGTTCTATGGGTACCCACGAGTCTCCCCTTTACAGACATGCCCACTTTATGATAATCACATGCAGTTTGGGGCAAGTCGTAGTCAAGTCAGCACACTGACAGCTGTTGTTACCTGTTGGGCTTCAGTTTGCCATGTTATGATTTGAGCATATTTTTTATGCTAAATACAGTACCTGTGAAGGTTTCTGGACAATATCTGTCATTGTTTTGTGTTGTTAATTGATTTCCAATAATAACTATATACATACATTTGCATAAAGCAAGCACATTTGCTCACTCCCATGATGATAAGAGTATTAAATACTTGACAAATCTCCCTTTAAGGTACATTTTGAACAGATAAAAAATGTGCGATTAAATATTTTGATCGATTGAGAGCCTTTATACTGTATATACTGTATATATATATGTATGCTTTCTGTCTTTAAACTCATTCAACTTGGTTATATAGCCACACGTAGGCAACAGTACATATAAATTATGTCAATGCAAAGTAATGAAACATGTTGCAATGTTAACATCTTGTGGCTAAACAACAGAATTGCATGAACAGTAAAGGGATCCATACGGTCTTCTTACCCTTTTAGGTGATATTATGATCTCTCTTATTGGTGCCGGCACCTGCAAACAGGAAACATTTTACTGTTATTCAACAATAAGTGGTTCATCGTATGCTATAAGAATAAAGAAACAAGAGCTGACATAACGTTCTTCGTCACTAGAGGCCTCCCGTCACGCTCCTATCCATCCCAAATCAGGCCTTAATTAAATGACAGCGGCAACCGCTTGCAGACCAGTTTTCGGATGCGACTGATGTATGTAGAACTGATATATTCAAATCACTCTGAAGATCTCTCACAGCGGGCCTGCTGCTCAATCATATCTGTGCCCCTCTGATGATGCAGAGGAAGCAAATCAGCAATCAGTGTTTTCAAAGTGCTCTCTCTTATTGCGTGGCTGCAGCAATAATGGACTGTGACATGTACGCAGTGAAATGCTTGGTTACAACGTCTACTTTTGCTTTCACATTTTGTAGCTAAAATAGAGCACCTTGAATACTTGCAGCTCTTCCAGCAGCACCTCCTCCATAGTGTCTGTGTCTTTGTTGTAGATGGTGATAACTTTCAGAACCACTGAGTCGTCTAAGAAAAGAGGACATTAATGTTACACTGTTGCGTACATAAAAGTTTTACAGGTAATAGCACACAGTTCTTCCTTTTTTTTCACAACCGGTGCAACATTTCAAGTTCAAAACTGTCTCAGAACAAGCAACAGCTGTTGTTGTAATATATGACTTTATACCATCAAAATGTCGTATCTCCTGTTTGTCTTTCATTTTGCCAACATGCATATGGCATTCTGGATTAAGCATGTTCATTCTTCACAGTGTGTGTGCAGTACCGGTGCCGATGTAGAGAACGTGGTAATGTCCATCCTGGGCTTGGACTCTGTCCACAGCGATCTGGGTCAGCTTTCTGCTGCCTGGCTCCGTCTGCAGCAGGACAGGTCTACGGTGCTGGGGAAGGACTGGGCGATACATCACGGGATGAGAACGCACAAACCGCAAAACCTCATCTGGAAACGCCTTCGAGCTGGAGAAGCCACCTCCGTTCACTTTACTGGCACACTGTTAGAGAGATGGTGTGACGGAAATAGAGGGAGTGGAGGAAGGAGCAGGCGCAGAGACAGAGGAGGGCCATTAATTGCATTGTTCCTTTATGCAGTGTAGAGAAAAAAAGCTGACATGCTTTAGTCTGGCTCAGACTGTCCCTGTATGACCTGCTGAGGAAGCTACAGTAGTGCTGACATTCAGCAGAGCTGTCCTACATGCTCTCAACGCTGTCCCTCCCAAAGGACGTCTGTCATGGACACAGACTAATGGAGAGTGCTGTGAATGCATAATGCTGGTACATCGGGGAATGGCATCCCATAAACGTGGCTCTATTCAGACTTTAAGACTCACAGATCCAGGGCGAGGGTAGGGGACTCTGTCCTCATAAGGCGTCCAGTGATGCTCCGGTCTCTCTCGGTAGGCAAACGGACCATTAAA
Source organism: Sebastolobus alascanus (assembly GCA_916701645.2). Taxonomy (NCBI): domain Eukaryota; kingdom Metazoa; phylum Chordata; class Actinopteri; order Perciformes; family Sebastidae; genus Sebastolobus; species Sebastolobus alascanus. Next base: position 246,780 of record CAKAOJ020000083.1, read on the forward strand.
GGCCGCTCTTATATCATCCATGTGATAGACACACACTGCGAAGCCTTTAAACACCGCGCTGCAAAAGAAGCTTTTATTAGTGATTTGACGGATGATAAAATTGTGACCTGTATAACGAAATGCTGACGTCACCCTCCACTCACCTTGTTGTGCTAAAGAGACCAAAGATTTCGGGGTTTTTCCCATCTTTGTTCTTGAGCACAAACACGTCCTCTGAAACACAAAATGTAGAAATTAGCCGTTGTTTGTTAGCCACGCTAGGATGACATTTTTGTGTTTTAGTGAAAAGTCTCGACAACTTTGACATGGTGATCATGGTAAACCTGCTAAGGCAAGGTAATCTTATCAATAAAGCATGTTTCATATAGAGAGGTACGTTAAAGGTCCTGTACAAAGAATTCAAAATAATACAAAACACCTTCTATAGAAATGATGGCATCCACCCCAGCCCTCTGGGTGGACGTATTTTAACTAACAACCTGTTCTATATAGTTTCTAACACTGCCGGGTTCTGACTCGCAACACGTCCACAGCCCTTACTGCCATTTCCGGTGTCCAGCTGAGCGACTATGGGAACATCCCAAGTCTCTTATTTGACATTTCCTTGTTTCCTCTGTCCTTGCGTGGTTTCCTTGTGTCTCTCCATGCATCCCCGGTGGGAGAGACTAAGACGCAAGTGAGGGAAACGTGGATTCAATTAAGAGACTGAAACTGACCGAAACTGCCTCGATCCCAACTGTTACGCTCACCAGCGCCACCCTGGGGCCTGGCGCTTCCGATCACTTACAGCTCCTCACAAACAACTCCCTCAGTGCAACAAATTGACTCCTCAGAGAATCCAAATTGCAATGAAGGACCAAGAACTTCGACTATAACGATCTTGATTAATAGAATCACTAAAGCTGTTAACTTCTCCAACTAACATTAAGTCACTCACCAATCCATACCCGTAACAACCACTACATGTACATGTACAGCAATACTGGCTCTTCTCAACATCAGATCCCTCACAAACAAATCTTTTTTAGTAAATGATCTTATTTCTACATATAACTTTGATTTTATGCCTTTAACCAAAACCTGGCTGGACAAAAACCACTGATACAAATACTCTTATTGAATCAGCACCTCCGAACTATAATTGTATTAACACCACCAGCATCAAAGCATCAGCCTGTTAGCACTGTCATTGTGAGCATGTGGATATTAGCATTTCGTAGTACAGCTTCACAGAGCCGCTAGCATGGTTGAGACAGTTTGTTAAAGTACAGATATTCTTTTAGGAGCTTTGTAAATCAAAGTCTTACTATCAACAGGTTGAGAAAGTGGTTAAAATCTTTCTTATCCTGCAGCAGCAGACGGACGGATATGTTTTTCATCCAGATGGATTGAAGAGTCTTTATGGATTTATGGAAATACCTTCAGAGCAGCAGTAAACCTTGATAAATGAGTTTCTGCTGTTTTCAAAGATCACCCTTTCTTAGCTCAGTGACTTGAATGTATTGGTAATACATGAGAGGAACTCACTGGGGCTTCTAAGGCCCAGATATACAAAACCAACATCAGAGAACTAGTCGTCACTACACACACATAGGCTTCTGGCTGTGCGTCTGATGTAAACAATCCCAAGTGTGTTGCTTTACTACTAAATATTGCTCATCACTACTGCAGGTCAGACACTCAATGTAACAAAAATCCTTAATAGCCTAAACAGTGACTCTCCAAATGTTTATGGATGTAGATGCAGATGTGTACATTACTGTCAAGCATAGAAACCTCAAAGTTTAACAATAAATAAATAAGATGGCATTCAAAGAGTTTCCTTGTAGACCCACCAAGTTCATCAAAGTGTGTATCAATGCCGTTCGATCCAGCCACAGAGCAGATAAGACGGGTTTTCAGGAAGGAGCTCCATCTATTCACCAGCATCCTCTGTCCTCCTTGGTCATTCTGAGAGATGAAGGCAGATATAAAATGTGAGTGCAGTGAGTTGGCTGGATAAAATCCAGAAATCTTTCTACAGCTTTATTTTGCATTCTCACCGCACAGACTCGCCCCACACGAGTATACACGGCCTTGTTCACTCCCTCAGCATCCATCTCTCGCTCAGTGAAGAAGAAGTAAACTTTGTCATCGTCTCTGTCATCGTTGTCGGGAATAACTGCCGACCCCACAAATTTAGGTTCTGTAGGGAGGAGAAATTGTCACGAAGGGCTTGGAATGAAACACAAAGTTAAAAACGGTTAGGTAGTGGAGGTAGCGGTATAGTGCAAACAGTATGCCTGTTGTAAGCTGTTAATTTTAAATTAATACTGATTTAAGTAGTTTTTGACAGGGATCTCTTTAAGCAGGGATTTAAACACATGTATGGGGGGAGAAAAGAGAGAGTTACCCGAAGTAAAAAAAAAAATAGAAATACAACAGTGTAATATCATATAACCATGTGACAAAGGCCTGTGCTATATGCTTAAATAAATAGGCAATTCCACAAGTATCTGGAGTATCTAGCCAGTGGGAAAAAGTTTGGCCGTTTGCAGCAATTATTGGGTTGATACCATTTGTTACACAGATTTGGCATGTTGGTGCACTAGAGAATTGATAAAAATGATCAAAACCCCTCCAAAATACCACAATAAATAATTTTATATTTGTCAAGCTAGGTCTGAGAGACACATCTATGCATGTGAAGATATTGCTTAATTATTTAAAAATGTAATTAGACAACACAAGCTCTTGAATCCTCAAATAGAACTAGCCCTGCTAAGAACAGTCATATTGCCATAACGTGGACGACACACGGTATCTACAGTACATCTTGTGTCACGTTTTCTTTAACGTATAACTAAATATAATTTGATTATCAATCATGAAACTACCAGGTTTGTTAAGGAACATAAGTACAGGACATTTACACTATGTATCAGTACATCTCATGTGAACACCACCTCATTTAACTGTCACACTATTTCGATATAGTCTTGGAAACATACTTTAGGATTTGTTACCACATATACTATATCTGTTTGTACTCCCTTGCATTTAAAAAGGAGATCATTTTCCTGTAATGTACACCAACCGTTGAGTTGCTGCCTGTCGTCTCTTTCAGTGCGTGTGTAGGTCTGGTTGTTAAGTCGACAGAATGCACCGTCGTTCTCCCAGTAGTCAGTGTACAGGCCGATATACAGCTCTCCTCCTAATGTACACACATACACACAAAAAAAAACCTCAATTAATAACAATGCGTATTAAATGTGAATATTTTTTTACTGTGATTGAAATATAGACATGGAAAAAGACCACAAGATGGCAGTATTGACTGGTTAGAGGTCAACAAAGTGAGCACACCTCTGCAATGTGGAATTGCATGGTGTGAATGAAAACATAAGCTGTGGTCTCACACAGCTGTGCTTGTGGCTGAGCAAATGTTGAGGTGATGAGTGATAGAGTGTCTTACTTGAGAGCGTAGACGTGCATGGACTGTTGGGGTCGTATGGACAGCGTCCTCTGCCACTCATGACGCTGTCTTCTTCAAGAGCAAACTGCTTGTCCTGAGAACAACACACGACACACACACAGTTATTCATACACAAATATGCACGAAACACTCAAAAGCTGTACCCTTGCAAAGGCTTTAACAACATCCAGACAAACCCCAGGAGGTGGTGCGAGGAGAGAGAGAGAGAGAGAGAGAGAGAGAGAGAGAGAGAGAGAGAGAGAGAGAGAGAGAGAGAGAGATAGAGGTGATTTAGAGAGAGGAAGGATCAGATGTGATGGATGAGGAGGAGGAAGAAAGACAGATTAGACAAGGAGTGATGGATGACCAATTGTCTGGATGTGTATAACCAACGATGCTCTGCTCTTATGTCATAGTGAGTTCACTACTTCTGCTCTTCTGATCTTATTGCCCTGCACAGCAGGTTGCAGAAACACACACACACACACACATACATAGACCTGAACTCCCTATAGAACCACAGCTCATATCTGGTGGGCCACCATAGTGTTTACAACTGTCACTGGCAGATCAGAGGGGAAGTAATACATTGATTTATGAGGAGCCAAAGAACCCTACTGTGCTGTGACTACTGCCCGGCGTATGACTGTAACACAAGTCAGATTCTGGGTTAACCTCATCCATCATATATTAACTAAACCAAATCGGTAAAATAGGCTGATACAATATTACTCTATGCAATACTCTGAAATGTGGGCTGTTATTTTTGTTTTTTTAAATGTCAGGACCAGTGGTGCATTAATACTTGATTTGTTACTCAGTGGTTGACTTGATGAATGGCAATAGTGTTTTCTATCATAGTTTATCGTTACGTAAATATTATTCAGCTCAAGCTTAATGGTAATCGTAGATGTAATCTCATACACCGAGTATGAAATTTATGTGAGGCAACCTCGTAGTAGCTCATACGGACCCAGTTTTGCTCACTCTATGAGCATTCCAATGATATGAGTGATGGTAAAGAGTGGTTCCTGTTTGGATGGCGTGGCTGGCCTGGTCGACCTACTGGACCAGTGCTGGAATGCAGGGTGGAAACCTTCTCCACTACTCACACTCTAAATACACCCGAAACACACACTGAGGACTGCTGGGAGAGATGTGTCATACTGTAGACAAACATGCTCGCACAGATGGATGCAGGCAATTTACACCACTATGCATGCAAAATACTTCAGACACACATTTGACCCCTGAGTGAGACAGAACATTAGTCTACACTAACCTCTTATTAACGTGCTCCTACAGAGAGCAGCACCTGGCCTGTTCTCCCTGTTTACTTGGACAGTAGTGGTGTTAGCTTTTTTTAGGGATGCACCGATCCGACTTTTTCAGTCCCGATACCGATACCTGGGCTTTAGGTATCGGCCGACACCTCAAAGTGTGGAAGTGACTAGGTTAATTATTTCATGTATAAAGCACTACGAGCGACACCACAACATTCTACAAGCCATTTTCAATGGAAGCTGGTGACACGAAGATACAAACTGACGCTTGTTGCTTGATGCTTGTCGCTGCGTGACGGGAGTGACGTGCTACAAATAAAGTTGTGCTGGTCTCAACTTTTTTCAGCGCTCCAATGACTCAGTGAAGCGTCGACCAATCAAATGTTTTTGTTTCACCCTGCTCTGTTCCATCCAAAACAATGCCGTTAGCCAGTGATATTTAACGACATAACTACGTCAACGAGTGCTTGAGCAACACTTCAGGGGCGGTTTAACAATGTAACTGGCCACGCTGGCTGTTTTGTTGCTTTTGTCGCTGTTAGTGGGAACGTAGCATAAGGCAACTTAAGGCTTGACTTAAACATTGCTTTCCTAACTTTGTAAAACAAAATGTAACAAATAAACACATGGATATAAATTGACTGAATTGTATTAAAATAATAAATTGTACACCAGCAACTTGGTAAAGAAATCTTCAGAATTAACAGGAATTTCAATTCAGATGTAAACCTTTTTAATGCAGCAACAAATTGGTCAAAACTTAAACAGGAATTAAAATTACAATATATAATGTATATAGTATATAAACATAGAATTGAATTGAATAGATCGGTCTCTTTGTCACCGATACCCGAGCCAGCTATTTGAGTCAGTATTGGTCCGATATCCGATCCGGTATCGGTGCATCCCTAGCTTCTTTCAATATAAATGAAAACCATGTGCAAAACAATTCTCTCCCTCTGAGGAAACAAATCTCCACCCTCTCTTACTCACTGTCTTTTCCATGTCCACCTCACATCACTCTTTGTTGCTAGGAGAATAAACTCAACTACAGTAGCGTGAGTCTATAATAACTCGGCGGTCCAAACTGTACTAACAGTTCTAGGAGCTCCTGGCTAAAACATCAAAAACAGTGTGTATAAGTATTTGGCTACTCCAACTAATGAGGGATGAGAGTAGAGTAGGGGAGCACACTCCGATATTTGCAACATTTTCATTGGAGTAGTCATCCGTTTTGCTGCCAGTCTTTTGCAGTGAAAATCTGATGCTCACAAAAGGCAACCACAGCTTTTAAAGCAGCATAATTAAAAATATCCAACATGGACTAACAGTCAAGTAATGCCAAAGTGTTGCTTGACTTTGAAAAGATCTCTGGCAGGAGGAACCCTTCTCTAATTCTGTCTTCAGGACTCACCTGCCCTGCGTGTCCCACTCTGACCAGGACACAAATGGGGTTAAAGGCTCCTGTTCCACAGACCAGCAGATGGGTCTGGTTGTACTGCTGCAAGACCTTGACGTAGTTAGCACACTCCGACTGTTGGGAAAGACACAGAGATGAATCAGTGGGCAGGGAGGAGGTTATGAGGGTGGATTGAGGCCAAGCAGGGAAAATGATGTACTGGAAAAGCGCCAGGCTTTTTACTGCCTCATCAATAACATCAATACTTCAGGTTAAACAAAGGTTAATGAGCACAGTGAGATATGTAAATCAATCCATACACGCTGACTGTATCTATCTCTACCTACATAATGCATGAATTATACATGCCAAGTTAATGCACATTATCAACTGGGCATTTTTCTCTTGGTAATCAATCTCAGCCATACTGCCAGTTGAGAACATAAATTTGTATGCAGTTATGTAGAGGGGCGTCTCTTACCTTTTCCCTTCCCTTCATCAAGCACTCCTCAATCTGAGACTCTGTGCTGGCCCACTGGATCTGTGAGAAAACACAGTTTATTTACAATAAAGTTGTTTCACCCTAAACAAAAAAAATGACATGATTATTTTGTACATACGGTGTATAGTTACGACGGCGTGTTAGGGCCATTTTAGGTAAAAAAAAAAAAGTAATAATTACGGAGCCGGGGGAAGGGGGTAATATTCAGAGAAAAAACTTGAATTTCAGAGATTAAAGTCATAAATTTATGAGAAAAAACTTGGATATTATCTGAGATAAAGTGGCAAATTTATTAGAAAAAGCGCACAAATTTGCGAAATTATAAAGTCATACATTTACGAGAAAAAACTCTGAGCAAGGCGAAGGTCCTGAAAGATACATATACATGTTTTCTTTCATGTTCTTAATGTGTTGACAATGTGACCAAACAACCATTATCTTCACTGCTAATAATCTCACAGGGGTATCGTGCCACCTTTACAATTTCAAATTAAAAGAACTCAGTCAAAGCACTGTTTTATACTGAACACATTCCTATGAAGATGCACACATGCACACTCAGTTTGGCTAACCTATCGCCCCGTGGGTGTGTGGGTTCAACATGTGTCACTTCCTAACAGGCTGGGAGGGATGAGAACAGGCCTACCTCCCTGTGCTCTGTGTTAACCCGGTCCAAGCTGAGGGAGAACAGAGTATTCTTGGCCCCAACATAAAGCCTCTCGTGGCCCTCGTCCAGCAGCATGGTCTGAGGCTGAAGAGATGCTCCATGTTCCTGGAACACCCAGGTCCTGTTCAGCTGCCAAAGCTCTGCAGAAAACAACAAACACGCAAAGAGATTAAGACAAAACAAGCAACATAATACAAGTCAGCATTTTAGCAATTTCAGCAATAGATAGAAAGATAGATAACGTTTTCATTTCATTTCAAACGTCCTCATCTTGTTTCTTGGCTGTACTAACCGGTCGTGTCCAGAAGGTAACCCTAAGGAGACTCGCTGCACGACGACCTATCCAAACCTTAACCGTTCAAGGTCAATGCCTAACCTTAACCATCTCGCGAGACACGACCGTACTAACCAGCTAGATTGAATTTGACCAAACCCCATCCTCAAGGGATTTCTAACTGCTCCAGTAACCTGCGTCTGAGTCCCAACTGCTCAAGGGCACAATGCAACATGTGTTTCTGATTCATAGCTTCCCCCAGAGAACGGCAGAGAGCAACAGCAGGGTTATCTTTTCATCTCATCTCTCCCGCTCATGTGGCACCTACGCCTCCTCTCACTCAATTCAGCTAGGCTACTCTGTGTCAATGGCCTGGTCGTAGAACTACAAAGCATCTTGTTTTTATTATCGGCAAAAGTTCATATGGCATAAAAGAGTAGCGGCAGCTCAAAGCCGACCTCCCAGGCACCAGTACGAACCAATAAACTACTGCTGAGAGGAGAACTGAGAGGAGATTTTGGCAGAGGCAGGGATGGAAGAAGTGTGGTATGATTCCTGGGAAAGATGTTGTGATTAATGGGAGGGACTGTTGATGTACACAGCACGGTCTATGGTCCCATTTACCGGGAGGAAGCAGTTTTATCGGACAGGAAACGGAACCAGTCTCTTTATCAGCCATTAGTTTGAGATCAGGTGCCACTCCCTGTCAGTCTTGCTCTAGGAGATTTGAAATCCTACTTTAAAAAGGAAGCAGCGGACCGTGACAGACGTGTCATTTAATATAAACACACACTCATCAGAGTAATCACAGACCAAGTAGACGCTTGCATGCACACATGCAGCAACAACACCCACGCAGCAGAACGCCCAGTTGTATCTCCCTGATTGAACCCGACAGGCTGCTCCTCTATACCTGCTCTCTTGTGAGCTCCTGGCGAGGTTGAGGGTGAAGGATTTCAACAAAGTGCTGAAGCCCCAGAGGTGTGCACTTCCTCTGGGTCGCACTCGCCTGAAAAACCTTTCGTTAACACATGACCGCCCGGGTTGGACCGGGTGTCCTTGTAAAAGAAGAGATGGGGATCTGGTGTGTGTTAGCACAGCATTTGAAACTTCAGACAGATTCAAAGACAGGGTGTGTGATCAAAGTTATAGCACCAGCATTTCGGGTGGGGGAAAAAATTGATAGGGCATAGTAACGCGATATTTTGCGTGGCAATATTGTATCGATTAGTGTATTAAAAATATCGAAGTATTGACACATATCGATACTGAATATTTGAAACGGTTTCAATACTCATTTTCCACAGTATCGATACACAGGTACCAGCTGCACTTTCTGCTCTCTCTTCTCTTTGACAGCGAGTTGACACACACACGCCGCTATTTAACTTTTAATAAAAAATCTAAAATTTTTAGGGCTGTCAAAGTTAACGCGATAATAACACGTTAACACAAAGTTGTTTTAACGCCACTAATTTCTTTAACGCATTAACGCAATCAATCTTTCGGAGGTTGTAGCGGGCTCCGTTTTAAAGCCAGAGTGAAGATACCAAAGAGGCTAAATAACGCTCCAAAGTTATGCTAAATTTTGTCGAGGAAAAACTGTCATGGCCATTTTCTAAGGGGTGCCTTGAACTCTGACCCCAAGATATGTGTATGAAAACTCTGAGATGAACAGAGTGAAAACTGCAGATTATAAGATAAAAACAGATGTTGACAAACTGCATAATTTGCACTTAAAAAAAGTTAATAAATCGCAATATATCTTATCGCAATACTCAGCATATCGCAAAATGTTTAAAATCACAATAAGATTGTATCGTGGGGCCTCTGATGATTCCCACCCCTGCTAGCATTGCACACTGTGTTCTCTCTATTTATTTTACATTCATGCACACATCAGGCCATCCATGCAAAACTCTTCAGAAAACTCCCTTTAAATAAACAGAGGGGGAAAAAATGGCGACCACCAACATGATTGTAATACTATGCCAACCTTACAGCTACTTCAAATAATGCTGAGACGTCTCTAAATGCTGAGGTTGCAGGGGGTAATTGCACGATTTGTTTTCCTATAGCATCTGTATATTTTTAGTGATACTTGATCTCTAAGATAGAAGGAGAGAGTGTTTATCCAATTTTTTTTTTAGATTACTCATGGCAACAGCATATACACTCTGTAGAAGGTCTTATTTGTTTAACATGGGATTAGGTATCCACACAGGATATTTTGTTGCTATTACGATTTCTATGTTGGAGACAAGCGACTGTTTGTTTGAGTAGCATTAGACCTCGGGTGGTTAGGTGGAAGAGGCTGAGGGGATGTGGCAGTGGTGTTCTGCCAGGGCTCAAACATGCTTCCTGTAATTATCTAATCCACACACACTTGGAGCTCTTTCCCTCTCACACACACACACACACACACACACACACACACACACACACACACACACACACACACACACACACACTGTCTCTCCCCTCTATCTCCTCACAGTCCCCTCTGAGTTAAGCTGAACTTGGATCAAGGACAGTCCTCTAACATTCCTCTCCAACGTTTCTACAAGTGTTAGTCCGGCCTCTCAAACAATCAGCTCCTTCTTTATGTGAAGTCCGATCTGCTACCACTTATTCAGATGACAGACGTAGATGGCTATTTAAAGCGATGGAGTAAACAGTCCATAAGCCAAACCCTTTTTTTCTCCATCTACTTTTCACTTGTCTTTGTCAATAATCATGAGTGGCAGCTGATTTATATGGACATGTACACACAGCTGAGCCAGATGCATACATGCACAAGCCGTCTCGCTCTCACAAACAAACACAAATACGGATACATTTCGTTCTGTAATTTTGTTTACTTGTGTAGAATAGTAAATATGATATTTTAAACGTATAGGGTTCGACTTTGAACTGCAATGTTTCCATGCCATGCTCATGTGATTAAACAAAAGGAAGACACTCTAACGATAACCAGATTGTATCTTGAAAATGAAAGAGAAAAAGAGAGAACATCCATTCCTCACCAGTATGCAAATACAAATGATAATAAACTATCATCGCATCTATAATAAGGTGTTGATTAATCAGCTTACGGATGATTACAGAGTTACTATGAAACAAAGTTGTGGATGTGATTACATTGACACACTAAGAGACGCTTCAGAGCGCACAATGCTGTTTAAGAGGTTTCTCCTCTGTCATTATGTGCACCGGTTACAGACAGATGCAGCCACTGCTCAGACTGAAGAAGGGAAAAGGGGGGATTTCCGCAATTCCCCTCTCCTCTCTCCAAATTTTTCTCGCCATCTGCAGCCAGTGAGGGCTCCTTAGCCGTCAGCTAAGGAGGAGGAGGAGGAGGGTGTTTCTCCATCGGCAACTGAGCCAGGGAGACACATAGCCCCTCCTGTGATCCCACTTCAAATGGAAAACACAGAGAAAAAGGACTCCCTGAAGACAGAGACTTTCATCGGCTGTCTTGGCGAGTGCTGAGAGATGCCCGAGAAGATTTGGTGAAGTGAAATCCAAATAAACTTTGCGATCTCCTCTTTATTCGTGTATGGAAACACTGTTTTTTGCTGCACCGGGGGGGAGAACAATATGCGTATGTGTGCGTGCAGTAGCAACCTACTTTTGATTATAAGTCCCTTAGCAGCAGGGGGAAGTATTCATGTTTAGTCAAAGATAAATACACACAGGAGTTCATATAAAACATTCCTCAGGAAACTTAAAAAACGCAAATTAAATTTGCTCTCATAATTGAATCTATTGCCAATATTAAGCACACATTTCATGTCATGAAATTATACTTGTGGAAGGCAGTCTCATATTTCCAGTGAAATAAGCCTATAATGTAGGTTTTCTTATTGAGTTATGGGTCTCGTGCTGGAACAGAAACAAAGAGGAGGATTGGAGAGGGCTGGAGTTAAAGGGGACCAGAATAAGTCGAGGTCTGAGACTGTGGAGCCCCTGGGGGGGGCGGGGGGGGGTCAGGAGCTGGAGGACTGGGGTGTTATGCCATTATCGGTATACAGCCTTGTGTTCCCGTATCCTCGTGTGTGTGTGTGTGTCGGGGGGGGGATGATGTCACAGAGCAAAATGAAAGCCACATGGAGTGTCCGAGCAGGATGGGAAAGAGAGAGAGAGAGCAGCGTATGTTTCTCTGTAATAAAGACTAAGAAACCTGATTAATGATATAAATCAGAACACATTGACAACTGACAGTCCATGTTGTTATTGGCCTGAACAGATATATACCTCTTAATCAAACCATGCAGGTGTTCACATACAGTGTGTGTGTGTGTCACGAGTGTGCTGTAGTCTATCCCCACCAGCTCCAAACTATACTTCCTCAACCATTTATATAACCTGTGAGCCCAAATTAATTAGTCATTGATGTGGAATCTGTGTGACAGTGGATAGTTAAATGTCAAATGCCCCATAAAGCTTAAAGGGTGACTTCAGTATTTTTTTAACCTGGACCCTATTTTCCCATGTTTTTGTGTTTAAGTGACTAATGGGGACAACAATGTCTGGAATAGGTCCAGTTTTGAGGGATAACACTGCAACTGGCAGCAGCGAAATGAGCTGGCTGGAATGAACTAAAAGTGCTTGTTTTTGCCACTGATAGGCTCAGATTATTATCAGAAGTGTCTGACATAAAAAATTCAGCTTTAAATGTTTAAGTTTTATCCGTCTTTTGTGTTGTATGGAGACATTAAACCATACTCTATTTAAAAACTGGAAATTTTTAGGATTCCTTGTTACCTTTTAACACTGATGGAACCTAAAATATGAGCCTCTTTTAAAATGACGGGTCTTCTTGTAAAGTCGGTGTTAATCTGATCCATCTAGTAGCACTTTAGTTCATAAAGACTTTAATTTTGGCTCTGGCTCGCGCTGTTTGCTGCCCACTCATGGTCTTCACTCTACAGCTCTCTGAGTTTCCTGTTAAATCTACTAAATTTGAACTTTGAATCTGCTTCTCTTCATGCTTCATCTGCTTGTTTCTGTGACTCTAACATGCAATCGTCAAAACAAACATGCAGCTGTGAGTTTCCATGTTGGTGTCTCTTCCAGTGTTTTTTTAAAGATCAGTTAGGAGGATCATTTAACAGGAGGTCACTGAGGTAAATGGGACTTTGTTGCACACGTTTTGACTCTGTGTGGACTCTACATGATGTTTCTGTTAATATCTATTATAAATGTTCTTTATTTCTGTCATCTCGCGAGATTTCAGAACGAGACTCCTCCTTGAGCGATACTCTTTCCTTAATGTCAGACACTAGAAAATAAGGTCCAGGTTGAAAAATACCAACGTTTCTAACTGATTTTCATATGTACAGTAATCTGTGTATAATATCTAAAGCAGCATCAGCACAGAAGAAAAGTTTGCACAATTGTTTAAGTAGCAGAACCCACTGAACAATGTAAACTTGCATTTAGATTTCTTTGCTGTATTTGTTAGTGCATTAGTTATTCTGTTTATTCCAGTTACAATATTATTATAAATTTAACCAACAACTACAGTGTAGCCATATTCCAACATAACAGCATAATAAAAGTTTATTCTCTGTCTCCCACAAGTTGGCATTGCAAAATAACAAGCTTTGCCTTTAACTGCCAGCCTACAATAAGCAATATCTACTTCTGTGTCTTGTGTGTGCTCACCTCGCTAGACATCCTTCATCCTCTTTTTTCCCCCTTCTCTTATATTGCAACATACTCTCTAAAGACTCAAACAATCTTCGTGCCTTCTCTTTTTTCCCAGGTCACACACTTAACTCATCTCCTCTCCCTGATCCCTTCACCGGGAAAAGGTCAGAAAGGATATTAGAGTTTCGCCAGCTGCCTTCCCCTCTGGACATCTCATTAATGAACTGGAGAGCACACACATAACACAATGGGAGAGGAAAGGACGCTGAGATGTGCACAGACAAAATGAGAAGCGAGGGAGAGGGGGAGAGGTGAGCGTGGAGAGGAGGGGGTTGAGAAAATATCCTTTTTCCTTTGCTGACCTAAAAGGTGTGATTTATCTAATCATCGCTATAACCTCCACTTTCCAGTGGTTTGATATAAGGTCTGTGAAAGTCCTATGGCCACGATCCAAGGTGGTAAATGTTAATTATAGGGTGCACATGTAGGCGGAAGAAAGTTAATGGGACTCATCACTTTACACATTAGCTTTATATAGAAAACATAAAAAAAAATCCTCCCCATTCATTTCATTTTACAACTTAAGGCCATACTGGTATTCCCCATCTCAGCCTCAGAAGAGAGTCACCTACAGCCACATCATTTCAAGGTTGTAAAATACAGAGAGAGTGTTTTCTTGTCTGGAGAGGAAGGTTTGAAATTACAGCTCAAAGGGGGGTTTCATACATACAGTAATTGCTACCTGAGTAATCCCTGTGTTCACACGTGCACGTACCTAAGCTCACAATTTTACAGTAAATGCTGAAGAAAAGAAATGGGTTTAGTATTTGTTGATGTGTCATGTGCTCACCTATATTCTCATTCATTCAGTTTTAGAAGAGTATATACACGTATGAGTAAATCCAGCTGTTAAGTGCTTTAACTCAACTTTTGTTTAACTTTTCTATGCGGGAAATGTTGGGTTGAAATAGGGAAAGCACATGTGTTTATTTATATATAAGTGAACATATACAGTATGATGTTAACCCTGTCAGAACAGCTTAGCATCACCGGATAACTTTATTCACCTTCGCAGACCTGCTGAAGAAAAACATTTATACCTTACCCAACGATTATTACTTTTAAGTAAACACGTCTTTGGCAGACATGCTGAAGGTGCGCCTGGTCAATTTAATTATTGTGAAATGGTCGAGTTTTATTCCGTGTGTTTGCCATAGCTGCTCTCAAGCAACACTTTTACTCGACTCAGACATGTTTTTAGGATAGACTGCAATAATAACCTGCCGACTCGTGTTATTTTTCTGCCACGTATCCTCATACAACGGTTTGTATGATATCCGACAAAAAGTTATTCCTCATTTTTTGTGTGTTTTCCTACGAATGTCTAGCAACATGTGACGCACGTGTCAATTTCCGCTCGTTACATGCATACAGTCTTTTCAAAATAAAATTGCGTCTTCACAGGATACAACTTGGTTAGGTTTAGGCAACAAAACCACTTAGTTAAGTTTAGGAAAAGATCGTGGTTTGGGTTAAAATAACTAGTACGGAAGTTACGTGACAAATAAATCAACGTTGTCTTCTGGTTTCACACGGGGTACGAACACCGGCCTCTTTGGTGAGTCCAGTGTTTTTTTACCCACCCCGACCTCCTCCCTACGCAGTGTTTGTCGCTCTTTTTACTTCCTGGGTCACGATTACTTGGATTACATACAAAGTGGGATTCTGTGGGATATATACAAATTACTACGAAAGGTGTGTGAGAACAGCCTGTTTTCAGGAATGTGAGAAACAATTTTTGGAAAGATTTTATTTCCTGCAAACATCAACAAGAGCACACAGACTCTCTCAGCTATGGTAAATTTAGTTTTAATATTGCTGTTTTCTACATTTTCTTTATCAGATAGTGGTTTCTGTGAGTGCACATTACCAAAGCAGTTCTGGACAGGTACCTATTATATGGGTGGGGTGACATTTTAAGCTTCACTAAATCAGGAATGCATTCTCCATATTTGTTCAAAAACACTGAGAACTGCAGAACTGAAATTAACTGACATGACTGAATGAACAGGAACTGAATGCCCAACACAACCTCACAAAAAGTGCAAACTAAATTAGCCAACATATCAAACTATGCAGAAGTGAAGCGTTATTGGAAGTGACTTTGATCTGACTAGGTCATCACTATTAGGAAAACTGCTGTATCACACTCCGTGCAGCTCAAGCCAGGCATGATGACAGTGCTGTAGAGGCAGCAAAATAAGTCTAAGCCTGGCCTCCTACCTGCAGCCTGTCAGACTCTGACACATGCTAGCTGCGCTACGGCATCATTAGCAGCAGAATTGATGGTCATCCTAAAAGAAGAGCTCATTTCACTCCACAGGCCAAGAGCCAAATCTTGTGGATCTTTGTCCAAAGGCACAACAAAACAAACTTTCCGTTGTATAGTGAGCACATCTTCCTGCAGGCCATTTCTATGTATAATACCCCAGGATTTGGGGAGTTTGATTGGCCAAAAGTCCAAGTAATTGAGGTCTTTAGCTTGTGTTTAAGGTCTTTGCAAGCTGTGTAGTCTAAGATTAGGTTCAATTCTCTCTAAAGACAGCTGTGAGTCTGTGATTGTAACTCAATACTCCATGTGATTTAGGTAACAACCTTTTGGAACTGGAGTTAATTGGGGGTGTATAAGCAAATGAAAGGATGACTGGGATGAAAGTGAATCAAATGCATTTGGAAACATTTTCACTGGTCCAGAAGTCTAGACAAGAAGATGGGGAATAGATGAAAGAGAGAGTGAATAATAATTCCCCACCATGTGTGAGGTGTGGCTAACATCAAAGCGTGCGGAGATCCATACCCGATGGTTGTAAGGTCGTCCTTGAAACACATGATAATGTGCCCGGAGGAATTCATTCCCAGCAAGCAGGAGATCTGATATTTTATTGAGATTTCTATCGATCCAACACTGTGACCAGAAGCAGATTAAAAATATTTTCGTACTGATATTATTTGCTTTTATTTCCCATTATCAATCTTTCTGTCAAAGAGCAGAATGTAGTTTTTCCACCCCGTTTTGATACCAGATGTTATGGTAATATTTTCTTAGTCCTGAGGGTGAACGGTTAAAACCACATCCCTCTCCGTCTCCCTGAACTGCATCCAAGTCATTGGCGTGTGTGGAATTCACACTATTCTGCCCGCGCATGTGTGCATGCATCTGTCTGTCTGTGTGTGTGTGTGAGTTTGTGTGGACGTAAGGGTGTGTGCAGAAATCACTGGCAGAGCCCATGAGGCATATATTAAGGCTTAGATGTTTTTCATTCCATAATGATAGGATCCAACTGCAGTCTTTTCATGGCGCTGTGTGCTAGCCAGAACATGTATCAGAGGAGAGAGAGAGAGAGAGAGAGACAGAGAGACAGAGAGAGAGAGGTGGGATGTCAATCACTGCAGCAGCTTTGCCCTCAGGCGGTTAATGAATTGGGTGATATTCATCAACACCTGAGTCACGATCGTAACAAATATTGATGTGACATTCATGAGTAAGCACATCAGCACTGATCTGTTCACTTTTGTTGATATATGAGCTTCGCATCTCTCTTTTTCTCTGTTTATCTTTCAAATTCATTAAATTTTTACGTCCATTTCCATTATTTCTCACTGGAAAAGTGTGTGTTTACTGTATTCATTGTAATAAATATGCAAAAAGGGGAGAAACAAAGGATACAGTACACGACATAATACAGCAAACTCTCCTCACAGATGTACCCGATGAATCAGACTCGTCAACTCTCATAACGGACTCACAGCACCATATTTATGTATGAGTTATTGACCATCCAAATTCCACACCTATATTCAACCATGACTAACAGGCTTATGTGGAATCATCACCTTCTGTTGCCGTAGAGATCAAAGAAACTGCGAGGAAAAAGCCAATGTTTACTCAGGAGTTTTATCTACAAAGATAAAACCCCCATTATTGTCCAAGAGATACACAACCATCGGTCCGCATACCAGCACATGAACATCCATATCACACACTCCCACACACACGTAAACAGGCAAACACTTTTCTCTGCACAGCCTCATCCGTTACCATGTCCAAAAAAAAAACTAAAAAAAAAACGCCATCGCTCTGCCGCTATGGGATGAGAGAAAGCCACATTGTGGATTCTCAAACCTGCATGGCCAAGGAATCAAAACAAACTATAAGGAGGCTCCTTCATCATCATCAGCAGCAAAGTGAACAAAGTACACAAAGTCACATCCAACCCTGCATGGTGACTTAGTCTCTCAGGCTATAACATAAATCTTCAATGGCCATCTCATTAGATGGTAATGATAACCTGCGGCTTCTTTTACTCAGAGAGGATGCCACTTCTCTGCCTTCACTTTATGTCTTTGTGCATTTTTGGTTGTATTTTTTGTACACTTGTGTTTCACACAATATCTTGCAGAGAAAGATGCCATAGGCTTGTTAAATCAGGTTAAAAAAAATACCATTTTTGACATTCATTTAGCAAATTTTTGTGGTACCAACAAAAATGCTGCAATGAATATTGCTATAAATTGAGAGTTGAGGTCTATTAGAGTATGAAAAATCCAGTTCTGTTACACCTGTCCTATCCTCAATCCGCACCAAAGGCAGTGAACAGAGCGCGCTAGTTTCGGTCGAGGCTGCATTGACTATTCCTGACAGTTTAATGCACTATGCCGCATCACCTTAAGGCTGTCTTTATATCGTTGCAACACAGCAGAGCATTTGAATCTGTTCTGCTAAAGTAGATGAAAGGTAATAAAAGAAACACGCTCGGTATTTCTTACCTTTGTGGGAGAGGCGTATCCTTGGGTAGATGCTGTGGGCTGTGTGAGCCGTGCCAAGCAGAACGAGATACAGCAGCATCACTGTCAGATACACAGTCCTTACGCACTCTGCCATCCTCATTGAGACACACACTCCACGTTCATCTACTCGGAAATCCTGCAGGTCCACTCAACACTGGCAGCAAAGTCCATGAAAAGAAATAAAGTCTCTCTGCTGCAAGTTCCTGCAAACACTCTTTAATAAGAGATAGCGATCCGGCAAAAGTCTTCTTGGAGGCAACAGTCCATTTTCTGACGATCAGCACATGTATCTCTGCAGCTTCTATACAGTCTCTGCTTTCCCCCTATAGCGGTCTGATGAAAGCTGCATCCACCCACTACCTCGGTGGACAGGATAGTGCTCTGGCTGTTATCCTTGTTTGGTCTTAGTAACCAGGGAGAAGAGAAGTCCAGTTGCTACATTCACGCCGCAGTGCCCACTGCTCTCTGTCCATATGTCAGTCCGTCTGTTTGTTTGTCTGTCTGTATGCCCAGCTTAGATCCAATCTTTCTGATCTGATGACAGGGAAAAAAAATAAAATAATAAATGAATCCCACAAAGGTGTTGGAGCTGATTTGTAAAACCTCAGTGCATTTGTGTGTCCCAGCAGGCAGGCAGGCAGGCAGGCAGGCAGGCAGGCAGGGCTGGAGCTGCTATAGTGTATCCTCAGGCTGCGTTCCTCCTCTTGGGTCCACTGGAGCCAGTCATTCTCTGGACGGCAGCCCAGGAAAAGGCAGGAGTGGGAGAGGGGAGGAGTGGGGAGCCTCGTGCCTGGCGTGCGGTCTCTCAGCACTGGGGGAAGAAAGTGAAGCTCCAGCTCTCCTACAGTAACTCTGCTCACGCTCCAACGGTCAGGGAGGATCCAAACCTCACCTCAAACCTCAGTGAGGCTGTTTAAGATGGCTTCTACCACAGCTACTGATCTGGGCAGAGGCCACCTGCCACGGTGTGGTGTGTGTGAGGAGGAAAAGCCTGTGTGTGTGTGTGTGTGTGTGTGTGCGTGTGTGTGCTTGGTAATGAGGAGAGTGTGTATCAGCTTGAAAATTGCCTGCTCCTTCCTCTAGATTGTCTTTGAGATCTCTCTCTCCCTCCCAGGCAGCTGGATTAAGTGCGCTGTGTCTCCCAGGCAGGCTCTGTACTGTATGACTCCCCCCGGCTCGCCTCTCGTGTCACTCTACAGACCACCCCTTGCTTCTCTCCTCCTTCACCACCTCCTTTTTGCTCCTACCTCCACTGACATTAACATAGACAGACCTGAGCCGCCAAGGTTTTCAGCCTCTTAACTCTGGCACTTCTCTCATTTTCAATTATTGCCCTCTTTGTGTTTGTTTCCATGTGGATAGTCATTACCACTGTTACCATGGATTTTCATGTACAAGGTTTCTTTCACGCCCTGCCCATTTAATGTCTCCTTCTGTTTATCTAGCTACCCACCTCTCACTGTAAAACCTAGTTATTAGTGATTCCTTCCTTAATGTATCATATCATGCAGTGCCTGGCTTTTTTTACCTCTTCCTCTGTATTCTGTCTGAATGAGTCTATCTCTGCTTGTGTATGTGTATCAGGTATTGTCAGTACTGTGTAAAATATTAATGTTGAACTCATTGATATGCAGTGTTGCGTTGTGTCCGAGTACTCTTTTGTTTTGTCTCAAGGCCCACAGCTTTCTGAATCTGATTAGCAAAACACACTCAAAAAAGAGAAAACAAAAATGTACAAGATGTGACTGGAGTCATTATTGAATTTTGCAGATATCCCACAGGGAAGTCCCAGAGGCATCCAGTTACTGGAGCAGAGCGATGTCTGTCTCCCGTAAAGCCCACTGCAACACATCTGTTTCTCTCTGTCTCTGTCTCTTTCTCATGGCTGCGTGGTGACACCAACATTAAGTCATGTTGACCCCGAACATGGAAGCATTCCATCAGTCTGCGAACAAAAAAAAAAAAAAAGTTTCATTTTGTGGTTATTTAATTTGCAAAACATGGATTTAATGAGAACATCTCCAAGTGGTAATCCTCACTCATAATTTAGATCCACATTGATTAACAGCAACAATAAAACTGCACCAATATGACAAAGGCATGCACAGACGAAGCAGAGCATATATTTCTGAATAAATAGGATGAATAGCTGGACAGAAAAAGAGAGATCTACGCACAGTGTGAATGTGAGTGTGAATGCATCAACAAATGTCAAGCCTGTAAATTAAGACACATACAATAAAACAGAATTGGAAATGATTCCTTTAGGCTGTAGCAGCTGCACCCCCTACCCCCCCCCCCTTTGCACCACCCTGAGATCTGATGACTCCAACTCCCACGTTGCACCTGTTCCCTGCCAGAACAGAAGGACTTTGTGTTTGTGGAGGTCTCGTAACATACACTATCTCTGTTATTCCATTGCCTGGTACAATTATAGACTCTCATCTGTTGTTGAGGGTGAGGCAACTGTTCAACGTCAGCTTCTCGTGGAGCTGACACTATCTGGCACTGCTGTGACACACAATTTCATCAGTTTGAACCTAAGAGCATATTTGAGCCTCGCGTCCCGATGAAAGGTGCGCCGGAAGATTTTCATTTCCGATCTCTTAAGCCGCTTCCTCAGATGGATAGCCATTTAAGGAGGCTAATGCACACAGGCCGGTGGGCACAGCATCCACTTACTCACATCGGCCCCTCAGTGACTGAATGGGTCTCTCCTCCATTCACACAGTCTAATAGCAGTAATCAGTCAGAAATCTGCCTCAGACCAGAAACAGCAACAGCTCAATCCCAGACCTCCCTGCTCCTTTTTTCAACCATCCCTCTGTACCTGCTTCCCTCCTCTTTTCTTGATTTGTGTTGCACTTTCCACCCTTGATGTTTCCATTAGTATGACTCTGACTGTGCTAGTAGCTTGTACCAAGGGCCCTGCCATGCAGCACTCCTACACAGCAGCCTCACACCCACTTTCTTTCCACCTCCATTGAAATTCTGTCCTCTTACGTGCGTCCCTGGGATTCCAACAATACCTAGAATATTTATTCAGCATGTACTGCACTGCAGAGATATTTCTCTGCACTACCTGAGTTCTGCTGTGAATGCGTCAACTTTCATTCATTCATGGTCACAAAATCTGGCCTGCAGCCTGTCACATCACTAAATGCCACCTTCCTTTAGCTGCTGTTTTTAGGAAGCCGGTGTGTGTGAACAGACTGTTTGATTGAGTGCCGATGTCTGGCGTTTGTTTGAATAGGCCATGTCCAAATGTCTGGCGGTGTTCCTTTCATGCTCTCTGAACACAGAAAATATTTTCATTCATGTTAATGCTGTGTCAATATCCGCCCCTGCTCACCAGAAGCCAACCTCACCTCCTGTTTTGACCCGCAGACACAGACACTCCTCCTGCGCCCCAACATACGCACTGCTTATGCCCATGCAAGCGTCTAATAGTTATGTGCACTGAGCTGCAGAGTTAGTGTAAGAGAGAAAAAGGAAATAAAGAGATTAAAAGCAAGATAGTCTTAAGTGGGTGAGTATGCGTACATGCATTTATGCATGAAACTGTGTGTATGTTAGTGTATGTCTACCATTGACTGCCTGCTGGGCTCCCCTCTGCTAAAGAGAGGTCAGGTCCCTGGTCTCCCGCGGCAACAGAAGCAGCACTCTGAGGATCCAGTGTTTCAGAGCCACTAGATACTCCAACCGTTTACACAGGTGGCTATCATATGGCCAGTGAGGTTTGTCCCTGCGGCACACTTCAGACTACAGAGACATCAGTCACAATCTGACGGCAGGTAGCGGTCCTTGCTTCCTTGCCATACATCAGCAATCACAGTATATGATATAACGTGAGTGGCCACTTAACAAAACCTCACCAAAGCTAGGGCCGGGTATCGGTACTCGAGACCGAAATAACCCACCAAGTAGTATCGAAACTTCTCCAGAATGATACCTGCAATCGATCCTTTTTGTGTCCAGGTCTAGAAAAAAAGACAATTTGTATGGTTTTGCTCGCAGCCAATCACCGCAAGCGTTTTATGATTTAATGCGACGTGTGATTGGCGCACTACCGCAGCAGCTACAATCCACACAACCGGGATTGCCTGCACACGGTGGTGTCTAGAAGGGAACCCGCAAGTTGGGGAAACTCTCGCGAGATGGTTAAAGTTAGGCATTGATCTCGAATAGTTATGGTTAAGGTAGGTCGTCGGGCAGCGAGTCTCACGAGAGTTTTTGCAAGTTTTTGCAGATCTCAGATCATATTTTGCAATTTGCGTGTTACCTACTAGACACGACCCCTGCACACATCTCTGAACACGGAGATGACTGAGCCGCCGGCGAGTAGCTAACGGTGCTAGCAGCTAACGTTGCTAGCAGCTAACGGTGCTAACAGTGCAAACAGAGCTATCAAGGGCAACAGTGCTGACAGAGCTAACAGCTTTAGCATTGTGTATGATACCACGCAGCGAGAGGGAGTCACCGTTAGCCACAAATGAACAAACTGGGAGAGAGGAAGGAGTGAAAAAGTGTACTCTGACTGAGAAACCAGGTGTGTTATGGTTGGCTTAGCCTGGACTGCTTAGTGCGAACATTATGGTATGAGACCCCCTGTGCACACCTTCACGCATATGAAATCATACTTGTAACCACTTTTAACATATGCTTATAGAGAAATGGAGAGCGTTCCATATATATTCCGTTACACTTCATTATTTCATCGCATCTCTCCTGCGGAGCGCTGCTAACCCTCAGGTGAGACCCTGAGTAGGTGCACGTTTCGCATGAGTGTCCATGGCAACAACGCGTGGTAAATACATTTTCTCCGTGCCAAATATAATGCCAGAAACCACAATGCATCATCCAAGCTCAGGTGGTAACAAAGACGCTATAGTGGCCAGCATTTTTGCTTTCTTTGCTTCCTGGGATTCAGCTCTCGGGGCGTATTTCTTAGTTATAGGGATAGTAATGGGAAACGCAGCCCAGACCAGCGCGCTGCAGTCACAGATGGTGAAGAGGAGGAATGGGATACGCCTCTGGAGTGATATGTGGAAGTGACCATCTGGCCTCATGTGTATTCTCATCCATCATCATGGTAACCGTCACATAACCTACAGGTGTTTGTGCGGGTGTGGCTGTCTGCTTGTGAATGCATGTGTATTGTTTATGTGCTTTCAGGTGAATCATGTTTTTTCACATGAGCACAGCAGGAAACGGACATGTGGGAAGTACCCATTTATCCTCCTGTGCATTGTTATCCGTCAGGCTTGGCACAGTGACATGAGTGTATTTATGTAGAATGGTTTAAGATTGAAAAAACAGGCTTAAAAACGTTTTTGGGCGTAGTCTGGTTTTTGTCTCGACTATTTGTCTTCATCACCTGTAGCTCTGATCGCTGTTAGCAGACCAAACAGAGGTAGGTATAATAACAACTGTGAGTGAAAAGTATAGACTAAACATCTGCATTCAACATGTACTTATGGCTGTTTTTTTCAAGCTCACTGGTTTGTGATTTAATCCCACACAGAAATGTCAGAGTTTGGATCACTGTGGGGAAAATACAGTGTTGTACATTGCATCAATTCAGACAACATTTTGGAAAACCTCTCTGCATATAAAATCGACCAAACTGGCAACTTTTCTCAGTGCGACTGCGGGTGTAAATGTACACTTTTGCCCGTCGGGGTGTGTGAGACGCAGCGCATATGTTTATGCGTACCCCTCAGTGTTTATGAAATATGAATAGTGACATGTAATTGAATCAGAGTGCTCCCATCCTGCTCCAGGGCAGGACCACCATGCGCTGCTGCAAAAAAGGGAAATATTAAGGCATTTTTCTCCCTGCCTCCATTTTCTGACAGTCTTGCTTTGAAGTGGCTCAGAAGCCGTAAAAGCTCCTCAAAATCCAATATGGATTGATTGTCTTTGACCAATAAAGGCCAGCTCTCGTGTTCAAGCCCCGACATTAATTGCTCGACCAATCTGACAAATAAACATTCAACCATATAATAAAAAGAAACCCCCGTTTGATGTAGTAAGACATAAACTGAAAACAAAATTAGTGTAATTGAGACCAAATGCTTGAAAAAGTAGTTCATACGGTATCCACATCCGTGAATTAAGAGCGTGAGTCATACTTTGGGTGTATCTGTTTGCTGGTACAGTATGTCTCTCTTAGTAAATTATGGGCTAGGGTCTGTTGTTTCCTGCGTTTTTTCCTCCTACAAATGACAGACATGCTTCATAACAACACCTTTGTCCTTGTCTGAACTCAGGCTTTCCTTATCAAGAGGACAGCGGTGCGAGACAGACAGCCTTTCAATACTACTAAGTTTCAGTTCCATCGCTCACACATTGACATGCAGTTGGTGTTCGTCATTGTCAAACACGAGTAAGAATGTGAGTGGGAAGATGAGAATTGGGTGGAAGTTAGCAGGGCTAATGCGTGTTGCAGATGTGCTGTTCCTTTTGGCCGAGCTATCAGTTGACCTGTTAACCTACACTATATCACTCTGACTGCTTTAAATGGCACTATCAGTGACCTGTGTCAAAATCTCCTGCTAATCCATCTGCAGATGTCACTAAGTTTACACTTCTCCCTAACTCTGATTAATAACCTTCAGCAACCGTTTAGAACCCAATGAGACAGGTTCCAGAGAAACACAAGCATGCTGATATACTGTATGTGTAGACATGTAAGAATGTGGTAGGCAGTATCATCTTGGAAATTTTTTTTTTTTCCCCCCAGATGGGCCAAAAACACTATACCTTAAAGAAATAGTTTGACATTTGGAGAAATGTTTTCATGCACCTGTACAATAGATATGAAGCTACAGCCAGCAGATGGCTATCTTAGCTCAACGCATCCTCATACAACGGTTTGTATATCTTACAAAGAGCTAATCCTCATTTTTCGTGCGTTTTCCTACGAATGTCCAGCAACACGTGTCAATTCCCTCTCATTACATGCATGCATTCTTTTCAAAATAAACTCCCGTCTTCACAGGAAACAAACTTGGTTAGGTTTAGACAACAGAACCACTTGGTTAGGTTTAGGAAAAGATCATGGTTTGAGTTAAAATAACTACGGAAGTGGCGTAACTTAAGTACTTGACAAATAAATCAACATTGACTTCTGGTTACACACAGGATACGAACACCGGCCTCCTGGGAGAAAGTCCGGTGTTTTTTGACCCACTCACCCATCCACCCCAACCTCTTCCATATGTGGCGTTTGTTGCTCTTTATACTTCCTGGTTCACAATTAAGTGGATTGCATCCGAATTGATTACGTGGGATATACATGAATTACAGTGCATTAATTTTTCGTAGGTATGGCTACGGACCGTGTATGAGAACAGCCTGCTTTGCTTAGCACACAGACAGGAAACAATCGGAAACAGCCTGGCTCCATCCAAATGTAACATATTGCAACTTTAAAGATCACTAATTGACCTATTATATATCTCTACAAAAAAAAGAAGACATCTTGTGGTTTTGCAGGTGATTATATTCCTCCTGTTTCCAGTCATTGTGGTAAGTAATAATAGCTGGCTGCCGGCGGTAGCTTCATATTTATCGTACAGACACGAGAGCGGCATCAATCTTTTCATCTGACTCTCTTTAACAGAGCAATTAAAAGAATTTCCCATTTTGTCGTACTATTCCTTTAACTTCGACATGTGCCTCTCGCCAACTAAAACATCCTCTAAAGTTCCACACCAGGGAATTTTTACAAATAAAAAAGAAAGTCCCGTAAGCTATAAACCCTTTAATAAGCTTCAGTTTCAGACTGATGCCAGTAAGGCTGGTGTCTGCATTGTCTCACTGTTTCATGCCTCTGTAACCTCCACCGCCTTTGTTTGCCACTTCATGTGTCCGTAATTACTGCACTAACAGTTCCACAAAAAACATAGCAAGATCTGCTTTGACTGTGTGAGGAGAACCAGAGGTAAACACTGGGGTTTTCAGAGTCAATTAAATCATCACTTCATGTCAACTGACGAACACTCTTCCAGGAACAAAACATACTTGTTTGGGGTCACATATTTTGAGCCTCCGGTGTTTACTCATCAACATCGTCTGACACAACCAGCGTGAACTGTGAAAAGTAGATCATGCGGTCGCTGAGAACATTTCTTTCCTCAACCACTAATTGGATAATGTGGCAACGGCGCAAAACAGATGTGCTTTCATGTGTTCCCCCACATGAAAAGGTTGGCAAATGGTTAAATTTAGACAAGAACACACCTTGAAGGCAACACATGCAACTAAAATTCCTGTTAAACAGCAATTTTGCTGCAAAATTATCTTCACATGCTGACAGCTTTCAAGGCTGAGGTCTCAGAATTTAACAGCACCTGCATTTTAACTACCTATAACATCTGTTATTAGATGGCATGTCTACTTTATTTTTTACTGTACTTAGCGCCTTAAGCATCTCTTGTTTGTCTTGACCGGACTTGGCTGCTGTAACGAGACGATTTCTCACTGGGATAAATGAAGTACTCTGTTATCTTTTAACTCATCAATAACATATGTTAGGGCTGCTCGATTATGGCAAAAACCATCGATTACTGTGGTCAATATTGAGATCATGAATATTTAACACGATGACTCCTTGACTTTGGAAACATCATGCATTTAGAAAGGACATTTTGTAGCCTGCATTTTATAGTTAAATGCATCAATCTGGTGCACTTTGTGGGCAAAATTAAGAGGCTAGATCGATAAAGAACTTTGTGCTCTAGTAAACGATATTTGTATAGATATGAATGGTGATGACACGGCAAAAAAATTCACACCCAAAAAGCATGATAAACGAGATGGAGCCGTGTTTCAAGACGGGTCGGGTGGGTTGCCGACATCGCCGCACTGAGGACAGTCCGGCCCGGTTGACAGTCGTGCTAGTAGCAGGGAGCCTCGTCCCTCTCCGCAGGGAGAGAGCGCACAGCGAGCACTAAGCGGCGAGGTCCGAGCGAGGGGTGCTGTAGTGCCACCTTCAGGGCCTTTCCAAGCCGACCTAGAGACGGACACGGTGAACCACTCCGAGGCGAAAGGAAAGGGGTGCGCTTGATTTATAACACAAGACAAAACGAGAGCGTCATTGCGAAACAGAATACGACACAATAATGATTTTATGTCGATTATCTTGTTTTCAGAATCGTTAGAAGAGAAAATCATAATTGTAATTGAAATTCATTAATTGCACAGCCCTAACATTCAGTACAAGTCAGCAAGGTGGCAGGATACATTTAGCAAACATACAATAATTTTTACTGTGAAACAACAAAGACACTTTGAGCTTTGTAACTGCTGAAGAATTTGTATGCGATATAGAAAACATTTTTTTTTTACTGCTAAATATGCTGTATCAGCAAGAACGAGACTGAGCAAGCACAAGGGCATTTTGCATAAAATGTATGGGACTTGTTTGCTCAATGCTAAAGTAGTGAAACTTGATCACTGACAGGCTTGCACTGTATGTGCTCTTGCATGATGTTTTTTCCTTTTCCAGCTGAAGGGTAAAAAGAAGACAGAAGAAACCATTAAGGAAATGAATTACAAATGTGCATTTCTTATTCTTAGCACATTCATGCTGCTTTGTAAGCACATTAAGTTCTGTGTGCAGTAGATTCAGAAATGCAAATGTATGCAGTGAAAACTATTTGTTTTGCTGCCGAAGGTTTTAATTACATCTAGACTGAGATAGCATTACGGTGTTTTACATGAACGATAAGTAGCTTGTTTAGAGCACAGTCTCTGCAGTATGCTGCTGCAACAGCTAATCTACGCTGACAAAGATGAATTTCGGCGGTGAATGTTTAAGTTTCCGTGTCTCTAATATATCATAAATTAACATCAACACATTTTTCGCACGGAGCGAGGGGGTTACACAAGGGAGGGGGCAGAGATGGAGACGGGGATTTATTTGTGTATACTTCCAAATTCTTGCAAAGTTTTGGGCAATTTTGAAAATTCGGTTAAGTTCGGGGGAAGTCTTCACTCATGGTTATATTAACATGCATAACTCAGACCTTTCTAATACATTGTAGTTAAGCTGTGTTGCTTTCAAATGAAGAGTCACTGATGCTTTATCCTCCTAATATCCTGAAAGCAGGGCTGAGCCAGAATGACACAGAGCTAAGCCCTCCACTGGGTGATGTGATCCAGGAGCTCGAGCCAAGTAGACCTCAATCAGTTACAGATTAGACTTGTGGAAGGGAGCAGTCAGACACACGGCAGGCTACCTAGACACATTTCTCTGCATAAATTGCCCTCTGCTCTTTGGTGCACAGACCTTTGACCCATCTCAGGGTCAAGCCCGAGGCCTCATTCATCCATTGTCTGATCCTATCTCATCAGGTCCTTTCAGCAGCTTTCATGCTTGTTCTTTACATTACTCCCTCTCATGCCTTTAATCTAATATCTGCTTGAGCCGACACCCTTTCCCGTGAAGTCTAGGAGGATAATCAGATATCTTTTTCTGCATTCTTTTGAGTCCAGTAACACATTTACTGAAAACACAATTAGATGTGTAAACTAGAATTAGAAACAGATTTTTTTTTTCTTGCATTGTCTTCAATGTTAGCTTATACCCAGATAGAGTGCTACAGGAATGAGTCCTAAAACATGCAAACGAATTACTTCCGGTTCCCTCGTCTCAAAGTCAAAGATCTTTTGAATGGGTTTTTATTTAGATGCCCGAAATAAGAGCTGTGGTTAACACAAGCGTTTTGTTCTACGACATAAAATACATCATTAAATATCCCACTCGCGAATTTTGACGCTTTTATGTGTCTTAAAAAAGACGGTTGCTAACAAGTGGTTAAATGAGACTAATAAACGTCATCACGCTGAACACTAGTCTGCCTTTAGCTTAGTGATGAAGACGTGACGTGAAATGAAGGAGCCGAGTGTCTATTCTGCGCTGCTCGTGTGGTGTTTTTTTCTGGTCGCCGAGAAAAATGTTCAACTTTGGGTAAAACTCTGCGCTCATCAGTGTCCCTTTTTACCCAGCCGTCTAGTCACAGTGGAGGAGGGGCGGGACAAACTCCACCAAGACCAACCGTCACATCCTACATTTAGGCTACAAGTGCTGAACAACAACAACAACAACAACAACAACAACAACAACAACAACAACAACAACAACAACAACAACAACAACAGAGGAAAACATGTATACACATAGACCGGCGGGTCTGTCCTCTCTCTCTACATGCTTCAGCCTTCCCTTCATCCAGAGCAAGGACTCTACCTTGGCCTGACATTTTTAGTTCTGCAGATATTCTGTATCATAGCAACCAGGCGCAACCAAAGTGTCTCACCTGAAAAAAACTCTACTTCTCATCGCATTTTAAATTTTCCTTTTTCTCATAGCATTTAAAAAGCAACAATATGCATAATAATAGCCACCAATAAAGCTTATTTATATAGCCATAAAATCTGGATAATTTGTAAAAAAAAAAAAAAGAGGCAATAATATTGCATATCTGTTGAGCCAATCATTGTCACCACAGGGGGAATTCCTTCACCGCAACAGCCCTAGTCCTCCATCAATCTGACCATGTTGTGGTAGATAAACACTCCCATTCACCCAGACTCACATTCTTGTCAATGCTAATATTGGACTGTCTAGACAATTACATTACACAGTACTGTACACACAAACTGATTTACTGGGCTTGTACATCATTGCCACTGGATAAACAATTCAAGGAGCTTACAAACAGACGTAGGGTGATTGACCATTCATGGTGAAGTTTATTCCAGTGTAATTGCATGTTTATGAGTGCGCTCCACGAGTCAAGTGTGAGCCAATAAAGGTGGAGGAAGAAAAAGACTTCCCTCGTTCTTTTGTGTGAGATGTTCCAAAACTGCCTCAAGTCATCAAGTGTCTGGTGGGATAAAAAACTGACAGATCGTTTGATTAAAAAACAAGTTTTACACTTGTGAACTGTCAAATCGTGATACAGCGGTAATAGTTAAGATGACAGCCCACAAATTACTGTGTAATGTTATAGCTATATTGAATGCGACATGAAAATTGATTTTTTTTTTGCCGCCACAGTTTACATAAGGTTCAGCTGTGTGTTTGTGCTCCAAGGTTACAATAGATTTGAATTTTCAATTAGTTTTTATTTTATTTTAGTTTTGACCTTTATATTTAATTTTAATTTAGTTGTAGTTAGTTTTCAGAGTGTGTTTGCTAGTTTTAGTTTAATTTCAGTTTTTCAGAAAGGTTTAGTTTTAGTTATATATTTAGTTTTACAGTAGTTTTAGTTTGTTTTTGTTAGGGGCAGGTATAATGTCTCAGAAGTATGTAGCTACATATACAGTACATACAACATACATGGTAGGAGAGCTGTGTAGGAATGGTCATAATGTTTAATCTTTGCGCTGCTGTAGTGTCCGATGTGAAGCAATTGCTGCAAAGCGCCATCTCCTGGTTCAATGTCAAGAGAGAAGACGGAAATTCATGCAGTCTCCTTTTTTCGGTAGTGATATATTATAGCTAATATATAATATAGCTCAGTTTAGTTTTCTTAAAGGATATCATTTTCATTTAGTTTCAGTTTACTAATAAAATTTTTCACTGCTTATTTCCGTTTTAGTTTCAGTTTTAGTTTACTATAATAACCGTGGTGTGCTCAGCTTTGTGTGCCCTATTACAGTAATAAATTGTAAAGAAGACCTCCTGCATATTTTCCATTAATGTGAAATATCTGCATAAAAGAAAACAGGTTCTTATGTTTCTTTATGCAACTTATGATATATCAACCTTGGCTTGTGGGAAGGTGTATACTGTGTATACTGTATACTGTACTGGGCTTAAAATAAATAAGTAAATTAAGTGAGACACGTGCGGAAACAACATAACAGAACTACAGAAAACACGTCACAAACGTGACAATATAAAAACAATCAATTTAAAACAGGTGACAATAGTCACGTGACAAACGTCACCAACGTAACTTACAAAACAAAACACCGGTCAACAACAGTCTCGAACACCGGTCTCCTGGTTAAAGGTCCGGTCTTACCGTAGCATTTATACGTGGAAGCGTTTACAGGGCAGTCAGTACAGGATACATGGCGTACAAATGACACGTGAAATTCAAGAAAGGCGTACTTATTGCACGCTAAATGCCTAGCGCATTATCGTGGCATTTATACGCCTTTTTGTGTAAAACGGGTTGGATACATTCTTGGCATGTATTGTAAAATAAATGCGAAGTCCATAATATGTATTGAAATACCTGTTTGTTCCATAAGAGTAAGTAGACTACACTACGAGTATGTGACAGTCACACAAACAACATTAGAGCGAGTCTTTTCCACGTAAGAAATGAGCTAAAGGTCTTGTCATACCTCCAGTCTAAACCTCTTGTGCCATGCTGTCACTCACAGCGGAGAGGCTTCTGCCAACTGTACAGCACACCACCAGCACCAGCGCTGCCAAGCTGCCACAGTTAAACACTCTGTCCTCTGTTTTACCCCAGGCATGGGATGTGTCCCTGCATGCAAACACAGCGTTAACACGCTAGCAAAGCCTGATGAAGAGCAGCTCACACAGACATATAAACCTGATCGCGCTTCAAAGCATTATCCTTCCATGATCTAGTAAATCCCCCCCCTCCAAACTGCTAAATTAAGTTTTCCAGAAAATAACTTTATAACCCCCCCACCCCATCATACACTTTCATATACACACACTTCCACCACAAGTATTGACTCAATGACGGAGACAGGGACACTGCCAGAAATCTACAAGGCTTTGATAAGTGACAGCTGGAGGGAAAAGAATAGATCATTACCTCACTCCGAGAGCGCTGTGATACACCACGCTCTGCTGTAAGGTGGCAGAGCAGACGTATGACATATGAATGTTATTTCTCGCCTGGCTAATGGGCTGGATGCTGTCAGGGGTTATTCTCTAGTTGAGTAAATGTCAGACATGTTGTCGCCGAGTGGGTCGGCTGTTCTGGGGCTCTGGGGGAGATGCAGCTCTCTCTCTCTATCCACAGCTCCGAGCAGCTGTGTGGCGTGTCCTCCTTTAGGAAAATAGCAAAAATGTTGGGAGTATCCATGTCTGTGGTTTGCAATAAGATCCAAACAAATATGTGGATGTGCAGGCTAAAACTTGGTGCTGAATCTTCTGCTTTTGGAATTTTTCCATCAATCTTCCAGATAAACCAACTGTGCTGTCTCTCGAGGTGCCCCAGAACAGACCAGCTGGAACACACCAGTGATCTGTGCATGTGTGTACATGCCTCCAGCAGAACCCTACTGGGCCTAGTGAAGCATCAACCCGCTGTATTGTCACTAGGGTAAAATAAATGACCCTATCTCTGCTCCATTTCACTTTTTCCAAGCCTCCTGATAGGAGGGAATACACCGATGCCTCTTCCCCACAGCGGCAGTAAAGGATGCAGCGGCAGTAAAATATGATGAGTGTCTGAGGAAAAGAGTCTAATGCACTGTGTGTGTGTGTGTGTGTGTGTGTGTGTGTGTGTGTGTGTGTGTGTGTGTGTGTGTGTGTGTGTGTGTGTGTGTGTGTGTGTGTGTGTGTGTGTGTGTGTGTGCATGCAAACATGTGATCTTGCATACTCAGTCAGCTGCCTGCCAGATGACTCTTAATCCACACCTTTCTTTAGAAAAGTCTGTGCTGGGGCAAAATGAGTCTCACATGATGACACAGAGGTGAGTAATCACACCCAAGTTTCACTGAAACTCTCTACAGTTAATTATAGGGATGAGAAAAAAAAAATCTATTTATCTATGTATCGCAATTTTTTTTTTAACGATTTTCAAATAGATTTTTTAATGCCAGAATCGATATATTTGCTTCATTTGAGTCAGTGCGGAGGGAGAAGGAAGTTACTGCTTTTATTGTTGTAGTCTGAGTAACGTGACGTCATATCCGTTCTGTATCCGTCAACCAAAACAAATGGCAAGACGGCGGAGGGTCCGCGTGGATACGACCTGCACCCTCACATATTAAATCCAAAGTGGTAAACACTAAACATACAGTACAGTATAGAAACACTTTGGGTTTCACACATTGACAGGAAAAGCAGAGCTAGACATCACGGCTAAAGCTGCATGCTAACTCTGTCATGGACAGGAAACGTTATCGTATTGTGGTAACGTGCGGTCAAGCCAGCCGTCACTCTCATCTCTGTGGTCAAATCGGCCGACGCTACAACTGTAGAGCATCCATATACTGACATTTATGTTAAATCCATTCAAACGGCCTAGATGGATCTGACCATGGATGTATAAAGAGAACGGAGCCGACGAGGAGAGCTAGCGACTGACTTGGAGAAGTTAGCGCTAGTATACATGTATGACTACGTATATTAACCAGAAGAATAAAACATGTCCCTTATAAATTAAAAAGAAAATACCACTAATTTGTGAGGGAAATGTCTTTATTCTTTCATTTTTGGGTTGCTGGAAAAAAAGTTAATAAATAATGCCTGACAATGACTGATATATTTAACTTCAGGACATCTCTGACTACATACATGCTGAAAATCAAACATATTCACTGTATTAATTTAGATATTTTCCAAAGTAAAAGTTCCTAAAAGTGTATGATTCTTCCCATGCTTAAAAATCTCAATACATATCGAATCGGCACCCAAGTATCGTGATAGTATTGAATCGGGAGATAGGTGAATCGTCCCAGCCCTAGGTTATTATATCATATATTATGATACTACCCATAAACACTGAGTGTACTATATTGTTTTAAACTTTTGGTGTGTATTATTAGGTGTATTATTACCCCTCTACAAATGGAGCTCCCAAAAGAAAATGTAACTTTTTTTTTGTTAAATTGCACTGAATTCAATTGAAACTGTATGTACCTCTTACCGAAACTTCTGATACAAAACTGAAACAGCTTTACTTTACCCTCCACAAACACACAGTCCCCAAAGTCCTGGAGCACTTTCAGTGCAATAAAAACAGCAGCACGAAGGTTATTAACTTCTCCCTAATCTTTGTATTCTCACTCTCCCACTCTGTCACTTCATGTGTCAGTGTTTCCATCGAGTGTAGTGGTCCTTTGTGTGAGTGTCAGGGCGGTCCTTCTCACTCATCCATAGCCTTGGCTTGGAGTCAAAGGGGGGGCTGCTATTTTCCATCAGGCAGAGTGGGATGCTGGAGCTGAACCGTATCGAAAAGAAGTCCCTTCGGCCACCGGAGGGCAGTCAAGCTCTGTGTTACAGGTATGACTGCAATGCCAATTCTATCAAGGACCTTTGTGTACATGGAGGCAGATGCAGAAAAGCTTTGAAAAAGCTCTACCTTCCTTAGATGATGACATGATCAAAGTGTGTACCGTATGCTGCAATTTTGCATTCATATCTGTCTATCTGCTCAAGCATTCTCTGCATTTGTGGTTTATAGGGCTAAATGTTACAGCCAAAATCAAATATAATGTTAATCCTTAAATATTGTTATAGTATGGTATGGTACAGTAAACACACTTGTGTCCACCCTGTCATCAAAGTACAGCAATGTCAGACCAAGCACAGATTGAGAATGCAATGCCCTTCTCACCATGACAATACTGTTTCAAAACCAATACACAAATGGACATCAGACTATATAGGGCTGCACAATTTATCGAATATTAATCGCGATCACGATTTTGGCTTCTCACAATCAAATGAACATGATCAACTGCGATATTGATGTAAAAAATGCGTGCTCCGCTCATAGAAAACTCTGATGCATAAATCAAGCGCTTCCTAAACTAACAGCTAGAGATGCACCCTCAATCAGCATCTGATCGAAGCCGGCTGCATTAACAACGCGTTCAAATGTAATCTTGTAAAATGACGTTTTTGGTTGACAACCAATTTGTTAATTCAATACAAGGTTCCATCACCACTCACAAAATGCACCATATGGGCTTCACAGACAACAACACCTGCACACTCTCTGCTCATCGAGGGTTAGCCGGTTCTGGTCGGAGGTCGTGGGAAAGCTGTCCGAGATCCTCAGACTCAGCATCCTCTTCTCCCCCTTAAGCGATCTCTCCTCACCCACAATCCCACAACATCTTCTGACACTAACTGTGGCCAAGAAAACCATTTTACTCAACTGGAAAGACAGAATAAAGTTATCAATATACCACTGGCTCAATCTGTTAACAGATCACGCAAATCTAGAAAAGCTCACATCAGCCTTAAAGGACAATCGGATTCCATTCAATAACACCTGGTCTCTCTTTTTGCAATTCATCCAGAGCGGATTTCTCTCAACACCATCTCAACCAGATCTTTGTAACCCCAATATCACAACTCAAAATAACAAAATAACCCACAATCTCTCTCTCTTCTCCTCTTCTTCCTCCTTGTCTTTCTTTGTTGTTTGTTTTTTGTACTTGTGTTGTTTGTTGTAAATGCTTTTGTTTTGTAAATACTTCTGGTATCCACCTGTGGTAAATAAATTTTAAAAAAAAAAGGGAAAAAAGAGAATGCATGCCCTCCTACCACCCTTAGGCCCTAATATAAAAACTTTTAATACAATCTATTGGAAACACCTGTAGCTTATACAGGATTTACACTGACAGGCTACAGCCTATGATCACAACCTTAAGGACAATATCAACACCTGTACTCATCTTCTATCAGACAGGATTTACACCACACCATCACAACAATATCAACGCATTAGCCTACAGTGAGTAGCTCAATGGCATAAGCAAGCACATACTGTCCCACCAGACTTATCCTAGTGGTGTTTAAAATATAAAACATTGGACTTTCCATATTAAAATGGACAACCAGTATTCTTCTCTTCTATGGACTTGCCCAGTTTTTAAGGCTTAAACAGGATATAAATAAAGAATAAACAGTTGGAATTGTTAGCTAAACGTACTGTGATTGATAAATGGAAAAAATAGATATGCAAAAAGTAGGCCTAATAGATAAATAGTGGGGCTGCTAAACTGGTAACTTACCATGATCAGGTCCTCTTTGATGCCGGTCTGGTTCAGATGTGGGAAAGCTGAGCTAGGAGCAAAGAATCTATATTGCCAAGAAGTGAAAGTCAATTGTTCGTTGCATGGCAACATCAGCGCCCAGCAGCAAAGCTACGCTTCCGCCATTTTGGATTGCAAACGACTACCGGAAGCCAGTAAAACTAGTAGTGTAAAATGTGAAACAAAATTATTTCTATTCTTTTGTCATATTCTACTGAAATGCCCCAAACAATCAAATATTATAAATATAATAAGCGTTTTCAGTCAAAAAAATGGCGGCTGATGTAAAAAAACAAACAAACACCGGTGTTTCTGTCTTTGTTAGTGGTGGTTGCTAGGTGACTGTCCTGCTCCTCTTCTTAGCTACCAATGTTAGCATCAACAGGCTCTTTCCTAGCAAGCCGTTTTTTGAAAAAAAAAAAAAAGTCGAGTCGGTACGTTATGTTTTTTCCGGAGTAAGTTACAATGTCTCTGATATCCTTTCCTCTTTTAGCCTTTCGTTTTGCTGCTACACCGTTTATTACCCATATTTGTTAGTTAGCAGCTAGCAGTGATGCTACCTGATGTACCGAGGCTTCGGTGCGCGTGTCGAGTAATCCAGGAAGTTTTCTTTGAAGCGCGTATCGAGCCTTGTATCGTTTTAGACAAATGACGTCATTGAAGATGCCCGAAGCCGAAATACAGTTGAGAACTTATTATTCCTGAATAAAAACGAATAATGTCTCCCATCTATCATTTTCCTATAGTTACACAAGCACATTCACTGCCCTGTGCCCGGTTAAACCACTGCCACATATCTGGAATATATGTACCTGTTTTAAACTCTTCGACCGATAGGTGGTTTCGTGTGCAAATGAAGCCCTAAATGAAGCCTCGTGAACTGAACCCTTTTGCGAACCAATTTGCTGGAGCGCTTCAGTGCTTCATGAAGCTTCATCTCGCCATCACTAGCAGCTAGCATAAATCAAACCCTTGCCGCTAAACAAACTCCCACGGTCACCTTTTTCTTCTTCGTTAGTGTTTATTGGCGGTTAGTAAACCAACTCAGATGCGCATTACCACCACCAGCTGGACTGGAGTGTGGAATAAGAGATTATGCAGTAAAAATGAACAAATAAATTGTTTTCGCTTAATCAGTTTCAACCCTCCAAGACCACCTGACTCACAGACACAGCCAGCAAACTATTTTACAACTTTTAGGACAATGATTTAAAAAAGGGCTATTCAAGTTTACAGATGTCTCTTTCCCAATTTAAGTCTATGGGAAAAGTCTTTCTGGGCCCAATGGCATCACGTGACAGACACGTAATTCCAACGTTTGGCCACTATGTAAAATCTGCTTCAAAGCCCGACGCTCTTGCTGGGGGCTTGTAGGAAACCAATCATAATATTTTTCTTCTTTGCAAATATGGTAACTCTGCATTCATTGGTTCGTATTTCAACCATGATAAGAAAAGAAGCCAAGACAGGATGAGGCCCTGAGGCCACAGTTGGTCGGGCTTTGGAGGATCCTAGAGGTCGGAGAACATGGGGCACCGGCCCAATCAGCCCGGTAGTTAATCCTTGCTTGTGTTAGACCATGGTCAAGGGCAGGGTCACAGAGGGTGTGTGTGTGTGTGTGTGTGTGTGTGTGTGTGTGTGTGTGTGTGTGTGTGTGTGAGTGTGTGAGTGTGTTCTCAGAGCTGACACTATCAACACTAGAACCTCTCAATAGTGTTCCCTTTGAAGCGTCTGAGGAAGTTAAGGCTGAAACTCATGAGCTCCCACAGCAGCAGTTGAATTGACTCCACGGGTCAAGTTCAAAGCCCAGGTGAGACATATGCTCACTGACCTTTGACCTCAGATCAGAGGTGACCAAATGTGTCAACAGAAGCTCTATTGTGATAAAAAACAAGTCTGTTGCGTTTTGAACTGCAGCTTCAGGACTGCCATATCTATACCAAGCACCTATAGTAATCAATCACTATATGTCACACAAACAGATGGAACATGTGAAATCACTTTCTATATATATATGTGCTTTTCTATTATAACCACCAGAGGGCAGTAGTAAAACACAGTTCATATTTTGTTGCAGGATCAACTGAAATGAAGTTCTGTCAAGCCCTGGAGAGCGGATATTTGATTGCAAAATGTTGGTTTTCTGTTTTTTTTTATTGAATAGGTCCTGCTTCAATTGCAGACACTGAAAGCCAAACTCATACTGTATCATTAACCACCAACTCCTGTCGGTATGCAAATACAACAGCTGGGTTCCAGTGAGAGACTGTAGGGGACCTCATGTATTATTCACACCGCATCACACATCAAGGTCTTAATAATAACTTACAGTAATTCCACTACTGCCTGAGGAACACCGTAGTACACAGCTTCACTTTTCAATAAATGTTATAAGAAGCACTTGAGCTTACTGATATCCTTCCTTATTATAATTACACAGCACTGTAACTTTTATATTCTTGTATTTCATACCTGTCTTGTTTTTATTTTCTATTCTCTTGGAGTTCTAATGACTGTTTTTAATTGTATTTAATAGGGCTGTCAATCAATTAAAATATTTAATCGCATGATTGTCCATAGTTAATTATTTTTAATTAATTTAATTTTTATTTAATCCAATTTTTTATCTGTTCAAAATGTACCTTAAAGGGAGATTTGGCTATTATTTGATACTCTTATCAACATGGGAATGGGCAAATATGCTTGCTTTATGCAAATGTATGTATATATTTATTGTTGGTAATCAATTACCAACACAAAACAATGACAAATATAGTCCAGAAACCCTCACAGGTACTGCATTTAGCATAAGAAATATATGCTCAAATCATAACATGGCAAACTGCAGCCCAACAGGCAACAACAGCTGTCAGTGTGTCAGTGTGCTGACTTGACTATGACTTGCCCCAAACTGCATGTGATTATCATAAAGTGGGCATGTCTGTAAAGGGGAGACTCGTGGGTACCCATACAACCCATTTTCATTCACAGATTTTGAGGTCAGAGGTCAAGGGGCCCCTTTGAAAATGGCCATGCCAGTTTTTCTTTGCCAAAATTTAGTGTAAGTTTGGAGTGTTATTTAACCTCCTTCATGACAAGCTAGTATGACATGGTTGGTACCAGTGGATTCCCTAGGATTCAAGTTTCATATGATGCCAGTATGTTCACTACTTTAGCTTTAAAACTGAGCCCGCTACAACCTAATAATCGCAAGTTGCATTAAGGCGTTAAAGAAATTAGTGGCATTAAAACGAATTAGCATTAACATGTTATGATCGCATTAACTCTGACAGCCCTAGTATTTAAATGTCCTTTTATAATGTTTCTTTTGCACTTTGTCTCGATGCATCTGATGTATTATGTAAAGCGCTTTGAATTGCCTTGTTGCTGTGCTGTGCTATATAAATAAAGTTGCCTTAACCACTTTGAATTTGTCATATATTATCAGTTATGTTAATTACTTCCAATAATTAAATCACTAATTAGTCCATTCTTCGATGTCAGTAAACTTTACTTATCTGGACATAACAGACAGGTACAACATTAAATAATAATTTGAAATATGAAAAAAAATGTTCTCATTAACATGGTAATGTATGCAGCAAGGTAGTCCAGAATCTAATCTGATCATCTACGCTACATGAAATTTTTCTTTTCTCTAACCACATACTATGATAGCAGCAGGACAGAGCACATTAAAAATAGATTTAATGAAACCAGCACTTCATGAAGAGACATTTATTAGATCAGTAGAATACATCACCACCATCATCATCATCATCATCATCATGCCAAAAAGCAGCAGCAGCACTTCATTTCCTCACTTTCACCGTATATATGTCCGAGAAAGATGCAGTGAGGCACCCTATATCTTCTCTTCATAATGATGATCTTATCATATGCTCATCTCTACTGAGAGTTCCACAACTCGGGTGTTGAACTTTGTCTTGTTAGCCTACAAATCGCTTTCTCGAGGGCGGCTCCAGCTGTTTCTCATCTTCCTCCGTCACGGCTTCCAAAAAAGCAGATGAGGTTTGCAAACACTCACTAGACATACTGATGTGTTGCAATGCTCAACTGACACTGTTGTTCAGTGTTGTTGTTCATTGTTGTTAGCGGGTCTGCGGACGTTTAAATCCACAGTGAGATCTTGTTTATATATATTTTTTTATGAATACCTACCTCAGGAATGATCAATCATACAGTTAAGAGTCCTAACAGAAACAGTATGTACATCTTTGAAATAGTTAATATCGTGTACTGCATTAGCAAACAACAGAATAACGGTGACAACACCAGACTAGTATATCATCGCTATAGCAAAACAGGAACACTACAATAGTATTCACATGCACTAGTACACAGTGTCAAACATAGACCATAGTATTTATATTTACATAATGTTCACAGCTACATTCCAGGTTTCTGTGTGTGCGTCGTATAATAAAGGACTGTTATAATCAGAAAAGGTTGTTTATGTCACGTGCAGTGAAATGAAGTTGACACACCGCGCTGCCTGTGAAAAATATGAGGCGAC
Organism: Sebastolobus alascanus; assembly: GCA_916701645.2. Lineage (NCBI taxonomy): Eukaryota > Metazoa > Chordata > Actinopteri > Perciformes > Sebastidae > Sebastolobus > Sebastolobus alascanus. Next base: position 287,400 of record CAKAOJ020000083.1, read on the forward strand.
AAATGTGGAAGAAAAATACAGTATGGATACTGGGTTATTGCTCAGTGCATTTGATATGTAATGCATGTAATATTGACCAATATTGATAAATAACTTCCAGTCTTACTACAGTATTTGTGATAATACAGTTATTTTAAGAGATTGGTCCTGTATATCAGATTAATCAAACCAAGGAGAGGAAAAAAAAAAAAAGCCTGCACATCGAAAAATATTTTCACAATGTACATAACTGTATATCAATAAATACACATATAGTGGAAACAAAGTGTGTACAAATCAAATGAACTTGGAAGAACTCAGTATGACATTTCATGCACTGAGATGATGCAGTTGGCAGATGTCCCCATAAAGTGACGACTGCTGACACTGGAAGGAATCTGATTATTAAAAAAAAAAAAAAAGATGAACAAAACAGAATAATAAAACCTGACTTTGTTTGGGAAGCTTATCTAGGGCGTAGACACACAGACTAGTACAAAATCTCCCTGTTTACAACTGCTTTCCAAAGACTTTTTCTTAAATAAAGTTCTATCTGGGGAAACGACAGAAAGCAACATGACGACTGCAAGCCATTCCCTTTAGTACGAGGAGACGTCGTAGAATACAGTATTTACACAGCTACATAGTTGTATCTGTTGACAAATGGTGCTCCCAGTTTCTCGCAGTGCTCGGGCATTTTTCGTCCTCGCGTTGACCGATTTAACCATCTACAATACCGAAAATTATCCCATTTGTGCTTTCCATGAGCTTCACTTAGTTTGTGCTTGTAAGTCCATTTACTCTCCAGACTGATTTTAATACAATCACACCCTCTTCTTTCATATTTGTGAAGTAAAAAAAAAGAAGAAATGATCAGGTATTTTAGTTTCACACTGATAAAGACAGCTAACTAGCATGCCATGAGACAATGCCATTGACATCTCAATGTGGAGTCAGTGTGTGTGTGTATCCAGTTCTTGGTGCTGGTTGACACTGTCCCTCTGCAGTGTTCAGGCCACAGAGGCCAGCTGAGATAATATGGTCCTGCGTGATACAACATCCCGTTTCCTGCAGTCCTCTGTGCTGTCGTGCTGTAAACACGGCTGCCCACGCACAGAGCACGCCAGCCGGCAGATCGGGATAGCGTTACCTTTTTTCCAGATTGACTTTTCTATCCTGTCTTTGTGGAAGATGTCTGTATCTCAGTATGAAGGAGAACAGTGGGAAGGTTAATCGAGGTTACAGAATGAGGGGTGTGGTTCAGGCGTTAAAAAGTCAAGAGGGTTACGGGTCAGACGCTGCGGGGAGCCCTCTCCAGTTCATGGGTCCTGCGGTTGCGTCCCTTCTGCCTCTCTTGCAGGTGTTTCCACTTGGCTGCCAGCCCTTGAGCGTGCACGTGGGCGCGAGGGTTCGCCGCCTTCTGCTGGTGCTGCTGGTGCATTTGTACTTGCTGCACCATGTGAGCTTTCTGCCTCCTGTGCTTTCTCTCCCTCTTCCACACCTGCTCGCAGAACTCGTCCACGCTGTTCAGAGTCGGGTGATTGACCAGAGACAGGAAGTCTCTGTACCACAGCTTCTGAGTGGGAGTTTCTTGAGGCGGGGAGAGATCCTGAGCGGGGACGCTGGCCGCCGCCGCCGCTTCGTCGCGATGCAGCAGATCCTCCAGGCGCTCGGTGTCAATGACCTCTAGGGTCACCTTCAGAAGCGTCTGCATGAAGCCGTGCTCCACCGCCTGGCACAGATAGATCCCAGAATCCTTCTTGTTGAGTGTGCGGATCAGTAGGCCCTGCTCTGTGCGGATGAAACGCTCTTCTGATTGGATCTACAGAGACAGAGTGAAGGACACTGAGATATAGATAAAACATTTCTCAAATATCTAATTAGCTACGCCTCACAGCTGTTTTGATTGCACAAAATTAATTTCACTTGAATCAACTATGGCAATTAAATATTAATAAAATATGATACTGTATTATCTAAAATAACATTCATTATGAAGTGCCATCTATCATTATTTATCTGCTCTGCAGACAGACTGTATCTGTGTCTATTTCAACAAAACAGATTAAGTATGTGCTGAGGTAGTTCCAACCTCTTGCTTGCGGTCGTCAGTGGAGCGCTGATACTGCCAGTATGTCAGGGCTCTCTGCGACTTGGGACTGCACTCAAGGAAAGTGCTGCTGTTCTCCACACCATACACAGTTTTATCCAGGAGAGTCGTCTGCCCATTCAGTTCATCTAGATGAAAAATCAGAATATATTTGTCACCCAATTGTAGTTTAAGTTTACGACTTTATTTGACAGGGACAGTGCATGTTGATAATGTTTTTAAAAATATGCCAGAGTTATCCAGAAAGGCTAATCTTCATCTGTAGTTTGTGGGCAGGCAATGGTTAAAACATGACAACAACCAGCAGACATCATGACAGTACAAACAACAACTAGCATGACAATGTTAGGACTGGTGAATATGTACACTGTACAGCGACACACTAAGCAGGAGCAGCTCTTACACTAAATATAAAAATGACAAATAACATCTCACTGTTCTAATGTTCACAAGTGTGATTTCTAGTAAACCAGGTTCTTAATGTTGTGGAGAAGGAATGGTAGTTTTCACAGTTTCTTATTTGTTGCGGTTGTTCCAGTTTGTTAAAGTAAATTATTTTTCCAGCTTGTGAAGCCAGTTTTGTGTGATTTTTAGTGATTTTCTGCATAAAACTATCTCTGCTTTTCTCTGACTGACAGATAAAAAAGATAGGGGTCTGGTTTTAGTTTATTGTTTTCAGTGACTGTATTTTACATTATTTTGTCACATTATCCTGTCTCTTTTCTTATCACACTCAATCATGTGCAGAATAGGCAGCTCCCATCACAGAGGCAGTCGTTGGAGGAAATGGGTTTTATACAGTCAAGTAGGTGCAATGCTACTCAGTCACTGTCAGGTCAGTGTTCTACTGATTCATCTCCTAAATCTGTTGTAAATTTAACAATTCAGACTCCAGTGAAGCCTGCTACAATATATTGTTATTCCCTCCTCATTTTCTCAAAACACTTTTATCCTTTTCTTTATAGAGGGCTGTGTCTGGTTAAAATGTATAATCAAAACTTTTTGCTGCTACAGTGCTGGTGGGTAGCAACGTGTAACCACATTTTTTGTGTGTGACTTCCTCCTCCTCAAATCAGCAGCTTTCGATAACACTTCTTTTGTTCTTTTCAGTTAAATGAAAGAAACGTATAATCACAGCGTATTAGACTCCAGTATGAGTCCCGCTTTTGGACCGAGACCACTAACAGGCCAGCAGAGAGGAGGGCTTGGCGGCAGGGAGGAGGCTCGGAGGAATCCTGACCATGTTAATTAGAAGCTTCACATGGATCGACTCTAATCTTCACACCACCAGAGACACATAAAACACACACATTCAACTGGCTTCTCTACTGTTTGGGACCGCTTCAGGAAAGGCCAGCAGCGGCCATTTTTTATGTTCAAAGACGAAAATAAATCCTTAAACGCTTAAAAGCTCTTCTCACTATATCATTTGGAAATTCAAACACGCATACATGTTATTAGTCAGAGTAATAATGTCTGGACTAAAACACATTGCATTGATTATACAATAGTTTGTAAAAGGCCTTTTCTTTTTCATTTACGCACCGTGGTGTTGCAGATCCGAGCATTGTGTGAGTGGGTCTCCATTCCTGATGTCTTGCCTCCTTGTTCTCCTGCAGAAACACAAATATAAACACCTTCATGAGTCAGCAGACACACTGGCTTCTTTGTATGTGTGAGAATACGTGTGTACAGTTTGTGCGTGTAGGTGTGTGAATGTGGTTTCGATGTACAGCAATAGCGGAGGCCAACACAAATAAATAAACTAACAGCAGGCAAGAAGAGCTTTAATTATAGGGTGTGTATGACGGAGGAATTCAGACCTAATGAATCATTTCAGCCTGACATCTCTCTGGGTTGCAGATGCAAAAGAGATGGAGTTTCAAGTAAAGTGTGCAACACAACCCGAAGGGTAAGAAACTATGGAGACACCAAAGCAAACTGGTAACTTCTCCCCCTCTGGCTCCAGTTGTTCCAGTCCAGCGTTGGTGTGTTTGGTAATTGGAGGTAAGAGTTTTCTCTGGCTGTCTTCTGTTTGAACGTAGGACTCTGGAGTCCAACTAACAGCGAGAACAGGATGCTGTGCAGCTAGCATTCAAATCAATAAGCCCCATGGAGCTGTGAGTGGGAGGCTGCACACACAAGCACACACATACATGAACACGCACAGATCAGTCCACTACTACAACCACCGAACCTCTAACACCTCTCTCACCCCTGGTTCACCCAGACAGCCTCCAGACATCACTGACATTGGGTCTCATTTACAGTAAACACATGAGGCAGGTTATATTTCTGGCTCTCTGGTAGAAACACGACCCCTCTACCTTTAGGGGGTTTTGGCAAATATACAAAGCCTGCACTATAAGTGCGCCCTAGCTTCAGCTTTGAATCGCGGCCTGACTGCATATGTCCTCAATCACCAAGTGAAAAGCCTTCTATATAATCTGGGTTTACCTCTGTAATGTATAGTCAATATGTTAAACAAAAGTAATTCTTAAACAAGCACGATTCAAACATGTGTTGTACATTGAACATGTTTAAATCTAAAGCAGGTCGCTCTCGTGCAAAAACACAAATTTCTGTTGATGTTGTTCTTTTCGTATGAAACACACATCGTAACTGTGATACTAGCAGGGTGTTTCAGTTCGAAAATGTGGTGATTTATCCAAAGCATGCATTAAATTAAGGGCTGTCAATCGTTTAAGATATTTAATCGTGATTAATCGCATGATTGTCCACAATTAATCGCAATTTTTTTATCTGTTCAAAATGTACCTTAAAGGGAGATTTGTCTATTATTATATTATATAGTATTTAATACTCTTATCAACATGGGAGTGGGCAAATATGCTTGCTATATGCAAATGTATGTAGATATTTATTATTGGAAATCAATTAACAATACAAAATAATGAAAAATATTGTCCGGAGAACCCTCACAGGTACTGCATTTGGCATAAAAAATATGCTCAAATCATAACATGGCAAACTCAAGCCCAACAGGCAACAACAGCTGTCAGTGTATCAGTGTGCTGACTTGACTATGACTTGCCCCAAACTGCATGTGATTATCATAAAGTGGGCATGTCTGTAAAGGGGGGACTCGTGGGTACCCATAGAACCCATTTTCATTCAAATATCTTGAGATCAGAGGTCAAGGGACCTTTGCAAATGGCCATGACCGTTTTCCTCGCCAAATTTAGCCTTAATTTGGAGCATTATTTAGCCTCCTTCCCGACAAGCTAGTATGACATGGTTGATACCAATGGATTCTGTGGGTTTTGTAGTTTCCTATGATGCCAGTGTCTTCACTCTAGCTTTAAAAAATTGCAAGTTGAGTAAAAACGTTTTAAGAAATTAGTGCTTTACTATTGCGTTACAGAACTTTGACAGCCCTAATTAAATTCAATGTGTTTAACTAGCCAGATGTGTTAAAGTATCTGCTGTTGGTTGGAAGTATCATATTGCATTTGAGGCTAACTTCAAAAATACCTGCTCCGTGTTTTGGAGCGCTGTGTACAAGGTGTCAGGCAGCTTGTAAAACACAATGGCTGAGTGGCGACATGACATGAATGTGGAAATGTGTATTCAGTACCTCTTGGCCATGGGAAAGTATCTGGAGCACTCGGTGCCGTCCCATGCACAGTAAGGGTCCCTTGCCAGGCAGCACTCGGCACAAGCCTTTCCATAAACCTCACACCGATGCAAAGGCATCTGGGACACACCGATGTCTGAGCCCAGGTACAGTTGTTGCTGTGAGGGTGAAAGAGATTAAATATCAGATACTTTAAGTCTTAGGAGCTCCAATTTAGGTTTTAAGTCTGGGTGAGCGGTGTGCTTTGAGTAGTACGCCTATGTTTGGATCAGTGAAGCAAAAATCAGGAATGTTGACAGACCGTTTTACTACAAGGCGCTCGGCACCCTCCTACCTGTCAATTAGCTGTCTCATTTTGTCCCTCCCTGCAATTTAAGTTGACGGCCTAACTGTTGCCCAAAAGCCAACAATTGAGATCTTTGTGCGATAAAGTGATTAAAACAAGCGTGCCTTTGTTTTGTATTTCAGCCAAGCAGCAAGGCGTGTCACCTACGAGGAAAAGGTCTGAGTCTCTATGAGACAGGTTTTTCAGACAGGAAAAACAGTAGTCACTTTTTCATTATGCATCATGTGTTTCTCCCCAGTGCAATCCAGGAGGCTTATCTCCAGCAGTCACTGAACTCATTTACTGAGCTAATATTCTTTTTAAGAGTTATCTTGATATGAGCTCGAGATCTCCTCTTGGCTACGGTGCTTCGTTCTGCTATAGATTCATTTTACATGCAATTAGAACGACAATCAATACCTGTTTTGTTGAGAGTTCCATCGCCGTGATGGCTGTTGGCTCCTGTAACAAATAAAAAATGATAATAGAATAAATTGATTAGACAACACTTGCTGGTTCTACAGTCATCCTTTAACCTTTAAGTGATGAGAGAATAACCCACTCTGAAGACGGTCATTTCTTCCAGTAGGACTTCCTCCAGGTCGTGCCAGGAGCCTCTGGGGATGGACACCACTTTCAGTATCGTCCCCATGTCTAGCACACAAAGGAAGCAAACGAGTTAATATCCACTCTACAGTGTATATGCTTCTAAATAATTTTCAGTTTAAGGAAAGATAAACCTTTCTTGATAAAATGAAGTGCTGCTGCAAAAAAATGAACAAAAAAAAATAGTTTTTTGCAGCAGCACAAAGACAGCAACAGCAGCGATAAATAGAGGAAGTAAAATAGATAAATAAATAATAAGAGGTATATAAAAATTATATATTTTATATATACAAAAAAATAAGAGCAAAAATAAAAAATAGAAGACTATACAAGAGCATATGGAGACAAAAGGTAGAGTGACAGTAGTGTGACATCATATAGTAGCAGCAGAGTCAGCAAGTCTAACAGTGTACACCAGACTGATGATATGATTAAGTAATGCTACTTTGAGTTTGTCTGTATTAAAATACTGTAGATATTTAATATAGATAGAATAAAGAATATGATGTAAACAATCTGTACTATATTAACATAATATAGTATAATATGGTAAATTATGATATAGTATGGGATATGAGATATAGTATAAAGTGACTACGTCACTCGCCGCAGCCTTCTGCGGACTATCATTACAAACATATTTGTGATACGTCAAAGACAAATGTAATCTGCGACGCTCCAAACGTTATTAAGTGTGCAGTTTAGTTGTATGGGAACGTAATTCTTAGGAGACAGGGCTGTACAGCAATAGAACAAAGGACAGAACGAAATAAAATGTCAAATTTACAGTTTGTATGCAAATGTATATAAGTGTGTACCTGTGCCTATGAACATGACGTCATACTGGCCGTCCTCTGCTTCCACTTTGTCAACCACTATCTGGGTGAACTGGTAGTCCACGTCTGTTTTGACTATGATTGGTCGATTGTTGATGGGGTAGACGGGGTTGAACATGGCCGGGTGGCTTCTCGCAAAGGTTACGACTTCATCAGGAAGGTCCTTGGTTGTGTCAAACCCTCCGAACGTCTTGCTTGGGCACTGTTGAGGAAAATAAGTTAGTTGTTATAACACTAACATTGTAGGACATAAAGGAGAATTAACACACTGACGTCCCAGTAAAGAGTGTACTGCACTCACCGTGCCGGGCCGCGGGTAGGGAACGCGTCCCTGGAAGGGCACCCACTGATAGTTGGGTCCATCTCTGTGAGCGTAAGGACCCAGGAAGACTCTCCTGATGTCTGTCATGCTGTACATACACACAGCTGAACCTTTGAAGATGTTGCTAATGGGCAGAAAGAAAGAGTCAAGTAAGGAAGGGTCAGGTTCTTGTTGAAAACACGGGTCATTCAATCAGTGATTATGGCCTAAACTATCTCCATGTCAGTCACAGTACCTGGAAGTGGTGAATACTGCATAGATGATCGGGCTCTTAGGATCCTTTGTGCTCATGAGAAAAACATCCTCTGAAAACCGAAGAGAGGACAGCGTATATTACAGACATGTTCTCCGCTGAAAAGACTCATCTTCAGGAAATAATATGCGAAACACGCTTTAAAGGTGCGAGCGCAACCACTCACGTAGTTCATCAAAGTGCGTGTCTATTCCATTAGTGCCGGGCACGGAGCAAATAAGCCGAGCCTTCAGGAAGGTGGTCCACTTATTCACCAGACTCCTGTGACCTCCCAGGTCATTCTGTTGGACGGATCACATGTAGTAGATCAGCAGGGAAACTCATTTATATTGAACTTAAAGAAATATTGAGACAATTATTTTCCACAGTTACTTTCCCCCCCCTTTTAGCATATACCAATATATCAAAGTTTTTGTATTTATATGCAGCTTTATGTCTGTAAAATGGAAAAAAAAAATCATTGGCTATAATGTTGATGATGGAGGACTTGCACTGCCTAATTTCATACTGCTGAGCTGAGAGTGTGCGGCTCATTACCCTCTGGTTGAATGAGGTGTGGCGCTCCCTTGCTGGCTGGATACAGAGCATGAGAACTGCCTACCCTATGCAACCGATGCTGTCATTTTCCCCTCTTACTGTACGTCTTTTAGAGCATAATATGGACACGATTTTGTCATTCATATTGCAAAACAGATATGGAAAAATATGAGAAAGACCTTCAAAGTCTGAGATCTTCATCAGGTAATATCTCTGTAAAAGAAAGAGGAGGGCTGACTGTGGCACCTCTTCATAACTGAAAATCATCACCAACCGCTGAAGTGACTGGTCAAATCACAAATAGTCCAGCAGTTCCAGATCGAAACACTTTATAGCTGAGTTTGGCTCGACATGGTGGCTTGATATGGGTGTGAGTGTGTGTGTGGTTTAGTTCAATGGACGCACACAACAGTCAAACAAAGGCAGTTAACACCTGTTTTGGCGTTAATTGGCCAAACTACTCTAACTCAGAAAAAAAACCTCTCCTCTGGTCTTCATGGACTAAACTGGGGAGACGGAAGATACCACTCTAAGAGGGGGGGTGGAATAGTCCAAGTGGTGCTAGCCTTTCTAACTCTATGATACAAGTTTCTATGATAAATGATTGCATTCGTTGGTCATATGACGATGGATTTACAAAAGAAACTTCTGAAACTGAAGGAACTGTCTTTAATAGTCTTCACATCAGTGTTGTATTACTCGAAAGAAAGACCACTTTTTGAAGGTCTCGTCTTGGAATCAACCGCATTTTTACTCAGTCTTGTCTCGGCCTCATACAAAGAGGATTTTATTTCAAGACCGGCCAAGAACACAACTGCTGGGGATAAACTAAATAGTTACATGTATATTGTTAGAAGAGGTGAATGAAGAGGAACCTTCATTTGTTTTCTGTGGGTGTTTTTATGGGAATGTGGATCTTTCAGATCAATTTGAGGAGTGCCTCAGCGGTTCGCATGTTCCACATTGTATCGTAAGTGTGTCATCTAGTGTGGGACTCGCACTAGTCTGGTCTTGGTCTTGACTTGGTCTCAACCCCTCAAAGTCTTGGTCTCGTCTTAGTCTCGATACACTCTGATATTGGTCATAACTTGGTCTCGGTTTAGGTGGTCTTGACTACAACTCTGCTTCACATTGACTGATTCTTTCGACTAAATGGATTTGAAACTTTCACACGACAGACTAACAGCTCAGTGTATAAAATATACTCCGGTTTATTTAAAACAGATTAGGCAGACTAGATGAAACATAAACTTTTCATTGATGGTTAACAGTGCTTTGTCTTAATCACTTAACAGGCCAACCAAACTTCAAAATGCATTTCCCATGATGAATAATGGATTTATAGATGTTGTGAAGAAAGAAGACCGTCTCTAAAGTACTGTATGTTCCAGTTCACACCCTAATAATATGTGTCTGTGTGCCTCACAGTATAGTGTTTGTTTTCCAGAACATGAGCACACGAACACAGAGGCACAAAGTGCTGGCTCATAAAAACGTATCCCATATATGTGGTGTTGATTTACGACAGCAAATTAGAATGTGTCCAAATATGCATAGGCCCAAATTAATACCACATCTTGCATAATGGATGGCTTGTCTTTGGTTGAGCATAGCAGATTCCTGGCATACTGGGTAATCAGAGATTATGACAGAGGCACGATATGCAGCTAAATAGGAGGCTGAGGCTGGACATTACTCGCTGATCTGCAGTCAGCCTGGCGGATTCCTGCTTAATGAATAAGAATGGGATTTGGAACGTGAAAGCTGATACAAGGCCAGTGATTTAACATAACCATCCCCTGGAGCTAGAGGGTGTAGCAGAGCCAATCAGTGCCAAAGCCTGGCATTAGGATAACAGTGGTGCCATTGACAGCGTCTTTGCCTCTCAGGTTCTGGTGACATTTAACATTTCTCTCAGGTTTCTGTCTTTGGGGGCTGATTGTACCCACACACAACAAAGCCCACTCTTCTCCAGGCTAAAAATAATCACAGATAACAGCCCCTGAAACCTGCCATTATGAAAGCCACTCAGACACCCGTCAAGTGTTTTTCCAGATACAGAAGCTATTTCACATAATGCCGGCGTGAGTGTGTCTCTCTCTCCTTTTGTGCGCGTCTGTTCCTTTGTCTGTGTGTTTGAATGGACATGTGGCTGCGTGTTAACGTGTGCGCACGCGTACTTTGCAGAGCTGTCCGATGCGAGCGTGCGTGGCCTTCCCAGCGTGCTCTCCGTCCATGGCGTTCTCTTTGAAGAGCAGGTAGATTTTGTCATCTTCCGGATTGTCGCTCTCTGGAATCAGATGAACGCCCACAAACCTGGGATCTGCAACACACAGCGAAACAAAGTTAAGTATCAATTAGGGGATTACGTTTTATCTCAAAGTCTTTAGTTATTTAGCACCTTTCAAAAACACCTTACAAAGTGCTTCACAATAAAAGCATTTAATATTAAACATCAAACAGGCAGGGTAGTAAACACAAGAGCAATAATGACAGCAAATGATCGGTATGCCTTCATTTTAAGAGAGGCACTCAAAGGCTTCACCAGTGTAGAGCCTGATAAGTAATAACTTAAGTTTTATATTGAATCCTAAACTCCACCGGCAGCCAGTGGAGAGAAGCCAACACTTGAGTAATGTGCTCATCGTGCTTTTTCTTTGTTAGAAAACAGGCTGCAATAATTTGAGCCATGCAGAAAGCTCCTCGGCTGAAGCAGGAGTTTAATGAATAGCAAAAACATAGCTGTGAAGACACAAAAGCGTGGATTCATTTCTCAGTCCTTTCAAAATACAGAATATGTTTGTTGATATGAACAGAAAAACAAACAAATAAATCTCAGAGACTGCTGCAGGGTCGTTTTTCTCTGAAGACCTCTGTTCTATATTTAAATTGAGAAAGTTTCAGTATAATGTCTCTCATAGTCCATAGAGTCCAGGCGTTCCTTTAGGCTAGTTTGCTGAGATCATCGTGTTTGACAGACAAGTACAGCTGAGTGTCATACACATAAAAGTGGAAAGCTATATAAAAAACTACTTATTTAAAGGCCTGACAGTAGTATATAGATAGAAAACAAAGGAGGCGATCCATGGATCGGAGCAGCAGCATCAGACTTAACATCAACAACCGTTTTTGAGTCACTTTTTAAGAAAAAAAAAGTCAAAGTTCTCTGATTTCAGCTCCTTAAATGTGAATATTTTCTGGTTTCTTTACTCCTCTATGACAGTTAACTGAATATCTTTGAGTTGTGGAAAAAACAAGACATTTGAGGACGTCATCTTGGACTTTGGGAAACACTTATCGACATTTTTTACAATTTTCTGACATTTTATAGACAAAACAATTAATCGATCAATCAAGAAAATAATCGACAGATTAATCAACAATGAAAATAATAGTTAGTTGCAGCCCTACAGCTGAGTGTCATTCCCATAAAAGTGGAAAGTTATATCAAAACGACTAATTCAAAGGCCTGACGGTAGTTTGTAGATAGAAAATCCATAAGTCAGAGCAGCAGCATCGGACTTGACATCACCAACTGCCACTGAAAACCTTCAGGATAATAAATGTGATAGATAGGACATAAACCAACTAAGAGTTGCTTGCAAAATCAAGGACCCAAAAAGTATTACTTATTTGAAACTACTCGTGAATACAATCAAAGATTGCCCAGTGATTTTCCTCTTCTCTCTCACCGTTTAGCCACCGGGAGTCATGTTGCTCCGTCCTGATTGGGTGATGCCTTCCGAGAGTGCGAAAGATGGCAAAGTCCCGCCCCATGAAGTCAGCTGATGTCCCAGCATACAATTCTCCATCTGAGAGTGAGAGGAATACAGCGTGTTTAGTTTAGTAACACCGGATGAGGTGACTTCTCCCCGGTGATGCAGGTGTGAAAGTCTGAGGAATTGTTCGGGGGGCTTAGCAGTACAGGTAGAACTGGCGTCCTGAGAGCACACAGACAGTGATGGACGTGATGAACATCAGGAGTGTGAAATTGACATTAACACAGTAGGCAGGGACTGAGACGGGAAGGGCGACACATGAGGAGGGGCAGGACAGAGGTGTAAGACAGGGGGAGTACATAATAATGCTGGTGAGAGGGGAGAGAGAAAGGGGAGAGGAGATGAGGGGTGATGGGCTGGAAAATGGCCATCTGCTAGGTTAAACGGTGTGATATAACACAATGTGACTGGCAATAATTGGGGGTTAGAGAGGAAAGACATGCTCACATAGTCTTGCTTTATTTGCCAAAAAATGGGGTTTCAGTGCAAAGAAAAACTCAATAAAGTGTCATCTGCCATGCACGCCCAGCACTTAAAGGAGGCATATTCAGATTGAAATAGAGTTTGCAGTGCTGCCAATGACGGGTTCCCAGTGTGTAAATACAAACTACAGAGCAAATCCTCTTGTAATGAATGACAGGAATGCCCCGTTCGGCTATTTATTTACTTTACACCCTCTATATCTCCTGAAATGAAAGAGTGAGGCAGAGGGTGTTTTCAGGACTCCCACGTTTTTATATGACCTTGCTCTAACACACAGAAGAACAGCGCAGCGTATCCGGTCTTAAACTCACCAATTAGCATGGAGGCAGTGAGCAGCTTGGGATCATAGGGACTCTTCCCACGGCCATTTTCTACGAGAGGCTCCAGTCTGAACACGCTGTCCTGGACATGAAGAAAGTTACAGAGAGTTGTAGTGAACTACCAAATACAGGGGTTCACATTCATTTCAGGCATTAAGGAGGCAAATTTACACAAAAAAATAGTGGCTTCAGTATGAGTGGAATTATCTCTAGGGAAACAAGTTGGGAGAACACTGTAGTATTTTATGAAAATGAGCATTAGTGCTGCAACTAACAATTATTTTCACTGACGATTAATCTGTCGATTATTTTCTCGATTAATCGATTAGTTGTTTGATCCATAAAATGTCAAAAAAATTGTGAAAAATGTCGATCAGTGTTTCCCAAAGCCCAAGATGACGTCCTCAAATGTATTGTTTTGTCCACAACTCAAAGATATTCAGTTTACTCTCATAGAGGAGTAAAGAAACCAGTAAATATTCAAATTTAAGAAGCTGGAATCAGAGAATTTTGACTATTTTTTCCTTAAAAAATTACTCGAATCGATTAATCGATTGTCAAAATAGTTGCCGATTAATGAATTAGTTGACAACTAATCAATTAATCGTTGCAGCTCAAATGAGCGTTTTTACGACCCACATAATTGTATATAAAATTTTTGTCCAAACAGTTGCCAAATGTTTTATAGCAAATCACAGAAAAATGCAAAAGTGCAGATATTTTGGCTTTAAATATAAACCATAATATTCATGTTTTTGCTTGAAATAGTTTGTTCATGAAGCTGATAAATATGAGGAAATATATGGGACCGGTACAGTTTAAAATCATATTTCCAACATCATATATTCCAACAGGAAAGGATTGAGAATGAAAACAATAACTCTCTATGGCTTGGTGACCTCGACACTCATCAGATGAATTACATGTTCATTTCTAGGTTATGATCTATATACACTAGATGGCTTTCCTCAGAGATATTTCCTTCCTCAAATTGTCTGTAAATAGCCGTCTAATGAATAGGAAACGCACATTAAATAAGTCTGACTCAGTGACATTTGGAGGAGAAGAGAGCAATTTCCTTCGCTTATACTGAAATGAAGACACACATACACACACATATACAGCGGTTCCATATTAGAGTGATGAATTGGAAATCCTGCAGACTATGAAACCCTGTGTGTAATTTTCCACCTCATTTTGCTGAATGAAACCCTTTTTATGTACTTAGCAAATCATCAGAAAATGCACTCACACCCGACTACACATGGCCTTGCAAAACTTTAAATACTGAAAGGGATAGTTTGGGTGTTTTGAAGTGGGGTTGTAGTGTGTGCAATGTGCTGCTGTGAACGGGGCTGGCAGCAAAATGTATTTTAGCTACCTAAAAGAATCAATATCAGTTTAAGTGTGCGCTATATTTAGACTATTTTCACTGCTTTACCTCGCTGTCAGACAGCCCTTTCCAACAGGGAACTGAAGCCGTTGTATCCATTTATGCTCTCGCTGAAGCCACCAGACCCTTTGGTTAATTTGGATTCACTTAAGTCACACAATAACACAAACAAACTAACCGATTGAGGCAGCGGTAGACCAGCAACCCCCGTGTTCTGCGAGGTAAAATTACAGATTTTTTCAATGGAGTCTGGTGGCTTTGGCACTTAAACTGATATTGATATTTTTAGGTGAGCGTTTCTTTTAGGTGGCTAAAATACATTTAGCCATTGACTCTGTCCACAGCAGTACATTGCTTTGGTTCTGTGCGGTATCTCCTGTCTGCTTCTCCAAACTGGGGGCGTGCAGACTGTCATCTACTGTAGGTAATACACCAACTATGGAAAAGTAACTCATACAACCCCACTTCAAAAAACTTTACTATGATATGAAACTCTGCATAATGCCAACATGCATTGTTGTGTTTGACAGCAAGTAAAGAAAATGTAACGTGTGTCTGTACCTCTGGTTTCTTGCCCACCTCCAGGTAGGAACACACAGGGTGGAAGGCTCCGGTCCCGCACACGTAGAGATGGGTCTGGTTGAACGGCTGCAGCACCTTGATGAAGTTTGAGCACTCCCTCTGATGGACGGAGAACAGATGAAGCAGGATGAATATTCAATCTTCGACAGAAAAACTTTTTTAAAGTCACAATTCTTTGTCTGGTCTTTGTTGCCACGGTTGTTCAAAAGCTTGTTGTGAGAGCAATTGACATGTGGGTCAGAAAAAAGTTGTGAAACAGCTGGATAAATAAAACAGGTCAGGCCTCACTAAGAGCACAGGTCACAGAGGAAAATCCGATACTTAAATAGAGAAATCTCTAATGATAACAGAGAGCAAAGCCTACTGTAATCTACTGTAATTCCTCAGAGAACGGCCGATACAAACTGTGCTGAGTAACAATTCTGGAAAACAATATTATGATCAGACTAAGCTTTATTATCCATGACTCAGTACCTCACACACACATACGAGCTACAGTCTTTCTATCTGAACTCTGTGACATCTTTCACTGCTGGCTTCAGAGATTTTATGCACATGAGCTGTGTCATTTCCTACGGAATAATTGTGAAATCCATACAGGAGGGAATTAGACCGCAGAATAACAAAAGAGTCAAGCACAATAATCCTACAGCATACCAATCACAGTAATGCAGGCCGACGTTAGCTTACTGTCATTCTGTCAGTAGAGAAGACAGAAGTGATGTTCTTGATTCTGCTCTTATGTCTTTGTTTTATGATTATTGTGGAAACATTATCACAACAGGCATCTGCATTTGTTGAGTGCATTGCTCCGTTGCCATGTGGCATATTTCCTCGTGCTCTGGCAGCCACGTGTGCCTGAAGCAGACCTGACCTCAAATAAAACTGAACGTGTCATCACATATTCAAAAAGAAAAAAAAAAAGAGAGAGAATAGAGCCACAAATTATGCATGACTAAGTTCATCTGGCTTTACTAGGTCATCAGCAGACAGCAGCCTCTGTTTACGTAAGATTTTGTTGTCACTTAAGCAGCTGTCTTTGCTTGGATTTATACGGCCTGTGTGGGTTATCAGAGTGATGGACATTATTGTTACAAGCAATAACACACTACTGTGCATGATCTCTTTGCACTGTGATACCTGTCTGAATATTTAGCATGATGATGCAGACGAGATGACTCAGACCATACAGGTGTGTCCAACATGTCATACCTTACATTAGTGGGTTTGTAATAAATAATAAAATCCTTACAGTATCATCAATAGTTGCAGATGTCTAAGGCTGCTCCCTCTTAGTCGATTAGTCGACTAATCGGTCGTTTTGGTCTTAGTCGACTAAGATTTCTTGAGTCGATTAGTCATTTTTTCTTTTTTTTTCATACTGAATGACATATTTCCGAGAAACTTAAGAGCACATCTCTGGTAAACACACGATTTAAAGTGATGCTTTTGTGTGATTCTTTGTGGAGAAACTTGGTTTTACAGATCTGTCGATTAAATCAACTAATCGACAAAATCGTTAGTTGACTTCTTTGGTCAAGGACAGCCCAAAAGATATCTTTAAAATAACAATCACACTTATAATTCAATCAACAAATATTATCCACATGGCTTGTTTAAAAAATGTCTAGTATTTGATTTGATTTTAGATTTTGTCGCAGATGAGAAGAAGTCAGCGCAAGATATGGAGCTAAATGTGCAGCAGGAAACACAAAATATGAACCTAAACAGAAAATATTTTAGGGCTGCAACTAACGATTATTTTCATTGTCGATTAATCTGTTCAATTATTTTCTCGATTAATCGATTAGTTGTTTGGTCTATAAAATGTCTGAAAATGGTGAAAAATGTCGATCAGTGTTTCCGAAAGCCCAAGATGACGTCCTCAAATGTCTTGTTTTGTCCACAACTCAAAGATATTCAGTTAACTGTCATAGAGGAGTAAAGAAACCAGAAAATATTCACATTTGAGAAACTGGAATCAGAGAATTTAGACTTTTCTTTTTCTTTAAAAAAATACTCAAACCGGTTAATCGATTATAAAATTTTGGGCGATTAACTCAATTGTTGACAACTAATTAATTAATCGTTGCAGCTCTAAAATATTTTTCCCTTATACTGCTTGGTCAAGAATTTGTTTAGGGTTTTTTCTTGTTTGCCATTGACTTTGTGCATATTTGTCAGGCTATGCAATAGCTGCAGCTTTCCTTTTTCTCTCGTGGTCACACCTTTCACACCCATCTATCTCTTTCTGCTTTATCTCCTTGAGTGTTTGCTTACAGTACACCATGGGACATCAGCAGACTCACTCTCCATCTCCCTTTAATTCTCACTCTCCTTCGACTCTATAACAAGAAAGACCACCCCTCAGGGCGCCTTATTCATCCACGCCACAATGTTTACAGAAAACACACAAAGGACTTCACGGCGCCTCAAAATCAGCCACACAGAAGGGCAGGAGAGCTTGGCCAATGCCCAGGCAGCCAACTGAGGCACAAACAGCCATGATTTTTTACATTCTAGCCTATCGCCTTAGGCTCCATTGAAAATAGCATTCATAACACAGCTTGAAGGGGGCAGAGACAACCTCTCTGTGTGTGTTTACATAGAGTTCCACCACACCACACAAGATGCTCTAAAACCGGGCTCGGCCACAAACGGGGGAGATGTGATGCTTGGCTTGTCATGCGAGGGTTGAGTGAGGTAAGGAGTCTGAAAAAGCCCTGGATCTTAATGCCACAATAAAATGTTTTTCAGATCCTCGAAGCTCATCGAATTTAATAAAAGCTTCTTTGCCTAAACAAATAAATACACTGCAGCTTTGGGAATCCCAGATGATTAAGTGTGCGTGTTTTGTTCTGAAATATATCGCTGTAGGGCGCAGGATGAGAATAATGCTCTTTATTATAGGGAAAGGTTTAACTTTATTAGTTAAACTGTCTGAATTTGAAGCCTAAACCCCTAATAGGTCCAGTAGGTCTGGCAGAAAGCACAGCAATTTCCCAGACCTCGCTCTATTAAATGGAGAGCCCAGAGGCTTGACGTGAAGTGATTAAGGTCAAACGATGATGCTACAGTAGGCCGTGTGTTGTCCATGTGACACATTGGAATAAACAAGCTGAAAGATAAAGAACAATCTCATATTGTTTATGATTAAAATGTCATATATATATATATATATATATATATATATATATATATATATATATATATATATATATATATATATATATATATATATATATATATATATATATATATATATATATATATATATATATATATATATATATATATATGGAGTCCCAGTGCAACTACAAGGGAGGTTTACTTTGAGACCTGCAGAGTTGCACTTCTTTCAGAGAACAAAGACATTTTTCAAAACATCTGTGGGAGCGAAGGGGCAAAGCGCTGACACCCACTTGCGAGACGGATGGTTTTAGCTCTTACCGAGAGATCTTTTCCTGCCCACTTGCATTCGTCTCTTCTGGTGGGAGAAGCGGGCCAAGGGATCTGCAACACAAACACAGTTCTTGTGCATGTTAGAGAAGAGTAACCCCCCCCCCCCCCCCTTCCTCGAATCAATTTAACAGAGCGAGTCGGTACAGCTACTGCTTGTGCGCACGCATGTGTATATACGAGGGTTGAAGGGGTCACAATGCGATTTGTTATCCACTTTGTTTCAGTTTACTCCATTATTCATCCAGGTGTGCAGAGAGCAGCTAGCATGCCTGGCACAGCGTGTGATCGTGTGCGACAGCCCCGGTCTGAAAGATTCATGAGGCTCTTTTCTGTAGGAACGGAAAAGAAAAGTCCCGGGACACCTGAGCCCCCTGACTGGCACTCTGGATGGAGATGCACACTCAAGGCAAACAAAACTTAAAGTCATGATGAATGGAAAAATGGGTGAATGGCCACCAGACAGAAAATCAGACCCTGGTGTTACCTGTGCGTAGTCTCTGCTGATGTTGAGGAGGTTAAAGGAGAAGATGTGGTCCTTGGCTCCCACCACCAGTCTTCCCTTCTCCTCGTCCAACAGGAAGGTGTGGTACGCCGAGCTGTTGGCCAGGCCTTCGAACGTCACAAGGTTGTTAGACTCCAGCATGTCTGCAGAGAAAAAAGTGTGATGATCAGCATAATATGATGATCACTTTGTGAAAATCTCAGTGACTGTGGGCAGCGTTGCGAGACGAAGAGAATCCGTCGGGTCAATATTTATTTCAATTATTTTATTAGATTTCCAACGGGTGTCTGAAAGACACAGCCTTGGTTTTTTAGAAAGCTTTCAACATTTCCAACCACTCAGAGTTTCTGTGACCACAGGTTCACCTCTCCATTCACTAGTCTGCCTGCTCAGCTGTAATGTTCCACATGCAATGACAGTTCGCTGCTCTACGCTGTGAAAGTACACTGAATAAATTAATAAAAATGTTACATTAGGTTGTTTTGGATATATTCCTAATCTTCTTTTTACCAAAGCATCATTCAGAGTTTTTTATGTGTTTTTATGTTCGTGTAAATGTTCTCAGGACTAGAAATCGCACAGCTTGGCCAAGCAAGGCAACTGACAGATCGTGAAGAACCACTGCCAAGCCAAATTGGACTGGGCAGGTAATGCCAGCAGCACTGGGAGCCAATGACCAAACTGTCTGCATGGGGAAGTGACCTTGACCAGAGCAGCCAAGCACAACTTGGTACACTCGCAGTGGAAAACTGGGAGGAATATGTGATGGCATATAACTCTGCTAATATTTCATAGTCCAAACTGCGGGATTTACTCGAAACCACATCGGCCATCCGGACACGTTACTATGGGCTACAGCTCACGTTTTGCAGTGTAATGCAACGGTCTGCCAAGTCTGGCAACGAAGCGACATTTGCTTTCACAGCGGAAAGCCCAACTTGTCACAAACAGACATTGAGGATCTCATTACCGTAACGACCTCTAAAGGTGGCATCATGACTACGGCATTTTAACACCTTTTGTGTAACGTGCACACACACACACACGCACACATTCACGCTCCGTCCTTCTCACATTTTGTTCTCACCCGCAAAGTCTAACCACACTACAACGCTCTCCCATTGACCACCCACACAAAAGGGTGCAGAGTTATGGAGCAGAGGAGAACTGGTTCCGTTGGTGCTCTCTTTCTCCTTCTCGGGGAGTAAATAACAAAAACGTTCATGAATGTTTTAGCATGGAGAATGAATGCCCTCCCGCTCTGAAGTGTGTCAGAACCCGAGAGAGTGAGAAGACACAAGCTGGCGCAATAGCTGGTCTAAGAGAAAAGAACATTAGAGAAGAGGGCGGTGGCTTCACACTGCTTTTACTCATTCATAAATTCTCTTAGAGCTGCAACGATTAATCGATTAGGTATCAACCATTAAATTAATCGCCAACTATTTTGAGAATTGATAAATCGGTTTGAGTAATTTTTTAAGAAAAAAAAAAAAAAGTCAAAATTCTCAAAAAACTCTCAAAGTTTCCAGCTTCTTAAATGTGAATATTTTCAGGTTTCTTTACTCCTCTATGACGGTAATCTTTGAGTTGTGGACAAAAAAAGCCATTTGAGGACGTCGTCTTGGGCTTTGGGAATCACTGATTGACATTTTCACCATTTTCTGACATTTCATAAACCAAAAATCTAATCCATTAATCAAGAAAATAATCGACAGATTAGTGGACAATGAAAATAATCATTAGTTGCAGCCCTAAACTCTCTCATTTTAATACGAAATTAAAACATGGGTCATGAAAGTTGTCTAACTAAACTTTGGCAGCTGTAATCTGAGAAAGTTTAAAAATCTAAATGCGTTTTTATTATTAATTTGACATCAAGCTGTATGCCACTTTAGTCTCTTGTACAAAAATCACACGAGAGCAGATAAAAAGCTGAATAAGAAGAGTAATACAGGTTGTAGCTTCGAAGGAAGACAACAATGGCGGCATTTGACATTTTTTTACTATTCACTTTTTACCACCAAGGTTATAATAGCTCAATTTTCAATTAGTTTTTTATTTTATTTTAGTTTTGACTCAATTTAATCTTAGTTTAGTTTTAGTTAGTTCTCTTAGTTTGCTAGTTTTAGTTTAGCTTCAGTTTTCAGAATGGCTTTAGTTTTTCTTTTACATATATTTAGTAGGGCTGTCAAAGTTAACGTGATAATCACACGTTAATACAAATTTGTTTTAACACCACTAATTTCTTTAACGCATTAACGCAACTTGCGATTTTTCGGTTGTAGGCTCAGTTTTATAGCTAGAGTGAAGATAACGCTCCAAACTTGCGCAAAATTTTGGCAAGGAAAAACGGTCATGGCCATTTTCAAAGGGGTCCCTTGACCTCTGACCTCAAGATATGTGATTGAAAATGGGTTCCATGGGAATCCCACGAGTCTCCCCTTTACAGACACTTTATGATAATCACATGCAGTTTTGGGGCAGGTCATAGTCAAGTCAGAACACCGACAGCTATTGTTGACTGTTGGGCTTCAGTTTGCAATGTAATGATTTTTTTTTCATATTTTTTATGCTAAATGCAGTACCTGTGAGGGTTTCTGGACAATATTTGTCATTGTTTTGTGTTGTAAATTGATTTCCAATAATAAATATTTACAAACATTTGCATAAAGCAAGCATATTTTGAACAGATCAAAATTTAAACATTTTAATCGATTGACAGCCGTAATATTTAGTTTTACAGTAGCTTAAATTTGTTTTTGTAATATGGCCAGCTATAATGTTTCAAGTATGTAGCTATGTACATACAAAATATTTTCGTTTTAGTTTACTATAATAACTTTGTTTACCATTCACCTATTATGCAAAATAATGCTGATTATGGAAATACTTATTTCATACTTATCGGAAATATTATTATTATCTGAATGAAAATCAAATCAATATTTTGTACTATAATGTAGTTGTCATTTTAAATTAAGGGGCTTTGGAGATTTGAGTTTACGTATATACTTTTATGGGGCCATGTATGCTTGTAACAATAGCCATTAACCAAGCTGGATTTGAAAAAGGAAACATGTCAAAAGTTGAGGAAACAGCTGTGGGAGACAAAGGAAAAAATAGAAAACATCTTGGCTCCAGTTACGAATGTCCTCATGTAACATTTTGGCTCTGACACAAACCTTTTTTTCACGGACATAAATGCACGTATACGCCGCAGTCATATGTGCACACACACACGCACACTACAGTACACACAGGATGGTAATATACAATGGGTCGACTTTGGGTCTTTATTGTCATTGTTTTGGTGATTTAGTTGGTTTCCTGTGTCTCAGCGCTGATGGGGAAGGATTTACCAGCCTAAGCATAAACTCACGGCGCTGTGTGAGCCAGCCAGAGAAGTTGACGTCTAAACCCGACTTAATTCCAGGAGGATTCAAAAGTACTCTTGAAGTCATAAAAAACAGATCTAGTCTGTAGCCACTAAGACACATAATGAGACTCTTTCCAAACCCGAAAGCTGGTTAAGACATACGGTAGCAATGCAAGCCAGAGCAGTTTTATCCATGAATACATTACACAATTTAAATTATGATTCAATAAATGCTTCCAGACATTTACGGTATCAACTTGTATCTGTATTTATGTGCCTGTAAAGTTATAGTACATTACTCTAGTTGTATTTTATTGAGGGGAATTTTCTTGTAATATTAGTATTTAAAAGTTCTTAAGGGATTATTAGGTTGCACGTAACACAACCACTGTCTTAAGAAAGGAAAGAAGCTCAAGGTCATAAAAAAAGTTGCAGTGAAAGTGTTGCTTAGCCCAGTCCGAAGCGGTGTGTCCCAGATTTATGCTCCTGCTGTAACCTTGGTGATCAATCATCAGCGGATCCAATGTAAGGCATTCACTGACAGCACAATCACACCCGCCTGCTACCTCTGACCCTCTTTCACCTGCAACATGGTGGTGCGTTTGTGTGTGGGAGAGAAAGACGAAGACATCCTCCACATACAACAGTACTTTTACTTTTGCTCGGGAATACTCATGGCTTTGCATATCGTAGCAAATTCCTTCTTTATACCCGACATCCAGCAAGGTAATTATACAAACACGTTGATGAGTCATTTGGAAAAGCAAAAAGGAAAGATCCCTTTTGATCCTTAATATAAACTGCCAACAACACAAAGAGTGTCTCTAAGCAATTTGTATATAATCTGTTTTATATAAAGGAAATCAGTAATTGTCCACAGAATGATCCACTTGTTTAATAAACAGCAAGGTGTCAAGGAGCTGCAGGGAAACTGCACAGACGTGATGACTGCACTTCACTTCTCCTCAAACCACATCCCTGAGTGAGAGAATGGAGAACAGCATCACCACATCCACCCACCACACACACACACACACACACACACTTCTCTGGTTTGTGAAAACTGTCTATGGGAGTAGTGTCCATGGCAACAGACCATTCAACAGAGACTACTGCTAAGTTATTAAAAGCTATTCATCCAGAGACAGATACTCTATGGGTATTGTGTGTGGATCTGTGTGTGTGTGTGTGTTTATGGAGCATGCTCTGATGTGTGTGTTATTGGAAAGAAACAGGATGTTTCCGAGCCACGCCAGAGGCAGCAGCCTATACATGTCTGAACTGGTGTGCCCTCTGGTTAAATATACAATGGGTTGACACCCTGTGCACGGATAAAGCAACGCTTGTTTTTGCCTCCCGTTTATCCTGCAACTTCAAACCAAATGTTTTTTTTTCTGCAAAGCGGTTTTGATACACTGGAAGCGATGTGGTCAAAATATTGTATCCCGATATAGGTCATTTCATGTAAGGGATAATGTGCAGCGAGCCGGTCATTGTTGTGAAATAAACACTGACAGGCCTCTCATCGCCCTGAAGGGGTTTATTTCACAACAATGACCCGCTAGCTGTACATCATCCTGCTTATTACACGGCTACTTACTTAAGAAATCAATAATTTGACACAAAAATGGTCTGCCAGAGTCCAAGTTCAGAACTGCGTCCATAGCAACGGTCTACTATACATAGCAACGATCTGTTACGAAGAAATAAAGTATACTCCTGTGTGAATTAAATAGTTGACATGAAAACGTATTAACATAAAAAAAACATAAAAATTATTTTCTCATTTTAAGAACTTCAGTGCAAAATGAACATAACAGTTTTAAGTGAAATTATAGAGAAAATAGAAATAAATATAGGCCTAGCCTATAACACGATAGAAACAATATATACAAATTAGGGCTGTCAATCGATTAAAATATTTAATCGCGATTAATCGCAAATTAATCACACATTTTTTTATCTGTTCAAAATGTACTTTAAAGGGAGATTTGTCAAGTATTTAATACTCTTATCACCATGGGAGTGGGTAAATATGCTTGCTTTATGCAAATGTATGTATATATTTATTATTGGAAATCAAAACATTGACAAATATTTTCCAGAAACCCTCACAGGTACTGCATTTAGCATAAAAAAATATACTCAAATCATAACATGGCAAACTCAAGCCCAACAGGCAACAACAGCTGTCAGTGTGTCAGTGTGCTGACTTGACTATGACTTGGCCCAAAACTGCATGTGATTATCATAAAGTGGGCATGTCTGTAAAGGGGAGACTCGTGGGTACCCATAGAACCCATTTCCATTCACATATCTTGAGGTCAGAGGTCAAGGGACCCCTTTGAAAATGGCCATGCCAGGTTTTCCTCGCCAAGATTTAGCGCAAGTTTGGAGTGTTATTTAGCCTCCTTTGTGACAAGCTAGTATGACATGGTTGGTACCAATGGATTCCTTAGGGTTTGTAGTTTCATATGACACCAACCTCCGAAACATCGTTTGCGTTAATGCGTTAAAGAAATTAGTGGCGTTAAAACAAATTTACGTTATTATCGCGTTAACTTTTACAGCCCTAATAAAAATACATGATGGACATTTTATATTGTTTTGAAGATATATATCATCAATTTCCCTACAAGCTCTGTGAGAAAGCTTTTATAGTAATACGTCTGTAATGTTGGGCCACATAAAACATGCTTGGCTGTATAAAAAGAGATACGGACAAACAAACAGACAGAAAGACAGAGACATAAAGACAGGTGGATAGGCTGATGTGTGGCCTGTAACAGGTGTCAGCTGCTGCCCTGCCATGTTTTACGAATTTTCTCTTTTACCCCTTTAACTGTTAGGCCGGTCAACAATCCTGCAGTTTGTTTCCTACTTTCTCTTTTATGTTCTCCCCCCCCCCCCCATTTATTTTCACAAAAAAAATGTTACTGTCCCAACAATCCTCCCTTTCTTTCTATTTCAATCCACCCCCCACTTTCTCTCACCACTACTATATTCTGTTACAACGAATTTGTGAGTGAAGGACAGAGAGAGCTGAAGAGCGAGAGGGAAAAATGGAGAGCGAGAGAGAAAGAGAGAGAGAGAGAGAGAAAGAGAGAGAGATAAGGGGGCAGATGGAATGGATGCAAAGAATCAACAGTCCCATGTGAGACTGATAAAAATAAACTCTTTTACCCTACATTCTCTCCGTCTTCCTCTCTCTTTCTCGACTGGAGGGCACAGAGAGTGTTATCTAAAGTGCTTCCTAAGAAAAAGCAGAAACACGTCTTAACAATAACCCACGTGTGGCCGCGCTGTACAGTATGATGCTCTTCCCCCGGTTCAGCAGCTTCACTGACGTTCATCGTTCACATGGCTGAGTGTGTGATTGCACCCTGACAAAACACAACGTATCACCGCGGCGCTTTAAGTGTATGCAGTCACTGATTCATCCACGCCTGAGGGGAAACACCACTAAGCTTCATCAGTCAAGTAATTTGTTCAACGTCAAGCAGAAATGCAGGCATACACCTCCTCAACCTCAACTCTCACATACTGCAGGCCTTGAGGTTTAAGGTGATTCCTTTAGTTATGAATGAAAGAGTATACAAAAGAAAGTTTCACATTTTTCAGGCAATAAAATTTTTGAGTTACATATCTAAGGCTTGGCAATAATTCAATATTGCCATTAGGGGTGGGAATCACCAGAGGCCCCATGATACAATATTATCACGGTACTGAAGTCACGATACGATCTTATTGTAATATTAAACATTTTACGAATATTGCGTTAAGATATACTGCGATATATTGCGATTTATTAGCTTTTTTCAAATGCAAATTATGCAGTCTGTCAACATTTATTTTATCTAATAAGAAACAGTTTCCACTCATTTCAGTGTTTACATTCACATATCTTGAGGTCAGAGGTCAAGGGACCCCTCTGAAAATGGCCACGGCAGTTTTTCCTCGCCAAATCTTAGCGTAAATTTGGAGCGTTATTTAGCGTTCTTCCCGACAAGCTAACATGAAGTGGTTGGTACCAATTGATTCCTTAGGTTTTCTAGTTTCAGATAGATACGATAATCTTCACGCTAGCTTAAAGACTGAGCCCGCTACAACCTCTGAACACAGAATAGCGGATATAATAAAAGATCGATACTTGACGTCCGTGTATCGATACAATACTGCCACACAAAATATCGCAATCGATTTTTTTCCCCCACCCCTAATTGCCATGTATCGTTATATAGTATTGACATGATTCAACTTCGTTATTGTTTTATAAAATCTTGTAATCAAAATTAATAATTTGATGCTAATTGTAGTTAAACCTGACAAAAGTAGTTGCTGAAGTTGTTGTTTAACACAGTTTTGTCTGATGTGATGTATCATAGTGGTAACAAAGTTCACTACATTTTAGTTTGATCATATTAAATGTGATTATTTTATACATTTGCCATATTGTAAATTGTATTGATATTGGAAGATGTTCTTATTGATATACAGATATTGATTTCAACCACATTGCCCAGCCCTACATGACACTACGCCTGTTTGTTAGTCAATAGCTATGGGCACTGGAGTTTATGACGTATTTTAACAAAGTGAATTCATTCTTCTTACTTTGCAGCTGGTACAGATGATGACTAAGTCAAATGACTACAAAAATTCCTCTTAGAGCCCCCTGGAGAAACTAGCCAAACAAAAACTGAGCACTGCAAAACAAATCCTGAACAACAGTTGGAGGGGAACGGACTATTCAGAACCTGAGAAAGCCTCCAAACATGCAGCTCTCTGAGCGTGTAGGATACCTTCCCATGGCCATTCAGAGTTTATACTGTACACACACCCCGAGAAACCCAACTCCGCTGCGAAGATTCTTAACGTGCTTACGGATTAAAGGTCTTTAAGAGAAACTCTCGCATTCTCCAACTCTGATTAAAAGTCAATTCGCGCAACAACAAAAACAAGAATAAAACAAAAACAGCTGAATGTGTGACCACCAGAGGAAGAATTTTGTGAAAACAGCGAAACCAAGGAGTTACTACTGTAGTTTCAATTTTCTTGGCTCTTTTCCTCCTTGGTATTCAAGGGTAAGAATTGTGCTGCTGTGAACGCATTTGCCTGTAAGTGTGTGTGTGTGTGTGTGTGTGTTGTTGGCTCTGCTCAGGAAAGGGGTGGACAGGTCGAAGAGAAGGAGAAGGGAAGAGAAGGAGTACTTTTGGCTGCACATACACATCCTATAAAACTAAAGTACCAGCTCTTCTGTTCCCTGGACAGCAAACAACATGTGCTCTACTTCTTCTTGTGGCCCATAAACTTGCAAAACCATACGGATCTCCGTTTACACCCCAGAGGATCCACTTACCCTACGGGTGTGAATCAATCTCATATCAACTTATGTCAAAGTATTATGTGGAATTACTTAATTTATGGTGCTGCGGTGCACTGTATATCCACGGCCTCCCGCTACCTCATCATCACCCAGTCACTTGGTTGTTGATACAGTTGGACCTCAGCTCGTGTTTAGGTAGCCATGGGGTACCGTTGTGATCTTTCCCCCTACCCCACTGCCCTTCTGGCCCTCAACCCTCGCTTTCAAAGATCTGTTGGAGTCTCCTGGGGTTCAGCGGGGAGTTTGTGTATGTGTGTGTGTGTGTGTGTGGTGGTGGTTGGTCAAGGAAGTTGTATGCTTCAGAGAGCCTTTCACTGAGGGGCTCATACTGTGGGGGAGCAGGCTGCTGCTTCGAGCTTTCGAGAATAAAAACTTTCCTGCTGTGTTCGTACGAGTTAAGTCTTAAATAGAGTTAGAAACACGTGCAAGTGCGTGGATGCCTGCACATAGATTTTCCCAGTATTCCCAGTGACCTGTAGGGGTCAGAGTGCCTTCACCTCACAGCCCCCGTGTGTGTCACTGATCAGACGCTCCTCCTGCTCAGGACTGGACAACTTCTCCGGCTGTCTACGCAGGTATATACTGCTCTGTACTTCACCACAGTGAATCATCTGATTCCCTCCTTTCCATGAGTAAATCTGCTTCACCTATCACAGGGGTAATAAATTATTTATATGATGAAATAAATGATTCATAATGCAATAATCCCATGTCACTTGCCTAATGGGACCTACAACGGATAATGTTTGATGAAATTCTACAGTATTACATGAATAATATTTCCACCACGTTCCCCGCATGTAAATTATACCTGTTCGCTCTCCTCTCAGGCTAGAGCTCCTCAGCAAGACACGGTGCCAAATATTGTTCCCACCGGCCAAACTGCGAAATGAGGTCTAATGGAAATATTGAATGTGGAGACGGCAGCCAAATAACCAAGCTGTCAAGGCTGCTACCTGAAGGCCTGACTTCTAACAGAGATATCACTGCATGGGCGTGTTTCACCAAACTGACAGCATGTTGTTTTAAATGACGGATAGGCTCACAGGTATCATTAGCTAACTACAGATGGCCGTGTGTGTGTGTGTGTTGTGCGCGAGCATGCTCGTGTGTATAATTATGGATCTCCCAGTGCTGAGCGAGAAATATTTCTCTTTGGGAAAGCCATCTGCTGAAACAGACCTGCACCATTCATCCTGAGCATAATTACCATGCAGGAAAGAACGGAGCGAAAAAATGACATCCAGGAAAAAAAAAAAAAAGAGAAGGAGAGAGAGAGAGGGATAAATGATGCTCAAACTGCCAGGGAGTCCATGTCTGGCACCACTTTTCATTGCAAAACCGACAACAGCAGTTGATCAAAACGGGGAGAGTGCATCAGAGAAAGACGTGTGTAATAAACAATCAGTTGTACCATAGAGATACAACAGGCACTTTACTTTCCTAAACACCACATAACTGCTCTCTTCTTGGCATAATGTATAGTGAATTATTCCCATTAATTCCTATTTATTATTCCCAGCTGATATAATTACTGAACCAATTTAGTACTATTTTTAATAACACTGCCTCGAGGTTTCCGTGAGAACAACACATTTTAACCGAATAAACTGAATGTTATGGAACATTAATACTATACTTGGAAGAGTTATCTGCACAACTGAATGAACATTAAATGGGAACTTGCTTTAGCGAAATCCAGATGATTTAACACCATATAAAAACAGCTCAAAAATGGATTGGAACTACTTGACTAAAATCATAAAAAAAAAAGAAAAGAAAAACAGATATGCATTATTCCGTCACACAACCAGAGCGTACATCTGATAAGCCGTAACGCTTGACAAGCCTTGTAAAGAACCTACTTGTTTCAACTCAGTTTACTTGGCTGGCATTTTGATAGATAATCATAAAAGAGAGAAAGTGTGTCTCTGCCTCACAGAGACATCTGGGATCTCAGTTACTACAACTTCCATAGACAAGCTTTTCTAGTCACTTCACATGTGGTTTGTGGGTTTAAATCTGCATGATCAAGAGGTAAAGCGTTACGACACGACACTGGGCTCCAATTCAGACCAAATAGTGAAGAGCTGAAACATTTACCATTTATGACAGAATGGACAAATAAAATGCAAGGAGCTCACCTTTATAGGAGAGTTTTAGTCGGGGGACGTTGTTCTTGGTCTGTTGGGCTCCGCTGCCCTCCGTCCTGAGCAGAACCACCCCACACAGCAGCGTAATGCTGCCCCAGAGAGAGCCCATGGTCCTGGGGCAATAGAGGCCAGAGAGGTCCTTTAAACGCTCGCCTCCAGTCCAGTGCGGTCCGTCTCAGATCTGGTGTAGTAGAAAGAAAATGTTCCTGTGCTGTCCAGCGATTATGAATAAACGCCGGTGGGTCAGTCCAGACTGGTTCTCAGCAGGTCTCGTCCCTCTTGCCAAATCAAAAACCCTTTCCTGTTCCAGGGGTCAAAAGCCAAAATTAGAGTCCAACTCCAGGGGAGGCAGAACCTGCAAAGCAGAGTTGGGGGGGTTACGGGTCAATGTCACTGCAAGTGAGCCTCCCACACCAGCAAGTCCAAGGTAAACTCAACCAAACTAAGCACGAAGAAGAGATCTTCACCATACTAAACGCGAGGAAGAGCGAGAGGGTCTGGGTACGACCGCCATAGTTTTCTGTCCTGGTACCTAACCAGCGTGCAGCTCTGTCTAAACCGCCATCCACGCTGTCGCTGAGTCTCTACCTTCAGCTAAAGAGAGAAAAACAGGTCCAGTTTGTTTCAGCTGTTAATCCAGTCTGCTTGGTAAGCACAATCTGCACCGACTCTCTCTCTCTCTCACTCTGTTTTCCTATCAACCTCTCTCTCTACTTAACAGTGCTCTGGACTAGTTCAGCCCCACTCAGCGCAGCTCTGCCCTGTCCCCACAGCACAAGGCACACAGTGCAACTGAGAACAGCTGAGGCAGACGGCATAGTCAGAGAGAGAGAGAGAGAGAGAGAGAGAGAGAGAGAGAGAGAGAGAGAGAGAGAGAGAGAGAGAGAGAGAGAGAGAAGAGAGTGCCGTGTAGGTGGGAGAGAGGGTGAGAGAAAGCATGAGAGAAAAGAAAACAGTGAAAGCAAAAGTAGTAGGAGAGGAAAGGTTAGGGCATGGCAGGAGGTTAGAACGAGTAGGAAAACAGGAAAAACTGAGTGGAACATGAACGCAGAACATTCTGAGGAAATTCATTCTCAGTAAAAATTTAGATTTAGTAATTCAGTATAAATGAAACTCTAAAATATAGTACACATGTATATTACATTTTAGGGCTGCGACTAATGATTATTTCCATTATCGATTAATCTGTCAAATATTTTCTTGATTAATCGACTAGTTGTTTTGGTCTATGGTAAATTACGATCAGTGTTTCTCAAAGCTCAAGATGACGTCCTCAAATGTCTTGTTTTGTCCACAACTCAAAGATATACAGTTTACTGTCAGGGGTAAGAAACCAGAAAATATTCACATTTAAGAAGCTGGAATCAGAGAATATTGACTTTTTTCCCTTAAAAAATAACTCAAACCGATTGATCAATGATCAAAATAGTTGGCGAATAATTTAATACTTGACAACTAGATTAGATTTTGCAGTACACTGAATCTGCATTAAATAAATCCATTATATTGTTAACCACATGTGTTCAAATTTACCTTTAAGATAATCTTCTTTGCCTCCCAGTTTTCCTTCCCTCTATCCTTCATTGTGCGTTCACATTTTTCAATGCATTTCTACAGTTTTTATACATTACACAGGCATCAGGAAATCCTGTTTTAAGGCAGCTGAATCCCCTCCGTTGTTTCTTTCTTGCACTGTTCCTATATCTGTTTGTTCTTCTGAAGACTTGCATAATACTGAAATGTATCCATTGCATAAGGATTTATTTCCCAGAAGACCAGCTGTATAAATATAAATTAAATTATACATAATTTATAACCTCACTTGCGCTCAAATGCATTATGCTATAAACCAATTCAAAGGAGTCAATGTGTTATGTGGTTAAAAGTCCGCTACTTTTAGTTTGCTGTTATTTACTGAATATCAGTGACTCCATTACAAATTATTTTCTCTGCTGGGTGAAGAAGCCAGACAGTGACACTGTGAAGAGACTGCATGCTACTTAACTGGCTCCTTCGCAATGTAAAACATCAGCAATCTATACTATACCTGAGTCTGATGGATTAGTGGTGACGTTGACATTACAGTGTTGTACTGTAGCTCACGGTTTACATGGAACTATATGGACAACAGACACATACATCTTGTCAGATCCATCTATCCGGGTGATGGCGCCACTTAAGTTTCAACAATCACATGGGCGAACACACAAGTTCCTAGAAATACTTTCAAGCTTAAATTCATTTTCAAGCTAAAACAATCTGTCTCAAAGGTCAAAGTGTGACAAATCTCACTCCTTGGAAAAACAAGAAAAGTTCTCGTACTGAGCAGAAATCTCTCATCCTGGGGATCATATCTTGACCCCCAGGATGAGATGCAGTACAGCAAGTTTACCGAATCTGGGCACTGACTTGAACAAGTGTAAAAACTCTTAACGCAAATCTCTATTAACAATAAATCTCTCTACTGACATATTAAGCTGGTCTATGTGTCCAACAAATATAATCCACATTTTACATAAATACAGAGTTCCAAAAAACAACATTACAAAACCAGATTAACAATCTTAAATAGTCACTTAAGTACTATATAAAAGCAGATTGATTGGGCATTTATTGGCTACTCCATCATAGTCTGAAGGGGAGTTCCCTGTCTTTTCTCCTAAACCATCCCAAATGAGATGTCAATCTCGCTCTGAACAGCAGACCCTCAGTGAGCTGATTCCTTCTCGTGGTGAATGATAATGACTTTAGTGGCAATGGTGTGGTTAAGACCTCTAACAGGCTGCATCCATCTGGATAAAGAGCCATCAGACAGTGGGAGGAGAGCTGAACTAATCCTGTAGTGAGTGGATGGGCCTCACCGTTATGCTAATGTGAGCTGGCGCTCGGAGGTTCCAGGGAGTGGAGGAACAAGTGTCACGCCACAGTCTCTGCTTCCCAAACAGACTGGATTAGGGGCTGAAACAGACCGATCCTTTTCTCTGCTGTGTGGGACTGGCAGTGTTGACGTACCAGTTCATTATTCCAAGGATCATGTAACACAATCTGCCATAACTAAGGCCAGACGGAGCGATTGTTGGAAGGGAATTAGGAGTGAATGGCCCACTTGAGAATGTTACTCCACACTTCTGCCGGCCATACTGCACGTTGAAAACGGCAAAGTGTTTTCATGCATTCGATGTTCAAGAGGATAACAGTAACTATGGCTCCTTGTACTACATGTCACATCAATAAGTAGTTGAAGTGCTGTCACTTATAATTCAGTTTGATTCTTATCAAAAATGCATAAGCAGACTTGAAAATTGGCAGTTAAATCCTCCTGGCCCCCTCCTCAAAGAGAAAAAAGACGGTGGTGAGAATGTCCCAGTTCCTGACATAGGGGAGGTATTCAACTCAAGTGTTCCCACTTCTCCACTGAACCCCACTGAACCCTCTCAATTCACATCTTATTCTAACTCATCCAGTCTATGCACTCTCCCCAACTTTTCTCTACTCTAGCCTTTATTAGGATATGTAGGTTGATTTCATATGTGTTGTTCTGTTTGTTTTATATATACTGTATATATATATACACACACACACACACATACTGTATATACATAAAATATTTATTAGGGCTGTCAAAGTTAATGCAATAATAACATGTTAATGCAAATTTGTTTTAACGGCACTAATTTCTTTAACGCATTAACGCAACTTGTGATTTTTAGGTTGTAGCGGGCTTGGATATAAAGCCAGAGTGAAGATACTGACATCATATGAAACTAAAAAACCTGAGGAATCCAACCATGTTGTACTAGCTTGTCGCAAACAAGGCTAAATAACGCTCCAAACTTGCACTAAAATTTGGCGAGGAAAAAATGGCATGGCCATTTTCATTAGGGTCCCTTGACCTCTGACCTCAAGATATGTGAATGAAAATGGGTTCTATGGGTACCCACGAGTCTACCCTTTACAGACATGCGCACTTTATAATAATCACATGCAGTTTGGGGCAAGTCATAGTCAAGTCAGCACACTGACACACTGACAGCTGTTGTTGCCTGTTGGGCTTGAGTTTGCCATGTTATGATTTGAGCCTATTTTTTGTATGCTAAATGCAGTACCTGTGAGGGTTTCTGGACAATATTTGTCATGGTTTTGTGTTGTTAATTGATTTCCAGTAATACATTTATACATACATTTGCATAAAGTAAGCATATTTGCCAACTCCCATGTTGATAAGAGTATTAAATACTTGACAAATCTCCCATTTAGGTACATTTTGAACGGATAAAAGATGTGTGATTAATTTGCAAGTAATCGGGATTAACTCTGGACGATCATGCGATTAATCATGATTAAATATTTTAATTGATTGACAGCCCTAATATACAGTATACAGTATTTAAAGTCTTGTAAAATTGTTGAATAGTATTTTCCTTTGCCTACCTCTCAGCCTAACTACGGTTAAAAAATATACTGAATAACGTTGGTCCAATAAAAAAGAGGGACACATCCTTGACTATGTGTGGGTTTTTACAGAGCCCAAAGGGAGTTGTGTGTTTCAAGGAGAATGCCCCTCTCTGAAGCACCACTTCAGCCTCATGGTCTAAACTCTTCTAAGACAGAGGGACCTGAGTACTCGGACCATCTCGTTTATCAGCTCCTATGTGCAAGAGCAGTAAGGGGGTTGGGGGGGGGGAGGCTTCTTTAACTCGTTGAGAGGCATGGTGTGTTTGGACGTGGGGCTGATCAGGCCTGTGGAGTAGGAATGGCAATGGATCTGTCGATACCCATTGAAAGCTGGAGCCCCCCATCAGAGTTCACTCAGCCCTCCATAAACAATACTCTCCCCACCTCACCACGCCTCCTGCCCACACAAGTACACCCCCAACCCTCAGATCTCTCCACACACACAAGCTGCTTTCCTCTTCTGCCTTCCCCCCCACTCCACACCAGCACATACATTAACCCCCATCTGCCACCATGTCTCTCCATCCCCTCTACACCTTTACCCCAAAACTCTCTCCATCACTTTCTCCATTCCTCTGTCCGCATTCCTCCTTTTTCTCCATTTCATCCTCTCTGACCTCCACCTACTCCCCACAAGCCTGGGAACATAATCCCCTAAATGAGAGGATTTGGCTCAGCAAAATTAACCACGCAGCCCAAAGACAAGCAAATTAACCGCATTTGCCGCCCACCTACCCTTTACAATACCGGCCCTGCGTAGTTCCCCCCCTGCATCCACCCACCCAGCTGTAGTTAAGATCGGCTTCACAACAGGCAGCAGTGAGTGACTGGAACAGGCGGCATGCGAGAACAAAAAAAAAGAGAGAAAGTGCATGAATAAAGAGTAATATTACAGGTTCAAGTATGGAAAACCGTGGACACTGGGCGTTTTCTCTTGACGCGAACAGATCCGCCGTGGCTCGGCAGTCCAAATAGCCTGTTGCGACTGGTTTTAGAGAAAGATTCGTCAAGGCATTCATATTTCATCTGCCCTCAGGTCCTCCGAGTGGACTAAATTACCATAAGACAATTTAAATACCATCGTATGACATTTTATTCTCATGCCCCCGACGAGATGAGATATACGAATCGGTGACGCAGTTTGCCCCACTGCCATTGATATTGGGTTGCTGCTTATGACAGGACGGATGTATCGGTATTGTGGTTATTATTGGCATAAATACACACAAACATGCAGTGACTGAAGCCAGCTGTGTGAGCCGGCAGGTATTGGTATGAAGGGGAAAAATCCTCACCAACTTACCCCAGACAATATACAAGAAAAACACATCATGTCCGACCACTACTGAACACTCGTAGTACTATTTAGAGCACTAGTTGGGACAGAGTAAAGTCATATTTGAGCGTATCTATCATCGCTGTCAACAAACAAAGTGTGGAAAAACTCCCGACTCTTCCATGTAAGCAGACTCACGAGAGTATATGGCATAAATAGAGTGTGTTGTGCACTATTCATGACTGAATAAACCCCATGCTGTTGGTGATTTACTCTTAATGAAAAATGGATGAAAAATACAGCAAAAACCTCAGAGTTATGAATAAATTACTGGGAACGGAGCATCGTCTTCAACACTGAAGCAACTACACCCTCATTGTGGCAACCAGAGGGTCTGCTATGGCAAAACCGAGCGTTTTGCCAGTTCATATCAACACACATTCTGTCCAGCCCGTCGCGATTTGAAGCATACAGCACTCTCAGATTTCACTACAAGAATGCAAACTCAATTCCATTCTCGCCATGGCTCCTCTAGAGGACAATAACAGTTTGCCACAGATGGGCATCGACACTTAGATCAGAAGAAACGGCGTCTGTTTGGATGTGCTCCACTCTTTCACCAGCCACATGAATTTATCATCATCCATCAATATTTCAGCCTTCAGGCTACCTGCTTCTCACCTCCACAGGGAACAACAAAAACACACAGCCTTCTCTCTGACTCACATGTAGCCGCCCAGAAGATTACACGAACAAGGACGGGGGCTGCGACAGCACCTTTCTCGGTGATATACGCCGAGATATAAAGTCACACAGAAGGGAAAATAACCAGCAGAAATGTCTTCAAGTCGTTATGGTGTATAACATAAGACATCTTTTCACCATGTGGAAAACTTTTGATTGTTAATAGAAAGAAATGTAATGTGATACTTTTTGTTTGCCCTCCTTCTTGGAGGTTAGAGGGCAGGGTCGGCTGCAGTACACTGCCCCCAGAGCTGGAGTTTGTTCAACATTTCATCGGTGTGGACTCACTGCAGGATGTCCTCTCTTAGTACTTTAAAGGGATAGTTTGATTTTATTTTTAAGTGGGGTTGTAAGAGGTACTTATCCTTTTAAAAGAAACAGTAATTTCTACCTCGCAGAACATGGAGGTTGCTGGTCTACCGCTGCCTCAATCGGTTAGTTAGTTTGTTTTCAACACAACAAATAATACTGGGGTGGTTGTAGCTCAGTTGGTAGAGCAGGTCGGTCGTCCTTTAACGTTGGCGGTTCGATCTCCGGCTCCTACTTTGTCTGCATGCAGGGCTGGACTGGCCATCAGGCATACCGGGCGTTTTCCCGGTGGGCCGACGTCCCTTTTGGGCCGACGTATATCTTTTTTTTTTTTTTTTTGGCCAATAAAACAAGTAAATCGGCCCATTTCTTTTCCTTAATTGACACTGGGCTGGCCCAATCGCACTGTGCCGGGCGGCCACAGTGAGGAGGAGAGGGAGAGAGATGAGGGAGGGAGTGTGGAGTTTGCAGTAAGCAGTAAGCAGTTATGTGCTAGCTGCCTGGCTCATCATGTCATGACAGATGAACAGTGCTCGAAGTGGGCCGGTACGTAGCGGTACGCAGTATTTTAATAATTTCACTCCTTGGCGTACCGTGACTTTTCCATGCGTAACGGAGCTTCTCACAAGCTGCCGGTACTCTCCCCTGCCCTCTCCATATCAGGTTCTCTGCGAGATTCATAACGGTGATACATAACGGCGCAGAAACAGTGTATTTGCGCTGCGTGGGTTCCTATAGGGAACAGAAGCGCCGCGCTATTAATCTCCGCTGGAGCTGAAGCCTGGCTGTTCACATCAGAAGCGCATTTCTCTGCGCTGGTCAACATGTGGTTCTGATCCTCTGCTGTTTACTATCCATCTCTCTCTGTCTGTCTGCTTATATGTCTGTCTGCCAGGGGCGGGGCCAAAGAAGGGGCCGGGGCTGGCACGGGCCACCCCTGGAATCTAAATGCCCCCCCCCCAAGTGCCACCCCCATCAGAGTCTGAATGTGGTCCAATAAGACTCAACAAACATTAATGATGATCTAATGTATAACTGATATACTGTATGAGACCCAGCTGAAGTTCTCAACATTTTTTAATAAGGAATTCAGCATCACTGTTTTTGGCACTGTACAGCATGTATAATCCTAAAAAGGGACAGCAGGGGCAAAAAAATGAATTATAACTTATGAATATTAGTTAATGCTAGATATTCACACACAAAGTTTATGCCAGAGGGGCAAATTATTCAGTTTTCTTTCCTGAGATTTAAAGGTAAAATTAGAAGTTCAACATAAAATGCTGTTGCAGTGTACTGCTTATTTTATTATTTACATTGTTTTAAAGTCACCAGAATTCAGGAAACAAAGTCTCTGAAACACAATTTTTTCTGGGGGAGAACCCCCAGACCCCCCCGCTTTGGTTTTGAAATCCTCCCTATTTTTCAGGTCTCAAGGTTGGCGAGTATACAAAACAACCACATTTGAAGGTATTTCCTCGAATAGAGCCTTCAACAAAACATGGTACACACAGCACAAATGGGCGGTGATGGGGCCGGTCTGGGCCAAAATGCCAGGGCCGATTTTTTGTCCCAGTCCAGCCCTGTCTGCATGTTGAAGTGTCCATGAGCGAGACACTGAACCCCAAGTTGCTCACCAAGCGCTTCACAGCAGCCCACTGCTCCTAAAGGTGGGTTAAATGCAGAGGTCAAATTTCATGTGTGTACCTGTATGTATATGACAAATCTTATCAAGTTTAAGTTTAAGTTAATCTCATGCAATTACAGAGAGAGCATAGAGAACAGCTTCAGATACCCGTCAGACAGGGCTATCTGACACCCAGGTAAAGCTGTGAAAATATTCTAAATATAAAGTACACTTAAACTGATATCATTTTTTTAGGTGGGCCTTTTTTTAGGTGGCTAAAATATGTTTTATTGCTGCTCCAGTCCACAGCAGTGTGTTGCTTAAAACTTCTATAGACTATGGATAAGTACCTCATACAACCCAACTTCAAAAAATCTGAACTTTCCCTTCAAGTTCTAAAGTTACAACCTTTCTCGGATATATTATTGATATTTGGAGATATGCAGAGGTGATCAACACCAAAACCTTTCCACTTCTGGTTCCAGGTTCCCTAGGTGAAGCTGTGCAGCACCACTTGGCATACACATTTAATTTCTTTGACAGTCTTTTCCATGCTACGGCTTCTGGAGGTGTTCCCTATGTATACAGCAATCTGCTATCGTGGTGAATCAGCTCCCGTTCTAAACTGTGCGTGTCGTCACTGAGCTTTTATGGTTGGGAGACACAAACCAGACGTACAGTGCAGCTTAAGCCATGCACCATTTCTGCCTTAGCGATCTTTTAACGCATCAACTGGAGAATAATATGTGTGCTGTTGCTTCTTTAGAAAGAAACCATCACACTTTTTGCAGACAGTAAACCGTTCTTCTTACTGAATGGCTTGTTGATGATTATCTAAACTGATCGTGACAGCGCACAAAAACGCTTCCTTTCTACGAAAAATGCCGGCACAGTTTAGACATATGCATGACTTTTCTAAAAATATTCAGAAATCTGATGTTATCACACCAAAGCAAGCATTGTTTTTCACTACAAATAGGAGATTTACAACAAATGAGTATCTGGTGGTGAGGCCCGCACAGCGAAACCTCAAACACAGTGTGCACTTTCTGGAAACTCTTTTCATAACTTGTGTTGTTTAGTCGATTTTACTCCATCATTAAATCCAACATCTGTCACGTAAATTGTATATTTTTACAAGGTTTGTAAAACTGCTGCAGTTTCGCAGATTTACTGTACAAAAGTAATAAAGAACTTGAGAGTAAAACACCTACGTTTGCAAAGCTCATGTGTCGGAGCAGAGTCTCGCTTTCCAGGGAATGTGTGTGTGTGTGTGTGTGTGGGGGGGGTATAACGGGAGAGAAAGACCAGTTTCTTTCTGTGAGCGTTTTGTGTCCGTGTTTGTGTGTGTGTGGTGGAGACAGACAAGCTGAAACTCATCACTGATGCTGTTTATTGACTCGGCTCAGCGGAGTGACAGCGGTCTAGACATCACACAGTTCACTTCCTTCATGCTATAACAAACCGAATTGACATGACCAAACACTCCACCTTCTCTCTGTCACACTTCTGGTGGTTACCACAGTAAGCCCTGTATAGCTCGAGGTGCGAGTAAGAAAATGTTGGGAAAGAGAGAGAGAGAGAGAGAGAGAACCATAAAGCTCTAAGCCGTAGCCCAGCATGTAATGGTATACCTTCTGGAAGCAGACATAACAATAACTTCTTCTAGGCAAACATGTGATCGACTCAAACCGCTTTTTTCCCCTCGTTGCGGGCAGTGCCAATGGCAAAAGTAGTTCACAAGACACACAGGAGCTACTGTTTCTGCATTTCCAGAAACCTGCTGATACACTATTTTTTAGGACGGAGGCATCTCTCCCTGCTTACCCATCTCTGCCAACTCATACAGTCTAGAAATAATAATCAACATTCAACATTTTCTAATGGTTTTACTCCACGAGGGAGAAAAATGTGACTGCTGAAAGGGAGCCACTTTGACCGTTTACACAAGAGCCAACATGACAGGCAAACTGAGCGACTACTGTCATGGTATGCTGGGGCTTATTGGGGGGTCAAAGGTTAGACTTCATTAAAAACCAATACTGGAGACTTGGGATTACATCCCTGCTGAGGCTTTGATCAGAAAAGAAGGAGGTCAGCTGAGACCCTGTGTCACTCCAGGTTAAGCCTGTAACTCTAGTAATATCTCTCATCAGAAGTTGTTAAAATCATCCTGCTAGATCCATCAGAAAAACTCCGACAGTTGCTCCCAAAAATGAACCATGTGACCATTATAAATATGATATGCCACCTCTATGGTTAAGGTTTGGTTAAGTTTAGGCAATCGTAAACTGCTTGGTCGTGGTAAACCGAAACCAGCGTTGACTGTTAGTAGGAGACGGGCTGTGAACCGCGGTCTCCGTGTCAAAGTCGGATACTTTTTTTTTGGACATATATCTAACTATAAAGCAAGAAATCTCTCTCGGTCTGTCTGTCTTTCTATATGTTCCTTGCATATCTCGAAGACCGCTCATCCGAAATACTCCACACTTGGCGGGTGTATTGCTGGGTACCCAAGGACGTGCAGCTCCGAATGTGGTGCAATTTGGCCAGATGGTGGCGCTAACACTGAACTTTACATTTTGGCCTGTAACTTTTTGACCAGAAGTCTCAGAAACAAAATTCCCCCCCAAAAAATTCCTGCATTTTGTGGGTCAAGAAGAATTTGTCCATATAAGCCACGCCCAATTGATTTTCCTCCATTTTGAATTGTGTCCAAATCAGATTTTTTTGCTAGTCCTCCTAGACATTTTGAGCAATCCTCCCCAAATTTGGAACCGAACATCTCTGGACCAAGCCCGGGAAAGTTACTGTTTTGGATTGTTTATCTTCCATACAGTTTTGTTATAGCTGGCCATCAAAGTTAGCTCAAACGCTGGAGGCAGGACTTATATTAGAAAAAATGTCATATCTTCTGAACATTTTGTGTTATTACGACCACG
Organism: Sebastolobus alascanus; assembly: GCA_916701645.2. Lineage (NCBI taxonomy): Eukaryota > Metazoa > Chordata > Actinopteri > Perciformes > Sebastidae > Sebastolobus > Sebastolobus alascanus. Next base: position 328,755 of record CAKAOJ020000083.1, read on the forward strand.
TTTGTTGGACATGTGTAGATACTATGTCTGAGTTGCCATTTGGCCAATATGTGGCGCTGTAGCAGCATCATCTATCTATAAAGGAATGAATCTCTGTCTGTGTATGTGTGACCGCCTTTTGCATATCTCGAGAACTGTTCATCCAATCAACTTCACACTTGGCGGGTGCAAGCAGCCATACCGAGGTTCTCGACAACGCTGCAAGCAGCACTTCCGAGGTCCAAGCAATCGGCCCGTTCCGGACGGGCACGCGCTCTGAACGGGCACTGCACTAGTTTGTCTAAATGAATACCAGAAAAGAAGGAAAAGAACATTAGTGCATTGATTACTGTTCTTCCCAAAGACTTTACATGTCCTTGTAATGCTCCTTTGTGCATTTTAATCAAATCGCTGCCGCAGCTGACCCCTGAATGTGCACATCAGCAGTGTCAGTTGAGCCCATAAACGCTGTGTGTTCTGACATTAAACGATGGATTAACTGACCTTGTCAATAGCAGGGGAGTCTGGGGGGAAGGCGGGGGGGCTTGATCGATCGATCGATCTGGGGCGTCCGTCTCTTTTAATGGGGCTTCTGGTGTTAAGCTGAGGTCAAACAGAAGGGAGCCATGAGCCTCCATCCTTCCACCCAGATTTATACCTTCAATCAGAACCTTGACTCTGACATAAACCCAATAATCCCCATTCAGCCTTGGACTCCTGACTGAATACAATCTACCTGCTCTAAATCACTGAGGGGCACAAAAGATGACAGAAGAGAGAGGCGTAAAAGGGAGGACAAAACATGGACAGCAAAAAAACTGAAGAAAAAGAAGACGCAAAGGTGGGAAAAAGGAGAAAGAAAGCTGATGCAAAACCATTCAGTTATGTTGATAAGGAAGGACCAGAGTGCAGGATCATTCATTACTCTAATAATCTACAGGTGATCATCAATCAGCACTGTGTTCACACGGTCAGTGTGCTAAAGCATCTTAGAGAGGGGTCATTACTGGCCTGCTGCATGGCTTGAAGGCTCCATCCGTGCTCTTAACATGACGTGAAGTGAGAAGCATCTTCCTAAAGTCATTATGAGACCAAAGAAAGAGCTTATGTTTCAGCCCACATTGCCCCGTATATAACCAACAGAAAACATCCTGTGGCGGACGTCTTCTCCCTTTCTTGTTCACACCTCTCTGCATCCGTCTCGTCTGTGTCTGTCTATACTCATCCAGGCAATTTCCAGCGTTCTGTAGCTCCAGCTAGAAGCTCACTTCGCCGCGGCCCCAGGGAGGTTGATAAAACAGCACCAATTCCACACTAATTAGTCAAGAGGAAATTGCACCTCATTTTGGCTTATTGCTGGACACGTAGCAGAAATGTGACACAACATGTCTTTCATCCTGCCCAGGCAGCCCAGGTGTTGACTCTAAATTCACCATGGTACATTCCCATCTGCATTTTTAAAGAAAAATAGATATTTTACGCTAGAAAGAATCTTTTGCAGTGCACACACTACAAGAAAATCAAGCCGATTTTGGGCCCGATTTCCCCCCTCCCGAAAAATGGTCAGCAAAGCCTAGATTTTTTGATGGTTCTAAAGATTATCTTTCCAGATATTCCAGTGGTGTGAGGTATGTTAAGAGTGTTTTTTTACATCCCCGATCGGCTCGGTAGTCCATCCTGGCCGCACCGATTTCAAATTGCAAATATTAAGCATGTTCAATATTTACTAGGGATGCACCGATCCGACTTTTTCAGTCCTGATACCGATAGCGATACCTGGGCTTTGGGTATCGACCAATACCGAGTACCGATCCGACACCAGTGTTTGATTAATAAGCTGTATGCCTCATTGTGTGGAAGCTTAAAGTAGTAGTAAGATGGACCACAGAAATGGAGGACCAACTTGTTGATTTTTGGCAACAACGCAAGTGGTTATTTAATGTGTCTCCATGACTTCAGCCATTATTTTTCTTTTTTCTTCGTGAATTTTCAGTACAAAGAAGTGCAAAAACTAACATTGATAATTCTTCCTGCCTGTCGTCCGCCATGTTTGATGGCAAGAAATTTTGCAAGATTTCCGGTTTCTTTTAGGGACTCGTGCTGTTCTCTCCACACACTACAGGGACCAAACTGTTAAATTTAACAAAACATGTCATATGTGTGGGGTCTCTCACATTTTCAAAATCTTTTAGTGTGAGCCAACTTTAAGACTAACAACTCCAGCCTTCATTCCACCTCTGTCCACCTATACATTCCCTGTTTTCCCTCACAGGTATGTCTTTAGACACACATGCTTTAACTTCTGCTGCAGTCTGCCAGGTGCAGCTATAAATTTAACAAGATTTTTAACATCCGGCTCATAAATTATCTTGTGGCAAGTAGCATTTAAGTTTACGGTTATGTTACTGGTAAACTGACTTGCGTTTATATAGCGCCTTTCTAGTCAAAGCGATTTACACTACATGTCAACAATTCACACACACATTCATACACTGATGGCAGTATCTTGCCCAAGGACACTTCGACATGCGGGCTGGAGGAGGCGGGGATCGCTCTTCCAATAATGCGACGACCCGCTCTATCTCCTGAGCCACAGCTGCCCATTATGTCTTGTTCTATTTGTATAATGCCTCACCACAATCAGAGCCCTGCAACGACCCTAATATTTCATTGATGTAAACACTTACAGACATGTTTTTAACGGATCAAATTTCATGTCATAGAAAAAGCATTTTTCAAAACGAGTGCCCCGCAGACAAAAACACAAGTCATCATGAAAGGACAGTGTGTTTAGGTTCACTTCTAAGTAGGAAGCCTGCATTCCTGTAAGTTAATACAGGGCACTCACTGACCACCAGGAGTTTCTGCACTAAATTAGGTATATAGGGAGAGCCCCTTGCAACCTGCAGAAAGAGAAAGGGGTATTATTGTATGACCCCCTTAACTAAAGTATCAATAACTGCCGGGCTTGTCATGGTCGAGTGAGAAAGGCTGTTACCTGGAGGGAAGAGAGAAACAACACATATCCATCTCTCAATCTCTGATTACAGCACTGATAGCAAGCACTCTACGCCGAAGTAACGCCAATATTGGGCAAGCAAACCTGGGGAAGAGCAAAGAGGAGTGCAGGAATCATTAGAGAGGAGGAGAAAAGAAGCTCACAGCATCCTCTTTTGTGAAAATATGTGGGGGGAAAATGGTCCAGCTGTCCAATTAAGCAGAAGCTCCAACCCAGAAACTCATGCCCAGGAAGGAACCCTTGGCCCTGCTTTCAGTACCCAGTGTATCACGCCACATTAGTCAGGCACCAGGCTCTGCCAAGGCATCAAACGCAACGCAGCCACCGCTCTCCGAGTCTGAAATCTCATTTATCCACCCTTCCTTTCCCTAATCCCTTCATCTCATCCTCATCCAAGCCTCATGTTCTTGTGCTCGGGTGCCTCATCACGGCGCCCATAGATGCACGGTCTTAAGTGACCCGTGGGTGAACGAAGATGAAGGCAACCACTGTTAGAGCGAGCGGACGCATTCTGGTAATGCTGCTGATTGCATACAAACACAAACAAAAGGGACTCAGAAAAGCATCCCGACATGCACAGTCATTGTATTTCTGCTTGGCCTCTGTGTTTGATGGCTCTGCCCCACTGCCTGCCATCAAACAGGGTTACAGTGCCCAACCTGCCATCTCCAATCACGCCACAGTGCTCTGCATCTTTCATGTGTCCGTCCAATTGGGAAAAATTGTATAAAAGCATCATTTTGTTTTCATCGTTACGGTGGACCCTATTGAATGCGACCACTCCGAGGGTTGTAAACATGGGTTTAAATGACTGCTAATGAGGGCTTAGTTTTCTAATCTAGTTCTGTGCAGCGTTCACTGATACTGTAGCTGTAAAGCCATCTGTATGTGAATAACCACTCCGTTAAATATAAAACACAGCAGTCTCTCCACTGTTAATGATATGCCCTCTTTTGGAGATGCATCACAAACTAGCCCAGTGCCAAACCTGCTACCGCTACTGGATATTTTGCCTTGTTTGTTTAAAACAATCAAATTGAGTGGAAAAAAAAGGACACACTGAACTTCACCACTCTGAATATGCAACAACGCATACTTGAGAACACAATGTTAGCTACATTGTTAAATTGAGTAATTAACTAAAGCCGCAGCAGTGTGTTACCATGCTCGGCTCTCTCTCTCTCTCTCTCTCTCCGGTATGTGGTCTGCCATGCTGCTGCATAATATATTGTGTTGTGTTGGAGGTAGCAGTAAATGAGAAGAGAACTCCAACTCAATATCATCTCGAAAGTACAGCTCATGGGATGCACACAACCGTATTACACCACAAGAACAATAATAATGTTATGAACAAACACGAACGCTCAAGCTTATTTATGATTTCTATCTATGGATTGTAATATTTCTTCATGCCACGACCTTCACACGAGGTTTCTATTCTTGTTCCTTTTTTTCTTTGCTAACACTGACTGACTTTAATTTGTCTGGAAACTGAAGTATTGCAGAGCTTTTGGAGGCACTGGTGACCTTTTTTGACTGCTGTCGCTCACACCTGCACAGACGAGCTAATCATAGCCCGGCCCCGCCCCCTTCGCCCTGCACTCCGTGGGGAGGAAGGTCAGCGGTATGAGGGGGAGGAGCGGGAATTAATGGCACACTTAAGAGAGTCTTCTCAAAACAAAGAGAGACTCACCTCAGGACATTAGGGTCATTATAACACTCTGCTCTAGAAAGTGTGTCACCTCCTCTTCCTAAACAAGACAGAGGGAAATGAAATACCCCTCGGGCTCTGTTGTCTACAATGTTTACACTGTCACACAGGTCGATAAATACTATAATTTCACCAGGTAAATGCACCCACTGCTGCTTTTTCAGGTACTGTGAAAAGATGAAATACTAGTAATGTACACCTGCACATATTTCAGTGGCCAACGCAGTGCATTGTTAAATCACATCGTACAAGTGCAGTGCCCGTTCGCCTCATTGCCTCCGCTATCGCTGCTTGCATCTTTCTTGAGAACGGCTACAACTTCACACTGGACACTGCACTTTCTTGGGTGCTCAGCAGCACTACACCCACCGAGTGTGAAGACAATGAGATGAGCAGTTGTCAAGAAACTCGAAGGGCAGACAAACATTTATACATACATGCAGAGACTCCTTCCATTTTACTTAGATTGTATTGAAAAGTTGAGCCAGGTTCAACTGTTTTGCTGAAAACATTTTTTTTTCACAGGGGCCATGTGCATCAGACCCCCCAACATTGTGCCAATGCCGCAGTCTCAATAACATGAAGGCTGTTTTTTCCACACAGCCTTATCCTGTAATTACAAACATTACCGCTGCTTGCAAGTTGTAAAAGGCTGACTGAAACATTGGTGCTCACTGTGCCAGATCATTTGGATACAGCTCAAAAAATTAATGATAATGGAGCAATATTATAGCACCGAGTACAAGTACAGCACGGAGGAATGCAGAGAATAAAATGCTCAATGCGAAAAAAGAATCAATTCAGGTTTAATGAGGACATACTTAGCTAGCTGTCTAACAAGCTACTTATCAGCTACAGTGTCTTAGTGAAGATAGCAGTTCAGGGTACTCTGACAGGTTAAATCGCACCCAGAAGCAATACAAGTAATTTCCAGTTATCAATACACACAGTTAAATGTTTATTAATAACTGGAAACTGCACCATTAGCTGCATCAAACTCTTACATTACCCCAACTATCTCTAACAGTACATAAACAATTTATGGAGTGAAAATAGTCATCCTTTAGATCTAAATGTCTATATTAAAGGTGCTAAATGAAAGATTGCGAGCATTTCTATTGCCTCCACATAGCTCTCAACACGGCGACAGCTGAGCTGGCGGCTCGCAACTAACGGTGCTAACAGTGGAAACTAGGCAACAGTGCTGAAAGAGCTAACATGGTTTACCTGGGAGGGAACCGGAGGGTGGGCGCTACGTTTCCGCAAAGATGCCGTTGGTCGGGACGGCGTTATCAGCTGTAACCGCCGTATGAAAGCAGTGCAGAGCGGCGAGTGGGGGATTCTCACATACACGAATATGCGCTAAAAGCAAGTGTGGCCGGCCCGGCTATGTCAACAAGGCAAGGAGACGCTTGGATTAACACACACACAGAGGGAGAGCGACTTCTTTCTCTGCTCAGGTAGACATTACTCCTCTATATCTTTACATAGCAAATAGCCGTTTGCTGCTATATAATGCTCTGAATATCGAATAGAGCACCTTTAAACCTTCATTTTATGTAGGCCAGGTGAGATTAGTTGCTTCACACTGACAACAGTTAGCAAACTAATGCATCGATCATCTCATCACTGGAGCTGGTTCAGGTACCTCCTCCTTGAGTGGGAGCTCTAAGATACTTGGACCTCTGTGTTGTGACTGTTCTGGCAAAACAGCAGTTCCAGACATTCACTTCACATCTTTAGCCACGTTATGCAGCCAAAGCAACAAGCTGCACTCTGCCTTTTCTGCAGGCCTGTAAGACATTGTTACAGAATGAAAAGAAGGATGATAATCTGTAAAAGTACTGAGGTAAGCTAGTGAAAACTAACTTCCCTCGAAGTCCCTGCTAATGTCAATCTCTAAGATAAACCAGTTGGATGACACTTTAATGTCTAATTTCCAGGCGCCATTCTGCAGTAAAAGCAGATAAGAGTGATAACAGAGAGGCAGGAGATAATGAGTGCAACAGACATGTCGATTCATCATATCTTAATTAGTCTTACCTTCATTAACTTTATCTTAATAACGCTCCGCTAAAAATTAATGACTCATTTAGCTAATTAGGATATCTGTGTGTGTATAATTCTGTGCCTTGGAGCGACTTTAGCGAACGCCAAATAATCGCTTAAATTAATTTAATAAGGCTTTGTCCTTCAATGACATAGGCTGACTTTAATTCAGAACAGCCGTCTAACCACAGAGGGGTTTCACTCACCCGGTTTCCCTGGAATGTGTGTTCGCTGAGTGAGTGCGTGCGTGAGCCTGCGCAGGCACGTCTGCATGTGTCAGTGAACGTGTGCACCAACGGGTGGGATGGGGGGGTGTGATAGGTAATATGGAGGAACATGCCCAGATCCCCTGTTCCTCCACGCTGCCTGCACCTACAGAAAAGGGTAAATCTGATACTTTGTCACAGTTTGCAAACAGAAGCGTCCGGTGGGGCAGAGGGGTTCACCTTATGGGTCAGGTAGCATGAACTAGCAGAGCACCCATCTGTGTCAGCACCGGTGGGTGGTTGGGTGGGGAGGACGGTGTGTGGCTGAGATGAAAAGAGGCGAGCGCTGGAACAAGAGATAGAGAGAGGATGAGGGAATTTTAAAAAAAAGAGCGTCCGGATCTAAAACATGGAGCAAATAACCTTAAAAAGGAGGGATGAGTTGGATAGATGGCGAAGTGAAGGAGAAATAGATGAAAAAAATACACAAAAGGAGTTCTGAGCAAACTCTTTCTGCAAATTGCACAAGCACGTGCACTAAATCAAACGTCTGTTATTTTCAAGATGAAAGGCTGCTGTAAAAGAGAGCTACTATGTTGCTCACAGTTTGAGGCAGATCCATTAGTCGGAGAGCGACTTGAAGGAAATCTGAGCCGGTGTGAAGGGGGTAGTTTTTCTAAGATAACCTTGGAGATAGTAACTGACAGTGGGTCAGCGATTTAGAGACAGTTAAGATGCATTATCACTTTGATGTGAGCTAAAAGGAGGATTGTGTTTCAACAATAACTAACAAATCAGTACACTATTACAGGAAACACACGTGTTGTATTAAGATTGCGAAAATAGTCTGTCGGGCAGATTGATAACAAAAGCGTTAATACTGATACTTTATTGTTTTGCAAAGAATCCAAGACCAATAGTCGGATCCATATGACTTTATAATTATGAGCAATGCTGACTCCCTCCTTTTTGTTAAAATACAGATTATTTTCTTTTTTTCTGTTTAATTGCTACCATACTACTATAATATCCTCAACTACTGTCAAGAAACTAGCCATCATAGTGCAACATGTTTTACCAGTTTCCTTCTTAACGAAACAGCCCGGTCGTAGTCTCAGCCTTCAGTCAATCACAACAATAGTACATTGAAAGCAAAATTTGATTTGTTTTGCTCACTTTTCATGGAAAATATCACCAACTGTGACATTTTCAAGGAGTCCGTCAACTATAGCAGTAATTTGTTCATACATAGCCGACTGAGTTCATCAGAAGAGAGAACTTATAATAAAAACTGTTATGTGATTCGCCTATGAGCTTCCATCAAGAATATGTCACCTTTAAATGTGTGTTGTCATATTTCTTTTTATCTGTTTAGGGGGCACTCTCTGTTAAATATTAGCAGTTGCCACATGCCACTAGGGCTGTGTATTGACAAGAATCTGGCGATACGATAAGTATCATGATACAGGGGTAACGATTCAATATATTGCGATACTGTAAGCAAGGCGATTTGAGTTTTTTTTTCAAATCTAATTTTAGGAAAACTGTCATAGTATAAAGACACACCACCATAAGTATAAAATCTGAGTAAAAAAATGGATCGACATTGGATCCACAAGAGTCTCGGCTTTCCAGTCATACCCAATGTACGCAATTCCAAGACTGTTTAGGGACCTCAGTATGCAGAAATATTCAAATACATCATTTTAGTATAGGCGAAAATAACACATTTATACTGCATTCAACAAACTGCATGGTTTTCACCCCAAACTGCATGTGATTATCATAAAGTGGGCATGTCTGTAAAGGGGAGACTCGTGGGTACCGATAGAACCCATTTTCATTCACATTTCTTGAGGTCAGAGGTCAAGGGACACATATGAAAATCGCCATGCCAGATTTCCCTCGCCAAAATTTAGCGTAAGTTTGGAGCGTTATTTAGCTTCCTTCACAACATGCAAGTGTGACAGGGCTGGTACCAATGGATTCCTTAGGTTTTTTAGCTTCATATGATGCCAGTAGCTTCCCCGCTTCAACCTCCGAAAGAGACAATAGGGGTCGGGTCCGCCGGCGGGCCGTCAGATTTTTAAGAGGTTAATTAAAAATGGATACAGCATTTTGGAGAATCGATACCACATCGCAAAACGTAATATCGCCCATACCCTACATGCCACAATCCTCTAATGGTATAAAATAATTACAATTGGCTAATAACTTCCTCTGGAAATTATAAATTAATTCCGAATATATATAAGGTATAATAGGTATAGTATAATAAAAACCCAAAGCTTTCTTTGGGAATTCCTCCGTCTATCACTTTTAGAAACTACCCAGCAGACCATTGACAGATGACTGATTCTGTCTGGATTCTTAACAAAGAGTCTCTGGTGAGAGAAATATTTAACTGCCAGCAAACATTCAAAAGGAATGCCTGTTTCATAATGAAACCATAACAGCCACTCGGGATGCCAGTGGCAGAATGTGGTGGGAGTAAACTAGTAGCACATTTCTTTTGAGCCATCTTAAAGGCTCAATTAGCCCTCTGCTCGCTGACCCCAACACTGTGTGTGAAGAAGGTGTAATGAGAGGAAATAGCATAAGTGACTCCATGCTTTCTGCCACCCTACGTGATGGCAATAGACGGTGGGGGGAGGCTACATTTCCAGTTGTTTAAAACCAGTATATTGATATCATTCTAAAATTGAGTTATTCAGACGGTGCTCTTTATAGTCATTTCACAGTGTGATGAGAGCAATTTCAAAGAACAACATAACTTCCCTGACTGAAATAATTTCTCTCAGTTCCTTCCAAGCTTGTAAAAGCAGGATCTGTTTTGTCTTGCTACAGTCGTGTTTCTGCATATTTCATTTTCAAACATTCAGCTAATTTTTCTTAGAAAACACTCACATTTTACGGGATCGGGTTGAGCAGTAGCAGAAGACCCCTCTTAACCTCGCCTCCATGTGGTAACGGTCAGCTACACTTAATGAGAGGTATTCTGTTGCATTGTGCCCGGCAGCAGAAACAAAAACCATGTGCGTAGTTCTGGCTTTGCAACAGCTGACCATGTGAGGGGGAAAATTTAGACTAATTGTCAGGAGACAATGCATTTTCAGTTCAAGCTGGCCCAAATATAACGCCTCGACTCAGAGATTCAGCACTTTGTGTATCCCAGAAAGCAGGCTGCAACTTTGCAGGAGCTGGGACACTGATAATGACATTTGCTCTGGTTGTTAATTCGGCATCATGCATGTGGCTTTGATTTAACAACACAACCGTAAATATGAAAATCTGTCACTCCCTCTTTGTTTTTTTATTTCATTCTTACTGTTAGTTTGTAACTATGTGTAAGGTAGGGAGTGGTCTTGTTGAGGAGAGTAGTCTGTTTCTCCCTCTCTCTCTCCTGAGACAGGGCAGCTGTGCACTATCTATCTCTCTCTACCGGTGTGTGTGTGTGTGTGTGTGTGTGTGTGTTACAGTATTTGGAGCAGCCTGAGCCGCTGTCAGCACCTTTAACTAGTCCCCACCGGGCAGCATGGCAGTAAATAAGCTTTCACGCCTTTCAGCCTCTCACTTAAGAGAACACATCCCTGTACATAGCTTTTAATTAGATACTCAAAAGATCAGTGTAAACACATACAGATGTGAGGAATAACATCCCATCAGAGTACCGCACAATTTACACAGGTTATTTGCAGCCCTCTGTGGTACATTTAATTTCGCTTCATCACAGTGAAACCCCAAGGGCTGATTTGAATCATTTCTATCATTACAGACCATGCAATATGTGTCTCAGTGATGCAGATATTTAGGGAGTTTGGGTGACCCGTCTCCTGGTTGCTGATGGTTGGGTAAAGATAAAACTGCACTGAGTCATGTTGGGGGTCATTTAATGCATCATCAGGTTACAGAGGCAGGATATCCGATCAAAGTTCCTTAGTCACTAAAGGCATACAGTAGGGGTTGGGGGGGGGGGGGGGGGGGGGGGGTGTATGTGTGTGTGGTGTATACATGCTCAGCAACTTGCTCAACAAACTAGAATTACCAGGGGAAGGATAATGTTTACAACATTATTCTCATTTTCATTAAAAAACATATTCTGTACCAAACAAAGATGTTTACCTTAAGTTTGTAGAATATGATGTGCAGACCAGGACATCTCTGCAGCAAATATTGCTATTTGAATATTGCAGTAGGCCATATTGCAATTTCAATAACATTTTAATTAATTGTGTAGCGCTACTCGCAGTTGTATGCCTCCGCCAACCAGTCAAGTTGGAGTTTACATCCATGTCTGTCCAAAATGTCATCACTTCATCATTTTATCCTGTTAGACATTTCTGTGATATTGTTATAATTAGCATATGAATTCTTGAATTATGGCCAAAAACAGGTTTTGACCACAAAAATCTAATCAGTTCATCCTTGAGTCCAAGGGGACGTTTGTGCCAAATTTGAAGAAATTTGGTCCAGGCGTTCCTGAGTTATCGCATTCATGAGAATGGTCCGGACGGACAACATACGGACGGATGGACGGACACCCCGAAAACAGTCGTGTCTAGAAGGTAACCCACAAATTGCAAAATCTGATCTGAGATCTGCAAAAACTCTCACGAGACTCGCTTCCCGACGACCTATCCTAACCCTAACTATTCGAGATCAATGCCTAACCTTAACCATCTCGCGAGGGGTTTCCCCAACTCAAGGGTTACCTTCTAGACACGACCCCCGAAAACATAATGCCTCTGGCCACGGCTGTCTTTTAGTTCTAATCTAAATACTGCAACTTTGAAACATGGCCCAGAAACATGCAAAACAAATGATACTTGAAATGCAAAACAAGTGTCATATTGAAGAGATTTCCTCGAGATTCACACTTAAATGAACCACAAGAGCTGTGAGTGTTTTTTCTTCTGCTGAAAATCTCTAACTCCAGACCAATATGCTAATCATGAGACTCTACAGACTCCATAAAAGCTTTGTCTTTATTACTGAACACTTCATAATTCCAAAAACTGGGCCGCCATCATAAATCACACGCAAACACAAAGAGTTGCTGTCCTAGTTACTACATGTGATGTGATGCGAAAAACACCAGGTTGTGTTATGAGATCACATGGCATGCCCCCCCCGATTCTGTCTCCATATCTGTTACTCAGCCCAACAACACCAACAAACAGTAAGCGAAACTCATTTTATTGCCATGACAAGAGACGCGATCACTGAACTCCTTACCCTGACAGCATGATATCAGCGATGACAAGACAATAGACCTCTCTATGGGTAACCAACAACAACTGTCCTGTCTCCTACCTAAGACAGACATATCAAATCTCCTGTAATAATACTGGAAGAATGCTGTTGAAACAAACAAAAGGGTGTTCACTTACAATTATTAATCCAGATTGATGTTTGTATAGAGTTCCGTGTGTCTGAGAGAGTGTGTGAGCGCCTTTGGGTGCGTGTGAGAGAGAGAGAGAGAGAGAGAGAGAGAGAGAGCCTGTGGATGAGTGTGCATTGAGTCCAGCCTTGTAGTAGTGGTGGTGGGGGTTGGAGTAACAGCAGATGAGTTTAAGTGGGCAGTAATATCAGTCCTCGCTACATCACTCTACCATCTGCCAACCACTGATCATTAGCATCTCGCTGGCTCTCTCTCTCTCTCTCTCTCTCTCTCTCCCTGTGTCTTTCAAACATAAACACAGTGGTGCTTGTGTGTACGCATACACACACACACACACACACACAGTTCCTTCCTGGTGAAAAATCATACTGGTGTGTGAAAGTGTTGATGCATCTCACAGAATCACCTGGGAGAAGAGCGGTGACGTCAGCCACTCTCAGAGGAGGAAAGGAGCTGGCAATGGGCATGCCCGCCTGCTGCCTGCCTCTGTGGCGAAGCTGGGAGTGTTCACTACTTGGCAAAGAGTGAGAGCAAGACAGGGAGAGACAGGTATACAAAGTGATTGAAGAGTGTGGGTGTGGGGGATCACAGATGCGAACGTACAGGAGAGAGGATGTGCCGGGATACAGACGATCGTACCGCAGAGATTTAGCCAACGAAGAAACACTCATCTGTGACTCATTCATGGAGACTGTGTGACTGAGTGTGTCTTCCAGATGCCACAGACACATAAAAAAAGAAGGCTACAGTATGTACGGACTACGGTTCCCAAATGACAAAGATTTACAACTCTCCAAAGTGCTGTACACGGTAGAACAGCCTGCCTGGTAACCATTGAGAATATTCCAGCAGATCTTTCCTTCGCAACAGTCCAACACATGACTTCATATGACCCGTTTACTCTATGTCCTCATTCAGAAAACACATACCAACATATCAATGAGTATTAATTTGGAGACACGTGTCAGCACGTTGAATTAATGGAGTTCGCAGTCGGAGCCTATTAACTACATGTCCACTGAACCAGGACCGTAATCCATTAGCCGTTAGAGGAATGGAACCGCATACAGTCTTGGCATTGCATGTGGTTTACATCAGCACACACACTGTCACCACCATGCGGCAATGGAACAGCCACATATCCAGCACCTAAAGGGCAAGCACTTTCAAGGCCACCACTGAGGCAGAATTTCCCTCGATTCATATTTTTGCACATCTATACTCAGAATCATAAAGCAAAACACGTGCACAACACCATGCCCTGTATCTTCTTTCTTTCTGCCCATAGCATAGACTGTATGTAAGAAGTGGACGTAGCCGCCATGACGTCACCCATTGGCTTGTTAACTGACGAGTTGAAGCATCGAGTTTGTGCATTTTGGCTGTCGTCATCTTGTTATTTGCAACCAGAATTGACACGAGAGGGTGGAGCTGACCACAACCGAACGCTGAATAAGACATTTTTAGGTGATCAAAATGTTACAATTAAAGGGGCTATATGTAAGAATCAGAAATTGCTTGTTCACAGCGACACCTGTGGCCGCAATGTCAACGAAAGTCAGCGTCCTGTTGCTCGCGCTCGCGCTTGTGCTCGCGCTTGTGCTCGCGCTACATTGACATGAACGAGCACCGGTCTAAACAGTGAGGCGACGCACGTCAGCTAACACACAATATCACTCTATATTTCACCTGCTTGGCAGTAATGTTAGCTGACCAGACGAAGGTCTCTCCATGAATCAATGCTGATTCTAGTGCTGGCTTTTCCTGTTCAGCCTGCCGACCGTGGAGGGAACGGGGGGGGGGGAATACACCGACACCCGGTCGGGGGGGGGGGGGAGACACCGACACCCGGTCGGGACGATAACATAACTCGCTGCGGAGCCCCGTCACTTCACAAGACACGGGAAACCTCTGTTGGTCTGGAGGAGCGGCAGCATTTATTTCTGAAAAAACGTCCACTGCACATTCACTAGATATTCTCAGAGCTAAACTAACTCTTCTGCAGTGTGCGCGCGTGCACGTGGAGTTGGAGCGAGCAGAGCGGGTGAGAGCGAGCAGAGCGGGTGAGAACGAGTCTGGTGTGCAAGCAGGCAGCAGGCAGCAGGAGCAGCGCGTACCCACACGCGAGCGCACATGGGATTCCGACCCGTTATGATTTATGCGCGTGATAAGTTACATATAGCCCCTTTAACTTTCATGAACTGAAAACACACTGTGAAAGGGTTACATTTCTGAGACAGAAATACGGAAAACTCCCAGACTGGACAACGCCGTGGTAGCGACCTGTTACAGGGTAGCCACGCCGTAAAGCACACCCTGCTTTATGGTCTATTTGACTCTATGAATGAACATCACACTGTATTGAAGAAGACTTGAAACTAGCGATTGAGACCATAAACTCATGTTTACAATGTTTACTGAGGTAATAAATCAAGTGAGAAGTAGGGTCATTTTCTCACAGACTTCTATACAATCAGACTTATTTTTACAACCAGAGGAGTCGCCCCCTGTCGGCTATTAGAAAGAATGCAACTTTAAGGCACTTCCACATTGGCTTCACTTTTCGGACCCGGAGGTAGCTCACTGGCGTTGTGTATTTGTGTGTGTATGTCTGTAAATGAATCCATGCCTGTGTATGTTCTCATATCATCAAGCACCTCAATGTGCAGATTCCAGTGAATGTAAAAACCAAAATCTCACTGAATATTCCTGCTGGATTTGACTACATTCAGAAAGTATTTCACAACTCTGGAAAGTCTATCACCGCAGCAGTTATTTTCTTCTTTGTTTCGAAAGTTGATACGTAGGTAGAATCACTCTGGTTATAAGATACAGTATGTCTTAAGCTGGGCATACACTGTATGATTTTAGCCCGTTTCTGACCCGAATTTTGAGCCGCACTACTAATTTTAGAGTTTGACCGAATTTCAGCTTCGTCGGGTGTCGGTTTTTTTTTACAGTGTAGCTATCAAGATAACAATTTACAATAGATATAGTAAAACGTAGCTAGCTTACCTCCAGTTTTCTCTGCAAAATGGACAAGCTATACGTCTTCCTAGCCACCTGCGAGTCCATATACGCTGGCGCCTCTTTTTTTTTTAGACATTTCAGCAGACAAGATGGCACAGATGACCAAGGCAGCACGTTTCTGCCTTGTTAGCGTTGTGACCCGTACAGACCTCTGCTAGAAAACAAACTTTACCTGCCTCGGAGCTTTCATCAAATCTTTATTGACAACTGCACAACAGCCAACTGCGGGCTGACAGGCCGTGTCTTTTTTCTATTTTACACGTACAGTTTGAGCACTCAGGTCGTGACTGACGATCGGCCCGTACAGTGTGAGCACATAAATCGTGAGCTTTGGCTTGCAAACGATCTGCTCGTACAGTTGGAGTAAGGGTTACACAACAAAATTTCTAAAATCATACAGTGTATGCCCAGCTTTACCTGGAATGTGTACTTGTGCATACTTGATCACATTGCGTCAACTTTTTTTATACGGGGACCTCTGTGCCAGCATGGTGGTCTCATTGAAATGAATGAGGAAGCCAAGTTTCTTTTTGATGCATTGTTAATGTTGGTCTGAACACCGTTTTACTCCTCACAGTACAGTGATGTTTAGCTCACGCTACCAAGGTCATACTGAGCACAGCCAAATGGCAGCGGGACACTTGACAGCATGTCAATATTGTCAACTCAGGACAGGGTTTAGCCAATCAATAGTAAAGACACCGGGCCACGAGCTTTCACTGAGCAAAGACTCAGAGTCAGATCTGTTTTCATCACTCGACAGCTCGTAATGGAACTATGGTAATCGGATACAAGAGATGCTTTCTAACCATAAATTCTTCACATACATGTCTGCCTTTCACTCAGAGGATTTGAAGTAGTGAGCACCCATTTCAAATCCTATGCAGTCAGCACTACTTAACTGGCAGTCAGCACAATGGTGAAGTCCCAACCAACACATACAACCGCATACACACACACACACACACACACACACACACACACACACACACACACAATGCACTCGTGTGTGGCTGCTATTGATATTGTCCAGGAAAAGTGGGTATTTGTGGGTATAAAATAGGCAATTACAGAGACCACAGCAACCGATACCGACTTGGCATACTGTGTTTGAGTAACTGTTTAAATTTTTATTTTTGACAATATTATTATTATTTTACCACAGAAATGTTTTCACTGCATGATCAATAGCTCCATTATGTCCCTCTAATGAGTGTTTGAAATGATTGATAAAATGGTGAACATCTGCAGTAGTAATTCAGTTCTTCCACATTCAATTTTCGATGTTTGTGTGTGTGTGTGTGTGTGTGTGTGTTTGTGTGTGTGTGTGTGTGTGTGTGTGTGTGTGTGTGTGTGTGTGTGTGTGTGTGTGGGGAAGTGGGTGTCTGTCCTGGTCCCTGTCCCAGGCTATACTCAACAGGGTCGTAAAGTTATCCAGTGTCACCGCAGGACTATTGGATGGCTGTCAGCACGCTAAATTAAAAACCACAAGCACGCAGCGTTTAATTTCTGTGTTTTTACCCCTAACGGAGTGGGACTGCCTGCCGCCGCCGTGCTGAGAAGAGTGTGTGTGTGTGTGTGTGTGTGTGTGAGTGCACAAGGATGCACGTGTGTGTGTGTGTGTGTGTGTGTGTGTGTGTTACCTTAACAAAGCCCCTCTGTACTAAGTGTTGTACTGTCTCTCCTGCCTGTCTTCCTACGGGGAGAGTGCCAGACAGACTGGCTCAATCTAACAGCATTACATAAAACAACACGGATGAATAATTCGTCTGTTATGAAAGTGTTTTTTTTTTATAATAGAATAAAGTACATGATGAATAGTTGAACTGAGGCATGACCCTTTCCATCAGCAGAATCGAATTAGTCCAAATGACGAGACAATTACGCCTGACCAAAAAATTTGGTTCTGAGGATATTCAAGGAACAGAGGAGCCAAGAGATAGCGAGAAGTCTTAAGAGATAATTATGTGTCTGTACAGATTAGCATACTGTTGGTGAACTTGGTAAACAACAGTTATTCAAGGCTCCAGTGTGATTAGTGGCTTAACAACAGAAGAGCAGTAGACCAGGTTACGCTGTTTACAAGCTTGAAATTAAACTTCATAGCCTAAATTGGTCTAAGTTTTTCATTAAAAGCCAGTGAAGCCCGACTGAAGAACTAAAACTTTTGTAACTTCAGCAGATCTGATTGAATGAATGGAGTGTTCGGTTTACAGTAATAAAAGAAGTTGGGAGGTAAATGTGAACTTTCATGCACTCTGCGGTATCCACATTCATGGCAGACCTTTCACCAGTAATCAAGCATATTAGCGTTCAGCCCTTTCGAATACGTGACACTTCCTTGACCTCCATTTGTAAAGAGCACTGTGCAATGGAGACGCTGCAGATGCCCTTTAACAACCTGCACCGCGGTAATGCAGAAGTGAGGAGAGAAACGGATGCGACCAGACTGTTATTAAAAAAAAAAGAGGGAATAAAATTCTGATGACAAAGCTCCTAACCCTGTTCCAGATTTATACAGAGTGGAGAGGTCTTTATAATCTAAGGTCATGTTTAAACTAGTGCTGTCAAAGTTAATGCGATAATAACGCATTAACGCAAATTCGTTGTAACGCCACTAACGCAACTTGCAATTTTTAAGGTTGCGAAGGAGGCTAAATAACGCTCCAGACTTACGCTACATTTTGGCGAGGAAAAACTGTCATGGCCATTTTCAAAGGGGTCTCTTGACCTCTGACCTCAAGATATGTGTACCTATGGGTACCCACAAGTCTCCCCTTTACAGACATTCCCTCTTTATGATAATGACATGCAGTTTGGGGCAAGTCATAGTCAAGTCAGCACACTGACACACTGACAGCTGTTGTTGCCTGTTAGGCTTGAGTTTGCCTTGTCATGATTTGAGCATATTTTTATGCTAAATGCAGTACCTGTGAGGGTTTAATATCTGTCATTGTTTTGTGTTGTTAATTGATTTCCAATAATAAATATATACATACATTTGCATAAAGCAATTTGCCCACTCCCATGTTGATGAGAGTATTAAATACTTGACAAATCTCCCTTTAATGTACATTTTGAAGAGATAAAAAATGTGCAATTAATTTGCGATTAAATATTTTAATCGATTGACAGCCCTAGTTTAAACGGACGAAAATAAGCTCCAAAAGCTGTACTATATTTCTACATTTTCCTAACTCCGAACTGTTCGGTGTGTTATTCTTACAATATCAACCCATAAAAACTAAAGTATGGTTTAGTTCATATCACTCAGGTTCCCACATGTACACTCAAACAAGTTTTGGTTTCTGTAATCACTCCTTCTGTTCATACTAGCCATTAAGAAACCCTTTCCAAATGCGATAGTGAAGGGGAACAGACTAAAATTCCAATATTTAGCTGAAGATAATATGAGGCTTCAGTCTGAGGTAGATAAATCAAGTGGTATCCTCCAAAATAACAGTCTTTATAGTAAATTGCCTCGTTGTGCAAGCCCACCCACATAAATGGCCGGGCCCCTGAAATGGTCCGGTGAATGGGCCCTCCCCAAATCTGCTTTACTCATGCGCATGCACATGCACATGCACATGCTCTCTTTTACCTTCTAGACACATTAACTGAGAGAGACTAACTCACTGATGGGGGCTACATACAATTCACTCGAACTTTCGCTAATAATAGTTAGTTTATATAAGTACATTTCTCATGCGTACAGAGCTGGTCCTAACCCGTGAGCCATGCAAACCATTTGCTGACACACAGTCACACCTGACACCCCACTGCTCCCACTACAATCCACCCTCCTTTAAAAACAGTTTGCTCCATCTGTCGGTCTAAGAATAAGTAGACCTATACAGAACAGAATGAGCTATAAACAAACATTTATTGAATAGAGTATTTTCTACCTTATCAATCTTAAGATAAATGAATATTAACATTAACATTGTATAAGAAATTGTAGAAAATATAAAATATATCAATCAATCAAACTTTATTTATATAGCACCTTTCAAACAAGCTAAATGCAATTCAAAGTGCTGTACAGACAATTGACAAAATGTGGAATGTTAAAAATGGACCTAGAGACCAATGCACACCAAAACAGACAACACAAAAGTTCCTCAAATAATAAAAAACAAGGAAATAACAGTAAAAAATAAATAAATAAATAAAAAACCGTGAAACTACACAAAGTAAGCAGATGGTATTAAACAATAAAATTCCAAAATAGTAAAAACAAAGGAGTAAAACAAACACCATATAGATGATGATAAATAAAATAAGTATAAACAATAAAACCATAACATTTTAAAATTATAAAACACTACATAAAAGCCAGACTAAATAGATGGGTTTTTAGTTTACGTTTAAAAATATCAATGTTTTCAGCTCCTCTCAGGTCCTCTGGAAGTTTGTTCCAGCAGCTGGGAGCGTAATGGCTGAAAGCAGCATCACCAAAAGTTTTTGTTCTGCTTTGCGGAACAACTAAAAGGGAAGAGCCGGAGGATCTGAGGGGCCTTCCTGGTTCATAAACCAAAAGCATTTCTGCAAGGTAGTCTGGTGCAAGGCCATGTAGTGCCTTATAAACTAATAAAAGAACTTTAAAATCAATACGAAAACTGACAGGTAACCAGTGTAAGGACTTTAAAATAGGCGTAATGTGTGCTCTCCTTTTGGTTTTTGTCAGCACCCGTGCTGCAGAATTTTGAATTAATTGTAGCCGATTTATTGTATTATTTGGTTGACCAGAAAGGAGAGCGTTACAGTAGTCCAGCCTGCTGGTTATAAAAGCGTGCATCAGTCTCTCTGTGTTGCTCAGAGAGAGGAATGGCCTCACTTTGGAGATATTCTTCAGATGGAAAAATGCTGTTTTTGTGATACTCCGGACATGAGCCTTGAAATTAAAATCAGCATCAAAAATCACTCCTAAATTCCTCGCTTCTTGACTTGGCTTGAGTCCTTGTGTATTTAGTTGGGAGACCAGTTTCTCTCTCTGAGTCTTTGAACCAATTACCATTACCTCTGTTTTATCCTGGTTGAGCTGTAGAAAGTTTTGTGACATCCAGGCCTTTATATCTGAGATGCAGTTGAAAAGTGAGTCAATCGGCCCGGTGTCATCAGGAGACACAGCCACATAGAGCTGAGTGTCATCAGCATAGCTGTGGAAGGAGATGCCGTGCCTTCTGATGACACTGCCAAGGGGTAACATGTATAAATTAAAAAGTAAAGGTCCTAAAACTGATCCTTGTGGTACACCACAGGTAACCTCATAGTGTTTGGAGGAGTGGCCATCCATACATACAAAAAATTTTATATAGATAATAATATATATATATAGAAAATAATAAAATATAACACTGAAGTTTGGCTGGTAATTAGTCCAGTCCTCACAATATTATACAATTAGCTTTGGCTATACAATAAGTATATAGGCTATGGTTGCATAGCACCTATAAATTATAGATAACAATGCTATTATTAATTTTATCAGCTGCATCAGGCCCGTTCACGTTGGCTCCCCCAGATTTTCAAATATAAAATACTATTTATTCTAGGCTATAGCTTGGCTGGATACTTGTAGGTTATATTTACTGAGAGATGTGCATCCATATTGTCCAGTATGCCCAGTTAATCAACATTTTAAATTCAATATGTAATCAATAGTCAATGTCAATCTATTGCTTTCCATCTTGCATTAGTCCAGAGTTGTAACTGAACCTTGACTGAGAGACCAGATACTCATTGTTCTGTTTTAAACCTATGCGCTCCTATGAGGAGTGCCATCACGCCCATATATTGTCTGGACTGGTCCCCACAGAGTCTGATGCTGGAGTTTCATTTTGTGCACGCGCATATGAAGGCGTTTTCCAGGCTGCAGTTTATTAACACCGTTGCTCGTTGACATTTATCAAATGTAATAAATAGTTGTATTTCACTCTCGTTTTTGTCAGGCACAAGCTCACAGAATACAGACAGACTAAGAGATGCACTGCCCAGCTAGCTAGGTTAGCAAGACCGACGGACTAGAGCAGGAGTGCCCAAACCTTTCCCTTTTGGAGGGCCAAAACTGGGACTTAATGGTGGGCCACGGGCCAAAAGCATACACCTATTGTATTGTTAAGATACACAATGAAATGGTACTAGGATCCCAAATTCCCCTGATTGAATATTATTTTAGCTTTTACATAGTTAACTCCTTAAAACCCACCTGCTGAATACAATTGGGCTCATTTCCAGTCATACCCAATATATACAATTCCAAGACTGTTTAGGTTCCCCAGTATGCAAAAATATTAAAATACACCATTTTTAGAATAAACAAAAAAAAACCATTTATATTGCATTAAAAAAACTGCATGTTCTTGCCCAAACTGCATGGGATTAAGATAAAGTGGGCATGTCTGTAAAGGGGACACTCGCGGGTACCCATAGAACCCATTTTCATTAAGGTCAGAGGTCAAGGGATCCCTGTGAAAATGGCCATGCCAGTTTTTCCTCGCCGAAATTCAGTCGAAATTTGGATTGTTATTTAGCCTCCTTCCCATCATGCTATCTTGACATGGTTGGTACCAATGTTAGGTTTTCTCGTTTCATATGATACCAATATGTTCACTCTAGAACAGCCTGCTACATCCTCTGAAAGACAGTAAAGTCACTGGAGCCAGTGAGATCTCTTGTGTGCACAATGTTGACTATGACAGGCAGATTATTATCTGACACAGTGAATCCCTGACGAATTGCTGTATAAAGTATCTCCTCCAAGAATGTCTACAAAAGACATTATCAGAGGTCTGGTCAGGCTGCAGCATATCAGATGGAGAGAGAATGGCGAATGGGGTATATAATCAAAAGTCGTCCTGTTTAAACAGAATACCAGCGCCGTAAAGGCTGGACATCAAACAATACTCCTCCACAGTCTTCATATCTATATCTTCTGTTTCCATGTATGATGCAGTATCGCTCAACCTTCCTCATCTACTTCTACTGAAATTCCCCTGTGATTTTCAACATTATCAAAAATGTTTTTGGATACATCCCACTAAAAAAAAACCTGCCCGGACTTGTTGCAGCTGTTGGGTTTTACAGAAGCAGGAGAGTGCCATAATAATCATGGAGAGAGAGGATGTTTATTCTGGCTGGATTTCTGTCTCTGTGACGGTTAAATGTCAGTCTGGAGAGAAAATAATGTTCTTGTGACATTCCGTTGTAATAATTAGACCAGTTCCATTTATGTTATTTGCTTTATTCTTAACTTTTCCTTGAATGTGACCCAGCCAGAGTAAATGGTTAATAATTTCGATTGCACACTGTAGACCATGACATGCAGATTATTATCTGACATGGCAAATCCCTGACGGATTCCTGTATAGCGTCTATCCTCCCACAAAGACATATCGGAGGTCTGGTCAAGCTTCAGCGTATCATATAGCCAGGATGCAGAGAGGGTACGTCCTGTAGCTGACTAAAGTGAGTGGAACCATCTGTGGGGCATTAGAGCTTCAGTATGCAGCCCCTTGTCTTCAGCTGTATGAAAATACACACCGGTCTCTCTAATCTGACCTGCCCAGCCTTACTATTTATTATTTCTACCTGAGACGGAAATGTTTGGTAACTGGACCTGCGCTGGACTGACGACTGCATGGACTGTAGAAGAAGAGGAGCTCTAGATAGGTGCGTTCAGGAGCACTGCTAGCAATTACGGGACCCCTTGAGAACAGCACACTTTGGGCCCCCGAGCAGACGTTCGGGCCCGAAAACAGTCCTACTGTTGCGGTGGGGGCGTGTCAGCTACCGGTGAGACGTGAAATATGATCCAGAAAATCCAGATTGAAAAATAGATCCATGAGATTGAAGGCTTATTGGATGCCAAAACACTGCGCAGTGTTTATAATACTCTGAGACAGGATTTTCCAACCCTGGAGAGTTACCACGGTGGAAATGATCACAACTATTACGAGATTCATTGAGAATGCGTTCCCCTTTTACCGTTTACAATCGGTGTCATTAAGTTATCGTGTAGCCGATCGTGACATCTGTGATCCCGAATGAGTGAATGTGATGGATCGGGTGAGTGTCTGTGGCCGGTACATGATGGGAAAAGCAGCTGGACCACAGCGAGAGCGAGAGTGTCTTTGAGTTGTCACAGTGCTACTGAGGCAACACCACACCAGTCAAATTTGACACATCTTCTGTTTTAGCCTTCCATCCACATCCGCATGACCTAGTATTTTCACCATATGGCTTTTCAAAAACACCGGTCTCCCATCATTCCCACCCTTGAGCTGCTCTCAGCTCTTCTTCATCTCTTTGTTTCAAGGGTGGTGGGGCAGCAGCTGTTAGTGACGCCGCAGACCGGTGTCTGCACATGTGTGTTTGTCAGTACATCTCAGGGATGAGGGGAAAAAGCGTGAGTGGAAAGTGTCTCCTGGCTCACCGTTATTGTTATTCAGTCACAAATGAGTCACGTGATGAGTGAACAGCATAACACAAAGGCGATGTCTCTCTCTCTCTCTCTTTCTTCACAGTTTTTTTTTTTATTATTATTTTACTCCACCAGTTTCTTTTCTCTGGGCGTTTTGCCACAGGTGGCTATAAACTGGCGTGTGCGACGAGGTGTTGATTTACACACACAGCAGGAGCTCCACATGGTAACCAGGACCAACCAAGAAAGAGCAATATAAACAACACCTTGTGAGTTAACTCTGCAGAGAGGAAGAAAGAGGGGAGGGGAGGGGCATGAACTCAATAAAGATTGAAAGTTAAATAGTGTAAACATTTTCTCAGGACTTGGGGGGGGTGATTGGCACTCAGTGGGAATATTAGGGCACACAAACACACATGCTCACCCATATGGCTCTTTCATACATTGTGTAATATCGATGACATAACCCAAACTGTTGCAGTAAGGTGTTGTTTAGCAGTATGAGTATAATTACTACCATTATAACTAAAGTACTCTATTGTCTGATTCGGAAAGCACAAGCACTGAAATTGGAGCGTCCTGGTATTACCTTTGCAAGTACCACACAAGCCACGTGTTTAAGAAGTGCAAAACTAAAAGCACAATACCTAGTGTTTAAAAAAATAAATACATTTGAAAAAGTATGGAGCTTTAGCAGTAGTACTATCACACCTCGAGCCGTAAATGTATATAATTTCTGCTGTTATTAAAGTAATAATCTCGAAGATTTTCATTTAAATAAAAGTCTGTTAAGTCACTATCTATCGGCGAATGAGGTAACACAATGGTGATTGACCCTATATCCCACTGATGAAAGTACTGCAATATTTATATATTTGCAGTATTAGAACTGGGTGTCCGTAGCGACTTTCCCGGAAAAAATGCTGTACTGCTACAATCAGTTATTGCTAATGCAAACTGAACATTTCCTACTGCTGCAGTTTCACATTAAAAGCATTTAACTGGGGAAACGCAAGTTGACTTTTATCAGTCACAGGAAATGCAACGTGTTTGTCAGTGAAATATTGAAATATTGCAGAGGTGTAATGTAACAAGAAGTAGCAGAAACAGTGAGCTGTTAGATGAAGAGCTGCATATCTACATCTCAGCGAGGTAACCAACAAGCCTACTTTCACTTCCGCTGTTTGCAGACTCATGTTATGAAGCAGTATAAAATCAGATCACATTTGGCCACAGAATGATGGAAAAGGCCAATTATTTCCTGACTTCTTTATTAGAACGACAATATTTTGTTTTGCTGCCCCCAGTATTATGGGATCTGTAGTATTAAACCATATTTACTGTTACCAACAATAAACAGGGTGTCACCAAATCAACCAGGAATGAAATCTTACGGACTGACACTTTAACACCTGACACATTAACAGTAAAAAAATGTGTTTTAATGGTAAAAGCAGCATGTGCGAAAGTGCTTCCACACACAAACGCAGAGAGACTCCTTGCAGATCATCTGACCGGCCTCAACACCTGGTCAGTGAGAGGAAATGAGTGGTCAGCCATCTCAGGACAATGGACCTCAGTGTCCAACCAGCTCTGACCTCTCACACACTCACAGCCAGTCTGCAGAAAACACTCACAGCGCCGTGGGAGGCCTCGACCAACTGCACACTGCACTGGCCTCTGTGATACTGTCCATGCATCCTGTTGCTGTCAGCGTCTCTCTCTCTCTCTCTCTCTCTCTCTCTCTCTCTCTCTGTCTCATCCCTCCCTTTTTCTCTCACCCTCTCTCTTTCTGTTGCTTTCTCTCACCCTCTCTCACACTCTCCGTCAACTTCATCATTTAAGATGTTTGGCCAGTATTAAAAAACTGTCAGCCCTGGGATGATGTTAGATTGAATTGTTATCCCAGTCTGGCCCTGCATACAGTACATTGTCCTTGTAAGTGTGAGGGAACAATCATGGGTGGGCATTTGGACGTTTCTGCTTAGAGAGTAAATCAAAATTGCAGAGGTGCATATATAAATACAAATTGAGGCAACAAATATGACAGGGAGGGAAGTGATATGTTACGCTAATAGCAGTCCCACTAGACGGCTTTGTGCTTTTTATTCTCTCTTGAACCACACGCTGCGCTGCCCTGCCAAACCACCGACTAAAAACAAGGGACGTAAGAGATGTGGAAATGGGAAGAGGGAAGAAAAGCAGAACCAAGGAGGTGGGTGTGAAAACAGGTCATGTAAGCTGGAGAATGTGTTTGCTTACAGCCCATTCACCTCCACAGCAGGGCAGGGGTGAACAGGCTCTATATATATATATATAACTGCAGTGAGGGTGCTTTGATGTGGCTGCTCATCTCTCTGCCCTATAACTGACTCCAACTCTACAGACTACAACGGTACTAAAGTACAACCACAGCTTCCTGTTAGCTTTTATTAAAGCCTGGTTAAACAGAGACGGATGGCTTTGCTCTCTTTTCAGACTCATTCAAAAATCACTTCATCCCTAATATCCAAGCAAGTATATGGTTATATAAATCAATGTTTAAAGTAGGGCTGTCAAAGTTAACGCGTTAATGCAAATTCATTTTTACGCCACTAATTTCTTCAACGCATTACGGAAATCGATCTTTCGGAGGTTGTAGCGGACTCAGTTTTAAAGCTAGAGTGAAGATACTGGCATCATATGAAACTAGAAAAAAACTAAATAATCAACCATGTCACACTAGCTTGTCGGGAAGGAGGCTAAATAATGCTCCAAACTTACGCTACATTTTGGCGAAGAAAAACTGGCATGGCCATTTTCAAAGGGGTCCTTTGACATCTGACCTCAAGATATGTGAATGGAAATGGGTTCTATGGGTACCCACGAGTCTCCTCTTTACAGACATGCCCACTTTATGATAATCACATGCAGTTTGGGGCAAGTCATAGTCAAGTCAGCACACTGACAGCTGTTGTTGGCTGTTGGGCTTTAGTTTGCCATATTATGATTTGAGCATTTTTTTTTAATGATAAATGCAGTACCTGTGAGGGTTTCTGGACAATATTTGTCATTGTTTTGTGTTGATTGATTTCCAATAATAAATATATACATATATTTGCATAAATCAGCATATTTGAGTATTAAATACTTGACAAATCTCCCTTTAAAGTACATTTTGAACAGATAAAAAATGTGCGTTTAATTTGCGATTAATCGCGATCAACTACGGACAATCATGCGATTAATCGCGATTAAATATTTTAATCGATTGACAGCCCTAGTTTAAAGGTATGACATTGCCTATATATCCTGCTCCACTTGTCACAGCACTTCATTAAAAGTTCATCATTTCAACTGAAATATAGCTAAGATACTATATTTCATAATTGCAGCAGTACATGAAATGAAAAATTCTTGTTCCTTGTGGATAATTTTATACACATTTAGCAAAACTTTTGAAACTTTGGAGCAATGTTTGTCTGCACACAACGAGTTTATCATGATTGACCCATAAAATCGTCCACAGGGCTGGAGAGGTAACAGATTTAAAAAAAAATGCATCCACTGCTGTCCTGGCTGATCAGCATTCAGAGTGGGGAGCTGTAGTTTAAGTAGATTTTGAACCTTAAAGGTCGAACCACAACCTCAGCTTGCCTGAGTGGGAGAGAAGCTGAGGCTGTACTTCAATCTGGTGCCTCGTCTGTGATTAATGGGTGTGAATGTGACCCTGAACTTGATGGTGGACCTTTGTACACTGGAGACCACATACAGAAACCAGTAAAACACCACGTACACACGGCACACATACAGGAACTGTGTGAAATAAATAGCTCATGTGTGAGGGGGGGGGTGACTGTGTACAGCCAGAGTTGTATTTCTACATGCGTTTGTGCTTTGTGGTAGCACTGCAATAGAACTTAAATCCATATTGCTTGAAAATGACTTATCACATACTCAGTTTAGGTTTGGTATTTAAGGCTGGTTCCTGTATAGTTTGCTCAGCATAAGGATGCTGTGTGGATAAATGTCAGGTTTCTAGCTCCAGTAGTCAGACATCTCCCGTTGAACAGCTCATCCATCAGCAGGAGTCAGACTGGCTGCAGGGCTCCGGGTCACCTTACACCGTGTCTCACACCACAATCCCTGTCCCTCTCTACATTTTTTTACCCTCGTCAACTAGGGTTGAACGATTAATCGCATTCAAATCCGACATCACGATGTCATTAAAATGCAATTGTCAAATTGCAAAAGCCGCGGTTGAAAAGAGAAAACAACCGGAGGGTCGGAAACACCTGGCTCCGCGGGCTTCATGTGCACACACGCTGCCCTACGCTCCACGTGACGTGTGCGAATGAGAGTAGATGAAGAAAACAACTTTTAAAAATGTAACGCCACGCACGAGCTTCGATGCTTTTCCCACGTCGTTCAGCCGTATTGTCAACTTCTTTCTTTCCCGTCTCGTATCAGTGCATCATTCCTCCCTCCTTTCATCCTGCGACCTCTCTCCCTATCCTTACTTCTGTTTTCTCTCTCTCTCTCTCTCTCTGGGCTTCTGTACTTCTTTTTCCCCCAGGCGCCATCACTCTTTCCTTTCCTCCCTCCCACAGGCTGGGCAGTAAAACAGGAGCAGGCTCATGGGAGGCCATTAACCACCAGAAACGCAGCATTAGAGTTCTGCTGCAGAGCAAACGACTGCAGACTCTTTTACACAACCACTGAGCCCAGTATGGTAGAGCGGTGCAACAAATGGGACCTCTGGCCCTGCAGCTGCACACCGAGAACAGTGATCAGCAATAGATCAAGTACATATTTTTTTTGTATCCAACATGCTGATGACAGTAGAATGTGTCTCAGCTCAGGCTGTTGATCTAGAATCCACACAATACAGAATAACAGGCTTCCTGGTTTTCTAGTTAACATTTGCAGTTTTGTTCTAGATAAGACAGCCTATTACACATTGAACTGTTTACATTTTAATTGATGTAATTTTACAGAATGAGTGTCGGCCCACGCATTAACGCAATCGATCTTTCGGAGGTTGTAACGGGCTCAGTTTTAAAGCTACAGTGAAGATACTGGGATCATATGAAACTAGAAAACCTAACGAATCCACCGACCAATGTCATACTAGCTTGCCGGGAAGGTGTTTAAATAACGCTTCAAACTTACGCTACATTTTGGCGAGGAGGGGTCCCTGGTCCTCTGACCTCAAGATATGTGAATGAAAATAGGTTCTATGGGTACCCACGAGTCTCCCTTTTACAGACATGCCCACTTTATGATAATCACATGCAGTTTTGGGGCAAGTCATAGTCAAGTCAGCACACTGACAGCTGTTGTTGCCTGTTGGGCTTGAGTTTGCAAAGTTAGGATTTGAGCATATTTTTTATGCTAAATGCAGTACCTGTGAGGGTTTCTGGACAATATTTGTCATTGTTTTGTGTTGTTAATTGATTTCCAATAATAAACATATACATCCATTTGCATAAATCAGCATATTTGAGTATTAAATACTTGACAAATCTTCCTTTAAGGTACATTTCGTACAGATAAAAAAACCTGCGATTAACTACAGAAAATCACGCGATTAATCCCAATTAAATATTTCAATCGATTGACAGCCCTAGTTTAAAGGCATGACATTGCCTATATATCCAGCTTCACTTGTTAGAGCACTTCGTTAAAAGTTCATAATTTTAAGTGAAATATAGCCAAGATACTATATTTCATAATTTCAGCAGGACATGAAATGAAAAATTCTTGTTCCTTGTGGATAATTTTATACACATTTAGCAAAACTTTTGAAACTTTGTAGCAACGTTGTTCTGCAAACAACAAGTTTATCATGACTGATCCATAAAATCGTCCACAGGTCTGAGGAGGTAACAGATTTAAAAATGCATCCACTGCTGTCCTGGCTGATCAGCATTCAGAGTGGGGAGCTATAGTTTAAGTAGATTTTGAACCTTAAAGGTCGAACCACAACCTCAGCTTGCCTGAGTGTAGTAGTATCTATGGACAATCATGTGATTAATCGCCATTAAATATTTAAATCGACTGACAGCCCCAGTTCCTGCTTCTTGCAGCCACCACTGCGTAGAGCCAATGAGCCTTTGAATCTGCAGTTATGGGATGTAATTCTGTTCCTGGGGTTTGGGGTGTGATGAAGGTGCTGGTCACTGGCAGACAGGCAATCACTGCCCCTAATGTTGTGATCCAGGGCCTCCTACATTACTCAACACCCAGGGAACTGACTAAGCGTGGCCTTTTTTGGCAAAGCACTAATCTCTGAATTAAGGGCTTTAAAGAATACCTTCGGATTACTGCACACTTGAGTCTGTTTCACAGATTTGTTGCCAAAGGCTTTGGCGATTAACAAATTCCCCATGACCAGAGAAGGTCATTTGATTGCATTTTAAGAGATAAAATCATCAGTGAAAGGTCATTACCTTTGGCAAATCTAATCTGTGCTTCGGTTGCAGACAAACACATACATCATGGAAAATTACAACTCGAAAGGGAAACTTAGTTTCATACTAACTTTTGCTTTGTTTTCCACAATCATACAATTGAATTACAAGATGTCACAACGCCCTCGGGGCCAAGGCGCATCATACAGTACCGGTTCCTTTGAAGTTCCACCAATGTCTTAAGCGCAATTTACTCATCTGACTGAGATGAATAAAACCATCTTTTATTAGGACCTGTTGCACAGAGAGTGCAGTATTTGTGTCAGGGTGTTCATGTGTGTGAAGTTTGACTGGACTAGTGCAAAACTGCTCGGCCCCTCACCCGGGTCAGGACAGCTGCATTGAGGACTAAACCAGACCTTCCTCCAACGTGTCCCTTCCTCTGCCACACACAGAGACACATTGACAGGATTTTCTAGCCTCTGCGAGGCTTCAGCTGGACGCCGCTCTTGCGTGTGGTCTGTAAGGCAATGCCCTTGTTATGAAGTGCTACGTGCTCGAGACGCTTACCTCAGGATTTACTTGAGAGGGAAGTCTCAACTGTACTCCTGATCCAGGCATGTGAACCCACACACACACTCACACCCGCCACTAAAAAGCCAGGTGGTACTGTCTCGCTAACGAACAAAGGCAGGCTTATTCTCGCGTAGTGTGTGATGGAAGTAATACATTTGTCATAGAAAGTAGATTAAAGCCACACACATCCTGTGTAAAAGGAGGCTTGAGTTACAGCTATCAAGCTATCAAGGAGAGACTCGAGTTACCAGGGTTGAAAAAAGGGGCAACAGCATCAGTTTTTGTGTCGATGCGTCACATGAGTCACCGAGGGACAGATTTCTGTGTCAAGCTATAGACTAGATACAGGAATGTTCTCCTTATGACATAACCTACACTTCATTCACTCACTAGCCTCCCTAACTTTAAACTTTACCATCAGCACTACCACCCCGACCTCACAATACGACCCTATAAAGATAGGAGGACGAGCCACAAATGTAAATGTAAATGTTCTACGTTCCGTTTTGTTTGACTCATTTGTCCGTTTGAATGTTTATTTGTGTGCTGTCATGGATGTTTTTTGTTTTTTTAGAGCTGTCAAAGTTAACGTGATAATAACGCCTTAAAGCAGATCATTCGTTTTAACGCCACTAATTTCTTTAACGCATTAACGCAATTAGATCTTTTGGAAGTTTAAAATAAATATCAAATATTAAATTATATATTTATGATTAAGTATTTGAATTGATTGACAGATCTTTTTTTTTTTCGCTTATTATATGCAATGATTTTAAGATTTTAAACTGTAGCCTGAAATTCTGACTTAAACTATCAATGCCCATCAAGGGACTGGTGTTGGAAATTAGCTTCAGCTATACAGTATACACATGGACAGTACATCGGGCACTGCTTCTGCTATTGTCAATGTTCCTCTGTACTTGTCCTTTACAAATAAACGAACGAATAAATAAATAAATAAATGTTTTTTTATACAAATATGCAAAAGCAGGAACACAAACATGCAATTATTACTACCTTACTGTACTTAGGATTTTTAAGCTAAAACAGCAGAGAAGTTTGTTTTTCAGTGCTAGATACGGGGTCTGCATTCCCACCTCAAATGGGAAACACATGCTACCGAAACCTTTATAATAAAATTAAATTGCACACTGCAACACTTTTTACCACTTACGTAAAATATAGTGCTACAGCTAATTTTATGCAAATGCCACTGATTATACTAATTAAACCTGACTTTCTGCATGAGACATCACACTAAATACAGCTCGCTCTTCGGATGATATCAGGGACGAGGCCGTCACTAGTAACATGTCAGCTACAGGCAGCCTGAAACAACCCAATCTGCATGCCACTCAATTAATTGAGTTTTCACTTGTGGTGGAACGTGATCTCGTACTTAGGGGGCTGTTCTTCAAATTGGTTTCAGAGTTACACTGCTTAATAAAGATCAAATAGAGACGTCTCAAGACACCTGTGTGCGTGTGTGTGTGTGTAATGTAACGGAGACCCCTCGACTGCTCCCCAGAGACAGGCTTGACACAGAAGCTAAGAATAGCCGAGTCAGTATTACCACCACCAGTCGGGGGGGTGATGGGGAGAAGAGGAGGCAAGAAGGGGGGGTAAGTGACACTGTGTCGCATGGGAGATGACTGGTAGACACAGGAGCCTCCGTCCTTCAATGGACATCTCTTTTACCTGGCATAGATATACAGTATACACATGACCTAACCGATGACCCCTCCGACCTCTCAGAGAGAGACATACACACACACACACACACACACACAAACACACACACACACACACACACACAAATGCAAGCTGCTGCTGCTACATGTCAGGCATGCACTGGTTATGGCGTTTGGAGCCTAACCTAGTCGTATTTTTAGACTAGAGTAAACAGTGGTGTGTGCTTGAGATGTCCATCATCGCTGGGTGTGATGCCATGAATTGTAGGAGGTGGGCGGAGAAGATGAAGACGAGGAGGAGGGGAAGGGGAAGGTGCAGGCGTCAGGAGGAGGAGGAGACGGATAATCATCAGGAAGTAGGATTGCCGGAGCGCTTGCATTCTTGATTCATGACGACCTAGGGGGCTATTATCACTGATTAAAGGACGGAGACGCAATCACGGTTTGGCTACTGCTGTCATTTCAAAAACATTTTTACTTACGGAGCGCTATTTATTTTGTCGAGACCTGCGTTTGAGGACAGATGGGTAGACGGGGAGAGGCAGAGGAGCTGCAAAAACAACATATCACTGGATGTTGAACAGCGTGACCTGCGCTGCTCACATGTCACGCATACACACAAACAGTCTTCTCGCATGTCAGGTGAAAGGTCGCGACCCCGCACCGACGGCTCTGTTTCCTTTGCCATCGAATACGAGCGCTTCGCCCGGGGATCCCTAAACGGTCCAGAAAAGGAAACGGTGCACTGAATGACCTGTCAAAACAGGCGCATGACAGCAGGCCAAGGACTAACTGCGCGCGTTTGCATGCGTGTCTGTGTTGACACTAAGAAAATGGAGACACGAATAGCTATATTCAGGCCGGACCAAACAGCCACTCTTAGAGGTGGCGCTGCAGCCGTTTTGGTGATGATGTCTGATAATCACCCGTCATTTGAAATAATTGGGTAATTGGGGTAATGGTCCTCTGAGCTCATCATTACAAAACAGGTATGGACTGCTATATTTATGCCATCTACACTAGCTGTCCAGTGGTATAATAGGATGAGCCAGACATAATTGGCTGCTGGGTGTATTTTTATTTTGAATACAAGACAGTGAGAGCTCACCGAGGCAGACCAGGATGTGAGGAAAAAGAGCAGAGAGAGAACGACAGATGTAAAATAAATAACTGAGAGCGACCGGAGAGGCTCTGCCAGGTGGTTAATGGTGGTTCAGGGTTGTTCAATGTACAACAGGGGGGGAAAGACGGAGCGCATTACAATAGCAGCCTAACATTAAGGTCCCACTGCCATTTTAGATTTAATGACATGCTGGGTGGTGTCCAACTACATTTAATGCGCTCATCTGCATAATAGTGCTGCCCTTACAGCACTCGCAGGGGAGTAATACCTCACTGTGATCAATCTCCCTCTCTTTATCTCTCTCCTGCACACACACATACACACACACACACAAAGGAACAAATGACCATTAGCATACACTTTGCATAAACGAAGCCGGTGAAAAAAGGGTACAGAGGACATTTGTGTATATAAAATATGATGAAGCCAAATTACCGGTTGTTAAAATTATCCCTCCGCCATCAAATAGTTTGTCTTTTATATTACACATTAATATCATTTTCCTGTAACATTTTCCCTTTACACTAATGGTGACAAAAGCGTTTAGTGGCGTCTCGATTTTTTTGTTGAGAATGCCAAATTGTTTGAGTGATCACAGTACAAATTAGTAGTAAATTCTCTTCTATTAATGAGGCAAAAAGTACAGTTGAATGAAGTTCATAGTCTTTTAAACCGTCCAGCACTCCCAAGATAGATATCAGACGCCATCGACGGGAATAGCTGAGCCTTGAATCCAGCGAGCAGACCCGAACAGCTGGAAGGACCGAGACTCATGAATCTCACGAAATGACACTTTCCACTGAGAATGTTACACCATTTATCACGTTGATTGTGACTTTTATTTCATCTCCCTCTCCCTTTCTGTCTAGGTAACACACACACACACATACATATATCTAGTGAGTAGGAATCTAAACCACCATAAAATTCTTAGCAGGTTGGATGTGGCCTCCATGTCAAAGTGTGAAATATATTCTCTGCTTATTCTCTCACATATTTCAACGTTAAGCACGGCTGAAGGAGCCATAAAATGGCAGCGAGTGCGGTCATCTGTCACTTGCACAAGGCCGCCAAACATCCTCTGCCCTGATGATAGCGGTGCCCTTCGTGCTTGCCAAAAACAGTGCCTTAGTAACGCTCACTTTGAATGCAATCTGGTAATTCTTTGAATATAGTTGTGAAAAAAGAGTTAGTGCTGAGATGAAAGTTAAGGTGGGCGTCTGCTGATCATGAGACACTGATTCTTAATAGGGGAGAGCAGGGTCGGTTGGGACAGGGCCTTTTTAGCAAGTTAGCAACTATTCCTACTCAGCCACACCCTTCTTCACTTTCAACCTCAAAGTGGAGACCTTCTGACTATTCCTCACATTTTATTCACAGTTTTGAAATCTACAGCGTGCGAGTACACTTTTGGCTCTTTTGTTATTTTTGTTCTACCATACTGTGTTTAGTTATGCCACATACAAAAAAACATTTTGTTGGAAAGCTTCTTTTCTGGCCAATCAGTTGATGCTAGTGTTAGCTGTCTGAATTAGCGTGTTGGCTCTCCCCGGGGCGGTTGGGAAAATATTGTTTATAGTTCCTACCTTGTTACAAATCAACAAAAAGTAGACACAAACAAGACAGAGGCTTTTCCTAATTGAACAAGACCCACTGTGAAGTCACTGAGTGAATGTTTGCGTGTGGCAGCCATTCAGAAACCACTTTTTTTTGCCAAATTCAATATCTCAGTAATTTATGAAAATATAATAATTCTACAAATGCTTTCTTTTTCTCAAAAAAAAAATAAAAATGTGTGAACAAGTGACATTGTAAATATAAGGTGTATCTAATTTAAATGATATTTTTTAGTCCAGGACAAGGTGTCCCTACCAACCCTGGGAGGCAGAAGTGTGGGAAAATGCACTCCTTGTACATTTAACAAAATTGTGCCTTTCACGTTTGTGTTGGGCTCTAAAAATCTTGATAAATTGTTAGCAGACACTTGTATCTGTTCAGGGATCAAATTATTGTCACTGCTGTTCAAGTAGTCTGTAAGTAGTGGAAGGTTATTTGATGTTGATAAAAAAAAAAGTGTCCGAACCGACCCCGCTCTCCCCTACCTACGGCTGGATAGAAATAGCTGGAACTACCATACTGAACAGTGGGATTTAATATTTTTGCACATCACTCATCTTAAATGTAAATAGTATTGCACCAGCATTTACATGAGACATATGGGAAAAAGAATATTTCCATTTTGATTTTGACTGAGATACTGACCGTGTGTGTGTGTGTGTGTGTGTGTGTGTGTGTGTGTGTGTGTGTGTGTGTGTGTGTGTGTGTGTGTGTGTGTGTGTGTGTGTGTGTGTGTGTGTGTTGGGAGGCCCTCACGCTGGAAGACAGGAATGCGCCTGCCATGAAGCAACATGACAACCAACATGCACGTGGATTTGGGAAAGACATCAAAGACTGAGCCATATGGGTAAGGTTATCAAAACCGCAGGAAGGAAGAAGGGAAGAAGGGAAGCAGGAACGAAAGAAACTGCGTAAATATTAAAAAATACAGTCCATTTCACAGTCTACCATAAATAATAATCCTAATAGACGAGCATGTGTCTGGTGACGATTAAGGAAAGTAATTAGCCAGCGGTGAATGTAGAACGGGCTCATTAAGACAAATGCTAGAAGACGGCGGCTTATCACACTCAAAGAAGCACAGGCAGCTTCTCCTTTATGAAAGCACTGAATCATCCGTCATACAAATCAGTTTAAAATACAAGGAGGTCCTGCTGTGATCACCGGGCCATGGCATCGGTTTTAATGAATGATGAAGCGGCGTTATGGGATGTAGAGCCACGGATGTAATTTTTCATTTCCAGCTGTACACAATGGGCCTTGCAAACTGGACTGTTTCTCTCCTGATGACTGGCATTCATTACTGGGACATCTGAATGGCCCCTGAATCTGAATGGGAGTTTCTCTCAATAGGAGCATGGCCCGTCCATTTATCCTTTCAACTGAAACTGATTAATACCGAGAATGCCAATATGCGCTGCCTTGGCACTGCTGCGGTATGCTGCCGTTTCCCGCGGTGGTGCCAGCGCCAAATGTTGTTAGCGATCGTAAATAGAAATGTGACACGTCGAATGCCCGTCTATATATATATCTGTGATGATATTGCACTTTACATGCAGCGGGGTTAGTAGCACTTCAGGTCACTACAAATCTGCCTGCTGAGCTTAAGTTAAAACAAGATTTTGCTTATTATTCAGCCTGTTATTACTTCTGCTGGAAGTAAATGTTGTCCAGATTTTGTCTTATGTAATGTTGTTGCGAATTTAGCAAGGCACCTGGGAGGTTCAATCAAATACCCCATTGGTCTTCATAAAACAGTTCTGTTTGGAGCTTACCCACAGTAAAACGGAGAGGAACATTGTGTGCAAAAGAAAAACAAACTGTTTTGCAAAACAGCAAGTGTGGATCTTGTAAAAACAGAAGTGACGAACCAGGTTAAACATGCAGAGATGCTCTGAGATGTTCTTCTGCAAAAGTTTCGAGTTAAACTCCGCAAATGCGTATTCACTCGGCAGTGGCGTAAGAATAGAGGTGCCTGCAGTCTTGACCGCGCTTAACGGTATCAAGTGGAAATCCACAGCGCTGCAGCTGTTACAGTGACAAACATTTCATGTAAGCTTTTGATCTCCCGACGCTGGCAACTCATCACCATTCACACCTCTGGAAAATACTTAGAGCATACCAAGTGTACACACACATGCAGTCTTAAGAGCACTCAGGAGTCTCTACGCCACCTTGTTTGTTAATGTGTTAAACAGGGCTGTGATGCCTTTCCTGAGTTACACAGCTAAAGTCCCTCTTCTCTGAGCCAGCCACGAGCGTTTGAGCTCTATCACACCGTCTTATACGATATATTTTTAGAAATGTGAATATCTGTTTATCTCATTACCACTGTCATTACTGCAGCTGATAATTGGAAATGGTTAGACAAAACAGATTTAACTTAAGCTGTTAGAAGGGACAATATTTGCATCACGTACAAAGCCCATACTACCATACTATTTAGTATGCAAGAAAAAATTTAGTATGTCCCAATATGTCAAATGCAGTATGCCAAAAATACCAGGATGTCCTACTACATCCGGTTGCCTTTTGCAGTATGCAAGCCAGCGTGATTTTCTGGCTGTTCTGACCCACAATCCTCTGCGCAGAGGATATATGAGCAAGGCGCAACGTTATGACGAAGTAGTATGCCCCAATTGTATGCATACTGCATGCAACAATACATAATTTGTAAGGGCAGCTGCAGTACGTACTAAAAATAATAAGAAAAAGTGTGCGATTTGAAAAACACAGGGTGTCTTTTGACAGTATATATATATAGGCATTTATGCATTTTCTCCTTAAAGGGGAACTACGCCCATTTTCAACATTCATACATGTTATTCCCATGGTCTAAGACAGGCCAAAAATATTAGTAAACATGAACAACTCTCTCCCAAATCCAAAAACTAGAGTGCTAAAACTTAAACTTGTGATGTCATGTGGTATAAAGTGTGGAGCTGCTCCACAGACAACGAATGGGGAGAGATGTTCTAGATGACACTGAGAGCACCCAGGGGAATGTTCTGAGTATATGGGAACATTTTCTGTATCACAACTGACAATCACTTGGGTATAAAATACAAAAACAACCATTCTGTGGGTCCAGAAAAAGAGTCTCCCATTCATTGTCTATGGATCAGCTCCAGACTTTATACTAGGGCTGTCCCGAATACCATTTTTTGGGCTTCAAAGCGTCGGTGAGAAATATTCAAAGCTATTAGAAGCTTCAGGATAGTGCCGCTGCCGCACTACTGTACAAACACGCACCTCTACACATAACAAATAGCGATATCCGTCTGAGAATAACTAATAATAATTAATATTGAATATGAATAATGTTTCATTTCATGGGCTAATTGGGGATTTATACAATATTATTACATACTTACATATAAAAGCACAAAAACGAAGCATTCGGGTCAGCCCTACTTTATACCCTATGACATCACAATTTTGAGACTTACTTCTCTGGTTTCTAGCTTTGAGAGAGAGGAGCTCATGTTCACAAATATTGATTGAACTTTCCTAGGAAAGGAAATAACAAATTGGAATTCTTAATTTAGGTGGCAAATAATAAAATAATAAAATAATAATAAATAATAAAATTACATAATTTTCAAGCACCAGAAATTAGCCTATGAAATCAGCTTTTGGCTAAATGGCACTGCAATATAGTGAAAAGCTAACAATGACCCACAGTTAAATTCATCGAAGCATGTCGAACCTTTGTGACATAGTTCCTTGCACATCGTTCTACTCAAACAAAACCCAGTGACATGCTGCTGCTTCATGCCATAGTGTGGTATCTAACATGTGTAAGCATGTGTAAGGAATCACAATCAATCAATGTCAATAAAAATACAAGAAATGCACTTAGTCATCAACCAAAATTAGGCAAAACACAGAGTTCCCCGAAACCTTATGATACAGACTGCTCTACGCACTGTCCCTCAGCTCAGTTTCCCAGAATGAGCAAAGTGAATTAGTGACCCCAAGAGGCAAGTATCTGACCATGGCAGGAAAAAATGCAACTCTTAAACCTATTGTTATTGGTTATAAAGCATAACAAATCGTCTTTCAAAATGGGAGAAGGAATTTTTCTCACCTTGGAGTCAAGCAGAGGGAGTCGAGTCTAAGGGCAGCGATGCAGAGGTGTTTGGTTTCAGCTGCCAAATGGTATGATGTGATGCGGTATGACTGAAGGAGGAGGAGATACCATTGCATGCATGTAGAGGGTTACTAATCCCATTCAAGTATCCACTTTTCTCTCATACGCTCCCGCTCTTCTGCCTCCTTCCTCTCCCTCTCCTCGCCCCAACATCTGATAGCCCTGACCACTTGCCACCTCTCAGATCAAATATGATGAAAACCTCTCACTCTTTATCTCTGTAACCTTTTCTGTCCCCCAATTTTAGTGTCTTACTGTTTAGTTATTGCACCCTGCATCTGTCACACAGGGGCCTAAAAGAAGGACTTTATCACTATAAATTAGGGCCTTTCAAAGTTAACGAATTAGTTTTAATCGCAAAGGAGGCTAAATAACGCTCCAAACTTATTTTGGCGAGGAAAAACTGGCATGGCCATTTTAAAAGGGGTCTTTTGACCTCTGACCTCAAGATATGTGAATGAAAATGGGTTCTATGGGTACCCACGAGTCTCCCCTTTACAGACATGCTCACTTTATGATAATCACATGCAGTTTGGGGGAAGTCATAGTCAAGTCAGCACACTGACACACTGACAGCTGTTGTTGCCTGTTGGGCTTGAGTTTGCCATGTTATGATTTTAGCATATATTTTATGCTAAATGCAGTACCTGTGAGGGTTTCTGGACAATATTTGTCATTGTTTTGTGTTGTTAATTGATTTCCAGTAATAAATATATACATACATTTGCATAAAGCAAGCATATTTGCCCACCCCCATGTTGATAAAAGAGAATTAAATACTTGACAAATTTCCCTTTAAGGTATATTTTGAACTGAAAAAAAATGTGCGATTAATTTGCGATTAACTATGGACAATCCTGTGATTAAATATTTTAATCGATTGACAGTCCTACTATAAATCACTATAAATTTGGTTGGGGGGCTGAGAAGTCGGGGGACAGATGGACGCTCTGATGGTTTAATCTCTCTACGGTAGCTGGACTGCTTCTGGACCCCTACCAGTGTACAACATTGTCAAACTGCTAGAGAATTAAAACGAGATACAGCAGTGATGATATGATGGCACTCATTCCGAACATGAATATATATATAAATAGATTGACATGGTAGGAGAGTCAGCCTGCGCTTTCTTTCCTTACAGTTGGTATCTGCCACATGAATCTGGAAAATATTTTCCAAATGACATTAGCGCAGTCCGTGTGGCTGCAGAGCAATGCAGGGATAAAGTAAAGATATGTGACCAATTGGAAAAAACGATTGAAAGGCCAAAGGTCAATGAGGTGTGGCATCAAACTGCACTGAAAGCCGTATCCATTTCATGGATACGCACGCTGTGTTCGCCCCTGGGATCTGTGGATGCCAGCAGCAATGTGAGACACACACAGACACACATGCAAACGCATATGCAGAAACACATACGGTTAGGAATGTGGTCTGTTCTGGCGTTGCATAGCTATATCAACACACTGTAATCCCTGATGCAATAAGGCTCACGTTGTTGCAGACATTCAACTTGATATGCCAATTCATTAAGTACATTAAATTAACTGTATAATTTGAAAGCGTTGTCTGCAGATCGATGAAACACCCTGTCCCTCTACCTACAGTTCTGCTCCATTTGGACGCCGTATCTGGGATCTAAAATGTAAAACAACATTAAAATATGCTCATCAGCAGAAACAAAATGTTTCTCAATAATCTCCAAATTAAGTCCTCTGCTTTTTTTAACATGATTGGTGGGAATTCTTTCAAATTATTATATTCAAATTGTATAATTGTGGAGTAATGACTAATATAAGTCGGATATGTCAACACTGTCACAATGTATATCACAACAGTCTGTACAGTAAAAGCTATTATTAAAGTTAGTACTACTTTATTACTGTAATTAAAGTGTGTGGCTATTGTGGGAGTAAATTGTATGATACAGTGGAAGAGATATAAGCAATGAAGTATTAGATTTATGTAACCCTGAATGACACATGTTTACCTTGCAGATTCTTAATTATTACTGTACTCGTTTTGCCTTATTTTTTGCCTAGTTATCATTATTCTATCTGTCTTTTTTCCCCTTTATTCACCAATTGTGCATGTGCATAAACATGTAGA
Source organism: Sebastolobus alascanus (assembly GCA_916701645.2). Lineage (NCBI taxonomy): Eukaryota > Metazoa > Chordata > Actinopteri > Perciformes > Sebastidae > Sebastolobus > Sebastolobus alascanus. The sequence continues at coordinate 370,233 of CAKAOJ020000083.1, forward strand.
CAATTTGGGCATACTAACAGATACAAAAGCAACAACAGATGCCACTGATTTACAAAACATAAAAATGATACAGATAAGTAACAGGGGACAGCATGCGAAAATAACAAAATAATAACTAAAAACAAAAGTAAGAAAGAAAGAAGAAAAGGAGAAAATTAAAAGAAAAGCGAGAAGGAGAGAAGAAATAAATAATTGGAGTGATCTGTTTGGGTTTGACTGCATTTCAGGGGAGCTTTGCCGGATCTGTTTGGTTTAGAATTAGTAATTCTTTCTGTACATAAATACACACATTCACTCCCACAAACATGTTCCCCAGTTACATGCTGACATTTATATTTGAGTTGTGGCATTAGCTCAACAGCAGCAGGACAGACCTGAGAACTGTTGAATATATTTTATTGAACTGTTCAAGTTGGGGTTTTTTGCAGACCTTATTGTTGTTCCATTGCAACCCGTTCGTACAGCAAGGCGTATAAATAGCACGACATTACAAGGACATCCCGCGTCTCATGAGGACGCATTTTAAGGCTTTTCGGGTTTCATTTGTATGCCACGCAACAAAAGTAGGATAACGTCCGGAGTTTGGTTTACGCAATAAAACTTTAGTTTAGGTTTAAGAAAATGTCATGGTTGGGCTTAAAAAAATACGTAAACTTGAGTAAAATACGTGCAGAAACAACGTAACATAAGTATGGAAAACACGTCACAAACGTGCTTTTTTACTTCTTTATTTAAGGTTTAATAACCAAACTCTCTGTCTTTATTTATATATTGTACAGACTCAGACTACATATATTGTCGAAGAATAGGACGCATGTTTTAGTTGGTATGTGATGAGAAAGAGGAGACCTTTCCAATTTAATGGAAAAATCTTAAAGGTTTCAGAAACAAGCATTGAAATCACTTTAAAATAACTGCGAGAGTAACAGGATTTACTGTATATGTTTAATGGTTTGTCTGTCAAATATTTGTTCAAATTTGACAGGATTTTCGTGACTTAGCTGCTCCAATAAATCTTTGATCAAGTTAAACATGTCCTCTATTTGACAAGAATGTAAAAACAATTGAAAACTGATACTTGAAAAAACAGACAAAGCACCTGTTTTGAGGAATGATCCCAGGGAGTGTTTTTATACACATCTGAAATCCAACATTGACCAAACACAATCCTTTAGAATATTTTTGAGGCTGCCAAGAATCTAACGCAGTATAAACACACGCTGTCTATATTTTCACAGAACTGAATTCATTACACTTACAACCTGCCTGGAAGTCAAGCAAACCTGACGCTGTTTGAAAGGGATATTTTGAGAAAATAAAGGGAAGCATCCGAGTGCTGATCTACAAAATGAAGCTTGAAATTTGAGTGCTTTCGTCACACCCAGGCATGGAAAATAGCTGAAAATCCTCCCCGGCCCACAATGTTCTGGAAGATTTCCATGTTTACTGAGCTCATTAACCTTCATGGCTGAAGTATTCTCTTGTGAGGTTTGGGTTTCCACAATACATGGCACACACAGGACAGCCACACAGGCTGTTGCTAATCATGCACAGCACTTTGTCCAATCTCTCTCTCTACCCTCATTCACTTATCCATTCCCAGAGGTGAAAAGAGTACTAGAATATTGTACTCAAGTAAAAGTACTGTTACTTAAAAGAAATTTTACATAAGTAAATGTAAAATAGTTGTGTAAAAATGTACTTCAGTCAGTCAGTTAGAATGTACTCGAAGTAAACACTGTACTACTGGAACAACATCAGCAACATGACCCCTTGTCCAAACCAACAGTAAACTCCATTTCTATAGACAGCACTTGATAAAGTGATTTTTAACATTTTACGATATACTGAGTATTGCGATAAGATATATTGCGTTATATTTCGAGTTATTACCTTTTTTCAACTGCAAATTATGCAGTTTGTCAACATCTGTTTTATCTAATAAGATACAGTTTTCACTCTGTTCATGTCAGAGTTTTCATTCACATATCTTGAGGTCAGAGGTCAGACGACCCCTTTGAAAATGGCCATGCCAGTTTTTCCTTGTCAAAATTTTGCGTAACTTTGGGGCGTTATTTAGCGCTCTTGCCGACAAGCTAACATTACATGGTTTGTACCAATCGATACCTTAGTTTCGTATGATACCAGTATCAGTTTCACTTTAGCTTTAAGACCTAGCCCGCTACAACCTCTGAAAGACAGGATAGCGGCCAGGCCCGCCGGAAGGCCGTCAGATATTTAAGAGGTTAATAGTTTATATAATTAAAGATTGATACTTGACATCCGTGTATAGATACAATATTACCACGCAAAATCTCGTAATACTATGCTTTATCGATTTTTTTCCCCCACCCCTAATTAATATACTGCCTTCCTCAGTGAGCCTTACAAGAATTAACCAGAAAAGAGACAAAACTCCCACAATTAAACAAAAATGACCGACAATAAATAAAAAAAAAAAACCTATGGACACAGAGATGGCCACAGCGACTGTAGCAACAAACACACACATAATAAAGCAAAAGGAGAGAGCTGCACAGTTGGCGTTCTCATATGGTGAGTGAGTTCAGTAAGTGTGTTATTGTACTCACCCGTCTGAACGGCATTCTGCGAGTCTTGAGCCCCGCCAAGTTCTCCACAATCTGAGAATGAAAGAGCAGAGAAGTTGAGCAAAGCATGATAACTAGTCCACTCACCCGCTCTGTCCCACTGTGTTACTCAAAGTTTTCAATCATTTGTACTGAATGAGGCTCTGCAGTCACATCAGCGGTAATTGTCACAAAAAGCAGAAAGGTCTCACACACTGAGGGGAAAAGTTCCTCAGTGAACGCAGAAGTCATCAAGAGCATTTTAGCGTTTCTGCACCTCTCCCAACCCCTGACACTAGGCCAGTGAACGTATAGATTCAATATGTATGTTTTCCAGAGCATCACATCTCTGGATATGGCCCTTACTAACCTATACAAATGGAAAAACACCAAAGTTACTATGGAAACAAGAACACCAGGAAGGGAGAGAGAGGAGAGAGGGCCAAAGGGGGTTACTGAGGAAAGTTCAAAGTTCATCTGTGGACACCTGCAGACCTTCTATAAACCTGACCACCTGACCAAGAGCAACAAAGAGATAGACTATGCTGTCTTTGAGCATTTAGATTCGCAACGGTACTATTGGACACTTCTGTTTCTTCAGCATCCCAGTGAAAAGCTGACCATAAACAGAAACGAGAAAGGCATCCTATCACATGAGATTGGATTCCAGATAGGAGCCCATTTAATTAACTTCTTCTTTGAATAGGGTAAAATAAAACCTTATATTTATTTAATCTCATGACAGGTAGAGTACCACAAACACTGGATTTTCACGCTATAATTGCAAAGCTGTTATGATTAATTAGCACCACTGGACACCGGAGCACTGCATGTGGAGGTCTGCTCTTCCATAAACCTTTTCACATGAGTCCGTGTTTCTCAAATGAGGGTACTAGTATCCCTAGAGGTACTTTGGAGTACCGCAGGGGGTACATGAGAAATTTTTTCAAATTAATTTAAAAAATATCAGTCATGCATAATTCCTAAAATAATTATACTACAATGATAATAATAAATTATATAATATAATAATAATTAATACATTTTCAATGAAAAAAATGTAAACGTAAGTTTGATAAACTACATTTTTTTATTCAATATTCCTATTTTCAATGCAATTGTTAACTGCCATGACAAATGCACTTTTTTTCTACCAAAAATGTTTTGTGCTGGTTAGAGGGTATTTGGCTGAAAAAAATCATTCAAAGGGGTTATATTATTCACACAGAACCACACTGTAGGCGATAGGGCTGCACAATTAATCAAATATTAATCGCGATCACAATTTTGGCTTCCCACAACTAAATGAACATGATCGACTGCGATATTGACCTTTAAAATGCTCCGCTCAAAGAAAAGCTGCATAAATGAAGAGCTTCCTAAACTAACAGCTAGAGATGCACCGTTAATCAGCAGCCCAGCTGATCGCAGCTGGCCGGTTTTCAGCAGTCTCATATATCCACGTTTTTGCCGGTCACACACACATGTGCAGCCGCCACATGATGGTTTTACGTCGGCACACAGCGGCACAGTCAGTAACGTCTCACACACACACACAACATGTCATCGGTGTGGAAGTACTTCAGCGTGAGTGAAGAAGAGATAAAACTGCAATTTGTCACAACTGTGAGTCCAAAATAGGCCGTGCAGAGAACAACAAACTTAATCAGACGCTTATTTGGCTCAGAGTGACCGAGTGAGCAGTGACCGGCTCGTCTGCCGATAGCACGGAGCTAAAGAGCTCTGTTAACGGAGGTGAGTTACATTTAGAGTTTTTGACGGTTGGAATGTAGCACAACATGGAAGTGAAAGCAGCGCTCTGTTTATTTAAATGGGAATTTGCAGTAAAAATATTTTGTCCATAAAATCTATGAATAATGGTGATCTCAATATTGATCAAAATAATCGTGATTATCATTTTGGCCCTAATCGTGCAGCCCTAATAGGCGACCACCTCCATGAATAAATGGGATGGGTATTGATAAGGTAACGTGAAGGAATGACCAGACATAATTTAAAAATTGGAGTGAAATTATAAATAGTTTTCTTTCAAAATGAACATTATCAAACGCTTTGGATGTAACCACAATATCTTGCTATTCTGCAGTGTATACAAAAAATGTCAGAAAGTTACGCATTTCTGTAGCTGGTTCACTACCAAAAAAAAAGAATTTGGAGTGAAAACAATTATTAGATTGATTCCATCTAAAATAATAAAATGATTTAATGAGTGATAGGAGTGAGTCATTTACTTAGTACTATTAGTAGTAATTAGTTAATTGTCTCACAGCAGTTACCAACACAGTCTTACTAGCAGCAGTTGTGGTATCATCACAATGAATGCATTTACTGACCACAGACACAGAAAGACTACAACAACAGGCCATATAAACTACCTTCAACTGTCTCAGACACTAGATTTAGCCATATAGGTTAATTTACATGTTTTATATTTGATTATACTCAAGACACGTAAAACAATCACTATGGCTTCTTACATTTTTGAACTTACCAATACTTTTTCTGAGAGTATTCCCTAAACTCTGGTACTTTGATACCAGAGATGCTGAGCCCTGCAGCCTGTTTTGTGACCCCTGACCTCTGTTGAGAAGAACATGGGTCTTATCAAAACCTCTGTGAAAGCAGATATGCATGGATGCACAACGCCAACTGACACCCGTTATCCAACCAGCAGCTACGACCCCACAGCCGACGCAAAAAAACGTGCATCCCACATCTACAAAGCATTTGCCACGGCGAGGGAGAGCGACAGGGCGAGGAGCTCTTGAGACATCTCATTTACATGGATTCTGAAAGCAGCTCTTTGCACAACAAATGAAAACATCTATCACGGGGTGTGTTCAGGATATTCGCTGCATCCTGCCTGCCCTGCCACAAATTCTGGAGTGAGGAGAGATCATGTACGTCCGTAAATCAGGCTGAGGGAACACAGGTAGTCATTACTTCTGAGGCAACAACTGTTTGTAGCTGCAACACACATACCTCTCGCCTTCCAATACCCCCAGGCGGCAATCAATACCGCCCAGCCCGACAGCTCCCACACAAGACTTGGCCGTCTCCACCCGGCCCAGAAGTTCACTGTCAACACCTGACAAATACACACATCTGCACAGCTGTAAATACCCTGTAATATAGAACCAGAAACGCCTCTTTGGTATGACATCTCAATTCCGCTCCCTTCTCCTTTTTTCTCTCCCTCTAGTCTTCCTGTCACGGTGTTTGATATCTTGATTCTGGCGTGGTCCTGGGACAGTGTTTATTGGAAAACACCTTTGCTTTAAATTCTCACACCTGGGCACACTTGCATAAACCGACACAAATATGTGCTCACCGGTGTCAGGATAATGGAAACAGACAGAATGACGGATTCGGGTCAACGGATATTGCAAACGGTTTGTATGTGCCAACTAACACCAGGCACTCTTGATAATTGTTTTCTGAGGAAGTTTGAGCTTCGCTTTAACCCCTTTCAATGAAAAGAGACACTGGAATGTGTTAATCAATCATACCTAAACTGACACAGAATAATAAGTTTGATTTATTTCGATTGAAGAAATAAAAAAAAAACTCCACTCTGCATTGCTAGATAGTGCATCCAAAATAATGGAGCCATAGAGGCTTTAACTAGGCTCTGCTTAGGGGATATGTGGTACACAGCTCTCATTGACCTATTCAATACATTTAAAAGGATAGATTCCTGATGCAGAGGGAAATCAAAATAGCTGTAAGCCAATTTAAAGCACTTTTTAAACCAGCCCCAGGTGATATCAGTTAAATAGAGACCCTCTAGCACCAGTCCAATCCAACCTGTGCCACCTACTAGGAAGACGCCAGTAACAAACACTGTGTCTGATCTTGATGTGTCCACGTGAGTCGCTGGAAACTGGGAGAACACTTAAAATGAAGGCAGTGAAAAAGGAGTGTGTCAGTGTGAGCATGTGCCTTTGTCTGTGTATCCTGTAATTGCCACTACAGGGGTCCTAAGCAGACAGCTCATTACACCAATCACATCAAATTAAGCACTTCCTTCCGTAGAATCGGGTTTCTTTCTCTGAATTAGGGAAGCTCATAGGAGACTTCAATAAAATGATAATGTAAACTTGAAAATAAAAATGTAATTGCACAATGGCATTATAATTTCCCAAATATGTATGTGTTATTTGAGTATAAGTGAATGGGAGGCGAATGTTAATTTTGCAGGTGTGACCGTGCCTTTAGGCCTTCGAAAATGAAAATTGTTCGAAAATTGCTTTTTCATTTTGACTTAAAGATATAATATGGAAGAATTAAAAAAGTATGTATAAACTGATACAAAATGAATCCCTCCCAATCATCACTTATGTCCCACTAGAAGTGTGTGGGGGTGTCTGTTTCTGCAGAGACCCCCGAGCCCTCTGCCTGGATTTTCTCTTTACTTCTTATTTTGATTTACTCGGGACGCTTCTGCAGCCTTCGTGCCCCACGGAGGGCTGTAACCCTCAGCCAATAACAGCGCACAGAGTGTACGGCCGTATTTCACGGATGAGATCGGGTTGTGTTATGTGCATGTGCTCCAGTGGTCCCCCTGCTCCTCCGCCTCTCATTTGCTGTGTGCAAGTGCAGCTATGATCAGTGTGTGTCAGTAGTTTAACCGAGAGCAGTGCTGAGCCACACACACAGACTTCGGCTGCATTCATTCAAAATCCGGCAACTCTGCACCTTCCCGCAGGGTTGTACGGAGTTGTGCGGAGTTAGCTGTGTGTTTATTTGAGTTTTAGAATGTAACCGCCGAGAAACAATGTGAAAATAATGTTTTATGTCTCTGATTTGCTGCTTTGTTTTCACTAACGGTCCCTCACTTTGTTCACTTTATAGCTCGCTCAACCATCGCAGCTCTAACAGCAACCAACAACGGTTACATATTATACCTTTAAATATTGCTTGCATAAATGGAAAATCTGGTTACATTATTATTGCATTTTAATTTTCAAATTTGAATTAACATTTGAATATTGTCTACTGTACAGCGGGCGGGGTACGACTTTGAAAATTAAATGTCAAACAGCTTTTCCATTTTCATTTTAATATGGTCATAGAACGGCAGTATGTGAAAATGCAAATTCAAATTGGATTATTGCATTTTCATTTTATTTTTTACTCAAATATCAGATGTGGAAAGTTATAATGTTATTGTGTTTTCATTTTCGAGTTTACATTATCATTTTAATAAAGTACTCTATGGGCTTCCATACCGAACTCTGGTTCCATCTGGTTCGACCCCCCACTGCCTCTGTCTGCCTGTCTATCGCAACAAGTCATCTTTACTTATTGGTTCTTCTCCAGCCAAATGTGAAGGTCAAGTTAACTCACTCACAACTGCTTGACGCACAACCATGTCTACAATTGGGAAGAGCTCCATGTGAGGAAGCATAACATCTGACAATAGACGTAGGAAAGGACAGTTACGTCATAGCATTAATGCAAATGTGAGATTACTGGAAAAATAACCTCCAAGACGAAGATTTTTTTTAATAATCTTGTGATGTCACTGACTTGTTATTGACAATGTTTAAATTAGAACAAACATCACCAACAAGTAGTCCTTTCTGTTGACTATTGACACCCACAGCTCAGTATGTAGTCTAGCACAACCTTTACATTGCTAAATTGTGCTATTAACAGGGTGTGGCAACTGGTAATAGAGAAACAATATTTCTTGAGTAACGCTGTGGTTATAGTCCGTTCCAGTTCTTTCCTGGTGTCCATTTGCTGTTTCCCTTTTTTGGGGACATGTAGTTTGTTCTTTGCAGCTGACTGATAAATAAACTATAGAGAGGAGGAACTGCTTGAAATATTTATTGTCTTTGTTGCAAGAAACATGGAGAAATAACTGCGGAGACACACAAAATGGGAGACTTGAATGCTGTTCATATGTGCATAGTCTACGTATATATAGGGCAAGTACAGTAAGCACAAAGAAATGAGAGGCAAGGTGGTTTCTGTAAATGTTGCACCAAAGCGAAAGTAATAGTTGTGTATTAGGGGAGGACTATATATCAGATCAGTATAAGAATTAAAAGGCTATAGAGAGAAGCTTTTTTTGAGCCGAATCCAACTCACTTTTGCCTCTTCTTGCAAACAGAACGCTTGGATGTGTCTCACTTACTTAAGTCTAGTCACTAAACCAGTTTTATCGAACATTAATGAACATTTAACCCTCTGAGTAACTCCCAGAGGAGCAACCAAATTATGTTACGAACTAGCCAGGTCAAGGGGTTAAATGCCAATTATCGAATACTAGTCCTAACCTGGAGTGTGTAGAAAAGCGGGAAACAAGGAAAGAAACAGAATGGACTGCTTTCCAAGGCTAGAGAGGTGGGTTAGCTTACCGAACTAGCAGGAACCGTCAGCAGGCCAGCAGTTAACGGGTCCTTCAGACAAGGCCTCGCCAGCGCTGCATGGTCTCTGCTCTTGTGTGTGGCGAGCTCCATCTTGGTATGTTACCTCAGTTCAGGTTGTTGGTGGATGGATCCCCAAAATACGACAGTGCCGGTCTTCCACAAAAGTTCATGAGCTGGAAAGAGACTGGCGTCTCCCGTCCTGACTCCACTGGCAGCATTCACTTTCATCACCTGCTGTGCCGCTCTCACAGCTGAGCCTCGTCACTTCATTAGCTGGATAACTCCTCACAGTAACATCCTTTTATCAGCATACAGCTTAACCACACCTCATGATTATGTCTCAATGAAAACCAGTCCAAAATGTTTAGGGAAAGGGGAAAAAGTAACCCCCCTACAACTCTTATCATTCCTCATCCCTTACAACAACAAAAAACACATCTGGATCCCACCTAAGTAGTTATTTTTTTCTTTTCGTTTTATCCTTTTTATATTGATGATTTTCTTATTTTTTAAAATCAACAATATAGACATCACATTAGTAAAACCCTCATAAGTGACATTTCTAACTACTCTGTTCTGACTGACTATTAATTTGAAAGACTATGCTAATGTATAATCTAATCAGTGTTTTGACTGCATTGATTCACATGCATTACTGTCAACAATGCACTCCCAAACGTTTCAGCATGTACAACACATATGCTCATGTTTGCATTAACATTTAATTTGTCTGGCGGATGTACTACCATCAAGTTATATGGTTGTAAAATTAAACTCCAGCGTATCACTCTCTGACTGGATGTTTTTTAACTTTGACAGTACAACAGTACAGTACTTGAAAGTACAATTCACTGTCTTCTTGTCATACTGAGCCTTCATCTTTCCTTTACTTGCCTGCAAGTTACTCTTGGCCAAGTCACAAGCTGCATGCAGCCGGTGTTACAGCGAAATCTGTGACCATCGAAATCTGTGACCTCAGAGGAGCCAGCAACTTGAGGTCACCGTTTCTGATGGCTGTCTTCAGAAAATGTGACCCCAACTGTGTAATATGTCATAAACATGTGACCCCAAACAAACTAAATTGTTAATTTTTTTAATTTTTTTTTTTTAATTTGTTTAAAATAATTTTAATATTTTTAGTTTAAAGATATATTCAGAAAACGATAAGTAGGCCTACAGTTGGGTCACATTTTCTGGCTCCTCTGCGGTCACAGATTTCGGTGGTCACAAATTTCGGCGTAACACCAGTCCTTGAAGGACGCTTCATACTGCAAAACCCCACTTGTTGGAGTATCTGTCTGCAGCAGCTATTCTGTACATGTCCATAAACCAGCTCGAAAGGGTTAAAAACCTGTAGCCTCATTCACAGTCTGATAGCAAACAGTAAAAATGTCATGATCTTCATGTCTGAATCCAACTCAGTTGTGCCTCTTCTCTCAAACAGAATGCTTGGATGTAACGTTAACTCACCAACTGAAGTCTAACTGCTAGCTAGCGGTTTTATAGAACATTAAAGATGGGGTCTACGATTTATCCAGTATACACTTTTTGTTGTATTGGTCTTTACACCCCGACAGCGATCCATTTCTTATGAGCTCTGAAAAAAGACCGGAAAAGATCCGTCATCCGTAGCTGCTGTAATCCTATAAAAACGTCTACCAATCAGTGCCTCTGCGCCCTGTTGTAAAGAACCAATCAGATTCCTCCCTGCTCCTACTCTACCCATAGCCTGCACCCGCGTGAACTCAAAGCGAGTCGCTGCTGCACGTTTACTGGAGAATGGAAGAGAAAACTCAGCTCTTAAAACACTGGACAACGAGCACGAACTCCTACCACTATTACCATATTATCGAAAAATACAACTTTGAGTTAGTTGTTTATGTTCTGTTAGTTTACTTTATAAGATACTGCAGGTTTAAACTATTTATTCTAACAGCTCAAAGTGAAGTCAGACAAACAGGATTATCAACGAGGGGAGACGGCGGATATAAAACATTGATCCACAACATTTATGTTACTCAAACTGCTTTCTCAGTTACAGAAACAAACGAGTGGACTGATCTCCCTCCAGATATTAGAGTAATGTTAAAAAGGGCCGTGTTGTCTCAGCAGGTATCTCTCTTTCTCTCCCCACCCTGCTGCTCTGTGGCCGGCTCTGCAGCGAGCTCCGTCAACCAGGAAATAAAAGCCCCTCGTCTACAGACCGGTCTCTTGAGAGAGCTCCAGCCAGCTCATATCGGGGTCTGTGTGAGTGACTGTCCGGCTGGAGAGGTGGCGATCCCGGCAGGAGCTAGCTGGCTGTGCCGGCAGTTTGTTGAGCTTCTAAACTCCGGCAGCGGTGGAGAAAATGTTTGATTCGCCATCTAACATCGTAAAACTGTCAATATTCTAAATCTACACAGTTGATTTCTCGCCTCAAAATTTTTCAGAAGTGAATTTAGTGATGAAATAGCTACGAAAAATGTATGTACAATGCATGTGTTTGGGGAGGCGTTGCCTTGGAAGGAGTTTCGAGGGGAGGAGGGGGGTTTAGACAGAGCTCCTGAGGCATGCTACTTTCAAATTATGCTAGTTTTCCAAGATCATGGACCCTATCTTTAATGAACATTAATCCTCTGAATAACTAGTCAGGTCTAGGAGTTAAATGCTAATTATTCAATACTAGTCCTAGCCTGGAGTGTATAGAAAAGGGGGAAAGGAGGAAAGAAACAGAATGGACTGATTTCCAATGCTGGAGAGGTGGGTTAGCTTACCGAGTTAGCAGGCCCATCAGCGGGCTAACGTTAGCAGTTAGCAGGTGCTCTCGGGAGCTTCAAGCTCAGTCTTGGTATGTTGCTTCAGCTCAGTTGAGGTTCTTGGTGGATGGATCCCCGAAATACAACAGTGCAGGTCTTCCACAAAAGTGCATGAGCTGGAAAGGTGTGAAGCGGTAGTGTGTCCGGAGCACAGACTGTGTGTAAAGATGGACGACATGACAGCTCCCTAAAGGTCAACCCAAAACATCGTTATCGCCCCCTGGTGGCAGGCTGCAGTATAGGTCATAAAGCCCCAAATGTAACGATGTAAGGCTACAATAGGCTACTTAAGACAGACAGTACTTAAGTAAAAATAAAATCACTAATATTTCAAAAATATACATATACTCAAAAAAGTATAAGTATACAATTTGTTACTCCCACCCCTGAGTAGGCCTATGGGAGACGTGTATGATAGACTACCTGCAGTATTACAGCAGCTCCACCAAAATCTAATAACTTAGTTAAAACAGAGGATTCCCATGATTCATGTCTTTCACAAAGGAATCTTTGAAATACTGTTGTCAGCAATATATCCAAGCACTGTGTATGATATTATATACAACATTATTTTTTATGTAAGTCTAAACATACTATTCAGGTCAGACATGTTGGGTTGCATAATGCTTGATTTGCATGCTTATGAAACTGATTTTGACGCATTTAGAGCTTTACCAGTTTATTCTAAGAAACCTGTAAATTGACTAGTCACAAACTTTCATATTTTTCATGGTTTCTCCTGAAGATGCCCACTTTCTCTCTCTTTTTTTTTTTTTTACACACACGCACTAAACAAGAGAGCAGCTGGTCCTGAATCATTCTGACATCTGCATACAGTGTACAGGGACTTGTGTTGCTATATCAGGAGAGGCTCAGCTGAACTAACCCTAACCCATTCTCAACCTTGTCTGCTGTTTGCTAGAGACTGCCTGTAACTGCACTTTTATGGTAATAGATTTTCTGTATCTCTTCACACAATGTAAGCAAGCAATTCATGGCACAGAGGCTCCGAGACAAATTTATTTAAATAACTTTCAAAAACAGCGATAAAGAAAAACATCTATTGAACCTACAGCGTATAGGAGTGAAACGTTTGTACAAAAATATGTCATTTTGTCGGCCCAAACAATACATGATTATCATTATAGTTATACAGATCACTAATGAGACTACATTGAACATGCTGGATCTCCTGTACACGGTATATAATTATTTACAGTCATTCAACATGAATGCATTGTCATCACCACAAGCAAACTCTTTTTTATCACCAATACGTTTCAATATCATCAAATGATCACTTCTATTAACCGTCAGTTGGGGGAATCAGGTCAGCTCCTCTCCAGTTGCTGAAAACAGAAGTTGATGGATGACTATGCAAAATTAACGGTTTTACACATTGCAATAATCATTGTTATTCAGTGTTTTTTTTTTAAAAGCATGTTATCTGCAAACAGGACAGATGCTGGCAGATGAATGAAATGACGTATTCACAACCCAATACTACTTAAAATTGGTTGTTGAAATAATACTTTCACGCCCCATTATCTCTGAGTTACATTTTGCTTCCTCGTGGATTGATCTGTCATTGCAATTTTGCAGTTCTGAGTCACCTTCTGCTTCATCATCCAACCGGTGAATATAGACAGCTAACCTTGAATGTTTTTTTTTGTTTTTTTACCACATCCCTCACTGCTCTGTTGTCCTCGCCACCCTCCCTCGCTCCTGTTTGTCCCCTCTTCCTCCCTCTCCGTGTTGTCTCCTGTTCCTGCTCTTCTTCATTTCCTGCATATGTTTCCATTTGCCAGCTCCTAAACCTCGTCCTCGCACCCTCGACGGCCTCTTCTCCAGCCACAGTGAGTCGCAGTACTCCTCCAGAGAGCCAAAGGGAGAGCTCATCACTCTCAGGTAGTCTTTGTAGCGCTGGCGGGACTCCACGCCGTTGCGTAGCTCCACCACGGTGTCTTCGCTGGGCTTGGGCTTCCCATCCAGTTGTCCATGTGTGACGAGTTGTAGCGTGAGACGGAGGAGAGTGTGGGTGAAGTGTGTGTGCTCTTGAGCTACGCAGACGTACACACCGGCGTCGGAGGTTTGGAGGGAGCGAATAAGGAGACCTCGATCTGTGTGTACGACACGATCGTCCAGCCTGACCTGGGAGACAAAAAGAAAAGAGCTTCATCACAAAGAACAAGGTCATGTGACTACAGCTCCATTCGCTTAGTACACTATAAAATACAAAATCATGTGAAATAAAACATCAAGAAATCCCCTACCCCCAAGCAATCAATCGGAATGACTGCACATCACAAAACACCGGCTTGATACCTGCCGCCCTGTTTACACACGTACGTGTTCACACCTGATTTGTATCCAAGGTGCGTTGAACATGCTAATGACCCCTGAAACAGGAAACATATTGAATTGGGTGTGGTGAGTGTCACTCACGGCGTGGGGGGGCAGGGGTCATTATGTGGTGTGGAGAGATCTTTAAATGCATGATGAGTGTACTCAGTGAGCAAAGGCTAAAGAAGGTATTTGGCAAAAATCTGTGTGTGTGTGAGAGAGTGCTTGTCATTAAGGTGTAAAGGTAAGTACTAATGTTTATGGTCGGCTCTTTGCATTTAGCATCCACCATGATTCATCAGGTGGCATGGCTGCTGTCAGGGCCTAAAACAACACAGCTGCATTCAGAGGAGAGAGAAAGAGCATGACAGTGTGTGTGTGTCCAGATTGTGTGTGTTTGTGCATGTGTGGATGCTTCAAAAGCATATATCCCACAGCCCTGCTCCGACCCCCCAGAGGTGTAAGTGATAAGAAAGCTAGAAGAGGCCCAGGCGTAAACTGCATTAAGAAAACACTGAATATTTGCATGTTTATCCTTTTATGAACCTGTGTGTGTGTGTGTGTGTGTGTGTGTGTGTGTGTGTGTGTGTGTGTGGTTTTCCAGATCTGACACTGATGATGTGTCGTCCAGCCAGAGGCAGACCCCCCAGGCCTCAGAGGCTCTTTGGATCTTGACCCTCACCCACATTAGACTTACTAGTCTGTCTCCCATCACATTCCCATTTCCTGACACACCTGACTGACCTGACAAAACACATGGGATATATATTAAAAACATAAAATCTCACTTATGCAAAGCCTCTGTGGAAACATTGGAGAGACACCCCACCACCACCACCACCACCACCTCCAACCGCCATCCAAAATCAAGGCATCTGTGACTAAATGGCAATGCCAGACATTTAAATTCACCCAGATGGTCTGTCTTTATTTGTGTACCTGTGTGTGTCTGTGTGTATCCGGGCATGTAAGCATACAAACTCATGCATGGAATAGCAATGCAGCTTTTTAGAGTATTGCATAGAGCTCTGCGTTTGTAGGGACACACACATGTGTAATATGTATGTGTGAACAAGCGTGCATGCATGTGGAGCAATCCAATGGAACACAGCTTTTAATAGTTAAATGAAGCACGAGTGTGGGTAAGTGTTTTAAAAGCTTTAAGCAAAGTGGCAGTTTAAGAACTTCTCATGCTTTCAGGAAGGCTGTGCTTTGTTCTAATGAGCACCATGGATGAAATTTAACATCATCCATGCTTTTCTTATTGCAATTTTTTCTAATGGGCCGGCATTCCATGCAGGCTCCAGGAGGTGAAAACACACACAGGAACTGCTAACAGACGCACACACACAAACATGTTGTGAGAAAAGTCAGAGGAAATCTCTTCCAGCTCAAATCTTTAATAGCGGACTTCTTATGAGGGGATAAGAGGAGGGAGTGGATGAAGAGAATAAGTGTTGGGGGGGCGGGCTGCAGGTGCTGCGAGCAGCTGGTCGAGGACGCCTTTATCAAAAGCCATCGGGAGGCAGAAAGTGTGGAGAGAAACGGGGATAGAGGAAGAGACTGTGGGAAAATTTCGGGGACAACACGAAAAGTATGAGGAAGCAAAGTAGACGGAGTAAAGGGGCGTGAAGGCAGGAATTAAGTGAGGAGAGATTAAGGTGGGACTGATGAGGGAGGTTGAGGGACAGGATGAAAGACAGGAGGAAACGGAGAGGGAAGGACAGCACTTGGAGTGAGAGGTTTAAATCACCTGCTTCAACATCACACGTCCAGCTGTGAGAGCAGGTAGAGTGAAGCCCTACATCACCATCGTCATCTGTGCTATACATTCATCTTAAAATCAGAATTTTCTTAGTCACCAGTGATAAACGTTGGTTGTTTTGGTTTAATATGGGTGTGGTATTAATATTCCTGCCAATCAAGCTCCAGTTCGTAAAATGCAGGTAATCAGGCTGCAGTTGTTGTTTTTTTCTACTTGACACAGCTGCCAGTAAACGCAACATTACTAACGGGTGGTAATGAAAGAGAAGGAGAGAAAACCATGACGACACTGAAAAGAACAAAAGCAACAACAAAAGCAAGAGGCAGTGAAGTCATGTCGTGTGCAAAGACGCGGAAATTGTCAAATAGCATCAATTACAAGAGAGCTATTTGAATATCTTCAAAGTTACAAGGCTCAGACAAAGACACTGAATAACAGGCCGCGCTACAAAGTTCAAACTAAGACACTCACACACACACACACACACACACACACACACACACACACACACACACACAGAGAGCTAATCTCTTCCATCACCTGAAAAAGTACACAGATTGTGTTTCTTTGACCTCCAGCTTGTTGTGGTTCACTTGAACTCCTTCACTTTGTTTTGACTGTCAGCAGCATTGCTGGGGTTCAGCCAAGAAAACAATCAATCAAGAGCTTAATCGTAAATATAAACCCACATGAGAAAGAGTGAAAAGCGGAGCGAAAGAAAACGTATTCAAGCATTAAGAAAATATTTCTCTCAAACCACTTCCTATTTGTCCTATTCAGCTTGAAATGTTTTGTAGTCTGACATGTTAATTAAATACTAATTTATTAGCCCATTAGTAGAAACAATGCATCTTTCAGCCATGTATAATTATATATTTTTTTTAGAATTATAATTATAAATCCAAACATTTGTGTTACAGTTTCCTTTTGTCTTCGGTACTCTGTGTCTACAAACATTTGAGATGTTGGCTACCCTGCCAAAGAAATACATTCATTTATTTATATATTTATCTATTCAAGCAAAGGCTGTACTATAAAGCTTTGTGTGCCCATTTAAATAGTTCTTTTCTTTTCTTATTTATTATTTTAATATTAATGAACAATCTGGTTTCTTTAGGTTTCAGTCATTATCAGGACATTCTTCAAGTGCAAAAGCAGCTATTTTAAGTTTATATCACGATAAATATCAATATTGGTCAGTTTGACAAACTTGTGTAAAAGTTTTTGCTATATAAAGCACAGTGTGAGATCATTCCTCAGAAAAACTGGGTTCAGTTAGTCCCGGTGGTGGCTCTCTCTACCTTTTCATTGGCAGAGAAGTTGTTCTTTTTCTTTATAATCTCATTATTACTTGACGCTTTGGCAATACTGTCCCTGTTACATTCATGCCAATAAAGCATATTGGATGGACGTTTTGCCATCATAAATACCACTGAACAGATTCTACACATTCTGCTGTATTTTCTTAGCTTCTGTTATCTGTCACATGACAATCCTGAGGGAGGAAGAACTCCTGCGTTCACTCCTTCATCACTTTATCTAGAGTACAATAGGTCACATATCATCGCATGCTTCCACATACAAACACAGAAAACACCCCATTGTGTTCATTACCCGAAAACACATGGCTGTCCCTAGGGAGCGCTCTGTTATGATTTCTGCTGTAGGGGATCATAAAGAAACACACACACACACACATACACACCAAGGGGAACGCAGGACTTTCTGCTGTGCGGGCCTATAAAGGAACACATGGGTCTTTAGTGGCCTCTGCACCTGTCAGTGTGTTTACATTCACCCCTGGGAGAGAGGACAGGGGACCAGTCGTGGGAGTAAATAAGTGTAGCGGGAAGTGGGGAGAGGGAGGAGGAGGAGGAGGAGTGAGTGGTAAGAAGGCCACTCGCAGTGGGTGGAGGAAGGTTTGTATGTTTGGATAGGGGAGGGGAGGGCACCGAGGTGCTGCGTAAGCAGGTCGCTGTTGTCTCATTCAGGAGACGAGTGTCATCATCAATGAGTTCCTGTCCACACCTCAAACACAAACACATTAAAGTCTCTGTCCCTGTATGTCCTTCTCTGTCCACCATCCTGTCTCTCAGAGTCTGAGTTTTAAAGTGACTTTGGTCCTATGCAATGACAATTTGCAAAAAAAGAATTGGTTCAAATCTGTTTAATGGTTTTTGTAAATAAACACAAAAAATGCTTTGCAGCAGCTGGAAATTCAGCTTCCAATATGCCCTAAAATGTCCATTATCTGCACTCTTTCACCAACTAGTCTATCACTGATTAATTTAAGTTTTCAACTAAAGTGATTTTTGTTTTAAGTACGCTTTGTGTGAAGTCAGTATTTTATACAGCTTTAGTATTTGTTTCTGATCCACCCCTCCACTTTCCTGTCCAGAACACAATTGAAAGAAACTACGGTCTCCCTTGAACCTACGGTGGCCAACAGGGAAAAAGCATTGCAGCATAAATACTTAATGAGAAAATGCAACAACAACAAAAAAAAAGCTGAAATGCAGGGTGAAATGCAAATCTCATGTTCCTTTTCCAACATTTTTCATATGCGTTAGATAACGTCCCATCCCCTCATGTGGGTCTGGTTTAAGTCATTCCTCACATTCCTCAAAACCAGAGGAGCTGCAGAAAATTTCAGAAAGCCCTGGACACTCATAAATATCAATAATGACCTGATTCAATGAAGTAGTGAGACCCTGGATGGCTCCCTTATTACCTATAATTCCACCACGGATGTGACTTTTGGGTATTCAACTTTGTATACACTGTAAGCTGTGAGCAGCATCCTCCAGGTCCAAGCACCGCTTTTATCTTCCCCAAGATAAGCAGGACCTGCAGCAGTGTGATTTGTGGCACAAACAGTTGCTAATGGGTTCAAGGCTCGGACCTCACAGCCGGGGAGGTCGAAGTCAAGTATGTTTTTGGATGCTTTGAAGTACTTAAGTAAGAAAAAATGACTGCCGCAGTGACAAACGTCTGTCTTTGGCCCCATAACTTCCATTGCTTTGTGACCTGGCATGAAGAAAATGTAACCCCTCGGGTACAGTAAAGTCAAGAAAAGCACAAAGGTCCACCTTCAGAACTCAGAGAGAGTGACGAAAGAAAGAGAAGGAAGGAAAGGAAAGAGTGAGAGAGATAGTTTACACGTGTGTCGACGGGTGCACTCTCTGACCTCCTCCCTGCGTTCAGCTCCAGGTCTCTGTATGTACCACCGGATCTGGGCCTGCTGAGATTTGGGGATACACTCGAGGAAGGTGGAGTTGCTCTGCACCCCATAGAGGACCCTCTCCTCCACCCGTCCCCCAACAAGACCTAAAGAAAACACGACAGTTATCGATCCAAGAGTCTTTTCTCTGGTTCTAAATTAAGGTATCTCACGCAGGTTTCCTCTAGTGATTCATTTATCTGTTCACTGGATGTGTGCTTACTACGACGGAGTATTAGGGCCACATTGAGGAAAAAAAAAAAATCTGAGATTTCGAGAATAAAGTCATAATATTACGAGAAAAAAGTCATAACTTTACGAGAAAAAAGGTAATTTCCTCCTCCACAAAAGAAGCAATTTCCCCCAGGTCCGTGTGGTTCTTTCTTCGGAATAAACGCAGTTTCTTGCACAATCTTTTCAAGGTCCTGATACTTATGATAATGTGGTGCTGATGTGCCAAAAGATTAAGTATTTCGTTATTTGTGAAACCTATACTAAAGTATAACTTCACAAAATGCTCCACCTTCCTCATTTTCACACAGGCGGCACACTTCTCTATTTCCCCTCTAAAATAACAGGTAACATTACTACTTTATAATATTATGACTTTATTCTCATAATATTACTACATTTTTCTCGTAAACTTCTGACTTTATTCTCATAATATTATGACTTTTTTTCTCGTAAACCTATGACTTTATTCTCGTAATATTATGACTTTATTCTTGAAATCTCAGACTTATTTCTTTTTCTTCAATGTGGCCCTAATACTCCGTCGTAGTTTACAGCTCGCAAAGACAAAAACAAAGACAGATAAAGGCTGAACTTCTTCAGAGGACAAAGTCTACGTACTGTCTTCTGTGTCCCAGCACTGACTGGCTGGGTCTCCATGCTTGATGTCCTGTCTTCTGGCTCGCCTGGACAACAAAACACACAACGTTTGTTAAAATTACAAGTTCATGTCAATTTTGAAACAAATGTCACCAAGATTTTTTTTTCTGATTTGGCAAAAAGGTGGAATTGATGATTTCATTATAATAGTAATAACAGTACTACCACCATCAGAGTACAAACACACAAAAATAGCCAAACTGAATACAACACTGAGCAAGCTAAAGATAATAGCTTGTGTAAAATGATTTTTGGG
Organism: Sebastolobus alascanus; assembly: GCA_916701645.2. Taxonomy (NCBI): domain Eukaryota; kingdom Metazoa; phylum Chordata; class Actinopteri; order Perciformes; family Sebastidae; genus Sebastolobus; species Sebastolobus alascanus. The sequence continues at coordinate 390,492 of CAKAOJ020000083.1, forward strand.
GACAGAGCCAACAACCATATTTTCTCATATAAAACATCATTCAGAATCTGTTTTCTGTGTTTTTCAACTGAGTCAGAATGTTTTGAAATATAAAATGAGTGGGGAAAAAAAGTTAATGAAAATAACATGACTCGTACGTCTCAAACTGGGGTCTGTTTTCTCAAATGTCAAATTTGCATATACTGGAAAAATAGGAATGATGTGGAAATATGTGAGGAAGTTGCCCAACTATTACCTCCAGCAGCATTTTTTCACAACAACTTAAAATGTGATTTAATGTGACCTCTGTTAACCCTCTGTGTCTTTCTCTGGTTGACATGTAAAATCTGTGATCTTGCAATAAAAATCGGTTTATTTCAGGAAACATTCTACAATCACAAGCTATTTTCTTGAAGTGCACAAACCGAAGATGTTGACACTTTCTCAAAAAAAATGCCTAAAACAAGGGAAACTGCAGATCGATTTTTATTTTCCCACATAAATGTTGTAGTAAAAATTGTAAAATAAATAAATACATAAAGTTTCTTTGGCCTCTAGCTTGGCGTCGCTCACTTGGGCTCCTTCAGTTTGTATTGATTTCACCTCCTCCACCTCCTCCAGTCAGCCCTGTGTGATGGGACATCTGTAGCCTACACTCACTGGCACTGTGGAGATCAGCTTTCAAAGAGCCCTGGAGACCAAACGCAGGGCCTCCACTGTTCCACAAACCATAACAGCATCCCCACTGGCCAATAATATGGCAGCGTGGCCTCTAACTGCAGGGTATGGATTCTGTAGAGCCTCGATTCGTGCAAGCAAGCACACAAACAAAATACACAGGCACACATGCAGTACGCACACGCATGCTTTTGCACCTCAAGGACTGCACTCTAGAAGTGTGGAGTGACAGTAGCATTAATCAGCTGAGGAACAGCATCGACCTGATCAATGCCTCAAACGGTCTAACGCTGTCTGGCATGGAGGAAATGCTGAAGAGGTGAAGAGAACCGAAATAGAAAACATATTAAGCAAGAACCGAACTCCGCCTGAAAGTCCCAGAATAAAGAGCCAGCCCCGGGAACACACACACAAATACACCATGGAGAAGTAGGGCAACAAAGGGTCAGTTTAAAGCAGTTCACAGATAAACTTTTTATGCCTCCACTCCGGCAACTGCTCTGGCCGGATGCATTTTGTTTTCGGGTTGTCCGTCCGTCCGGTCAATTCTCGTGAACGCGATATCTCAGGAACGCCTGGAGGGAATTTCTTTAAATTTGCCACAAACGTCTATTTGGACTCAAGGATGAACGGATTACATTTTGATGGTCAAAGGTCACTGTGGACTCACAAAACATGTTTTTGGCCACAAATCAAGAATTAATATGCTAATTATGACAGTTTCACACAAATGTCTAACAGGATAAAATGATGAAGTGATGAGATTTTGTACAGACATGGATGTAAACTGTAACTTGACTGGTTGGCGGAGGCAGACAAACGCGAAGTGGTAATTCTAGTTTCTGTAAACCACGCTATGTCACATCAAAATATTTAAAAGAATGAATGTGCACCAGCTCTGCACACCTGAGAGGAAGTAAATCTAAAAGTACATACAAAATAGTACATTTTGAATTTGCATTGTGAGTTTTGTGCTTATGTGCGAGTGTGTGTCCAGGTTACAAATGGTGACATGTTTGATTTTGTAATTTCCCATAAATGTTCTGATCTGTTGTGCAAATTTGTGTGAAAAATTTATTTTCTTGGCATTTTAACTAAAAGTGTTTACTCTTTACTAAATAACTCTGTACAGTGAAGGGACATGAACATTTGAGCTACCAAGTTAGCGGGCCTGTCATTATTCTTACATCATAAGAATAAGAAGTGAGACAGTTTCACAAATCAACACTGGACACATCTTCTTTCCTGTCTTTTGAATGTCCAGAGAGAGATCTGAGCTTTAACAATGCCACTTATTTTTACTGTGAATGTACGCATCTGAACAAAAAAATAATTAAAGAGATAAATTCTCATACTTTGGGTTCTACATTCTACATACTCTGCGAAAAGAATTGTCGAGAGTTTAGCGTACCTCTTGGATGCAGGGATGTATCGTGAGCACGTGTGTCCGTCCCAGGCGCAGTAGGGGTCTCGTGCCAGGCAGCATTCAGCGCAGGCTTGGCCGTACAGGTGACATCTACTGAGCGAGACCTGGGCTAGTCCTTCACTTGAACCCACGTAGAGCTGTTGCTATATTGAAACACACACCACCACACTGTGCTTTAGGGCAGTAAAACATACAGATTCAAGTACAAATTTATTATCCATAAGGAAATCCCTTCCTTCTTCATATATCAAAGCTTCCTCAGGGTTCCTACTGTGAATTAAGCTCATGAATACCTGGGGGTCAAGGCTTTATAACAATAAGACTCATACTAAGACTCAAAATGTCAAAACCTTAAACAGACATGAAATATACCGCAGAGATTTAAGGATTTCTGAATGTGAGGAATTTTTACAAATGTGACTCCATGGATCTGCTCTGACTCGTCTGGAGTTAAAGAGATTCCTGAACAGAACTCCCAAACAACCTCTAAAAAACACCAGCGAGCCCGAACACACAGACACACGCACAGGTCAAACACTGCTGGAGATTAATGGGAGCATTGATTGGGGTTGAAGTGTCTACTGACACCCCTGACCCTAAGATAATGAGGCAGAAGGGGGAGAGAGAGCTACAAGAGAATGATGAAGGCTAAAAAGAGAGAGAGAAATTGAATAGATGAATGAATTGGGGATAAAAACAGGATGTCTTGTGCCATATCAGGCACACACAACTGAATGCACGTGGCACGAATGAAGGTAGAGAAAGATTGTGGGAATAAAATGGATGAGAGTGAGGCCTAACCTGTTTAGAAGACATCTCCATACTGAGGATGGGAGTGGGAACCTGCAAAAAGTAAAACAAACAAACTTTACCACCTCAATAAATATACACTGCTGGATATGTTTGAGTAAAATGAACAGATGAGTTTGTTGATTAATAGCTGAGAAAAATCCATCAGTGTTGCACAGTTTGCAACAGAGGCACGATGAATATTTAACTGTCTGATGAGACAACTGTCCCACCGAGGACAGCTAGAGAACAGTTGGCATCGTCTATCAAACTGAATAGACACAGTGAAACTGTATGTGTGCTTTTGTTTTCTGTATTTGTGTGTGTGCAGCTGTGTCGCGCACAGAACCTGGAAAACTTGAAGTTCTTCAAGCACCACTTCCTCTGTTGACCAATTCTCCTGAGTGATGCTCACCACCTTCAGGATCGAGCCGACGTCTACGACAGAGAGTGAGACAGGAAGCAGGAGGGGTGATTGGGATAAATCAAGCAAACCACACGACATGAATTTTTCATTCAGAATTGAATAAAGTAAAGCAGCCAGTACTGTATTGTTTTCATCAGTGGTGGAAGAAGCATTAAGACCTTTTACTTAAGTAACAGTAGCAACACTACAGTGTAAAAATACTTTGTTACAAGAAAAAGTCCTGCATTCAAAGTCTTACGTAAGTAAAAGTTAGGGCTGTCAAAGTTAATGCGCTAATAACGGGTTAACACAAATTTGTTTTAACACCACTAATTTCTTTAATGCATTAACGTGATGCAATTTTTAGGTTGTAGCGGGCTCTTAAAGCTAGAGTGATGATGCTGGTATCATATGAAACTAGAAAACCTAAGGAATCCATTGGTACCAACCATGTCTTACTAGCTAGCTGGCTATATTACACTCCAAAGTTATGCTAAATTTTGGCAAGGAAAAACTGGCATGGCCATTTTCAAAGGGGTCTCTTGACCTCTGACCTCAAGATATGTGAATGAAAATGGGTTCTATGGGTACCCACGAGTCTCCCCTTTACATATATGCCCACTTTATGATAATCACATGCAGTTTGGGGCAAGTCATAGTCAAGTCAGCACACTGACACACTGACAGCTGTTGTTGCCTGTTGGTCTTGATTTGCCATGTTAGGATTTGAGCATATTTTCTATGCTAAATGCAGTACCTGTGAGGGTTTCTGGACAATATTTGTCATTATTTTGAGTTGGTAATTGATTTTAAATAATAAATATATACATATATTTGCATAAAGCAAGCATATTTTCCCACTCCCATGTTGATAAGAGTATTAAATACTCAAAAATGTTTGATTGAACAGGATTAACTATGGACAATCATGCGATTAATCGTGATTAAATATTTTAATCGATTGACAGTAAAAGTACAAAAGTTTTAGCATCAAAATATACTTACAGTAGCAAAATTAAAAGTATTCATTACGCAGAATGGCCCATTTCGGCATAATATATATTATATTATTGAATTATAATTAGTGATGCATGTGTTCATCACTTTAATGTTGCAGCTGGTAAAGGTAGAGCTAAGTTTAAGTACGTTATATACTGCTGGGTAACTTAACCTGTGATAATACATCATAATGTATTGGTTGATCCATATTTTTTTGATTTTGTATTAATAATCTGAATATGCAAAGTAACTGGCTACTAAAGATGTCAAATAAATGTAGTGGAGTAAAAGGTACAATATTTGCTTTCAAAATGGAATAGAGTAAAAGTATAAAGTAACATAAAATGTAAATACTCAAATTAAGTACAAGTACTTCATAATTGTACTTAAGTAAAGTACTACACACTCTTCTCTAAGGCACCAACAACATTTCAACACTGGGCTTTTCTCAGACTTTGGTTTGAGAATTTCTGTTTTAAAATTTAGCAAGTGACCCAAGACACGATACTGGATCCGAGTGCAACATAACATTTATTCATTTTTCCAACTGCAAGACCATAAGGGCATCAGCAAAATCTGTTTAAGGCCGAGGACAACTCATAGTGATCTAGTGCCCTCTGCTGGTCAAATATTGAATTTCAAGAGACAACTAAGAGGAGAGGTGTGTGACTCACCTGTTCCCAGAAACATGACCTCATATTGTCCGTCCTCCGCCAAAACTCTGTCCACCACAACCTGAGTCAGGGTGTAGTCCACTCGGACGCGTGTGAACACAGGTCGGCCAGTCAGAGGGTAGACCGAGCGATACATGAGAGGGTGGAACCGAATGAAACTGACCACCTCATCTGGGAAGTCTTTGGTGGTCTTGATCCTTGGATCATATGTCTTGCTGGGACACTAAAGGAGAAAACAAAACCAAAAATGTTGATCTTGTGTAAAAGTTTCACAATCACAAGATGATTTCACTCCCTGAATTATTTGTTTGTGACTATTTTCAGTTAACTGACTAGTGGTTTCTGTCTGACAATCTGATAATATAATGGTGCATGTCTCCCTCTGGTGGTCGAATGAAGAACAGCAGGAGGCAAAGCACATCTGGAACATCTGTGTCACTCCAGCTGTATTCTATACATAGACTGTATATCTTTACAGTCTATGATACTATAGCTCAAACAGCTGTACACCTGAAGCGTACACTGAGTTCTCCCTTGATTACGTTTTGTAAACAAAATGAAAATCTGATTAACATGTGGAGTAACCTCACTGAAGCCAAGGTTGTGTCATACATCATGTGCAGATGTGAGCATGCATACCCTGCAGCATCTTGAACATTTCACCCTTGAATCCACCACTTTTAAATTAGGCCATGTTTATTATTCTGTAATTAGCAAGAAAGTTGAGGATTTTATTCATCTAATTTGTGAAAAGAGAATCATATTTAGCTAGGAGCGATCAAGTATGAGCTGTCTCCGTGCTCTTCAAAGGGCAACGCACCGTTCCAGGACGGGGATACGGTATCCTCCCCTCGTATTCTACCCATCGATGGTCGGGCCCCTCCTTGTGGGCGTACGGTCCGTTAAACGCGGCCCTTATGTCCGCCATGCTGTACACACACACTGCTGAGCCACGGAAAATGGAGCTGAGAGGAAAGAGGAAGCGAGAGACCAAGTTAAGGCTACAGGGAAGAAAAGGAGAGACCACGGGTTGGTTTGTTGATGATGGTGTGATGAATACCTTGAGGTGGTGAAGACTGCATACACTTTGGGGTTTTTGTCATCTCTGGTAGGGAGCAGAAAGACGTCCTCTATAAGAAAGAGGGGAAACAACATAAAGGTTATTTGTTTTTATCACCTTTATCTGCACAGAAAAGAGTTTTTTACCGCTGTGCCACTGCTGGCATAACTGAAAATAATGTCCCTTTCTAATGTGCACCAGATCCTGGAAGCTAAAACTCCTACATTTTCACTTTTTATTCTCACAATCACTTACGGAGCTCGTCGAAGTGCGTGTCCACTCCGTCCGGTCCGGGGATCGAACACACCAGCCTGGTTTTGAGGAAGGTGGTCCATTTATTGGTCAGACTCCTCAGCCCACCCACATCATTCTGAAACACAACCACATACACTGAAACAAAACCATAGTCAGCACAGTGCAGCTGTCCAACATGAGCAAAAGACGACCACAATTAATAGACACACACTTAACCACAATCCCGCTGTAATCTATCTAATGGACTTAAACACAGAGACAACACTCAGCATCGCAGCCCGACTCCGATTTCCTGCACTAATGAGGAAAATAAACAGGTGAACCACATGCCTCTCGTTCGGATCTGCTTATTTAACCAGCACAAAGGAGACCTTCTTGTTAGTATAATGACAGTCGGGAGTAATTGAAAAGGGAGGGGAAAGAGAAGAAAACGGTAGAGACGACGGATAAACATCAAAGGAGAAGAGAAACAAATGGAAGTGCAGCATGTCGGGAGAGAGAGAGAGAGTACTAAAATCAAGTGAGGCTGCAGACTGATAATACAGGTTTCATCTTAGCATATGAATTGCTGTTTTAAGTAGCAACCTTTGATTGACCTATTGTAAGAGCATTCAAGTGCACCTCTTTGTAACGCATAGAAAACTTAGGAGATCCTCCTTATTAAAGTTGGCCAGTGCACCAACTAAGCGGTACGGTTCAACACACACAAAACCGCACTTGTGTTTAAAAAAATGTAAGCACTTTAATGAGGATGTTTCACAATGTGATAATCTTCAAAGAGGATTAAAGAGAAGTGCCCTCACTCCCTTTACAACATGCAGGGAAAAAATACACATAATGAAAGTGAAGGAAAGATACAAAGACCAAAAGAGACAGACAGCTGAAAGAGAAAAAAAACCCAAAAAAAACGAGAGGGCTGTAATCCAGAGGAATCTCCTTCCAGTCTGCCTTACAGCTTACTCCCAAGTCATAAACAGGCTGAAAGCTTTTTTCTAAGAATGTAGCAATTGGCCTCCAAATGCTAATAGCAAACTGCTGCGTGGGCTCGTCCCATTTGGAATGACTAATGGTACACTGTATGGTATCGTGAATCTATTCGGCCCTCGGTCAGTTGCGCAGTGCCATCCGAGCTCGCGGTTGTTTTGACGTGCTGTCGAACAGAATTTAATGGGCACTGAAACATGACTTCTCAGATGTCTTGTAGCAACTAACAACTGAACAGAGAGAACATTTGTGTTGACAAAATGGCTCTTTTTCGGTATGAATTTCAAGTTTGGCATTGTGCTTCTATAGCAATAGACCTACTGAATGATGATGTGTAGCTGTTGTTCCAGTAGAGGCTGAATGCTCTCACTGCAAATTGCACTGGACAAAAGCATCTGCCAAATTAACATAATCTCATGTAATGTAATGGTACTACACAAAATATTCTTTCTTTATCACCCTCTTAACAGAGAATGCAAATCCTTTGGGAGAAAACTGACGACAATGAGACGGCGCAAAGATCTACATCGATCTTGGTGATAACGTAGGCAGCCGCTATGAGAATGACCTGTCAGCAGGGCACAAAGGAGCTAAAACCACGATTTACTGCACCTGACAGACTCTTTCAGAGGACCACAAAAGAAGAATGCATCAGGAAGGCCTCCTCCTGGGGGACATAAAACACTTCTGTAGTGGCCGACACAAAGATCCTTATCCGATCAGATCACTGTAGGAGCTATGACTCCCTCACACACTGTAAGAGGTCTTGCACTCCTACTGTCTTTCTCTATAGTCCCACAATGTCGCACCTACTCTATCTTCCAAAAAACATTTCTCTCATCACCAAATGAAGTCCATGTACAAGTATCCTATTGGGGCTTTCACTCTTCCATCCCCTTCTCTCTCCCCTACCTCCCACTTTCCACACCTCTCCTGTGTAAAACCTCACCTTGCACACACGAGCCACTCGAGACAGGATGCTCTTGTCGTTGCCTTCCCACGACACCTCGCGGAAGAAAAAGTATATCTTATCATCGTCTGGATTGTAGGTGTCTGCAATGGGATGAGCGGATATAAACCTGGCCTCTGAAGACACGGAGAGGAAGAGAGAGAGAGAGAGAGAGGAGAATGTTAAAATAAGTCAGGTAATGGATTTGCCATGCGCTGCAGCCTCGAGGTGGCATTAACACTACACTTAGCACATGTTTATTTACAATCTTGCTCTGTTTCTGCAGAAAGGTCTGATTTATTACCCTTTCTATTTACTAAGCTAAAGCTTGGGCCTCACATAAATCTTCAACTCGCCGTACAGTTGGACTAATACAGTGATTTCCAGGATATTTAGGTTAGTTTAAAAGCAGTTTTGTTTACTCTTCTATGATTTTCAGCCTGTCTGGCGGTATCTGTTATGCAGCAGCGTGGCATAGAGATCATCTTTAGCTAGAACACCCAGGTTCAAATATTTACCCTAATCATGTGTCCCCAGTGTTTTAAACAGCATTGTGATCATTTAATTTCAGCAGAACAAGCTGTAAAGCACGATATTGACATATTATCACCTTATAAAGTTAAACAGGTTGGCAAACAGTTGCCCATTTACACATCGAGCAGACACGGAGCAACTTAAGTATTCATTTGGAGTCGTGTTTCTGGACACCCATGTAAGACTAATATTAACTCTTCGTCTTGCTATGCTTTGGTCTCCACCAACAAGTCTGTTTAGCTGCTAAATGTTCCATTATTTTCACCAGTTAGTTGCTAACTTTGTCTGCTGTTTGGTGCTGGACAGGTAGCATACAGTGTGTTTATCAGAGCTTTTTTTGGCTGGAAACAGCTGCCTGCTGCAGCTGGAAATTAGACTGATTAAAGTGGCTTAGAGAGAACAAAAACAGTAAAGTTGCCATAAAACTGAAAGACGATAAAACACTCTGATTCTCTGTGGGTCACTGAGTGACAAGTTTCATGTTACATGTTCATTTGACCTGTTGTTATAAAAAATATTGATTATTATAGCTTTAAAAGACAAGAAGAACAACGACAATGAATACTATACATCAGTCATTCCCAAAAACTGGTTGCAGGAGATTTTATAAGGGTTGCTAAATAAATTTGCAGAATTTCTTTCTGTCTTCTTTTATTTCACATACTGTAGATATCTGCAGAACACCTTTTTGCCACACGAGGGAGCCTGAATGTTCATATTGTTCTGATAATTGTAGCCTACTTATAACATTGAATCTAATATGAAAGGCTAGCGTACATTCTGTTTGTTTTACTGATGAGAGGAACTGATGAGCCTGTTAATTCCACCTAAATTAATTTATTTGGTCCCATTTATAAAGTATTTAACATGGCTATATGTTTTTAAAATCATGCATAAAATCAGGTTGTGATTTATCAAATGTATATCTCTTTGAAATGGCTGGTTTACCTATTCAAGATTAATATAAGGTGACGTGGAAATGGCAGTAAAAATGGTCAGGAACGTTCATTTACCCACAAATTCGCTCTTCTCACGATTTATAGATAAGGTCTTGTGAGTTGTGAGTTGGGTCGTGATGGTTTATCATTTTTAAAAAGTGGGTCCCCAGAAAAAAAGATTGGGAAACACTGCTATACATGATGTAGGATATAGCAGAGGAGAAAGGAGACGCTCAACAGCATGTTGCCATCAGTGTCCTGATTCAGGCGGAACTAGTCCAAAAAGGCTTACAGTAAGCGTTGCAGTGACATTACATCAACATTAGCTCAACCCCTAGAAGCCGAGCCAACCACCAGAGGGTGATTCCCCAACTGGAACAGCTTAATGTACGACTGCTAACACACTCAACAGAAGGTCATTGTTAGTCCTGCAGCGCTGCAAAGATGTTCCACAGGCTCGCAGGAACAGAAACACTGCAAGAAGTTAGTGTGCTCTTTCTGTCTGTCTGACCTGCGCCAACACATGCCGTATACACACACTTAGAGAGAGAGAGAGACGTAATTACTCCAAACATCTCTGACTGTGTGGTTGTGAAATGTGGAGACCATGTGTAAGGATTTAGATCCCGGTGACAACTGTTGATACACGACAGCCCATCAGTGGCTCTAAAACACTCGAGCCAGGAGATGTATACGGAGAGAGAAGAGACTCCCTCCTCTGTGATGACTGTGCACGCCCGTGTGTGTGTGTGTGTGTGTGTGTGTGTGTGTGTGTGTAAATGTGCTGTGGTTGTGTGACTAAGACGGTGAATTTTGTGGCACACTGTAAATTCCCCCGTAGGTGCGGTCCCTGTGCAGCTATGGCATTCATATAAAAGTTGCAGCTAAATGAATAAGTGGGCTGTTTCCTCCGCACTGGAATGTCAATAACCATCCTGAGGGTACAGAGGGGCTCTTTGTATCAGTAGACTAGAGAGGCTGGAAGTTTGGAGGAAAAGCAATAACAAGTTTTGAGAGCACTCAGCGTGCTAATGTGGATATGTGCAAGCATGTGTGTACCATTGATCCAGTACTCTTCAGACATGTCCGTGCGTATGTAGTGCTGGTCAGGCGGAGGGCCGAGGGAGCGTGTGAACGTTGTGTCTTTGCCCAGGAAGTCTGACGACGTGCCCGCGTAAAGATACTGATCTGGAGCAATTACAGACACGGGTCAGTCAATTAATAATCACATTAAAATATTGCAGAAAAGAAAGCAGCACATTAACATTATTGTAGATGAAAAGTCAAATAACAGTTTATGCATTATTGTTTAGCTTTTACCATTCCGTGGGTTAACCTCAGTGAACCCACATACAAAAACACAGACTGAGAAACATTTCAAGAAACAAACACACGACAGAGAGATAAGGCCCAAAAGCACTTGTTGTTTATGTGGCTCTGCCAAGTAAATGTGATGCTGCATGAGAAATGTCTGCTCGCCTCTTTCTTTCAAAATAATTTGCAGAAAAGTGCTGGGAAAACAGACGCATGAATACCAATTTACTCAAACAATTGAGTGGAGACTTGAGGAGAAACATCATTTATTCTCGGGTAAATGGCGCTGTGCGGCAATAAAAGTCTGGTGCGCGACAGATAAGGTAGGCAGAGGACTGCCAGAGTGTTGTGTTGTATTACCTGAGAGGACTGAGGTGAACGGCTGCAACGGATCAAAAGGACATTTCAACCTGCCAGACTCCACTGTACTAGACAGCAGGTGGAACACGCCATCCTGAGACACGGAAAGGGGCGATAATGTCACACTTTCACAAAGTTAAATCCAACTCCTGGACAGTTATTCCTGCTGAGATTCACTCGCTCACGTCTACTTTACCTCTCTGTGGCCAGTGACTTCAATGAAAGCACAGCTGGGGTGGAAGGATCCCGTCCCACAGGCATAGACGTGTGTTCGATTGTAGTTGTGGAGGACCCTGACAAAGTTGGCGCACTCCAACTAGGACAAGAGCAAGGATGAACTATTATCAGAAATCTGATTGCACAGGTATACTGTGTATTGTAACACACAATGGTGTACAGATAGACATAGAATCCGTACGATTTTTGTCAAGAAGCGACTTTCTTTAGAAGCACTTACATTTGCATTTTTGCCTGCCAGTTTGCACATATCGACTCGGTCCCGGGGAGCAGGCCAGTGAATCTAATGACAGATAAATAAACACATGTCATAATGTAGTATGTGAGCTGTCAGTCATAGTACTCCTGTTTTAGCATCTCTACATTGGCTATTTGTGCACTTTAGAGTAGAATATTTGATTTTATGGATCACTTTAAAGGGTACTATGAGTAAGCTCCTGACCCTCTGACCTGATATGAGCCTAAGTGCAGCCCAAGATCCTCCAGAATGTCCTTTTAATGGCTCTTAAAGGCTAAAAACAAGAGGAGACCAGGTCTTTGCCATCAGGCCCTCTCAAACTGCCAGTTCTTTATTCTGTACCAAATCCCTTTTAGAGACACAATATTTTGCTTTTACTGTAATTATTCTTCTTTTTCCCTCTGAACTTTTATGTTTTTTATTCAGTTATTTTGTACTATATTTCCCTTTAGTCTATACATTTTCCAGTGTTACATTGAAAAGTGCTATATAAATCAAATTTCCGCTCCTCGCCTCTCACTGGAACATTTTGGGGATTATTAAACAACTGGTCTCAGCCGTACAATGATTAACACCTTCAGGTGCTGGTACGAGAGAGCATTGGACGTATAGCATCCAGGGATTCAATGTACCCCTCCATGTTCACACATGTGTTATAACAGGCTTATGTGCTTAGCGTGTTACCTCCCCTAAATCCTACCAAGGAGAGCTATCGCCAAACTTATTCATGGGTCTACAGAGCCCGAACACGCGTGCAAACACGGCACCAATGTTAAAACATCTCATGATTCTGAATCATTGCATGCCGCCGAGGAATTCATACAGAAAACCAGTGTTATGCGGCGTGATGTGTTGACCGAGTACGGTGTGGGACCTGTGAAGGGCTTAAACTGGTTTTGAAAGCCAGAATATATAAGTGATCAGTGGCCTAGTTTTACCACAGCGTATAGGGATATTTAAAGACTCTGGTAAAAAGTTTACAGCTATCTCCGGAAAATCAAGGTAGGAACAACTGGAATGTTTGCTAGCAGAATATTTGGTCGTGTTTTAGAGCCCGAGGGTCCCTTTTCGAGGTATGCCACTTCATTAACTGATAAACACTAGGATTGCTTTTCTAGATCATATTCACTGTCGAGGGCTGGTCCCAGAGGGCTGAGAGAATTAGACATTTGGTGCATATCTCCCTGGCATCAGTATCAATAACCAGAGAGGTAACAAAAAGGCAACACTTTGAGAGCCCGACTAAGAGTTAAAACAACCAGATAAGAATCAAATAAACACACTGTCGTCCCCATTTGCGGATCAACCTCAGCTGCGTAAACACACACTCACATCTACAAACTTCAACATATGGCAGCCGTCCAAATGCATTTGTGTATTTGTGTGAACTTGCATACTCCGTAAATGTGTATATACTTGCGCGCGCCCTCCACCCTGATGACCCTGACCTCGCCAGACAGACAGTTTCAGACTGCTGTTGACTGAAAGGTGAGCTCTTCTCTGAAACAATACACGGCTGAGTGCATTTCAGTTTAGCAACACGGTAATGGAAAAAAAAAATACCTTATAACCGCAATTAATGGCAAGACAGGTATAAGTGTCATGAGCTGAAGCTGTCTCTACAATAATGAGCTGCAAATAACAGAGGTTATTAGGACGTCTCAAGTGACTCCAAGGACGAGTTCGCACGTCTGGGGGATTGGGATACTCCATCTCCTGTTCAAACTTGAATTTCTCACAGCACAATCCTGCTGTCAGAGGGTGTGGGGGATTCTTAAAACTGCTGTAAACACTTCAAAGTCTACCTAAACAACCTCTCAACTATAGCAAATGGCCTGAACAGCTAAAAACCCCAAAAGCTGCTGTTTATTTATTGCACTTAAAGTCATTCTTTGCCTCGTTTTTCTGTCTGAGTTTGGATCTATATCCTTCTACTGTATATATAATTTGCACATTCTTCTGTGTACCTTTCTGGGGGCTCTGGCCAGATTGTCAGGGTCAAGCAGGTAGATGTGATCCCTGGCTCCCAACAGAAGACGCCCTCTCTCCTCATCCAGCAGCAGCGAGTGGGAGTGGAGGCCATCGGAGGGGCCCATAAACAGAGACACGCTGCCGGCTTGCAGCAGTTCTGGCACAGAGAGAGCGACAGACAGACAGACATAGAGAGAAAAACAAAGATTTTAATAAATCCCCGCAATACAGTGTACACATGGAGCTTACATTTAAAAAAAAGCCCCATCTAGAATTGAATTACAGTACGTTGGAAAAATGATTTCAGCAGGATTACGCTGTCAAGTTCACTCATACCAAAATCCCGAAGACAAGCACTGGGTTTCCTCTTCTAGAGAAAAAAAAACCTGTCTTGGCTTGACTTGAAACTAATCCTCTGTGGTTCAACACCTCAGCTGCACATGCTGATAGAGAAGACATACAGTAGCAGAAGAATTCAACAGCACACTACTTCAGTGGATGCATTATCAGATATCTTCCTCGGGGTATTTTCATCGCTACCTCATTAACCGTCTCAGGTTAAAAGCAGCTGTTTGAAAGGAGGTGGGGGCTTATTTATTCTAAAACTACCTGTCTCTCTACCAGTCCTTTCCTGGCTAGACCTCAGACCTCAGATGACTGAACATCTTCATTAACATGAGCTGTGGCTTTTTGCCAATATGAGATAAGATCATGATAAGAGCAGGTGGAACACCTGTTGCTCACCTATTAGATGATGGTATTCCTTTATGATTTATAGCGGTAACATTTTAAATAAACGGTATATAAAGACTTAAAATAGACTGTATATAGGCTGTGTTTCTGTTAGTATCATTTGGACTCTCAGCTTCCACGGTCCATTTCTGGGAGCTGAACACTGATTCCATTCTCAGCTCGGTACTGTGTCCTTGATCTCCTTGATCTGAGGAAATCTCCTCTATCACCAGGCTCTTTTCGCTGCGCCAGTATAGCAACATGCCTTGAATAAACACTGGCTCAACGCGGGGGAGTCCTGTGGGAGTCACTCTGAAAGGATTGACATTGTGATTACCCTCTTGGTGTGAAGGATTGGAGAGGTTACCAACCCTCAATATTTGAACTTCTAGGACCCCTCCACACCACGCAATCCTGCTTAATACCTCCTCATATATACAAGCTCACACACACACACAGCCCCCCACATGCTCATATCTCTACACCCCTACACACACATCATGCCTCCAGTAGACTAAACCTCACAGAGAGATTAGGCCTGCTAGCCCTTGGCTAACGCTAATCTGCTCTGTAAACACGTAGCACTATGAGCCCATTGAAACAGCCTGCTTAGCTGTTGATGCTTAGCATAGCGCTCCACACCTTTCTCCAGAGAAGAGAGCCCTCATCCCCCTGAACAGCTCATGATTAGCTCCTCTGCTCGAGCTCTGAGGCGCTCTCATCCACACATTTATTTGAGTAAGACATCACCATGTTGGCTTGATGCCAACAGCTCTATAGTACTATAATGTCTGCTATTGTAGAAGTGCAGACCACCTAACACGGGATGAGTGAGGTAAAGCTTTATATGGAAAAGATACATTTCTTTAAAGGTACAGTTTGTAGGATTTGGCGGCATCTAGTGGTGTGGTTGCAGATTGCAACCAACTGAGTACCCCTCCGCTCACTCCTCCCTTTCTAAGACTGCGGTAACGTGAGCCGCAGAGTGCAAAGCCGTGGTAACGCCGTTAGCCTCGCTCAGAGGCCATCCTTATCATAATAACACTACTTTAGGAGAAACGGAAGTCAGACAGCGGCCGGCGGTACCACAATATGCACTCTGCAGCTCACGTTACCGCAGTATCATAAGCGTGTCGGAGAACTACGGTGGCCTTCAGGTAGCGTAAAAATGGGAAAGATACTCACTAGAACTAGTGTTTGGTTTGTGCAACATGGCGGACTCCGTGAAGAGGACCCGCTCCCTATGTAGATATGAAGTGCTCATTCTAAAGGCCCTCACATCGTTTGGGGCTGTCGGTGAGCGTCCATTGACCTAATTTTTTCGGTGTGTCCCGCACCGTTGGCTCTAGTCTGCCCGTGTCAGAGTTTTTGGGGCCGATTCAGCATGTTAAATTGGTGGCGGAGCCTGTCGGTGAGAGAAATCACTCTGATTGGCTGTTCAGCTTAAACGTATCAGTGCACGAGAAGGGAAAACACAGAAGGCTCTTCTCATTTTTCATCTTCATCTCATCTGATCATTCCAATACACGGATATTTTTACAACGACATGGCCATCTGGAATGAAGCTAAGTGGTGAGTGAGAGTGGTCTGAAAATGGTCTGAAAATGGTCGTCAAACGCCGCTTTATTTCATGTACGTATCATAACTACGGTTTGTATGTCCGCCGTCCTCGGTCTTCCAGTTTCCCTTTTTGAATGACGAATACAGACTACCGCGAACTGCTGGTGTGGAGAGTTATTTCCTCTCACGCAGGCGCATAACATCCGTGCTAACTGCCCGTCGGCTGTAGTCTTTGCGGTGTGTTTGAGTGCAACTTGTCGACCAAAACAAAGACGACGTGAGGCGACGCAGCTGGTGGCCTTCGTCGCCCCTGGTTGTTTGATGTCGGCTTGGTGTGTTCCCAGCTTAAGCTAACAAAAACACGATTCTTAGTTTCAGGTGATTATACACCAATGAAAACATAGTTATGAAAATGATATTCCATCTCTGCTAATAGATGTTACACACTGTTCCTTTAAGTTCTATAATACTGTACTATAACGCCTGTGCAGACCACCTAGCACAGGATGAGTAAGGTAATGCTTTATCAGCCACATCGATGCCTTTTGTCTGAAGGTTGAAGTTGATGTAAGAGCATGAAGTGGAAAAGATAGACTGCTGTAATGATGCTGTATATAAATCTGCCATATGTGCTGGGAGAACAGTCACATCATTTAAGCATGAGTTAGAACACTATTCATTAAAAGTATCTACTGATCATAGTACTGAGACGAGGCCGCGGTTTTCATGTTGAATGATCACAGCCTCGGTCTGCCATTATTAATATGCAGCGTAGGATGTTCTGTCCATGGTTTCATAAGACACAGAGTAACGTCACCGACAGTAATGTTGATAACTCATAAATAAAGAAACCAAAACAGATGAGCTCAAGAACAGCCAGATTTATCACTGAAATGTGTTTTGATTTGCTGTGACTGAGCAAATGTGTTCACTAAATGGAGGTTAGGTATTGAGCAACTGTTTACAAGAAGGAACATGTTCTATTTTCTTTATTGTATGTGAGTAATAAACTGTAGCTTACAGGCCACAAGACTAAGGACAGAATGCATGTGGCGTGTTAGTCATTTTGGGCTCACATTAAAAACAAAGGCAAAACAACAATCTGAATGTGCAGCATATTAAAAAGTATTTAAACCAGATGATTTCACTTCTCATTTGGCAGAAGGCCACGATTTCTATGTTGTGACTCTGGACCAAACTTGAACTCGTGCCTCGAGATGTGTTATTCAGGGGAAGTTTAGAGTAGACGGCAGTTGTTTTGGAGGTGTTCACTCAATCAGGGCTGATTTCACTTTGATCGTTTCACCCTTCACTCATGCTTTCACAGGAGGGGCGATGCGATGTTTGGAGAGTGATCGCTGCTGGGCGGTGCTGCTTTTGAAGAGTGTGCGGTGATGAGATGATGACAAGATGTGTGCATGACGTGTGCACTGGGTCGGAGGTGATTTTGCTTTTGATAGATGGCTTCAGTCATTCTGACACAGCCCAAAAATGGGGCATTGTTCTACTGTTGTTAATCTAAGGTCCAAAGGAAACCACTGGTCAGATGTCCTCTTGAATGAGCAGTAAAGTTTAGTCAGCCGTGCTCATAAGTCAAAGCCGAGAGACACACCCTGGAGTATCAAAAACGTTATATGCTTATTAAAATGCAATCATATATATCAACTGGTTGGTTTGGAACAAACATAAAATGAGACAAACTGTAGAGCTAACTACTAGCCTAACTGCTGAGTAAACACTGTCCCCAGCAATCATTATTCCTTCAGCTACTTACATATATTTATGTTGGACACTCAGGACATACGTGCGTATCTATTTCCAGCCATGGGGTTTTGGAAGCCTTTGACCAGAAGAGAGCGTTTGGAGGTTGAAGTCAGAGTGAGTTTACTTTTAGGTCGCAGTGGGGATTCAACTTTATGGAGCAAGACTGAAGTCCATTTGTGTGGTTTCTCGTAGCCGATACATAGCATGAGGGATGGAGACTTTGAAGTAAAGTTTGCGCTGGAGTTCAGAATGGGTTTTAAGGGGAGCAATAATTCAGCTTTCCCCGGTGGCACAAAGCAAACAGTTGACGCAAAACTAAACACATGGACGCAGTGCACTTTGCCGGGACCGGGTAATATACACACACACAACAGAGTGAACGACAGTCTCCTATAGACCAAGAGCATCAATATGAGATGTATGTTCTGCATGTGACATATAGGACTGGACTGCAACAACATTGTATTTCATCAACTCAGTGCAGTTAAAGGATGCATCAATGAGAGGATTAATAGACTGTTTTTCACAAAAAGTGACCAGGGAACATTCTTGCGCCCATCAAACATGACAAACAGGGAATTATGAAGTGGCCAAATGGATCAGTAAGTCTGTCTCACTCTACTTTACGGTGTTGTTTCAAAGACCATTTACTTTAACAGCGCTACTGAGTGTACTAATCTCCCTTGTTACTTTTCCTCTTGGCTGTGTGCAAAAAGCCACAAGAGAAATAGAGACAAGTGGAGACTACATTTTACAAGAAGAGAGAAAGCTAGATACAGCCACATAAAAAAAGTATGTGAAAAAGACAAAAAAAAACAAAATTCAAAAGAATCTTCAGTGTGAGTCAATTCAGTCATAAATATCATGCAACTTTAACAATAACTCCAGCTAGGTCCAAGAGCACTGATGACAAAGGTTGTTGGCATGAGATAAAATATCCATAATGACCACAAATTCTCAAACTGCAATACTGAAAGCATAAAAAATGTAAATATGTAACAACAATAAACTTTAGAGACAGTATTTCTTACCTCTGTGGCTGAGTTTGACCCTGGGGACAGTTTGTTTGATGCTTGCTCCAAAAGGGAGGGTGGCCAACAACATCAATCCCACTAATGGGACCCCTGGATGGGATAGTACCTTAATCCTCTTCCCTTTGCTGCCATAATTACTGCCAGACATGCAGTGCAGAGCCCCGTCCTCATCCAGACTCTGATTACCAGAGTCCCCTCTCTTCATGATGTGTGGAGTGGTCTTGTTCCGTTTTCACTCTGTCCTTCTTCTGCAACCCTGGACGGAGACCAGAATAAAGAGTCAAGCTAGGGAGGAGCAATCATAAGTGTGTGTGTGTGTGTGTGTGTGTGTGTGTGCATGAGTGTGTGTCTCATCGCAGGATATGTACACAGGTTTCTGTTGTGACTATTCAGTCGTTTCACCATGGAGCCCTACAGGCATGTCCCCTCTCTTTACCCGTCCTACATCAGCTGTTGCCTGTCGACGGCTTCCCTTTTGTGTCGTCTTTAAATCTGTTTGCCCAAAACAAAGGTCACGCTAACAAAACAGTCACATTCTGCCATCTTTCACTCGGCCGTGCCTCTTTCAGTTTCTCTCTCTCTCCTCTATCTTCTTTTGACTTGGGTAACTCATTTAATTCTTCAGCTGAATGATACTTGCCAATAGTTTTAGCATTGGCTGATGACCCTGTCAGCTCCTCCTTTATGTCCTGTAAAAAAAATGGGCCGTGTCCTGTCTGGGACTTCACAGTGCATTAAAGAGGCACAGACATTAGTTCGCACTCAATGGAAAGTGAGACGTATGAGCAAACAGTCATGGGAACGCTCGCTGGCTTTTCTGGCACTAACAAGCAAGGAGAACTTGAGCGATGTGTGCTAATTGAACACGGGACAAAGTGAAATCGTTGTGACAGAAACTGGACGTCTTTTTATTATGTTCTTTAAGATTTAAACATCATTACGTCAACGTAATTTTGCACTGACAAAGATCCAGCTGGGATTGAAAGGTTGTCCATTTAAATCATTAAACCATTGTGGTTTGGATACTCTTTTCATTGATGCTGATTAGGGCTGCACGATTGCACCTCCTGCAATTTGAAAATTCCAGTAGACCATATTGCAATTTTGATGAAATTTCGATTCATTGTGCAGCCCTAATGCTGATTTCCAATAGCCTTGCACGTACATGTGATGTGCATATAACTACGCTCTGTTCAAGCAAACAAATGTGATCATCACACGGCACAGGGTGTTTTGAAGGGCATGCAACATATTAGTCTGCAGAGAGGATGTTGTTTTCATTGGTAACACTTTACATCAAGATACAAGTAAGAAATTAATCAGGAACTAAGATCTAATTCACAGCAGAGTAGTTAATAAGTTGTGCCTGAATCTAGAAACTATTGCAACGAACCAGTAACCAATGGTTCATAAGTATCTTCATTGTGATTACTTTCTTAATTAATTGCTCCTGATTTACTTTAATCAGGTGCTAATCAGCACAATTACACACATATTGGTAGTGTGTTCAGAATGCATCGTTACCTTATGATAACCTAACCCTTAATTAGAATAGCTGTGTATGTAGTGCATCATCCTACCCAAGTACTGACTGAGAATGAACAGTGTTTTTAAACCTGCATTCCTGCACATTCCACGGCCATCTAGCTACTAATTAACCGAGCAATCGATGAAGAAATTAATGAATGCATCAAAAGAATGCCTCCCCCCTTACTGCTACATCTCCCTCATTACTCTCCTTCCACCCGCATCTCAGATAACACACATCAGCCTGTCTTGTGACAACATAAACAAATTAAATTAATAGATCTGATGCGGCACACACACTCACATTCCTCAAAAACTGAAACCAAGCGTGTTGCTTCCGTTTGGAAGACCTGGACATATTAAAAACAAGAGAAGATCACCTTTTGGGCCAAATGTTGTCTGTGCAGCGCCTAGGAAATGATATAAGTTGACATTCTGAGGACGTACATTCGTTAACGCCTACGCACACAGATTTGCATGGGATGTTGGCAGACAGATACAAGCTGTAAAAGTACAACTAATTCCACTTCATTTATTTCCCCTGTCCAGTTTTGGCATCTGGTGTTTGAAACTTGAGTTCATTACGGAGAATCAGGGCAGAGTGGCACCCATCCAAGCCCTCCCGTCGCTTTAAACCGGAGAGGATTAGACCCCGATAAACAGACTGCTGTTTACTTAAGATGACAAATTGAGGCTCCTTCACACCTTCAGGGTTAGAAATACAGATACGGAGAGCTGTGTGTGATGGATGGGCAATCGGCAAAGAGAGTGAGAAAGTGTGTGAAATCGGTGCGGGTCTTTGCACACTTTGTGAGCGACAGCGATAGCGCTGGCGGTGGGGCTCATCCTCCCTACAGTATCTTCAGGGGAGCAGTGACACGATTTCACCCATGTGAGTCGCGTTCGAGTAATGTATCTCTCTCCGCCGCTTGAGTGCCCAAATCTATCAGCGGTACAGGCCTGTGCAGCGCCCCTCTCTAGAAGAACACGCCCCAAACAAAGGAGAAAGCTCAAGTGTTCGAAGAGGAGCATTAAAATACTCTCCATCTGTTGAGAAAAGGACGACGACGGGAGATCGTCACGCGATACAGCAGTGAAGGACATAATATGCGTTGCCAGTCAGTCAACACTTTGGAAAGGGTGAATAATAGAGATGAAAAGAGGGATGGAGAAGAAGAGAGAGAGAGGTGTGAAAGAGAAGAAACAGACAGCTTGTGCCACGTGGGTTAAGCTAACACCACTGTTTCCTGGCGGCTAGAGTCCCTGTTGTCTTTGGCAGCACGGCCGGCACACGGTGCAGGGGGTGATGGGAAACAATCTTGATGGCAATGGTGACAGATTTAAAGCTAGCAGCCAATATGGCGCTGCTGGCTTCTGATCTCGGCCCAACATATAGCATCTTATTGATGTCACCTTCTCTAACATACTGGCTTTTCATCAAAGAAATACGGTGTTTATGTGCCATAAAACAACCATTCAACCAGCAGCCATTAATTAACAAAACCTATTCTTAAGATTGCTATGTAACTAATTAGCCGAACTTTTAAAAGAAACAATATTCCCAGCAGACGTTGTCAGCGGACATGAGGACGGAGCAGATGGTGAAGAAGTGCTCTGGCCATGGGCATTCTCACACAGAGACCACCCTTAATGAGGCATTTAGCAACACCCAGGTGCCCTGTAGAGTACACTATTATCAAACCCCTCCATCTCCACAGGACACAGTGCATTAGCGCGGCTATTTGTCTTTATTCCCCGACCACAGGCACTGACCTGGCAGAACAACATAGGTAATTGTTTCTAGCTCTCAAGACATTGGTTGTTTTTCTTGGCAACAGTCAATCATCTTTTTTTTTTTTTTTTAAGCTTGCATTTAAGCAAGCATGTAACTCTCTTGTGAGTCTGTGTGAGTTCATGTCTCAAAGAGAAAATACAGGACAGCCACCAGGCCACACTCTTTGTGTTTTCATTAAACACAAACTATAAAGCATAATACAAGGAGCATTAAAGTTGTTCTGCTGGCTGTAATTCCAGTTATAGATGGCAGTAAAGAAGGAAACACAACACTGTTCAAATACAGACAAACGCCGCTCTTTCTCTTTATGTCTCGGCACTGTAATATACGGCATATTTTATTTCCGTAACGAGCTAAAAGACTTCTAGAAACAAAGGCAGCTCTGTCTCCAAAGGCCACTAATAGAAACTAGTAACATTGATCTAAAGGGTTTTCTAACTCCTGTTTCAACTATTTCGCCTTAATAATGTTAACACATCGCACACATGGTGCGGCTCTCGTAGTGTTTGACTGTATGCTGAGAATTAACTGTTGCCAGAGAGCAAGTAAATATGAAACATGTGATCCTTGTGGCGATGTAAGATCATTATGGACTGAGATCAAAAACCTCAACCTACATACTATTACACTGAAGCTTTTTGGCAACTTACTTACATTTTTTTTTTCTGTTTTTTTGTTTACTCAAGTCATAAAGTAAACATCAAGGGAGCAAGCTGTGATTAATTTTAGATTTTAACCTCAAACATTACCCCACCTTATCTGAGTGAAGCACCGTTATCTACCAGCACAGCATGTGTATCTCTTGGGAAATTACATATCACTCCAATAAATGAATGCAAAATAAATTGCCAAAATATCCCCTTACACACATCTTATCATCCAAACACGGTGATACAGACAGAGATGGGCTTTGAAGTTGAAAACGCAGCAGTAAATTAGTCCTAAATAATGAATGATAGTACAAAACATGTGAGGTAAGGTTATCTAATACCTCTCCAAGGACCAGAACGGGGATCATTTGATCCCTTGCCATAAGGAAAGTCTGTATTTCCTGCAGCCGTTTACCTGCTAATAAATCCTATAAATCAGAAATCCACAAGCTGTCTGATTACAGACAAGTAAGCACCTCTGACAGTTAAGAGTTTATGTGAGGATTTCTCCGAGTGAATCATTCTGGCCCTGATCACATAAACACATTCACAACACCACGTTAAAAATAACAGACATCTCATGACAACCACACTTTGCTTGAAACGTCTATGCATGAAATCAGCGAATGGCAATAATGCCCAGACGAGACGACATTCCAGTGGAATTCCTTACGTTTTGCCGGTGAAGAGTGTGTCTGTGGAGAAAAACCTAAGGAGATGGATAAAATTCCAACCCTGAGGTCTTGTCTGTCCACATTGTGACCCTCTCTAAGCCGTTATCTGGTAAGAGAACACTCTGGGCCACTGCTGGTATGGTAACCAAATCCACCAAAGACGCATAATAGTGCTTGAACTGCCTTTGTTAAAGACTCGCTTTACGTTTAATGTTGCCGTTTAATCATCCGATCTTGGCCGGTATATAGAAGACGGAGCCCACAGCTCAGAGACGGTGCCAGCTCGGGTCTGCTGACAGACTGAGGGTGAATGGAAAGGTGGGAGAGCGGGGGGGGGGGGGCGGGAAGTGATACTGGATCTGCGATTTAACCCCTTTCAATAGAGAGGATGGAAACGGAAAAAAACAAAGTGGAAACAAAGTTGAGAGGCTATTCAAAACAGAGAAGCAACCATGTAACTGAGACAACGGCATACATATAAACATACCGATAGGTTTGACAACAAAACAAGTAACTCTACACGTGCTGAGCGGGGCATGACCCTTACGTGCAACTCTTAATGTGTATGAGTGTCTGCCTGTATTAATGTGTGTGCGCACGTAAGCTAATACCATCCTGAGGTAGGCAGATGGGAGCAACGGGGCATGAAACAATGACTGGCAGTTGTAAGTGCTCTCACTCATCTCCTGATGGCCTGAGGATACAAGGCTACAACCATGTATGCTATGCAACAACTCCTCTCAAGAGCATTACTGTCTTCTACTAATGTGGGAAGCAACTCTATTTTTCTCTCTCAGTGCTGGGAAGGTTTTTGTTATCCACACCAGCTCCAGTATAGTCCAGTACAGACGGAGGAAACACGGAGGCTGCAGGGCAGGCTAACCTCGCCGGGCTGTCTGTCTGCAAGTCATTGGCACGTAGCCGTTGTAGACTCTCTAAACACACTAACATCTCCGCTGCAGTAAAGGTGTCCTAGCTGCTTTGTCTGTGCGCACTGAAGGATTCTGGAAACATGACCATATAAGGCTAGGCTAGTGTGCCGCACGGCTACAAGTATGTTTTAATAACACTTTCCACCCGAAACCTGTTGAGTTTTGAGAAAGGATTTTTTCAGTTTTTTAGTTTTCATCACCGTGCAGGAGAAAGCCTCGGCATGTTGTCACAGAGCGCAGCAATGGTGCTGTAGGCCATTCAAAACACAGCTGAATATCGATGCTGTGATTTTTTCAGGGTAATGTTTGATCAGTCCAGACAAGCAATACAGAACAGGAGTGAAATAAAGCACACGGGAGGCTCAGGGTTAGCACAGCATGGGTTTGAAGTGATTGATACACCGAACAAAGGAGCCCACATACATTACCAAAACCCTCCAACCAGACTCACATTACAACTTATCATGAGATCCAATCCCAACCACACCAGAGCTCTCACAGAAATGAGACTAGAATACAGTTTCAATGTACGCTGACACATTTCAAAAGTCCCTTCAAAGTCCTCTAACTCCAACATTAGGGGTTGTGCTTTCAGCAGCAGTGCTTAGCCTGCCCCATCCGCAGTTGCTGTGTAAGCTGCAGTGTGCATTACGTATGCCTGGCAGACACCACTTCAGTGACGCAGCGATTGGACAATGTTTAAAGGAGAAAATCAGACAAGCTTTTCTGTGTTGTCTTTCTGTGGCCCGAAGCAGAAATCATTTATTTTCCTCAGTCATGCTGATCGAAAGAGATGAAACTCTGCCAGAGAAATCAATATCCACACAACTCCCAATCCCATCTCTCTCTGCCTCCCTTTCAATAGTGTATTTGCCTCGCTCACAACACCCCCCCACCCCAACCCAGAGCGCCTTGTAGGGAGTTAGATAAACCTTTAAGTGGAGAGTGGGTCCTTGAGACTGTTAGATATACAGTACAGGCAGGGGAAGGATGGTTAAATAACAACACCACTCAACCCACATGACTGTATTTTATTCCTACTGTACTGTACATGCTGCACAGTAAACCACAAAATACACACATCACAGTGAGCTGAGCTCCATGAGTACAGCAAGTATGTTCAGTATGTTAATGCACTGTAGCTCCGCAATGTGACTACTGGATAATAAAGAGGACTTGGCTGTTTAAGTGCATCTAGTCACATTCAATTTGAGGGTATTTGGAGCCCCCACACTCGTCTCCCTCCTCAAAAACTGCCTCTTCAAACACATTTGGTAAACTAACATTTTGCCACTCAACCAACTTCTGATATAACTGTAACTCTCTTGCTCTATATATCTCCCAGTGGTGTCAAATAAAACATTAACGCATCACGAGGCATTGATTTGAGGTTGAAAATCCAGCTGCACTGACTGTAAAGTTTGAATAGATTAATATCACATTAATGTGCTTTTATTCATAAAACACTATCGACCCATTAGTGTTCGCACAGTTAGGAAACACAAATTAGGCCTACTGCTGTGTGAGGAATAGCATTACAAAGATGTTTTACAATGCCAGTAATTCAAAAGTATTACTTCTTCCTTACAGGTTGATAGAATTCTTCATAGGATCGTAAAATTATCTCATTGTATTATGTGAAAAGTTAGTTGTCGACATGTTTTAAAGAAAGCTGCTCAGAAGTTCTTAAAAGTTGACAGAAAAAGTCCTGGGTTTGAAGGGTTGAATTTAGGGAATTTGGAAAGCTGTTCTGCAGGATTTCAAGTTGGAGAAGTGGTCGAAAATATCAAATATCAAATATCAAAATATGATAGATAGACACATCAACTGTGAAGGAAGATGTGTAAATTTAGAGAGGAAAAATGTCTACAAAGGCATACACATTAACAAACTGTAGCCTATTGTGTCAAAAACACTGTCACACTAACACTTCATCAAGTAACCTCGCAAGTTAATTACTATAATGCAACAGATGGGAACAGCAATAGTTGAGGAAATATCATAAACTAAAAAAACAGCAACTCAAAGTTCTACGTTTTGAATAAAAAGCACATGATCTGCATTATCGTTGTTGCCGTTATTGTGCGTCTCATCTTACCTGCGCATTCAGATCCGTCTCCTCTCACATGCAGCACATGCCCACCACACCACGCTGAGGACAGCAGCAGCAGCAGCAGCAGCGTCACTCTCCTTAATTGCCTGACGCACAGAGAAAAGTAACCAAAAGCAAAGACCCAACCTCGTCCCGACCAAAAGAAAAAAGTGGATGGATAAACTGATACTTCCCCAAAATGTTTCCACTCCCCTTAATTGTAGTCAAACGCACACTCGCGCTCTTGAACTCTTGGTGCACTCTCTGTGTGTGTGCGTGTGTGTGTGTGTTGGGTGGCTGGTTACTCTGTGGCAGTTCAGCCCCGAGAAAGACAGACGGTTAACTCCCAATTATGCTGCTGCTGCTTGCAGGAGGGGAGGGGAGGGGAGGGGCCGGGGCCCTCAGCATCTGCACCGCTGCCTGCAGGACCGAGTTGGGACCTTCCAGTGGTCACTACTACACATCCTCACATTTTAGAAACAAGAGCCAAAGTAGAATTATATGGATATTCTATAAGATATGCATAAGATATTACAGTATAACGAGTAGAAAAGCATTATTAAAGTGTTCTTACAGTAATCTATCAAGTCTGCAGATTCTGGTCCAGATGCTCTGCATTAATGGACGACGAGGAGGCTAGTTTATACTTTAATAAACACTTTATATCATGGTCACTGGCCAAAGAAAAAAAAATTAAGACAATTTATATTTTGATGCGTTTTGCAAACAAAATCTAAAGTGTTTACAATCCATTCGCTCCGTTTCCCTGAGGGTTTGCTAATACCTGGAAAAAATCATTACCGTCCAATAAGGTTCTTCTGCAATGGAAACGTTGTTGACTGTTCCAGTAAATAGGACAGACCTTAGATAAGACTTGGCAATGGGAGATATTTCTAGTCCGCTCAGCTCATAGAACTGGCTACGAGCCAGAAAGCTAACGTTATGCTAGCTAGACTCAACAATAATGTCACTGCGTACGGTTAGAAAACAGTAAACATAATTCGACAGTATGTTTAACAACAAGATTATCTAGCTATCATAAATCATCATATATCATATATCTAGCATAAAGCTAACATTATGCTAGCAAGATTCCCGTCAATAACACTGTGTACAGTTGAAAAACAGTAATGTTTGCTAAATATAATTTGACAGTATGTTTAACAAGAAGACTGGCTAGCTCAGTTATCCAGCTATGTCATTGTCCGCAAATCAATATCAGGAATTTCCCGAACAAATGAAAGGCCATGTGTACTGTCGGCCGCAGTCTCGAGTAGTGAGTTGAACAGGAACGGGATGCGAGATGATATGATAGTTTAAGTTCAGAGGGGCAGTGTAAACTTACTTCTTGCAACTTGTGTATTACAGTCGCCACCCTGTGGTGTTCAGAGGATGAGGCACTGAGGGACTAATTACACTCAGTGTTGTAAATAAAGATATTCAATTGTTTTTGTTGACAGCGCATTAATTTAGAAAGACAGTTGAACTGGAACTACTTGGACACCCCGCAGCCAATCAGAATCGAGTATTCACCCAGACCATGGTATTAAGCTTTGTGAAGAATGTCTTAAAAAAATGGTACCAAAATATGATGGATAGACATCATAAGATAAAATGAGCTGATTGATTTGAGTAGCACAGACATATAATAAGTATAAGAATATTAGAATGTTATAGGGTGGAGAGATAAAGCTTGCATGACTTATTTTCTAGGCCTAAATGGGAGTGACTCACTGTCATGCCACTGGGATAATCCAATAATTGTTAAGTTTGGGATATCTGAGCATGCATGTCCAGTCAAGGCCTAATACTGATCATCTCTCTGAACCTGGTGTTTGCTCCTCTGGGTTTCCCTCGTGCGTTTGAGAGAGGAAAGAACAGCTGTATTTGGGCTCAGGCAGCAGATCCTGCTGGGTGGGATGCCTTAGCCGTGTGTCTTTTAGACGGGAGCGTGCGGGCCCAATCCCCTAGATGATTTTCAAGTAAACATTGATTTCTTTGGCACTCTCGTAGATGTACACACAGACATGAGTCAGTCCAAATCCAATACTTTTTTTCATCTCCTACAGCAGAAGTTGTGGAAGGTTCAGAGCCAAGTACTCTCAGAGGTCACATTCATCTAAGATGAGAGATGTAATATTGGACCCAGAAAAGAGAGTTGAAGGCAGTGTGTCCCACTCATAAAGTGAGATGGGATAAACTTGTTATTGCACTTTGGTGGTAATTAAACTATTGCTGCTCCAGCTCTGGGTGTGTATCTTCAGCAGATGTGACTGGGTCCCAGTTACCTAAGAGGATTAGGTAAAAGGTTAACAGGTCGAAACAGTGTCCTCCCTCCCTGTTGGGAGGTTCAGTGTCAGGGTGTGCACTTCCTCAGGACACACACACACACACACACACACACACACACACACACACACACACACACACACACACACACACACACACACACACACACACACAGTAAAACCATTAGAGATGAGCAGCATTGATGACATAAATTGTGTAAAGCACCACATACCGTACATCCCTCCCTGCCATTCTCCTGAGAGTTGTGCTAAACATTGCGTATGTGCATGCATGCTCCTGTGCAATTTATCATTGTGAGGAACAAATAAAAGCAAGAAATTTGACAATTTTCATTCTGGGATATGAGCCAAAGGGCGTACGGTTATAGCCTGACAAACAGGAATGCATCTCACAAGCTCCAGACACATGTTAAACAATTAGCAAAGTACATTATGAGTATTTCCCGGTCGGATTCAAACTGGCAACGTTGCAATTCATGGTCGGCATCTTAACCCCCTCGGACATGGCAGCGCCCCAGAATGCCCAAATGTTGTTAAGAGACTGTTTATGGCCCCTTTGTAGGATTTTTTCTAAATGTTCCCAGTCTCAAAAAAGAGAGTGATGCTGATAGCAATGTACAACTTCTTTTTGTTGCAAATTAATTGAGAAACTGTTTTTAGTGAATGGGTTAAGAGGATTTTGGCAATGTTCCCAGAACAGCTGCCAAGTTATTTAAAAATCTGGAGCAAAGACCGATGACAGCACAGCAAGCGGTCCATTCGTCCAATTAGGGGCAGGAGCAGTTAATGGACGTCTGAGTGAAGGACAAAATTGTTGATCATCTATTGTTCAGTCTCCTTGAAGAGATATTTGTCCCGAGCAAAATGTCTGCTGAGCCTTGAAATACAAAGTGAAAGAGTCCCACAGCAAAGTGAAAATTGTGGTTGAACTAATGCTGATTATGGTTAATAAAACATATTTCATTTTTAAGTGAATTTTCACTTTCACTCTCTACATAGAAAGTGTGTGAATGCATATGAATTTGTTGCACACACAGACAATAGTGTTTCTTCCCACTACTTACAGAATGGTAGCTTGTTTAGTGTCTCTTTTATCCCTATCCCTTGATAAATGGAGTGTGAGTGAACTGAGGGGATTTGGCACTGCAAAAGATATGATAAAGCAAACCAAAGAATAGCCCCATAATCCCCAGTCATTTCTACGATGTTGTTATCCAGTTGAGCCTCCATTAAGAAGGATCAACCGCTCACTCTGGATGAGGTGGGAAGCTGCAGAAATGTGAGATCAACGGTTAGCGGTTTTCAGAAGAATACACCATCCTGGATAGTGCTGATTATTCTCCCGCACAATTGCGACGGTACAATGTAAACAGGAGAAGATCATGGACATTGGAGGAGGAAGTTATCTGAAGTTATAGAGGAGCAGAAATATCTCTACAAGGATACAAAATCTCTCATTTGAAGGGATTAACTCTTAACAAATTGGAAACACTTTCACTAGTGCATTATGTGTTTGGGATATGTAAGTGGCCAATAAATCACTTCAGTGTTTGGTCCATATTCCCTGTCTCGTCGTCTTAAAGTTTTGCTAAAGCACTTGGCAGCTGGTAAAACATTGAAGGTCAAGTTATAGTCTCCAGTAGTGAAATGAGGTGAGAGAGCAGAAATTCTTATAAACTTGGGCATTAATGTTCCATTAGTAGGTCCGCAGTCCTCCGCTGTTTAGAGAAGGAAACAGCTTTGTGGTATCCATGTGGGAGAGGGCCTTGTGCACAATCACACAAATAGTGGATGTTTTATGGTACAGAATGCAATCTGTGAGTAATTTCGTAACCGTAATCGTGAAGATCTCCAGCGAGAGGGCAGTCAGCCAGGCTTGGTCACCCAGGGAGCCTCTACTCTATGTGGGACACACACACACGCACATGCATGCACGCAAGCCTCCGAGCTTTAGTGCCAATAGACTTGAACTGATTGACTAATCTTGATTACATGAGCTGCCACCAGGCTCGTAGCGCTCTAACTCCAACTGGAGCAGAGCTAATTATCAGTGATTGTTACTTATCAATGATTAGGGATAAGGATCATTAATTAGATCTCAACTAGACATGTCAACAAGCATGGAAGGACTTTGAGTGTCCCAACAAAATTCATATATACAGAAGTGCAGCAGAAGCATGAATGCTGATCAATAAAAAATAGGTCATATGTTTGTCTTTTACTGGCTGCTTGCATAGGAGTGGTAAATAAAGTGGCATGTGCCTGTTGTGGTACAGGGAGCAGCACAGGCAGGAAGGACCCGAATGCAGACTCAAAACTATTGAACATGTGTTTGTAGATTGTTTTCATGCTACACTTTTAACAATCCCAGTTTTCTGGCAGATGAAATTTACATAATGATTTTGATTAATATCTTAGCAAAATATTATATTCATAAAATGATCCATAGATGATAAAAGATTACCCTTCTTTTATACTTTTAAAGACACCGATTTTAAAACAAAAAACTTGAAACTCAAAAATTCTAAATTGGCAAAAACTATTAGATTATTTACACATTTCAAATTTATTCCAGTTGTTTAACAGACCCCGATTAGTTTTTTTTTTATTCATCTTCTTTTCCTTTTCCTTACATTTTATTTGTTGTATAATTGATTTTATTTTTATATCATCTTATTTATATATATTGTGAAATATATTTACTGAAATTTTTGTAATCTGAACATGTACTTTATGTAACTACTGTATTGAACTTTCTAAATAAAGAATTGGAAAGAAATGCAGACTCAGAGGTGGGCTAATACAAAGAAAATACTTTAAAGGAACAGTGTTTAACATTTCGGGGGATCTATTAGCAGAAGTGGGATATAATATTCATAACTATGTTTTCATTAGTGAAACTAAGAATCGTTGTGTTTTCGTTAGCTTAGAATGATCCCTTCATATCTACATAGGGAGCAAGTCCTCTTCATGGAGTCCACCATGTTGCTCCGCCATGTTTCTACAGTAACCCAGAACGGATAAACCAAACACTGGCTCTAGAGAGAACCTTTCATGAACCGTAGTTCTCCGACACGCTTGTGAAACTGCGGTAACGTGAGCCACAAAGTGCAAAACCGTGGTACCGCCAGCCGCCGTCTGACTTCCGTTGCTCCTAAAGTAGTGTTATTTTGGTAAGGATGGCCTCTGAACGAGGCGAACGGCGTTACCACGGTTTTTCACTCGGTGGCTCACGTTACCGCCGTCTTGGAAAGGGAGGAGTGAGAGGAGGGGTACTCAGTTGGTTGCAATCTGCAACCACACTGTCCCTTTAATAAAGCAAAAAGCGTACACGCTAAGAGTCCAAAAATCAGGCAGGAACAGCAGGCAGATACAAGTAAACAAAACTCCATACAGCAATAAAGATGAACTGACAGAAGACAAGGGGAGCACAGAGACTAAATATACAAGGAAAAGAGGGAGATAACGAAGCAGGTGACAGCAGGACTGACGAGGAACAGGTGAAACTCATAAGGGGGCGGGACAGACAATCACAAAGGCAGGAAATAAAACACACAAAACACAAGAGGAGAGGCGACTTTCAAACTAAAACAGCAAACAAACTATAACCAAAAGCCTAGGACCATGACAGTGCCTCTTTGTCTAAGGACACCTTCAGCATATACACTCACACACACAGTCCAGCTTCTAGCTTCTCCTTCCCATACAAGTAACCATAAAAGTCTTTAATGTACCGTGAAAGTGATGAATGACAGCCAACACAATAAAACGAAATAGCCAACATTCAAACAGTTGTCACATACATCCAGGTTATGGCTGTGTTGGGATGACATCAACAGTGCTGTATATATCACATGAAGACTGGCTCTTTTCCACACTGTGGGTGTCACTTTGTAACTTATAGATCCAGCAGTAACTGCCTCTCTGCAGTGTGTAGCTGTACAACATTAATTCAGAGGTACTCCACTGTGAACCACCCATGTTCTCTGCCTGTTTGACAATCTACTGAATTCACTGTAAAGAGTTAAGTACAAGTAAAGCAGCGTTTTTAATTAGAGCTTTTGAAATGCTACTTCCTTTTTGAGTATTTACATTTTATGACTACTACATTTCAGAGGAACATTTTTTGTACTTTTAACTTTAAAACGTTTATCTGATGCATTTACTTGCCAGATTCTAGATCTACATACTGAACATTAATAGTTTCATAAAACATGGGTTTTTATAGTTGAAGCAAGCAGATAGATCTTGTGCCACCTGAACTATCTACAGACATTTTAAAGTCTGTACATTTTTTTTTTTAAATAAATTGTCATGTTGACCTTCAAATGTGGATAAGTGAAGAGGCTCAGGCAGAGATCTTTTTGGCTCCTATGTGTTTATTGAAGCACCATGTGCAGCAGTGTGACAAGAGAACAGCCCAACCCATTGGCGATTCTAGACTCTTTTTAGGGATGCTCAAGCACACCTAAATTTCATTTCAGCACCCTTAAAAAAGAAATATCAAACCCTCTGAGACCCATGACATTACTGACATTACTCTAAGAGGCTGTAGCGGGCTCATTAACCTAGAAAATCTAAGGCTTCCATTGGTATTAACCATGTCATGTTAGTTTGTCGGGAAGGAGGCTAAATAACGCTACAAAGTTAGACTAAATTTTGGCAAGGGAAAACTGGTATGGCGATTTTCAAAGGGGTCCCTTGACCTTTGACCTGAAGACATAAAGACATTTCCACCATAACTTGATGCAGAAAAAGCAGTAATTGGTGCATAAAAAGTTACCAGAATGCAGGATATTAATTGTTTGATGCTCAAAAGTTCCTGGGGGAGGACCCCAAGGCCACCCGCCTAATATGTGTCTCCCCACAATGATAAAATGAAACCTACGCCCTTGACTGTACACATCACATTCATATTAGGGGTTGAGCCCCCCTAAAGGTCTGATCCTACAGTCGCCCATGGCCCAACCTACATCAATAAGCCATAAAACAATTAAAATACTAAATGCTGCTTCTAGCTAACCCATTACCACACACGACCTCATCTTAGCATATTTTCTTCCTTTATCTTCCCATAAAGCCTTCCTTACACCTCAATAGTTTTGTAACTTTTAAACAAACACTGGTTCATCTCAGGCGTAAAAAGTAATTTTTCCGTGCAGCCACTCCGTTGAGTGCTCTCTCTTCCTCCAATACACACACAGTGACCCAAACAAAACAGTTTCCCAGACTAAATGGGAGGCAAACAATCACGGCTTCAAACATCACAGCCACGCAGTCTAAACAATAAACCCACAGCCCAATTAAATGCATTTTCCCAAATACACACACACATCTCAAAACTCACCAAGCCATACTGCCGAAGGTAAACACTGAACACGCAGGCCCATTAGACTGCAACTGTAGCAAAAACATACAACCAGAGAGGTAGCTAGAAAGTGAGCTTTCCTCTCTGTGTCCATTTTGTTTATTTATATTCAGAGTTTGTTTGTGGTTGTCAAGTGTCTGAGCGTGGGGTTATTTATTTATTTTCAGCAGGAACATGCAGCTTTGCGGCTTTGAGAGCAACAAGCTCTACAGAAGGAGTGAAGTGACCTGAAAGTGGAAACAAGTGGGATGTACAGCAGCCGGGAGAAGAGAAGGATCGACACCAAGAGGTATGTTACTGTATGAAAGAAAAAGTGAAAAGAAGAGGAAAACACTAAAGCACAAAAATGCCATACCCATGCTAGAAGAGTAAAATTTAAAGAGGACCTATTGTGCTTATTTTCAGGTGCATACTTGTATTTTGGGTTTCTACTACTACATGTTTAGATGCTTTAATGTTAAAAAAAATCTTACTTTTCTCATACCGGCTGTGCTGCAGCACCTCTTTTCACCCTCTGTCTGAAACGCTCTGTTTGAGCTCCTGCCTGCCTTCCTACTCTGATTGGTCAACTGGTCCACTTTGTTGTGACTGGTCGACCGAACCAAACTCTTCGGACTCCGCTCCAGCTCCACTCTAACTAGTTTTGTTTGAGGGTGTGCCAAACTAGCCGCTATAGGC
The DNA here is from genome assembly GCA_916701645.2 of Sebastolobus alascanus. Taxonomy (NCBI): domain Eukaryota; kingdom Metazoa; phylum Chordata; class Actinopteri; order Perciformes; family Sebastidae; genus Sebastolobus; species Sebastolobus alascanus. The sequence continues at coordinate 425,398 of CAKAOJ020000083.1, forward strand.
AGGTTTTATACAAATTTATTACACGGCTTTGTGGAATACTCGATTCTGATTTGTCAATTACGGCGTTCTACGGTCTGTTATTACTTTATAGCAGACCATTACTATGTATTACAGACTGTTGCTATGGGCGCAGTTCTAATGTCAGACTCTGGCGGACCTTCTTTGTCTCTACGTTATTTTATAGGTGAAGTTGGAAAACACACAAAGAAGGAAAAACACCTGTGTCTTGTACAGTATTTTCTTCTGTCTGATTACTTGCAGTCTCAGGTCTGTGCTGGGTACCAGCTGGTGAGCATATTCCACTGTGAACAGTTAGAGAAGCATGTTGACTCTGTGTCTGAAATTATTCTGTGCAGGAAATAACCGAAGGGAAACCACAAATGTCTCACTCAGGTAGTCTCAAATGTTTCCCAGTGAAGAGCTGCCAATATCAGCATCACTTTGTCTCTTGCATTACATCTTTTCTACGCAGGAGAGAGGAGGAAAGTACCGATTATGAAGGAGGGAGTGTCTGTCCGAGGAAATGGATGGCTGTTATCTTGCCACGACTTGTAAAAATGAATGTTATTCTAAGAAAAATCATGAGCAGGAACGGGTGTAACAGAAATTCAAGCTTACAGATCACGGATGTTAGCTTGAGCTTCATATTCTACAGACTAGACAGTGGATTTTGGGGATTCTTTTTTAACCTCAACACCACCTCTACTATCACTCCAACCTGTCAGAAAAAGGTACTTTCATTCAAGTCAAATCCAGACAAACTGTCCATTTTTTTTGGCATGGTATCCAGACTAAATAATTGAGCTGACGACTGTCTGAGATCTTGATGGGCCTTCACATTCCTCTCTAGTGAAATAAACATCTGTGGATCTCATCGGATAAGCCGATAGCACTTCATAGGAGGACGAGAAGACAGAAGGAGAGGCTGATAGAAGGATAGAGAGTAAATTAGACCTTCAGGGGAGGAGGCTGACATGCGGCCTCAGATGGTCTGCGAGTCTTTGAACAAAACACATTTAACAACATCCTCCCCTGTGTAGTTTGCAAGTGTGTAAGTGTGTGTGTGTGTGTGTGTGTGTGTGTGTGTGTGTGTGTGTGTGTGTGTGTGTGTGTGTGTGTGATACAGCACAGCTGTGTTATGCATGGTTTTATCAGGGAGACCTCTCCTCTCCTCGATCAGCTGTTCCCCCACCGTGTAGAATAAATCCAAAATCTACAGTAATGGTTCAAACACGGGAGGTTTTCAATTATCTTTCACTGCTAAGTGTTTAACAAGCCAACTGTATCTACAGTACATCTCACAACTCATTTCACCTCTTCTGTGAGGTAGAGATTGAAAAGTATAAACAAGTGTGTGTTTTTTTATGATATATCGCAGCAAGAATCAGACAAATCAGAGACGAAACAAACGCGAACCCGCGCCATTGTGTTATTCTCTGGTCATGTAGGGGTGTTGTCACCAGAGAGGGTCAGATGTTGGCAGCAGGGAAAGGAAGCGGAGACAGGAGGCATGTGCACTCAACTTCCTGTCAAAAGGCTTAATTGTCGTGTGCCAGTGGGGACGGTGGAGGTTTTTCTTAGCTCATTCTCTCTCTCTCGTATTCACCTTCCCTCTCTCCATCTCCCTATTTTTTTTTTTTTTACATTGTTGACATGTGATTCATATCTACACCTTCAGGCCATCAAATAAGGGGGGGATATGATAGATAGAGAAAGCTCAAGGGGAGAGAGAGGACTGCAGATAGAAACATAGCAATGCCTGTGGTTCAACTTGGCTGAATTTACTGCAGCGCTCTCACAGCTTATCAAACATCACAGTTCACTCAGTCAGGGGTGGGAAGAGGAGGTGGGGGGGACTCGTCCCCTGAGGTGGTCCCACATTCGCAAACATTGAGACAGGTCGCCTTTAAAGATGGAGTCAAGATTTGACATGCCAGAGTAAACAGTGAGCAAATGCTGTAAACACATTTCATTGTTATTAAGACCTAAAAGGGCAGCATTTTGAACGTGGCTCTTTGGAAAGGACAGGAGTGTACTCAATCAATACCTGCTCTGGGTGTTTACAGTATTACTGTAGCTCTACATTTAGTACATTTAGTCTTATTTTAGTGTATTCGTGGGTGGGATGCTGGGCTGCAGTGGGAGTATGTGTTTCAGTGTGTCAGCCCTCTGCATTCTCTAAATGAATCATTTTAAATCACCGCCGCATCCTGTGCTGGCTTCAGCTTGTAATTGTGGTCACTCAAGCGTAAAGAGCAAGAGAGAGAGAGAGAGAGAGAGAGAGAGAGAGAGAGAGAGAGAGAGAGAGAGAGAGAGAGAGAGAGAGAGAGAGAGAGAGAGAGAGAGAGAGAGAGAGAGAGAGAGAGAGAGAGAGGGGCAGACAGAGAGGAAAAAAAACAAAATAGAAAGGGAGATGGATTCTACGATAACCTCGCTGCCCTTACTGAAGCACTGTAAAACGTTGAGGTTTGGAGACCATCAGCATGTTGAATCGTGTCAACAAATACCAGAAACTACGTGATTTATTTAACATTTTCATTATCATCAACATTATCTGTTCCAGCCTGCCATCCCCTCACTGGAAGTTAAAAGAGACATACCAACGTAGCCAAAGTTGGACTCAAATTACTGATACAGCATCAACTCTGCTTTTATTTCTAATCTTCTTTGCCGCACCACTGACTCTATTCAGCCAGTTATTACTGGGCTTGTATTTCTGCACCTATTCATTATAACAATGGAATGCATTTACATGACTTTCATTAGGTCTCAGAGGAGCGTATTGACGATAACATGCGTGCCATCGAAGCGTGACCTCCATATCCCAAAGGTCTACCTCTCAGGTGTGTTTTTAATCTACTGCTTCGCTTTGGGGAACGCTCGGCGTTGATGTCTGGTGCCGGCTGGCCCGTTGGAAGCCATACATCACTCCGTTACAGTATTTCAAAACAATTGAGAACAATTAAGAGCAGTTAAGCACCCAATTACCAACACATTCGGATTATTGTGGAACCTCAGCATCGTTAAAGAGAATATCAACGCTAATGTGGTCACAATGCACGCCGAGGAGATTCAGTAAGTCACTTACTTCCACTATAAACCTAAGATTTAACCGACCAATTTAGACTAATTGGAAACAATTTGCAGCAGTTAGGAGTTTCAATAAAAGTAAGGCCTCTTATAGAGCGGTTCGATCGGGGGCAAAACCATAGGGGCTCAGCAAGGTGGGAGACATGAGCAAATCCAGGTGAGTGTGTGTATTGTAAGAATTTGTGTAAGGAAATTTGTAATAAGGCCCTCAGAGAGAGTCTTGTGTGGCACCTGAATGGGCCGTAAAAACACCTTCACCTCCATTAGGCCATAATGAGCGCTGTGTCAGGCTGCTGGATACTGCACCCTGGCTGCTACCACACAGCTCCAGCCTTCACCGGAGAGGAAATGAGGAGTGATTGGTACAATGACTCACTGTGAAGTGAAAGTGGCACTGGGACAAGCCAGGGATATGCTAGCAGTAGTGGCAGGGTTTCCAACCACCGTGATGCTTATTAACCTGCAGGGTGTTGGTGCCGAAACAGGAAGCAACTTGTAGCCGCTGCGTCTCTGTGCGTGCGTGTGGCTGCGTATGGGACCGATAAAAGTAGCAGTTCAACGTTTTAAATATGCAATTTCGCTCTCTTGCGCCGTGTTAGCGCACACCTCCCTCTTCAACACTGTCACAGGCTGGTAACACCTAATTGTGTCATGCAACAATAATCTCTAACGGCCGATTGCATGAACACAGATGGAGCACTGTGTGGAAGCACATAGGAAATATGTGGTGTGAATAAACCTGAACAGATGAAGCTTCGGCACTGCCGACATGCAACATGACATACGGAATCATTTCAGTCACTTCAATCCTGTGTTTATTTACATATCATGGCAAATATTTAGCAGTTACTTTTGTAATCATATTATTGTAATCCCGATGATGAATAAGTTGCTGTAGGTGAAGACTGGTTGTGTGTTGGTAGCACTCTGGGCCACTAAGCTGCCTGACTTTGACACCCATAACAAGAGAAATGGGCAATAAATAGAGGCGAGAAAGAGGAGAGGAGAGTAAAGCAGTGATAAAGTTTGGAAAATGAAACCCTTTATCTGCTTTTCATTTGCGGTAATGGCCATTAGCTCAGTTTGCGCTAGCTTGCAGTGAATATTTAACCTTTCAAATCACGGGGGTCATTCCTTAGAATCACTGGAAGGAGCCAGTTATAAATCTAAAGGGTTTTATTTTTTTCCGCATGGGATTGCTCATTAGATTGGAGTAGTGCAACTGAAACCAATACCATATGGTTGTAAACGGAAGGAACTCAATTAGCGAGCTAACGGGGTCATATGAGGGCGTTGGGTTTCAAGAGAGAGATGGACAGACGGAAAAGAGGACGCTGCATATGGTGGTGGACCGAAACATAGGGAGACAAAGCTACGTGATTTTCATCGATTCTCAGGATATTCAGAAATCAGACACAAAATGCAAATGAATAAGGCAACCTTAAATATTTTTATACTAGGGCTGTCAATTGATTAAAATATTAAATCATGATTAATCACATGATAGTCCATGCTTAATCGCGATTAATCCCAAGTATTTAATACTCTTATCAACATGAGTGGGCAAATATGCTTGCTTTATGCAAATGTACGTATATATTTATTATTGGAAATCAATTAACAACACAGAACAATGACAAATCTTGTCCAGAAACCCTCACAGGTACTGCATTTAGCATAAAAAATATGCTCAAATCATAACATGGCAAACTCAAGCCCAACAGGCAACAACAGCTGTCAGTGTGTCAGTCTGCTGACTTGACGATGACTTGCCTCAAACTGTATGTGATTATCATAAAGTGGACATGTCTGTAAAGGGGAGACTCGTGGGTACCCATAGAACCCATTTTCATTCACATATCTTGAGGTCAGAGGTCAAGGGACCCCTTTGAAAATGGCCATGCCAGTTTTTCCTCGCCAAAATGTAGCGCAAGTTTGGAGCGTTATTTATCCTTCACAAAAAGCTAGTATGACATGGTAGGTACCAATGAATTCATTAGGTTTTCTAGTTTCATATGATGCCAGTATCTTCACTCTAGCTTTAGAACTGATTCTGCTACAACCTTTGAAAGATTGATTACGTTAATGTGTTAAAGAAATTAGTGGTGTTAAAACGAATTTGCGTTAACGTGTTATTATTGCGTTAACTTTGACAGCCCTAATTTATACCTGTTTATACCAGAATTATTTGAGAGGATCAATACCACTCTGATGTCTATATGGTAAATATTGTCCAGCTAGCATACCTGAATTTCTGAAACTGACTAATAATTAACAAGTATAACTAGAAGATTTTGAATGGATGAAACAAAGAAGGTATAAAGTGTTAATTCGTGAGCTTTAGAGTTTAGAGTTTCACGCTGCTTCCAGTCTTTATGCTAAGCTACACTATCCGTCTCCTATTTAGCATAAAAATATGAGAGTGGTATTCATTATTTCCTCTCAGCAAGAAAGCAAATAAGCGTTTCCATCAATGCAAACAATTCCATCATATTTTTCGAAGATTCTGTTTTACAATCTCTGGAGGTAAAATTTGCTTACAAAGTTGCATCCTCTCATCATAATTAAGAAACTAATAAACTGAAGAGCTCTAAATTTTTATTAACCCATTTTTCCTCAAGGAAAAGCCCCCCCCCCCCTTAAGCCCAACCTCCCATTTCTCTGGCCTCAAACCAGACGCTAACCTTAAACCCCAACAAACATCCAGTGGCTTTCCTCCAGCCCCCTCAACCCCAGCTTTTAGCTCCCTCACCCTCTAAACCAGACCACCTAGGAAACTGTCTCTAATTTCTGGTCTAACCTCTACCTGTCTGAAGACCCCAGCATGAATCATAACCTCATTCTGGTGAGTTAATCACATCACAAAAAGCAGCGATCCTCGCAGGAAGCAAGACTTAAAAACCAGGAAGTTCAGACAGAGGGATAGCCCGAGGCTGGTAATCAATCACGAAGTGTCTGGCGTGAGGTCCCCTGCATGTGTGTGTGTGTGTGTGTGTGTGTGTGTGTGTATGTTTAAAGCGTTCATTGTTTCCAACATATTGTAGTGTCACATAATCTCTGACTTTTGGACTTTTGCCACTACATAAAGTAAGGCCTTGTCGAACCTAAAATAGCAAAGGTAACGGGGTAAGACATTTATGTTGCCACAGCAACCACCAGTTTAGTTTTGGCTTCAATGAACCCATCCTGAGAGGAAACCTCATGATGACTGACATGCATTTGCTTTTATGAGAAGCACATTTTTCAGTGATCCTTCTTGCTGAGATTACGATTGTGAGATGACCTTCAATGCTGTGGTTTGTGAATTTAGTGTGACCCCTTGTTTCCAAGGTTACAACATGGCACCGTCCAATTAGAGACAATGTTCTGACTGAGAGGTAGACGAGCGTTGATATTCTGCCAGCTTCACAACCTTTTCTCCCTCTGACAGTGGAATAGAGGGAAATGTTTTATATTTTCCAGTGTCCTCTTTTTTGCTCTCTTATTTTTTACTTTTCTATACCACTGAACAATTTCAAGGATGATTGTTCATTTTTATTTGCAAATTGGATTATACGATGTGGCCACTTTATTCATGCCTGACTGAGACTAAGATTTTATGTAGACGCAAAGATCGTGTCATCTAATGCTTGCACTGTCTTTGTGATTTCTTACTTACCCTTACACATTTTATTCTAATGAGAGACTGCGTGTTCACGTTCATCATTCAACAGTAAAACTAGAGCAGACTTCTTCAATCCCACAATCCCTTAGGGCAGAACCGAAGAACACAGGCTGTCAGCAAAGAGGAAAACAACACATCCTGGGGCCCGTGGCATGTGTCGTTAGTTAGAATTGAAATAGATTCATTCCCTCTGCTGACGGTCTGCAAGATCAGATTTTTTGGCTACACAGCAGTAATAAATCACATTAATATGGAACGTATTTCATTTGATTAGCTTCCTGCCTTCATGTGCATGCACACACACAACACGCAGATGCATGCTCTCATGCACATGCAGGGAAACACGGTCGCCTTTTTTAGGGAATAGCTCTGGAGATTATTATAGCGTTCATGTTTAGTCATATTCAGCTTGATACAGCACACCTGTTCCACTGACACATTGGCTGAATGAAAGAACAGGGCAGGTCTGTAAATGTACACTGTTTATAACGTTGCTCTCAAGTACCCTAACCCTCTCTAACCCCTGCCTTTCTGTCCCTCTCTTTAAGTCAGGCCCTTCTAATGGATATAGCTGGTAGCTATGGTTAATGTACCGTATCATCATATGTGACACATCCTCCTTTCATCAGACCTCTTTACCGTACTTCGAATGTGTGTACATTATGTGTTTTAGTGTGATATAATCCAAGCCATGGAGCGGATTGTTTTCATAGCGTCTCCATTACCGTCACCTCTAGTACGGGTCTGAAGAAGTGTAGAACATGCCGTCAATTCAACCGTCCAGAATACAGCGAATGTATAAAATGTTAGACACTTACCCTTTTCATACACTGACAGGGTCCGTGCCCTAAAAGCCAGCTTGTCTAAACTTATCTAACCTTAATGTCGCCCTTGAATTTCTTCAAGTCAGTAAAACATCAACAATGTCACATAGACTGCAGGAACACGTATTATTTGCGCTGTATGTTCCAACATATGAGCTACATCCTACAGGGATAGTTCAACAATTTGGAAAACACACTTTTTCGCTTTCTTGGCAAGAGTCAGATGAGAGGGTTGATACCACTCACTTTAGTATGTTAAATATAAGGCTACAGCCAGGAGAGGGTTAGCTTGGCTCAACAAAAAGAATAAAATGAGGGGAAAAGCTAGCCAGGCTCTGTCCAAAGGTAACAAGAGCCTCCTAACAGCACCTCTAAAGCTCACAAATTAACACGTTATATCTCGTTTGTTCAATCCATGCAAAAACCAGAGGGGGGCTATGTGCAGGACTATTTCTTGACCGGGTTCAGTGACTTCCTGCTTCCACACTTCCATTTTTGTATGGATTAAACAAACAAAATATAATGTGTTAATTAGTGAGCTTTTCCGGTCCTGGTATGCAAATTTTGTTACCTTCAAACAGAGCCAGGTAAGAAAGTGAAGTGTATTTCTGAAAATGTACAGCTTTTTTTTCTTAAAGGAGCAGTGTGTTGGATCTGGCGGTATCTAGTGGTGAGGTTGCAGATTGCAACCAGCTGAAGCCTCTCCCGTGTGCCAAGCGTGTCCTTTGAATTGATTAATGTTCAATTGATGAACTACGGTGGCCGACGAGAAAACATGAATGGCCCTCTGTTGTAAGAGGAGCGTAGGTCATTTGGAACAGAGCCAGTGCGTAGAGTGTGTATGTGTATAGTGAGTGGTGCAGCAAGAGAGAGGGAGAGCGGCGGCGACGGGAGCGAGCAACGTTATCGACTCCAGCCCAAAACAGTGTTTGATTTGTCCGTTCTGTGCTACTGTAGAAACATGGCAGTGCAACATGGCGGACTACATGAAGAGGACCCGCTCCCTATGTAGATTAAACGACTCATTCTAAGTTAACAAAAGCATAACGATTCTTAGTTTCAGGTGATTATACACTGAAGAAAACATAGTTATCAATATTATATTCCATTTCTGCAAATAGATCCCCCGAAATGTTACTCACTGGCCCTTTAATGCGAGCGAAATATTAAAAAACCCTGGATGCAATTTTTGTGGCTCTACCACAAAGTCATGTAATGGCCTTGCAACATGCATTTGAATGATGGATTCACCAGTGAGGGAGAATATTTAAGCTTTTATACAATTAAGATGTGAAATCGAGATTGAGCAAAACAAACTGCAATTCTTTACCAGCTTGTGGATTATTCATTTTTAACTCCACCTTTGCAGCTGCAGCACAGTTTGTCTTGGTGCATTGTATTTTTGCACTGTTCTATTTGTCAAAGCTTAAAGGACATCAAAGCAGCTGTTTGCTCTTTGCCCTGGCTACAGTATAAACCTCGAACCACCTGGCTATCCATGTGGTCACCGTCTGTATATTCCATCTGTTCTGCTTTCTCAAGATTGAGCCATAAAAGTAAACTATAGGTTCTGATAACACAGTTATCAAGATTTGTGGTTTCTAACATTGTGTCCCTGTTAAAGGCTGAAAACATAGCCATCGGGTGAAGCTCTTTTATGAGCCATCACTGGATGTACAGTACAAAGAAAATGAGGGTTGATGCTTTCAGGGGTGCCGTTGAGGAAGAAGAGCGCTTGAACGATTCGGGGGCCCCGGGCTGGACATGCCAAGGATTATAGATCTCTATTGTGTTAGAGCCGTCCTCGGGCTGTTGACAAAATCCCTAAGCTGCATCCCCGCTGACTGTAGCTGCAGCGATTTTGCAGACTCTGTCAATGAATGTCAATGTTGTAAAAACATTTTCATGGACTCACTCTCCTCTTTGGAGCGGGTGGATTTTATTATTACCTTTAAAAGGAAATGGTCTGTTGACTGCCTATCCCAAAGAGCTGACACAGTCCCTCTGGGCCTGCAGGGAGTGACTGGAAGGAATGAAAGGACAGATGGAGCCAGAGAGAACTGAGACCTTTTGATGTGTGGTTACTGATAGAGCTTCGGGTTGACGCGTTTGATGTCTGGGAGCTGAGTTGAACCTGTCAGGTCAAACAGTCAAACCCAGAGCACGCACCTGGAACACTGTAAAATAGATATTTTATCAAAGGATACTCAATAAAGCCCACATATTCTAGTCTGAAAAGTTTGTCTCCAGAAGTAGACGACATGACGCACAATGTTTTGCTGTCCAAACTCAACCTTTTGTAACAGATTAAGCACTTTAATACCCTCCCTCATCCTGAGATGAAAGAAAAGCCGAAGACACCTAACTCTTTATAAACACTTACAAAAGAGTCAAAGAAAACAGGAGCAGCAGCGCTTAAGTCAACTATATCTCCCTTTGTTTTCGCTCCCTCTGGAAATCTAGAAGAGGGTTTACTTCCTTTGTACAGCAGAATTATCTACAGTGAAGTTGGATTAACAGTGCATCTATCACACAAATAGATTCTGTCTGTTTATCATGATAACTTATATCAATTTACCCATTATTTTTGAAGACCCAGGACTCAAAACTGTGCAGAAACCACAATTGAAGTCATGCTGCTTTGTTGTTTTTACTTCCAGATGTTTACTTCATTATAGAGTGTTTCTGTTTTTAATACAGACACTTACTGATGTTTTTTTAAGAGCATGCAAAGCGTGTTCACTAAGGGTAAAGGACTGTAAAAAAAATGCTTTTGTGGTAGTCATAAAAGTGTCTTAGTAAAACTTCCTTGACAGTAAAACAGTGGGACTACTCTGTATATAGCACACACACATACCTATACATATGCACACACACCGACATACAGATTCAAAGACTCCCCTGATGATGCCCCAATTAAGCTCTACCACATGGAAGCTATTGAGTGTGAAATTGAAAACAGGGACAGGGACGCCATTATAATGTCAGCGCTCCAACTTCATAACGGCAGTTCGGCACAAGATCAGATAGTTCTCTTGTGCAGGCAGCCGGTCTCAAATCAAGATCTCCGACACTTGCGAGGCGATGAATCAGTGCTTTTCTGTGGCTGATAGATGGGACATAAAGAAATCATCATCATCTGGTGTGAGATACGCAGCAGGAATGTGAATGTTTAGGGCAGCTCTGCAATGAAGCTGCTGCAGAACTCAATATGTGATGCTTGAACAACGACGCAATTACCCATAAAATGCTCCAAACAGCGCAGCTTAAGTTCAAGTGGTTGATATATATATATACTGTATAAGCAGAAGAAGCCCTCGCTGAGTAGCAATTAAACACAAATATCACCGTTTGGACTGAAAAAGGGGGGCATGAAATTAATTGGACAAATAATTAAAGTCAAGAAAAAGACTGAAGAGGCTTTTCTAATGAGCTCTTTGACAAAATCAGTGAAGGGTTACCGGCCCGGGCACCGAGGGCACAGAGAAACTGAAAAGGGAAGGAGAGTGTCTCATGGATTTCAATAGTTCAGCACCCTGTGGACAACACACACACAAACAATAAAAATCTAATAATATTTCTAATTTAAGATAGAAACGAAGCCCAGGCATACAAGCTTATTGTCTGTGATCAAATAATAGTATTGTACTAATAATATTATGCCGTAAAAATCTACAAAATAACCACATACAGTAGATAATGCATAATGAATGAACTCTCTTTATATTTCCTACTGTTCTGTTGTTAATCTAAGGCTCTTGGCTTTGGAGATGTTATTCCTCTCTGCAGCCTCGAGGCTCCAAAAACAGAGCAGCAGCACATTCCCGTCCTCTCTCCACTCCCCTCTCTCTCCTGTTCCCAGGTTACAAGGGGGGGTCAGAGTGGTGGTTGCAGCTCCAGGGGTCAGACCTTCCCCTGTGGGCTCTGCTCTTCAAAGGATTCCCAGGAGAACCACAACTTTTTGTGCCTCTTTTAACCCTCCTTCCCCTCGTTTGTCACGGAGCCACTCTGCTGACAGCGGACCCACTGCACTGCTCACACAGTGTCACACAGACGGTGCTGTGCTGTATGTTCACATCTCTGCACCTCAGACTGCACCATTTCCCAGATACTACCTTCTTCATCTGACCTGAGTTCACACTGTCATCACAAAGTTATTTAGGCGCCAAAACCGTTGCCTCTCTTGTTAGGGTTAAACCAAGCGGAGGGACTGAGAGAGTCTGCTAGGATTCATAAGACCTTTGAGGCCGAGGCATTGATATACCGATCTGTCATCTCTTTCTGTCTCCTTCTATCCCATCTGTACGTCTGCTCCCTGCAGCGGCTGTGACGCGCCTCCTAATGTGTATTTAACGTCTCGTCTGCCCTGTCACCACGTAGTTAGGATGATGTCTGCCCTGCCGTCCTGCAGGACGCGCTGTGGTTGTGATGACAGCGGAACCACTGCTCTCTGCCCCGCCGGGTCCTGGAAAGCTCCGTATCCGTCTGCCTTTTTATCCCTCCATCCATCCTGCGCCTCCATCCCACCATCCCTCCTCTCCTGGGGTTTATGTCTCCTCGTACCCCCTTTGTCACAGCTTGTTCTGTCATTACTCACACTGGCTATCGGATGACAGGAGAGCACAGAAAAATGTTTGTGTGCGTATGTGTGTGTGTGTGTGTGTACACTCAGCATCTTATTACATCGTAATCAGTGGTGTAGCAGCCAACAGCAGGGAGCAAATCACATTAAGATAATTGGGAAACACTTCATGTTGGACAGCTGGGGTTGCGCTGGATTGATTAAATAAATTTGATGTCACAGAGGAAAACCAGCCTTCCCAGAGCTGGAGACACTGAGCGTGTGTGTGTGTGTGTGTGTGTGTGTGTGTGTGTGTGTGTGTGTGTGTGTGTGTGTGTGTGTGTGTGTGTGTGTGTGTGTAAGTGATATAAGGCACAAGAGAGAAAGATGTAGAGAAACAAGACAAAGGTTTATCGGGTTGCCAGTGGAAAAAAAAAAAAGTAGAACCAAAGCTTAGAGACTGGAGAGAAAGTCTCGCACGTCCTCTGGGAGCCAAATTGTTAAACTGAGAAATAAGCAGAGCTATTGTTTGTAATCAGCACAGGTTTCCATCACACACACTCAATGCCTCATAATTCTCCTGAGTGACCACTAGATGTCACTATTATCTGTGTGTTAAATCTCACTTTGACTGCCCTTGCTGACATGTTTGGCTCACACTGATAACAGTTGCCCATTTTGCTTGACAGCATTACACTGTTGTTTTCGACGCACTCCCCTCGAGTAAACTTTTGTCAAAATGATAAATCGTTTTAATGACTACAAAGCAGCTGATGATTTTGGACTGTCTGCAAACACCCCCCATAAAGTCACGAGGAATTTGTTGTGGGGATAAACGCGATAAATGTGTGATTGTGCCTGTGTTGTTAACATTTCTTCTGAGGTCAACTCTAGACGGCATAAGGACCAATTGGCTTGAACTAAGATTATGCAAATGAGCAGCAAGTAATCAAAATTCAAGCTGAATTGTTTAAGAGTTCATTGGACTGGAATAAAAAGATGTGGAGGAAATTACTTCAGTTTGTCATCGCTGTGGCAAATTAGGCAAGGACTGAATAAATGGATTAGCAGAAATGTGTGCGTGCTTGGTGGGTGTGTGTGTTGGAGGGAAGAATTATGTGCATGTGTCATGCGGTTTTGCATTTGTGTGAGCGTACACTTTATTTCACCCATATACACAGTTACACAAATGTATGTTTCTGTGTCCGCATCGGAGACGAGATACCGGGATACACAACATTGCTTCCATCTTTTTTAATGGCGTACATCCTACTCCTCCCCGTGTGTTGTCATGGTGATGTGTCCCTTCCCAACCTTTTTTTAGATAGGTATGCAGGGTTTGTTCCTCCTTTGCAATCTGACACACATACAGCAGAGCTACCATGAACATACACCTTATTACAGACTCATTGAAGAGTGTTGTGGACTGAAATTCTGAACTTACTTATCCTCAATTCATGGGGACAAGCTAAACTTATACTCATGCTTATATGATGGACCTATTGTTAAACCTAAACCTCGAAGGAATTTGAATTTTAATATGACATTTCCCTTTGAGTTACTTTGAGTTTCCTCACTCAAGTCATTTTTAATTTGAAAAGTCCTCATTTATAAATCCACCTTGCTCTAGCCCCCCGAGGAGAACTCTTATTGCTAGGCATTAGTAATCGATTAGGAGGAGAGACGAGGACTTGGCCGCTGCCAAAAAACTTTAAACACCCAACTGATCTTATTTAGATTTAGTCAGGGAGAGGAGAAGGGAGAAAAGAGAGGTGTGGATAGACAGGCTTGACTGTCTTATCTGCAGCCTGTGGTCACATCCGCTTTTCACACCTTCTGTTCTATCTCCTGCCCACACAACACGTAAGCGCGCACACACACACACACACACACACACACACACACACACACACACACACACACACACACACACACGCGCGCGCACACACACACACACACACGCACACACACGCACACCTAAAGACATGGTGGCTGATAGAAACGTCGCTGGATGATTAATTATCACATGTATTGGAGATGATTTAGCTCAGTCACCGAAGCAATGGCTTGTCAACGGCATGCATAACCTGGCTAACATGATTGTGAGACTGATTTGTTCATTATTGGTGCAGAAAAAAGATAAATGATTATACCAATGCTAGTATGTGCAAAATTTAACACACCTGTAGCAACACTATTATCCCTGTTATCTGCAGCCTGCTTCCTATTTTCCAATTTCCCGTCGTCTGCACCTAAACAAAGCCTTTGTTCCACACAAACACACACAGAAACCCTTAACACGTTCTTATCAAGGCAGACAAAACAAACCATTTTCCTGTACGAGTGGTTTCCTATTACATTTGAACAGGAAGCAAATTAGGGTGAGGAGACAGTCGCTGATGAGCAGCGTGTGTGTCTGGATGCCAGGTGCAGCGGAGAGCTCGCTTTGCATATCAGAGAAGTGCTATTATGAGTAGAGCCATGCATACTCTGCATTAGTGGATGTAATGACCGAATGAGGGGCGACTAAATGAGGGGTTACCGTACTCACACACACACACACCCACAGGTACTCATGCAGATACACACTGGCACACACAACTAGCAACAAACTCAAACACACTCAGTGGTGTACTGTACTGTATGTGCTGAGGGCAGGGTCATCAGTAATGGAGCCGACTATGGGAGCGAAAAGCGACAGCGATGGATCCGCATCTCCATAAAACCTGTTCTCTCCTCGCAGCCGCCATACATATTCAGACGGGCCGACTGAAGCCGTGCCACGTCGTTAGCAAATGAAAAGTAGTTTAGCATGAGAATGAGCCCAGGGGTCACAGGAAGAGAGATGCACAGAGACGGAACAAATCCCACTCGGCCCGTAATTGGCCCAAGAGGAGAAAGGAGGCAAGGGAGGCCGAGGCAGAGAGGAACATTTGTTTCATTTATCTCATAAGCATCAGATCTACGGTGCTGCCTGGATCTGGATCCACTTTTGTAAGGAACATCTGTTTGCATAATAGAGGTATTGTTATTAGACTGAGCCATCTGATATTGAAATCACTGGTTAGTGGGGTTCCATATGCAGGTAGGGTGATACATTTGCGAGTGTTACGAGCTCTGTTTGACACAATGCCACACGACGGCGGCACTTCGCGGTTCAAAACATCTGATATTTTTTCTGTGAGGGTTGCAAACTAGCTATACTTTGGAAACTTTAGAGAAAACATTCTGACAACGGTAACTTTGAGAGCAGCTGGCATCCGGCTGTTGGCAGAGATTCATTAAGGCTGGTTTGACATCTGCTTTGCCCCGAGTCCTCCACATCCGTCCCACAGTGCAGCGCATCCACAACATCTCCACCTTACAACAAGACACTTGTTGACTGCGACCTGCTTCCTGTCAACAAACTTTTGGTGTAATCGAGCCCTCCGCGGTTTACAGACTCTACGAATCACACGGCTGAAGGACGGGGAGATTCTTAAAGTTTGGTGAAAGTTAAGCAACTAAAACCCCTTAGGCTACGTTCAGACTGCAGGCAAAAGTGGCCTAAATCCGATTTATTTTTTGCGCATTATGTGACACAAACCGGGCCGCACGGCCATGACAAATGAGGGAGATGCACACAACCAAGCCAATTAACACATTTAAAGCCTTTTAAAAGTCCTCCTCCCTACTCCTACAGCTTTTCAACTTAGGTGCTCTCTTAAGGGCTAAGATGCTTTGTGACTAACTTTTATCTTTACCAGGATCTAGTCTTAACTGTAAGGTGAAATACGACCTCAGTCTGAACAGTCATATCGGAATTCATGCCACTTTTACGTCACTCTAGAGTCACTCCATTCACGTCACGATCCCACTACTCCTGCCTCCGACTCCGCATCCCCGCAAACCTCCGTACAGAAGTTAACCTGACCCTGTCAGATGGTTTGTTTCACAGAATCATCTGAGAAGCCGTCATTGGAAACACTCTTAATAGTTGTTGTTTTTCTCAAAAATGTTGCACCTTGCCCCTCATGTATTCCACATAGTAATAGCCTTGTTCAAGATAACACTGTGCGACAGTCGTTTATGCTGCCAGCATACAGTTACTTAGCAGCATTAGTATTATAATATAGTATACAAAGTTTTTTTTGTGTTAGCAGAAGTGATAATTATGCCTTGCAACACTTATCTGTTGAAAATGTGTCATTTCTGTTAATACGCTTATTCATTTTCTTGCCGAGAGTTAGATGAGCAGATCGATACCACTCTCATGTGTGTTCATTAAATATGAATAATGCGGTTAGCTTAGGTTAGCATAAAAACTGGAAACGGGGCAAAAAAAATCTGCCTACCAGCACCTCTATAGCTCACTAATAATTAACACGTTGTATCTTGTTTGTCGAATCCACACAAAAGTCACCCTGATGTGCCGCGACTGTTTTGCCAGCTGTTTTAACCATGGTATTAATTTGTGCCCCACAAAAGAAACACTGATGCCTGATCTGTTTGAGTATTAACTTAATACTCAAACAGATCAGGCCCAATATCGTGAACCCAATATCGTGTATCGTATCGTATCGTGAGCTGAGTGAATCGTCACACCCCTAGTATTAAGGAGTAGACAATGATGTGTACAAGCATTGCTCATTGGGACGTTTAAGAGCCAGTGCCGCTGGAGGGTAAGCCCTCCCCTGTCTGCTTTTGAAAACTCACCGGAGCAAAATATTGATTTGCTGGCGAGAATAAGTTTAGCCCAGATGTTCAGTTTACTGTTGGCTGGATAGTGCAGGGCAGAACAGGACCAGGACCGATCAGTAATCAAGATCAACACCAGTCTGAACCAATTTACACCACCTTAGAGAACCTGGCATGCTTCACTGCTCAAACCCCCACCTCTCTCTCTCTCTCTCTCTCTCTCTCTCTCTCTTTGTCTCTCTCTGTCCTTCTCTCTCCCTCAGTCTTTTTTATATGTAATCTCTCTGGCCCAAGTTGTCCACGGAGCAGAAAGTCATTAAATGCTGGAGAGGCGACAGCGCAGTGATGGTTCAGCCTGAGAGAACACAGTCTACCTGAGCGGGCCTGACCACGGCTGCACACGGATTAGCTCATTACAGGTCTTACTCTCTCTGTGCAGAAGCAGGGAGGGAGTCCAAAGGGCAGCCGGGTGAGGTTCTCATTGGGACCTTTTTATTTGCAAATCAGTCTGATTATTTCGCTTCTTTCGTTGCTTCTACTTCATTGTTGAGGCATCAATCATCAGAAGTAAGCTGTGCTGCTCTATGTCCCCATCACGTAAACCTACAATGCGTGCATACACACAATTTTTAATATTTATCACAATTCAAGATACAAACCCAGGGGTGAACACACAAAAACATGTCTCAAACCCCCTCAAACTTTGCCCTGTCAAGTTTTATTGATTATACAGAAAAGCGTACTAAAGGCCAAACAACCATCGCAGTCGACGACTGAAATTTCATGTGTGTGTGTCTGTCTGTGTGTGTGTATACCTCATTAGGCCCACAGCGGAGGATAGTAGCCTGGCCAATTACACCGAATTCTTCTTTCTCCCCCCCCCCCCCTCTCTCTGCCTCCATCCTACCCCAACCTCCCCAAACAAATACGGCCATTTGCATATTGCTTAATGGATTGCAAATCATCCGACCCCCCAAAATGAGCTTAATTGAGGTAATGCATCATATTGTCGGCTGATTTAAGAAGGATAATCATTTTTGCTGTCAAACATTTTGCCTTTTCTCACCCATTTGTTTGCAATGAGCAAAGGGTCTACGAAGGAGCTCCTCATTGAAATGTTAAAATGCAGTTTGTCACAGAAAACTATTAGCTTCCTTCCATATGTTGTGTGTTTCCTATTCAGACTGTGTAATCCTGTTTCCCTGGTCCAAGTGTTTAGATATGTGACAGCATGCATATAACATGCGTTATAGACACCATGTAGATTAAAGACACACTGAGATCAAGGAACTACCGGCGACAAAGGCCACCTGTTACGTCGCCTGCGTCTTGGCCCAAAAGTTGTACTCGAACACACCGCAAAGACTACAGCCAACGGCCAACTATCACATACGTTCTGCGCCTGCGTGAGAGGAAATAACTCTCCACACCAGCAGGTAGCGGTAGTTTGTATTCGTCATTCAAAAAGGGAAACAGGAAGTCCGAGGACTGCGGATATACAAGCCGGTGTTATGATACGTACATGAATCGAAGCAGCGTTTGCCGCCCATTTTCACACCACTCTCACTCACTTCACCACTTAGCTTCATTCCA
This sequence comes from Sebastolobus alascanus, assembly GCA_916701645.2. Taxonomy (NCBI): domain Eukaryota; kingdom Metazoa; phylum Chordata; class Actinopteri; order Perciformes; family Sebastidae; genus Sebastolobus; species Sebastolobus alascanus. Next base: position 443,807 of record CAKAOJ020000083.1, read on the forward strand.
GATGGACATGTCATTGTGAAAATTTCCGTGCGTTGGAATGATCAGATGACACGTAGATGAAAAATGAGAAGAGTCCTTTGACTTTACTCGTTGGCTTGCTTTCCTCACTTCTGTTTCTTTTCTCGTGCACTGATTCGTTTAAGCTGAACAGCCAATCAGAGTGATTTCTCTCACCGACGGGCTACGCCGCCGATTCAACATGCTGAATCGGCCAAAAGGCCTCAGACACGGACAGACAAGAGCCAATGGTGCGGGACACACCGCAAAAACAAGGCCGACAGACGCTCACCGACGGCCCTAAATTGGCGGACGGCCGACTGTCGGCTCTTGGTGTGTCAGGGCCTTAAAATGTGGGAGCAGTCAGTGGCCCTCAGGGCCTTGAATACAGGATAAGGCATGTAGAGCTGTAAACCAGTTGGCAAAAACAAGTGTTGCTAATCGGCTCTAGAGGGGAGTGTTGACACTGGGAGACAGAGCAACTGGGAGAAGCACCATGTCACACTACAACGTCTGATGTGTGTGTGTGTGTGTGTGTGTGTGTGTGTGTGTGTGTGTGTGTGTGTGTGTGTGTGTGTGTGTGTGTGTGTGTGTGTGTGTGTGTGTGTGTGTGTGTGTGATGAGATGGCCAATGGAGACCCTGAGAGAGCAGGTTCCCATGACCCGTATAGTCCAATAGGAGGTCTCTTCAACTTGTAAAGACACCACTGTGCCAACGAGCGCACACACACATAATCACACAATCATTCATGCATGCACACACACGCACGAACACATACGCACACACACAATGTGACCACACACAGACCAGTTTCAGTCAACCCAATCAGATCTCAGGCTAATTTGGCAAACATCATCCTCTCTATCTCTGCTCCCTTTTCATGCTGCTCCTGAAGATTTCATCTGTCCCTGAGAGAATTCCCAGGCCTACTCATCTGCACCGCTCACATTTAACCACACGCACACACAGAGAAAAAATACACACAGGCATTTATCAAGCATCAAACAATAAAAGGCAAAAACCCACCAGGATTGCAGTTTGACTCAAATGCAAACAAGTGTCTGACATAATCATCCACCGAATCTCCAACGCTCAATGAAATAAAGTTCAAAGAAACTTTTTAAGATACGTTACACGTCTGGACAGCAGAATCTCTGACAGAGAAGCTGTCTCGTCTGAAATCTTCTGAGGTTATCATCTGAAATGATGTGAATATTTATGAGCTGAGAGGAATGAGACACAGTCTTATCTAAAATATGAATTTCCTAATCAGAGCTAATAAATATTTGACTTGTGGAGTCTTATCGTGCAGATTAATAGATATTCAGGGCTAAATTCTTAATGTGGAGCAGGCCATACAGTATAGTTCCCCATTAGGACCCAAGTCATCTTTGTCACGTACTGATGACGTCGTTGCCTGACCACTTCTTTTCAGACTTTTCCCATTTCTGTCAAAAAAAAATAAGAATACTGGACACTGACAGCTCTTTACTCTTCATATTAGAATCCACCAAGGTTATGTTAATCAGTGATTTATGAATTTAGGCTTTTGAGGATTTTGCAATGAACTATTAAGATTATTGGGACGGATTATTTATCTGTATTCTAGCCCTGTATTGTCTGGGATGCAGAGCCGTTTCCTTGTATGCGACCAGAGCATCCATCCCTCTCCTTTCTCTGTTTTCCTCTGTGATGAATGATGTGGCAGCCTCCTAGCTTCATCTGACCATCGGTCACCTTGTTACTCCACCATGGGCAGAATTTTTAACAGTCCCCTTAACGTCCTCTGGTAAGCAGAGGAATGGAGAGCAGAGATAACAGAAAACATGACATAATCAAGGCAAGTTTATTTGTACAGCACATTTCAGCAACAAGGCAATTCAAAGCCTTGAATTCAGAAAGATTTTATCCCTCGGTCATTTTAATTGGGAATCCTTCAGGGTGCTTATCTATATTACTGATAGATCAAATAACTATGTGTAATTTGAAAGGTGTTGCTCATAGCAACAAGCTCACAGACAATGATCACCTGACTGCAGTTCCTTTTAAACCTTTTGCATCTTTCAGCTCGTTGTTTTGGTGTTTTGATTCTCTCTTACCACTCTCATCAGCATCATTTTCAGCCGCAGCAGTTTTCAGAGAAAAAGCTCTGATAATAAACCAACTGTATGCTACCGGCTCAGCGCATAATGGCAGACAAACAAAGTTAGCAGCTAACATAATGGAGCATTTAGCAGATAAAGAGACACATTAGAAGTTGATGTTGGACCCCAAGTGGCCGCAAACTCAACACCAAATGAATGCTAAATGTTTCGCTGTGTCTGCTGAATGTGTAAACAGCTGCCATAGTCACTCTATGAGGTGATAATACGCTGACATTGTGGACAGCTTGTATCCTGTGCCACCAAGTGGCCAAAAATATCAGTTGATGCAAGTTAAAGGTCGTCATATTAAAGGCAGGGTGGGCGATCTTGAGATACTAGCAAGAGTACACTAGACTTTTAAAAATGATCCAGCCAATAAAAACGAGCCCTGTGTTGCCAACTCTTTTCCAATGAAAGTAGCTACAGTAGCAGCACTAACTCCAAAAGTCCCTAAATCCAGCGAGAAAGTTGCAGCAATGATCGTCTGTCCCTTCAGGCCTCCCTCCAAAGCCACTCCCAATGGGCACTCGCAATGAGTGCACGGGGAGAGTGTGCACAGACAGGCAGGGAGGTAGGCAGACAGGTAGCCCGTCCAATCATTACATTTGGGCTGAATGAAATGACTGGACGGGTTTATTACAGTCCTGCGACAGCCACAGATATTGTCAGAGCATTTGATTTATTGATTGCTTTTGCGATGTAACGAGAATTTCAACTAATATAACAAAAAATGTGTCTAAAATCTTTACCAACCCTACAGTACCTTTAACAAATACCACATTTCATGCCTTTTCTCACTGGCAATTTTGAAACAATAGGCATTAGATTTAACGCCTGTGTTCTATTTGCGGTTCACAGTTATCCCTGTAAGCCATTATCAAGATGTAATACATGCACAAGAATGCAGAAGTGGACACATAAGATAACATATGTTGTTGTATCTTGGGTTTTGGGAATGGTCAGTAGTAAAAGATCCATGTACTGCCTAGGAAATTAAAGGTAGGGTTGGTAGTGTTGTTCAAATACATATTTTGTTAAATTTGTTGAAATTCTCATTACATCCCGACTGCAATCAATAAATCAAATGCTCTCATAAAAAAGAAAAATGTCGGTATGTTGCAGGACTGTAACAAGCCCGTCCACCTGCCTCTCTACTTACCTACCTGCCTGCCTGTACACACTCTGCCCGTGCACTCATTGCGTGTCACTGGAGTCTTCCACAAGTTGCTATCTTGACAGCTGTGAGTACTAATAACAATAGCAATGTTCGTTGTTTATGTTCATTATGATATCTTTACGTTCATAATGATAATTTTGGGGGAATGGCTTGTGAGGGAAGCCTGAAGGGACGGACTGTCAGTGTTGCTGACTTTGCGACTTTCAGGGGGTTTTTTTTCATCCACATTTCCTTTCACAGAGTTGGCAACACAGGGCTAGGTTTTTCGGTTGGATCATTTTTTACATCTAGAGTACTCTAGAGTTACTAGTTTCTCAACATTACAGACCCTACCTTTAACAACCAAAACTGCAACCTGCACAAACAAAAAGGCCACTTGGGACTGCCAATAATATGCAAAACGAGAGTGAGCAGTAGTAATGCATTTCAAATTCTTGTCAAAACTCATAAGGCTTTCTTGAATGTTCTTATCTTTCGAATAGTATAATTTTTACATGAACACATTTGAGGCTGTTCGCTGGCCAAAACAAGTACGCTCCAGCTACTTCGTATTTTTAAGCCGTATATTTTAACAGCTTTTTATGAGCAGAGAGGGAGGGAGAATAGGAGAGGGGGAACTGAACTGAGAAAATGTAGCTGGGAGTACGAAGGAGGGAAAAGAAAGGCACCCAATCTCTTCGGGTCTAACAATAGAAACCCAGAGCGGAGTCGATTTGAATTCCCTCACAGGCTGCCTATAAACAGGACCACATGCTGAGAGTGATAAACCAGTGGATTTATTCATCCACCTCATCTTCACAACTGTAGCCGTCCACATGTTAGCATCCAACCAAAAACCGGAGGAGAGAGAGGCTGATAAAGTAACTCTATTACTTTATGAAAAAAGGCTTCTTTTACTGGCGTGTGTGTGTGTGTGTGTTATCAGCAACACCAATCACAGTACACTCAACTCAAACACAGGTAACACAGACTAAAAATAGTGCACACATATATATATGGTATCACAACAGGGGGCCACACCTCGTAGTAGTCATTTCAAAGTGTGTTTGAGTGTGTGTGTGTGTGTGTGTGTGTGTGTGTGTGTGTGTGTGTGTGTGTGTGTGTGTAAACAGGATATTGCTGGTCACTCAGGAACACTGGACAATGATTAGACATGTACGGATTGTAAGAAGCATCTTCCCTTTGCTGCCCGTTTAGTATTCAACACACTAAACTCACATTGGCTATAAAATGATACATAATGATAAAAATGTAATGGAGAAGTAAAGTTTGATTCTGTACACAGATTTCTACCATCTGGCCATATAATCTGTGACAATGAGACACCTCACTAGATGTGCCATAATTTTACTTAAAGGAACAGTTCGACATTTTCGGAAATATTCAGTTTATTGCTTTCTGGCAGAGAGTAAGATGAGAAGATCGATACCTCTACGGTAAATATGAAGCTACCAACAGCGTATGGGCAGCTTAGCTTAGCTTAGCTTAGCACAAAGGTTGGAAACAGCTATCCTGGTTCAGTCCGAAGACAACAAAGACCAACACCTTTAAAGCTCACTAATTAACACGCTGTATTTTGGTCGTTTAATCCATACAAAAACTGAAGTGTAAAAATAAACAAACAATTCCTTTAACGATAGACCAAATTCACAAACACACAAATGTTGTATGCCAGACATTAATTATAGCTCAATTATTAGCATAGCATAGAATCAGCGCTACGGTGCGGAAAATAATATATTTCTACCAAAATAAGATAAACAGGTTAATAGGGCAAGAAAATAAGCTCATTTGTGTTGGAACTTTGACTTTTTAAATGAATGCACTGGTGGATTCAAATGGAAGTAAATCACTGACGATCTACACATCTATTACAAACAAATTGACCCATTAGTCCCGTGGCTTACTTTTAAGTTCAAGTAGGGTTATAAACCCGCACAAGGATGAGAAGAATATGTGATAAAATTAGATAAAAATAAAGTGCTTGTGCAACACCTTTAGCTCTGACACAGTGGATTGAAGTCAGCCCTCAATCATGGATCAAGGTTATGCTAAAAGAGCCCCACTGTGCATAAAAGTGCATGCCGCCGTGGGGAAAGTAAATCAGTTGAATATGAGAGTATCTCCCCCTCACCCAAACCTTTTTCATGAACTCAAACTATAGCGCATGACTCATGTTTCCAAAACTGAAGCATAAAATACTGTTGACATTCACCCACAGCTGGAAACAGGATTCTGTAATATTTATCTTCCTGTGTCTCTACATATTTTTGACAGGTCTTAATAGATGAAGAATGAATATTTTGAATGCCTAATTCAAATATGTATGGTAATATGCAGATGAAACGCTGAGTTCTGTTGCACATTTTCAGCTTTTGTTCACTGCACCATCACACTGGGAAAAGCAAGTCTAGTGTTATCAAGCCATTAAATAGGCGTTATCAGTCGCTATAAGCCCCATAGATGTGGGTCAATAGTGGTCTACTACACCCACTAATAGGTTCTATCATTTATTGACATGGTAGATCACCGAAAGAAGGTATAAAAGAACACGGCAGCGACCTTTAGTGACCGTGGTAATTATGACAGAAGCGGAAGTCAGGCGTTGTAGTATAGACAGCATGAAACTCCATATGTGGTGGAGGACTGGGGCGAAGAATGGGACACAAAACAGGGTTTCCACCCAGGAGGCTGGGGTTCGCATCCCATGTGAAACCAACAACATGTAGTTGCCTTTGTGTTCACAAGCGTTAAGTTTCACTTTCACTTTTGAAGTGTAGTTATTTTAAGCCATAACACAGTGTTTTTCCCTAAAATTAACTAAGTGGTTTTGTTGCCTAAACCTAAAGAAGTTGTTTTGTTTGTGTTCAAAACGTAACATTTCATTTAGTTTTATAAAGTGTTGTTTTCACTTTTACAACATAGTAGGGCCCTAATGACCCACATCTATGGTGCTTATAGCGACAGATAATGCCTATTAAATGGCCTGATAACAGTCAAATTGAGTGCGGCAAGGCTTCATGTGGACAAAAAAGAATCCTACACACATGCATTTATGCATTCACGCACACTCATGAACACTGAAATACTGACAAGGAAAGCAGCCTCAGTGAGAGAAAGACTGTTTGGCCACCACACTGTAACTGTGCATTGCTCTATACGCATAATGTTCTAGCTTGCCATACTGACAGTGGTGTTTGTCTGGAGCTGCAGAGCTAAAGCACTAAAGAAAGTTGCTGTTCCGTCTACCTTGACACAGCTCGAGTGTTCGGCAGAAGTTCAGACAGTGACAATCAGGAAAGTTAAACTCTTCAGTTAAATTCTTGCTAAATTCAAAGCGTGAGACACTGTAGGAGGGTTATTTAAGTTCAGCTCCGTCTCTGTCTCTCAGCGCTCTCTCTCTCTGTTTCATCTGGCAACAAAGCCATCCAGCAGTATGCAACACTTGGCTTGGTGCTTCTGCACTTCAAACACACATCACCTATTCCCTGAACATGCGCACAGGCACAAACGCACAAATGCAAAGATACATACAGATGTGCAATAGACACGCACACACACGCACGAGCTCCCAGAAACACACTGACTCCTGTCTAAAAAGCCACACCTGTTTGAAAGTCTGTCTTCCAGTGAGGCAGGAAACACGTTGGTTATCTAATCCCTTCCCAAACTGAGTGGGTGGACAGCTTTAAGAAAAATGTTGTCATGTGTTTGACAGGATGAAATGGTGAGTGGTGGTCAAACGGTCAGGTCACGGTTCCCTGGAAATATATTTTACAGCAGATCTTAAGCTAGAAAGAGACACTGCATGGAACACGCTGCACAGATATAAGAAATACACAAATGGATGTGCACACACACATACACACTTTTCAGTGAATCCTTGACATTCCTGCAGTGTACTCACTGAGAGGAGGGGGCTGAGATATATATTGTGGACAGCAAAAAGAAATGATTTTTTTCTGAAAAGACAAATCAAGGCCAAACACTGGCTTTGATTTATCATGTTATCTGCAGAATAGAAAAGCGCAGAGATGTTTGTAGGACACTTGTATCATTTGATTTATTAAACTTTCCTGCTCATCAATAGAAGCACAACATGAAAGGTGTTCTTTCAGAAGCAGCACATCCTGTCGCCAGCACCATCCAATGAAATTCAAGTGAAAATGAGAATAAATCTGGTTCCCTGCAAATGAAGTTGCGCACTAATTTGCAAGTTTGCAGTGAGATGTTCTATTTCTTTGTCGTTTGTGGGACAAAACCCTTTACTGAGTCTTACTGTGATGCAGCTAGAGTACAGTAGGCCTTTTGTTAACCGCTTTTATTCCACAAAACCATTAAAATCTGTACAAAAGACTCTGCTAGACTTCATTATTTTAAGTGTAAACAAGCATCTATCTATCTATCCAGCCATCTATGCATCTACAGTATCTATCCATCTATCTATCCATCCATCCATCCATCTATCTATTTATCCATCTATGATCTACAGTATCTACCCATCTATCCATCTATCCATCCATCCATCCATCCATCCATCCATCTATCCATCTATGCATCTACAGTGTCTATCCATCTATCTATCCATCTATCCATCTATCCATCTATGCATCTATCCATCCATCCATCTATCTATCTATCCATCTAACCATCCATCCATCCATCCATCTATCTATCTATCTATCTATCTATCTATCTATCTATCCATCTATTCATCTACACTATCTATCCATCCATCCGTCCATCCATCTATGCATCCATCCATCCATCCATCTATCTATCTATCCATCCATCTACCCATCTATCTATCTATCTATCTATCTATCTATCTATCTATCTATCTATCTATCTATCTATCTATCTATCTATCTATCTATCTATCTATCCATCCATCTATCTATCCATCCATCCATCCATCTATGTATCCATCTATCTATCTATCTATCTATCCATCCATCTATCTATCCATCCATCCATCCATCTATGTATCCATCTATCTATCTATCTATCTATCTATCTATCTATCTATGCATCCATCCATCAATCCATCTATCCATCCATCCATCCATCCATCTATCTATCTATCTATCCATCTATGCATCTATCTATCCACCCATCTACCCATTTATCTATCTATCTATCTATCTATCTATCTATCTATCTATCTATCTATCTATCTATCTATCCATCCATCCATCAATCTACCCATCCATCCATCTATCCATCTTTGGATGTCATGCCTGCCAGCTGAATAAGGTCCATTTTCTGTTTTCAGTCTAAAAATAACACAGTTACACAGTGAGGGCAGGTAGATGTCCATATATGTGTGTATGTAATGAGGTGATGACATACTATAAATATGACTCATGACTGTATTTTGTGAGAATCATGAAGGCAAAGCTGGGTTCTGCAGCTGAAATTGTGAACTATTCCTGTTGCTTTACTTAGCAAAACTGAGCAATGTCGGGGTTAGGGCTTTTATCTTCCTCTGGAATATAACACAGACACATGTGGGCGCACACGCACGCTCACACGCCCAAACACACACACATAGATCCCCGAAGCACAGCAAGACATGCTATCGAGATTCCACTTTCTGAAGATCAAACTCCTCACGTCTCAAAGACGAGACAGTTCTGCTACCCTGCCCTGTACCCAGCGAGGAGGAGGAGGAAGGAGGTGGGAGTGAAGAACGAGAGCTGGGGCAGAGGCAGGAAGAGGTGAAGGAGAGGTGGGGAAGAGAGGGAGGGAAAGACAAGGTGATGCTTTTCTGTGAGCACTCAAAAATATATATATTCAAAGCCAAAAGGATTCTAGTCAGCCTAAAAATTCAGCCTAAAAGTCAGAGCTGCACATAGCAAATGCAAGTGTGTGGGTTTGTGTGTTTGTATACAATAAAACACTTCAGAGCAAGAGAAGGAAGGAGCTTTATGTATTGATACCCTTCTGATTCCTGATATTTTAAGATTCATCAGTGCTTCACGACTTGCAAGCTTCATCGTTGCCTCTGCACTGACAAATATTGATGCTTCATGTGTATTCTATCCAGCCTGTTTCCCCTCAAGCTATAAAGAAACACAAACACACACACACACACACACACACACACACACACACACACACATGAAGGGTGGCCTGACAGCACAATGAGAAACTCAGTGTGTAACCCCATGATAGTGAACATTCTCCTGAGGGATTTACTGCTGAATGTTACAAAAACAGATAACAGATAACAGCTTCTTGCGACCTATTGATTAGCAATACAGGCCCAGATACACACGGGTGCACATGCATGCACATAGTCAGACACTGAACACAATTGTAATGTAACGAAAATAAATCACCCTCTTCCACCTGCATTTTTTAAACAACACTAAGAGTCTACAGCCATGCTAGCAGGTCTCTGAGGCTGTAATTACACACAATGATGCTTTGAGCTACATGCTCACAACAGCACGCTAACATGCTCACAACATAGACTGTATATATAGATAGACAACTTCTTCCCGCTGTACAAAATTGAAGCCAAAATATCCTGGATACGGGAGCTGCCATCTTGAGATTTTTACATCATTTGGAGCCAGTCTGCGCAGTAAAGTGATTGGGGGGCTGGAGCTGCGGTATCGAGGTCCCGCCCGCACGCCCGCCTGAGCCGCAGCTCGTCAGCGTGAGCCACCTAGCTGCTACGTTAGCACCACGGTAGTTGCTTGGCTAGAAAGACTCATGTAACCATAATACTTCTATAACTACATTTATGATCAAATTGACACAAGTTCTGTAACACACTTGTGACGGTTATGGAAAGTTGAAGTTACATCTCTTCTCTCGTACAATTCCTGAGCCTCCGGCTGCCCGACTACTTCACTCAGAGACGTCATCTTCGTCAATCATGACGTCCCACGCCCTTTTTTATAGAATCATATAACTAATTAAATCCAAACTTATCAGAAAAATGGCCACTTGAACAAACATCAGCATGATAAGAACCTAAAAAAATGTATTTGATGTGTACTTAGTTTGGCCCATGTCCCATACGCTAACATAGAAGGGGCGGGCTTTATGACCTATACTGCAGACAGCCACCAGGGGGCGATTGAGATGCTTTGGCTTCACTTTTGGGGGAGCTTTCAGGTCATCCATCTTTATATACAGTCTATGGCTCACAATGACAATAGTAACATGCTGATGTATTGCAGCTATAAAATTTAGCATATCAGGTTCACCATCTTAGTTTAGCATGCATGCTAACATTTGGTAATTAGCAGTAAAGAGGGACTGTCGGAATCACCTAAGTCATTAGGATTCATCATCTGGGAGAAATTACTGTCTGTGCAAAATGATGGCAATCCATCCTAGAGTTGTCAAGACATTTCAGTAAAAGCCAAAAATGTCAACCTGCTGGTGGAGCAACAGGAAACGTCAGAGGATTACCAAAGTTAGTAGGCTTCGTCCTCTGGGGATCATGCATGTCCATGCACTCGGTCGCTATAAGCACCATAGGGTCATTAGGGGCCTACTACGCTTACTAAGTTGTAAAATTGAAAGCGAAACTTAAAAGCATCATGTTCTAACACATAGTAAAACTGCGTTTAGGCAACAAAACTACAACTCCTGGTTGAGAAATCTGTGTTTCGTGTCCCATCCGTCGTCCCTGACCTCTACCCCATATGGAGTTTCACACGGTCTATACCACAGCACCTGACTTCTGCTCCTGTCATAATTACAACGGACACTAGAGGTCGCTGTTGTGTTCTTTTATACCTTCTTTCAGTGATCTACCATGTGAATAGATGATAAAACCTCCTAACGGGTGTAGTAGGCCCCTATTGACCCACATCTATGGTGCTTATAGCGACAGATAACACCTATTTAGTGGCCTGACAACAGCATGTCTGTACAAAATTTTAATGGCAATCCATCCAATAGTTGCTGAGATATTTCAGTCTGGACCAAAGTGATGGACCGACCAGAAATTGCCACCTAGAGCCAGGCCACTTGTACAGTATGGCTAAAAAGCCACATAAAAGTCAGAGAAAGCCTTAGCAGGAGTGTGTGCATGCTAGGCAAGGACAGATGGACAGACAGTGAGAGAGAGAAAACAGACAAAGACTTCCACTTTGCCCAGCTAAGCAGCATACTTGTAGCTTGCTTTTTCCCCATAAGAAGATTAGCTGTAAGAGGTGACGCAACACTCCCAGATTACAGTGCATATAGTTGTTGTGATGCTCCATTCATCATATCCTTAGCAGCCTTATTAGATTGGCACTCATCCCTCGAACATTTTTACAATGGCACTCTATTCATAGATCAGCTCCTGCTGTTTGAATACAGACATGCTAAATCCATAGACTCTCTTTTTTTTACACTCACAAGACGCACAAAAACATCAGAAGACGAGCATCCTCAGACACAAGCAATTAGAGTTTGTCAGATTGACCCGCAGAAGACAAGGTGACTGCTGTGTTCCGTTATCAAGCTTATTCTGGGTTACAATGTCTGCTCCTTGGCTTGCCTGTCACCTACATGCACTCCGGCATTTGTGGTACAATTCCTGTCTGATATCATCCATACTTTATGGTACATCATTTAGATTCATACGCTGTTCCACTTGTTTATGTAAATGCTGATATGAGTATCTGTCACTCCACTCAATATCGTTATGATTAATGTATGCTGCCCCACATACTCGGCTAACAGATCTCGAAGTCTTCGTTGCAGATGCTGCCAGCGGTTTGATAAAAATGCAAAAACGAGCGTGATTTTTTTGTTTTCGTATTTAGCGGCATGCGTGAGGATTTGAGGTGTTTTGCATTGAAGTCTAAAAGAGAGATTTAGTATTCAGATGAGTCATGAGATGATTACTGCCGCATGCGCCAATTGTTAAAGGATGTTCCACTTTAACGTGTACCTTCTTTGGGATAGCATATAGCAGCATATGGTGTTTTAAAATGCATTGTCATTAACACGAGTTGAAAAGTGACACAAATGTGTGTCCCAAAGTGCCGTCACATACTGTGCTGCATGAAGGCGCGTCATCACACTGTTGAGGTATAATTCATTGTCAACAGTTACCCTCAGAGAGAACTATGTTATTCCTCTTTGCCTTATGCTGGATACACTCTCCTTCAGGATCTCCTAGTCAAGGCAGCAAGCTGTCTCACTTACACACACATATATAAATATATATGCCTGGAGCATGCAATTACCTGTGTGTATGTGAATGACTGGTGGCAGTATCATCATGGTGGTTGGAGGATATTAGCCCCAGCAGGAATGGCTGACATCTCAGTGCTGCCATAGGGCTGTCTAACAGTGCAGAAAATAAAAGCTGGGAAACTCATTAAGACTCATTTACAATGTGTTGCTACTGAGCGCTCTAATTTAGACATGAAACTGAGTTCAGATCTGCTCCCACAAACTGTGCGCCAGCATGCAAAACAGATTCATGGCCCAGCCCAGCTTGAACCACAAATCGTCCACTTGAGTGCAGAAGGTGGAAGAGGACGAAAAAAGAAGAAGCACATGCACCATATGTTGAGCACATAAAACGGATTATATATGGCTCATTATTTGTTTGGAGAATTGTTATTGATGTAGGCTACATATAAAATTATATGAATAAATGTGTGAATATTGGATTTAAAAAATCAATAATAGAAAAACTTGGGGGGGGGAAGAGGATTTTAAAGGTACTGTTTGCATCACACGTACTTCGTTATTTGACCATTTCTAGGGTTTTCTTTTCCTTTCTCAGAGGGAAATCCAGCCCATTGGCGTTCGATACCACCGCACAAGGCACCCTTTAGCGCCGGTATGAGACGCACCGGGCTTTCCATTAGCTACAATGTAAACCATCCGCGGCAACAGTAAACGCACAGGGAAAGTGCTGTGGTGACGTAGTTTAAAGAGCTAAAGAGACACACAGGGCAGGTGGGAGTGGAGGTGGATGGGTCAAACAAACACTGGGCTTACATCCAGGAGACCGCTGTTTGTGTCCCGTGCATTGAGTTACAATCAGCTTTTCCTTAGTGTCCCGTATTCACAACGTCAAGTCACATTTTCACTGTACAAATGTAGTAATTTTTTTCCTAAATATATCTAAAGCTAAGTTCAAATTACACAACTTTCAAAGTCATCTGATCGCTGTACTGTACACACAGTACTGCGGTCTTGTAATTGTGAGTCTTTAATCGTCTTTAGTCATTATGGTTTCACACTACATGACTGACCAGCGACAGGGGGTCCCACAATACAAAAACTTTCCCCCGGAGGTATCCCCGATGAGGTCTCCAAACTACATTTTGTCACAAAAAGACACGCGAGAAATACACGGAAAATGACGGTTTACCATGCACGAGACACATTGCTGATGTTGCTGGCACATTTGTTCACAAAATGGCCTGTTTCCACTGGTTTCCACATACTTTTTTACTTTTTATTCCTCTAGGTGCGACAACAACTTTGCTCCGTGTTGCAAATGCAGCACATACAGTAAGTTCTTATTGTTACAGGCGATCCCTCCTCCTCCAGGTTTCCCCTCAACCCTTGTCTCACGCTGTCATTGGCTGTAGCTCGTGGCCGGACTCCCCGACAGGTCCATACGCTAGATATCTGGAATGTGTCTTCGAGGCATCGGCGAGCCTTTCAGCTTGCGTCTTTGAGCAGTTCACACGTGATGCTCGAGCACCGATGTGCGAGCGGCGAGCCAACGCCGATTTGCCTCGGATCTGGGGCTTTCGTTTGGGAGCTCCAAAAACTGTCAGGGAGCGGAAAATCAGGGCTTAAGTCGTGTAGTTTGAACTAGGCATAAGTGGTTTTTGATGCTTAAAGCTGAAGTAGGCGAGATTTGAGCAAATATGATTAAAAAAAGTTATTTTTATACAACGACAGTGGTACATGAAACAGGTAACCTGAAAAACATCATGTGCCTCTGTGTCCTCCGGTGCTCCTAACGGCAAGATTTCACAGACCGGAGGAAAACAAGGTCCGCTGCCCAGCTGCCGTCTATGAGAGCCGGCTGTCAATCACTCGCAAACTCCGACCAAACGTCAAACTAGGCAGCGCTGATCAAATAGAATCAATATTCTGTTACGTTAATGCCTATTTCTCACCTCAAATGTTTTCAGAATCATCTTGTAGTGCATGGTTTAGCTGTAAAATGAGAAAGTTTGTGACGCGGCCGCCATTGTAAAATCTGTTGAAGGAACGCCAAGTCCCGGTCACATGACCGGAGCACAGCCAACAGGAACGCTCTCTCAATGAAATGACCTGTGATTGGTCAAAGTCTCCCGTCACGGGCTAGATTTTTTAAAGCCTGAAAACAGAGCCATGATGGGGTGCAGAAGTCTAGTTATGTCTCAGAACACTTGAGTTACAATATGCTGAAAGGTTATTATGGAATTTTTGCCCAATGATGACAAAAATATACTGCCTACTGCCACTTTAAATCTAAGCAAGCGTTTTTGTTTAATTCACAACATTAAGCACATGTTTACTGCGACCGAAAAGTGACGCTGAGGGGTCTGACAAAGCGTCAGTATGTGACGAGTTGGGATGAGAATGTGCAAAATCAGTTTTCTCCCCATTCTCTCTTCACTTTACATCTTTAAAGATTTTGTGAGCTATGCTAGTAGCACAAAAACCTCAAATGTGAACAACAATAATCCACATCTCCTCGTAGCAAGAAACAACAACTTTGGGGTGCATCGAGACATAAAAACAGGAGGAAAATTCAGTTCTTTCGAAATAACAAACTTAGAAATGCTGAATCAGGAAGTAGTAAATGCTGCAACAGTGGTTGTTAAGGTCATTGGTCGAAACTGAACCATCTATTCAACATTTCGGCCCAATATCGATGCCTGGCAGCCAATAAATCATGAAGTCATCTATTCACTGGCTCACCTGGTGCACTGCAGTAACTGGCTTGTTTAACTTGATCAGTGAGGAGGCCACCTTAAGGCTGCCGTTTGAAATTGTACCCCCAAGGCTTTATGACACAGTTCACACATATCCCCTCACACACAGACACACACCGGAAATGAAAAAAAAAAAACTGGTCGTGAGCAAAATGTGTGTACCGAGGCGCCAAACGCTTTCATGAATAAAATACATTCTGAGCTATATGTGGTTTGTCATCTGTAACATTATGTGAGCAGGAAATGATTTATGACCCACGTAACTTTGGTCCACTCGTGGTTGCAATCTGCTCGTGATTGTGTTTATGCCCACATACAGGATGCGAATGTCACTTGAAAGGTTTTGTTTGCATTTGTATATTTATGTGTTGTGTGTTTGAATGCTTGTGCTTCTGTGCATGTAATATCATAGATGTGGTTGTTAATGAGATGCATAAATGAACACATTGCACCGTCTTTCAGAACACACTTGTCTCGGCATTCAAATCTTACCCCACCCGTGACTAGATGACTAGATGTTGAGGACTTCAGAGTAGCATAACATTGTTTTAAAGAAGCTGTGAGACTCATTCGTAGCGTATTACCATACTTGTGGAATCTGTCTGTGCAACCGAAAAATGACATCCAGATACTTTTTATTTCCCTACCTGGCCAGCTACTCCCTTCATCACAATGTGAGGTCCACACGTTCTCATACCAACTCGTCACATCAGACCCCTTCGCGTCACTTTATGGTCGCAGTAAACTTGTGCTTAACATTGTGAAGTTAAATAGGAACACTTGCTTAGTTTTCGGCAACAAAACCACTTAATTAGGTTTAGGAAAAAACATCATGGTTGGGCTAAAAACTACTATGTTTGTAAAGTGAAAGTAAAACTTAACGCACAGGACACTTTTTAAACTCTTTAAAGAAGCAGTGTGTAGGATCTGGGGGTATCAAGCGGTGAGGTTACAGATTGCAACCAACTGAAGCCTCTCCCGTGTGCCAAGCATGTAGAAGAACTACAGTGGCTGACGCGAAAACACGAATGGCCCTCTCTAGAGTCAGTTGTTGTAAGAGTAGCGTAGGTCATTTGGTGTGTAGAGTGTGTATGTGTACGAGGGGAGTGAGTGGTGAAGCAAGAGCTAGAGAGAGCGGCAGTGACGGTAGCGAGTAGTAGTTAACACAGTGGTTTGTCTGTTCTGGGCTACTGTAGAAACATGGCGGACTCCGTGAAGAGGACCCGCTCCCTATGTAGATATAAACCAAGCCCCCAGGAGGAGCGCTGGGCTTTGAAGCAAATTTTTGTAGTGGCCAAATGGCGGTACTACAACTTCTGTTTCCGTCACGTGATGCCATTGGGAAAGAGATTTCTGTAACTCAGCGGATAATTGTTTGGGGGGTAAATCAGCTTCCCAGTATGAACACTTGAATAGCCCTTATTTAAATCATTAGGTCCTAAAAGTTTTAAAATGCACTAATAGCCAAATCCAGAGTTATTTCCCTTCCTCCGCTCATGTGAATGAGCCCCAGACCGAGGCTGGAGCAAGAGCTGGGAGGCAGAGTTAAAGGAAACACTACTGCACCTGCTCTATGGGCCCAATGGATGCGGAAGATCGCCGGATGATCCGGGTACTTTATCACTCAGCAGTCGAGCCATTTTGGCTTCATGCGCCAATGAGCAACTCTCATAGGAATGAACGGGAGCCCCGCCTCCAATGCTGTATCCAGTTCTCTTAATACATCCATGGTATAAACGGCTTATTCTAAGGTAACGAAAACACGATTCTTATTTTCAGGTGATTATACACTAAAGAACGCATAGTTATTGATATTATTATATTCTATTTCTGCCAAAAGATCTCCTAATTGTTACGCACTATTCCTTTAAATTACGTCACCGCACTCCCAGAGCACTTTCTCTGAGCATTTAATATTGCCACAGATCGAGGGGCGTGACAAAGTCATGTCGGTATTTTACGCCCTGGGAATGAGAACGGGCTGGAGGCCCAAGATCACTCAATTTACTTAGTGGCATTAAAAGTTTTGTGTAGCACAAAACAGCTTGGGATGTGTACTAGAGACCCAATACTTCCCATGACCTCAGAGGGACTTTATCGACCTTAGCTCCTCTAAAACTGAGGCAAAAAAAGGGTCCAGTTGGAACCTACCTACAGTGCCTGAGCTCCTCTTGTCACACACACAGACAGAGAGACACTGGAGGCAACGAGAAAAACAGCGTCCCCCTGTGATATAACGTCAGTCCACACTGGATCCCTCCTTTGAGGCGCTCTGAAAGAGGGAAGAGAGCAGCAGCTCTTGGAATAAACATTTTAGTGCATTTTGGGAGCACCTCCGAGGACCTGTCAAGTGATGAGCTCACTTTTCACCACATTGCCTCTCCACAGTGTGTTCCAATAGAACAGCACACATAATTAGACACACATAATTACACGTACACACACACACACACACACACAGGCGCATATGGTCTCATCTGTAGTCTGGCTATGTTTTTACTGATTAGAAGAAGGGGAGGTAAAATTAAGGGAGGATGGGAAGAGGAAACAAAAGGAGAAAAGAGCTGAAGTCCAGAGAGAAAAATAAACAGTTAAAGCACTTAACGTTTGTTATTTTTTCCGCTGTGTTTGAAACGGTACCAAGGGAAAGTTTCATGCCAGAGCAATTGTCTTCCGCTTTTTTGTTTAGTCCAACTTGCTATTTTAATATGTGAAGGAAGTCTGTGTGTGTGTGTACCTGAAAAAGTGTGCACATATGCCTAGTGTATACAGTACTTGTGGCCATGCATAGAAAGATTCTCGTGTCTGTGTGTGTGATTTTAGTGTGGATTTGAGTATTATCCATAACACTGCAGGGCAATTTGAGTCCCTGAAGGGCACTCTGTGTTGTGAAAGAGCAGAAAAGCTTTGCCATTGCCAAGCTCTCACCTGGACAGCTCTTCAAAGCACCCCTCTCAGAGCAGCCATCCTGGAGCGACTGGCATGGGCAGAAATAGCAGCATGACGGCCGGGGATACATAGCCAGCACCGACCGAGGCATCCACTTAAAAAGGAGGTGGGGGCTATAGATTCATCCAATGTCACTGTCTGCTCAGGACTGAAGATCTCCTGAGTTTTGGACGTGTTCCCAGACATTTTTTAATCAATTTGTCATAACTAAACTTCGTGTTCATTTAAAGTTTTCTGTGCAACTGTCTTGTTGCCGTGTTGCAATGGCAACGGAGCAAAGAAGGGAGAGAGAGGGAGAATACGGGAAGAAACAGGCAGAGGAGGTCGACTTCTGTTGAGAGGATTGTAATTAGCAACTGTGATAATTAACCAAATGGGAGATTAATGGACAGGGATGAAATGATTTCGGTGCTATTTAAAGCATACATGCACAAGCAGATAACAAAATCTCACGCTAGATAATACTTGATTAACAGCTAAATATACACGAGGAAAAATAGAAAACAACACGCTGCATCTCAGAGTAAACCAAAGCATAAAAAGGATGTAGAAGTTTCAGTATCGCAGTGCCGCGCTGGTTCGGATGACTCTTGATATCCGGGGATGGATCACCTCATTAATGAAACATCATCTTTTATCAAATCGCAATATTAAATATTAAAATGTGTGATAATGAACTATTCTGCCTGCTTAACTGCTCTGAGTGTCAGGAGCCGAGACAGACAAGACACACTTGTGTGAGCACACACACACACACGCACACGCACACGCACACGCACACACACACACACACACACACACACACACACACACACACACACACACAGACAAACATGCACACACATACACACACACCATTAGTTGATTTAAAGGGGTGAACCTGCCCCCTATTCATCATGGTGCACCTCTGTGACTGGCCCCTGCCAAGTCCTGGTGAGTTTCATCAGCGCTGACAGTGGACATATCTCACTCTATTCTGTCTCTGATGAGCTCGTGCTCTATCGGCTTGACTCCAGTAAGGAGACATCCAGCTCTTATTTTCGCTGCAAGATGACTGTCATTATCCTAATTTTCACTCCTTGAGTGTCAGTGTGTGTGTGTGTGTGTGTGTGTGTGTGTGTGTGTGTGTGTGCGCACACTGTATCCTGTGTGTGTGTGTTTCAGATCCAATTTTAACATGGAAAAGAATGTATTTGTTTTCAGTAGCTGACCACTGAATCACATTAAGCACTAACATTTTGTTGAATTACTTTTTCACCAGTATGAATGTTGTAGTGTCAACCCATTACACAAAAACATAACATTTCAGCAGACATTTTTGATAGTGTCAGACCCGGTACCGGGTCCACCCCTGTGGTGAAGTTACAAAAAGTTGAGATGGAAGATGGTCTATTTATTAGGGCTGTCAATCGATTAAAGTATTACATTTTTTTAAGTATTAATCGTATGATTGTCCATAGTTGATCACGATTAATCGCAAATGAATTTAGCTGGGGATCGAACCGCTGATCCGTGATTAGTGGACGACCCGCTCTACCTCTGAGCCACAGCCGCCCCGGCTCGGGCTTAAGAGGTTAAACCATTATCAGTAAAGTTCAAACTTAATTTGTATTATTCTCACACTTTAAACTAGCCTTGTCTCTTTTGAACGTCCAATCAGCTTAATGACAGATAACTTTAATGAAACTCTGTCTAACCACCTTCAATGAGAATTTCCCATCACTAGGGATGCTTGAAGGCTTTTTAGGGCCGAAACAATCAACGATTGAATGTCATTAGAATCGGCCAATTTGATCCCAAGCATAGATTGGTCCTGTTCTTAGACATGCAGAAAGCTCCAAAGAGATTCTTACAATGTTTGTATATTGTGTCCTTGAATTTTTAAATGGCTCCTGGCACTGGAAAATATAAATTTATTAATTTAAACTATTACTCATTTCAAAAGGATTAGGGTACATTCCTGGCAGCAGTGACTTATTACGTTTTCCATGTTACATTATATCCTCCAAAATCATCAGCTGCGTCCTTCCTAAGAGAAAATTTATATATTTCACCAAAAGCCTCATTTGGCTTAGTGTGCTTTCACATTCTCAAGATCTACATGGACAGCCATGATGGATCAGGAAGTGGACGTGGTGTACTGAAAGATAACAACATGCTGATGAGCATATAGGATGCATTCAGTAGATATTGGGTCAGATGAGAAAGTTTGTGACCCAGCAGCCATGTTGAGATCAGTTGAGGAAATACCAAGCACCCCCCACCAGCCGGAGCAAACATTCTCATTTTACAGCTAAACAGTAGACTACAAGATGTTTCTGACAACATTTGAGGCGAGAAATAGTCATTACAGTAACAGAATATTGATTCATATTTGATCAGCGCTGCCTAGTTTGACCGTTTGATCGGAGTTCGCGAGTGATTGACAGCTGCCTCCATTGAATGAACAGCCAATAGGAACGCTCTCTCTCTGAAATGAACTTTGATTGGCTAAAGTCTCCTGTCACGGGCTAGATTTTTTAAAGCCTGAAAACAGAGCCATGAGGAGGTACAGAAGTCTAGTTATTTTTTCAGAACACTTGAATTACAATATGCTGAAAGGTTATTATAGAATTGTTGCCCAATGATGCCAAAAACATTCTGCCTACTGCAGGTTTAATAAAGAATTTATTCTAACCCAACCCTCACCAAACCTCGACCACAGCAGTGTCAAAGCAGAAAACTGTTTTATTTTTGAAACAGTGATTTTTTACAGTTCTAGAAGGCACTGACAAATGATATTGTCCTGGCGACAGGGACTAGAGAAATTCTGGGTTGTGGAGGTTGTGTATTGACCGTCCATCATCCTCCTTTTTAATTTTTTTGCCGCAACCTTACACCCCATCCACAATTTCACACAGACAAAAAAGAAATGCTCCAATTTTCGGGCCGCAATATTCACAAAAACACACCACGAGTACCTGTTGGGACTGACAAGCTGCAGAGTGTTTGCTCAAAGAAATTGGGTTGGCGTTGTGTCCAAAATGAGATACGGCCTCAACCAACTGACACCGGCTCTAAAACTTAGATTGATAGAAATCTTTAGGAGCACAAAGGTGGCGACATTATTCTTCAACATCTAGTTCCAAATGAGGTTATAAGTCAATACTTCTCTGGCTTCAGAGGCCAGAATGGCATTTAAATTATTATCTGCAGTACAGTGTATGTTTACACTAAAAATGGCTCCACTTGACCAGTGAGTTAATTACATTGTGAGCGAGTGAGTGAGCGAGTGAGTGAGCGAGTGAGTGAGCGAGTGAGTGGGCGAGTGAGTGGGCGAGTGAGTGAGCGAGCGAGCGAGTGATCCTGTCTGTGTGTGTCATGTGTCGGGGCCTTTGCTTAGCATCGCATTGATTTGGCCTTTCCTTCCTCTTATCCATGCACTCTTATTGTCAGAATGCTGCTGCAGATCGCCTCATATCATTAATCAATTATTCACCAGTAGCCTGTTAATGTTTAATGAGTGAGGCTGCTGCGGTCAATTACTAATGAATTGTGGTCGTGGTGAGAAAGCTCAGAGGAGAGGCCAAATCAGATACTGTACACAGTCTGTGTGTGTGTGTGTGTGTGTGTGTGTGTGTGTGTGTGTGTGTGTGTGTGTGTGTGTGTGTGTGTGTGTGTGTGTGTGTGTGCAAATGTGTACATGTACATGCATGCAAACACACCTGGAGTGTTTCTGCATTTGTTTGTGTAAAGTGTAATTTGATTACAGAGTAATTACAGCTCACCGTTTTTATTTTTTTTAAATGATTTTCATCAAATAACACCTAGATTTCTTTTTTTAAAACACATTGGCCTCTTGTGATTCTCACCCAGATTCCAAAGGTTGTTGTGTTTTCTGTCACAAGTAATGCACTGTAATTTGTATATATCCCACCAAATCAATTCGTATGTAATCCACATAATCGTGAACCAGGAAGTATAAAGAGCGACAAACGCTGAGTGGATGGGTGGGTCAAACAACACCGGACTTTTGCCCAGGACACCGGTGTTCGTCACGTAAGTTCCGTACTTAAGAAACCCCACTTCCACGATCTTTTCTTAAAGCTAACTAAGTAGTTTTGTTGCCTAAACCTAACCAAGTTGTCTCCTGTGAAGACGGAAGTTTATTTTGAAAAGACTCTATGCATGTAACAAGCAGAAATTGACACGTGTTGTTAGACATTCGTAGGGAAACGCACAAAAAATGAGAAATAACTTTTTGTAAGATATCATACGAACTGTTGTATGAGGATACGTTGCACAAGTAACATAGTTCTCTGCTGCTTACAGTAAATGTGATGCTTGTACACGGAAAGCTCAGAAAACTCGTGATGAAAGACAAAAATCTGGGAAATACAAATTAGCTTCTGGTTTTGCATGAGTCCTTCAAAGAGAAAGCATTAGGGGTTAAGCATTAGTTGGTCAAACTACAGAATGTTTGTGTTACAATTTCTTTATAGCACAAAAAGTGAGCTTTTCATCTGGATTTTTGTATAATTATATCTTTTTAAATTAAAAGTCCACCTGTTGCCTGTACTACGAAGCGAGTTCAACATACCCAGGGAATCTTCTCGTTATCTGGCTTAACTAACCCGACGAGATCCCGCTAAGCGGTCCAATTAAGGTGGTTATCAACTCGGTAAATCAACCCAGGGTTTCTCTATCTGGCTATGAGCGTGCTCACATGAAAGGGGCAGTGTTTGCAGCATTTGTAGCAGATTTTACAAACCAAGAGCAAACTATAATATTAGACAAATACAAAGAAGTTAAACACATAATCCAGACTACTAGTAACACAGTTGAAGCTGCTAAATACAGGAAGGACAGCTGGCAAAAGAAAAAAATACCGATGTGTGAATGCGTAAATTAACAGACTTATAATTTAACGGAATACTCAAAAGTCAGATACAGTCATCTCGATGGGGCAGTGATATTATAAAAAGCTTTCAGAGTATAATGGATGAATAGACTACACTTTATTATGCCCTTTGACAACAATGTGGCGTGTATGATTATTTCGGCCTTCTTTCAGCTGCGTCCCCGACTCTAGCGGTGTGAAACGGACTTGGTAGCAAAAAAATAAATAAATATAACAACATAATTCAAAGCGGTAAGCACCTAAAGCATAAATCCAGCTGTCCTTCCTGCATTTGTCAGTTTAAACTGCGTTGTTTTTAGCCTGGATTATGATTTAAACGGCTTCATATGTGTGTAATATTATCATACAATCTGCGCACCGAGCTGTGATTGGTCAGTAGGCGGTGCTTTTATACGAGTTGATCTCTTATCTGGAAAATGACCTGCTCCGGAGCAGGTTAGGTGTTCAACATCAGTTACCATGGCGATCTACCCCGGTAAGAAGTGAAACACCGTCGTAGGACAGAAAAACCCAGGATTAACCCTGAAGTTACCTCGCTAACCCTAAATCCTGCTTCGTAGTAAAGGCCTCTGTTTTGTTTAATTCAAAATAAACAAAAATAATGAGCCCTAATACAGAGCAAGAACAGAAAGAACCTTAACGAAACTTTTAGTTGTATCAGAAACAACAATTTGTCCATCTGATCCTACGTGGCCACAAATAAAGTTTGGGTGTAAAGCACCCTGGACAGAAGGTTGTGTGAGGTGAGTCACTGCTCAATAACGAAGCATTCGTTTATTTGTGCGTGTTTATGTGTGTGTCTGTGCATGTGATTGTGTGTGTGTTGAACTGGCGAGCAGACGAACATGAGACAGGTCAGTGCACGTCCTGTGAAGAGTGTGTGGCCTGCAGTCTGTTGGCCATGCCTCTGTAACCAAGATAATTAGAGACCAACCCCCCGTTAGGAGCCACAAACAGCCCAGAAAACATTACCGACCATATGATATTCACACACACACGTTTTCACTCAGCCATCTAAAACACATTTAGGACAAATTTGATATGCGTCATACTTAATTTCCAAATATAGCCATTGTTTTCAATTGCCAGCTACACTGGCAGACCTTTGTGGTGGTGATGATGCTATTCTCACAGACTGTACAGGCTATATGGCTCTTCTAAATTAAATATTTGGATATTCTGAACCAGGTTTAAGGGACCAAAGAGAGGGATGTCAAGTGCTGCAGACATGTACATTGTATTTTTTAGTAGATTAAAAACACAGCAGAGTAAAGTAAAGTACCTTTAACATCATAAAAGATTATAGATTATAGTTATACAGGTTTATTAATGACATGGTTGCTATTGGACAAATTTGTGTAAGACTGTTATCGGGGTAGACTAGGAGCTTTCTTTTGATACTCAGGTTCTTACTATACTTACGATACTTTGGTTCTCATACACCGTTCAAAGCTATACCTACAAAAAAGTAATGCAGTGTAATTTGTATCCATCCCACATAATCAATTCTCTCGTACCCCGTGTGAAACCAGAAGTCAGTGTTCATTTATTACTTATGTTACGCCACTTACAGAGTTATTCATGACCTTTTCCTAAACCTAACTAAGTAGTTTTTGTCACATAATTTCCGTACTTAAGTTACGTCACTTACAGTGTTATTTTAACCCAAACCGTGATCTTTTCCTAAACCTAAGTAGTTTTATTTTGAAAAGGCTGGAGCGGAAATTGACACGCGTTGCTGGTTATTCGTAGGAGACACATGAAAGATGAGGAACAACTTTTGGAAGAAATCATACGAACCGTTGTATGAGGATACGTTGCAATACTGTACATGCAGCCTGTTGATTTTGTGATCAAGTGTGATCCTCTCCACATGGTTCCTAAAACAGACATTCAGCATATTATGTTTTTCAAAAATATATAAAGTAGGTCTATACTCATTGTAGTGGTGAAAGTCAGAGCTTGGTTAAGCTCGTCCCCTGAGACTTCAACTCTCCCATCTGGAGTGTGCCTACGGAAATATCTCAAGAACCCTTCGACCTTAAAACCTAACCTCAATTAATAAAGACTATTTTAGCTTGTGTTTGATCCAAAATGTGGCCCTAAATCTGTTCTATAACAGAAACACGCACACACACTCCCCTCACAATAACAAAATATTTACCCCTTTAATTTGTGATAAGGCAAATGCAAGAATACAACTGATTTCTTCATCGTTTGTCAAATAGAAATCACCTAAAACTGTATTATTTCATAATACCGAAGAATTCCTTCTGTCCACTTGGCCACATCACAAGTGGCCACACTGACCAAAGCAAATGGAAGCTTGTGGTCGTAACTAGCCCCGTTGTCCGACCAACACTGGGCACACTTCTAAGCACACTCACTCCTCTGTGTGGAGCTCCATCCATCACGAGGCCAAGACAGGACTGAAGACCATGGGAAATGAAGCATGGCTAATTCTATTAGCGCGGGGACACAAACAATCTGTGGTGAATCAAAGGAGAAGGAAACATAATCCCAGTGGACCCACTTCCTGCTGCATGAGCTGGAGCAGTTCACCATGATGGGGCAAAACGTTAGATTCCTGCACAGTAGCTTTCCAGACATTCACGGCCTGTAGATGGTTTCATATAGTGAGGTTCAGCTTGTCCATATCTGTCACATTGGTATCTATCACTCTCCCTCAATCATTCTTTCTTTCTTTCGGCTGCTCTATGGGGAAAGGCCGGGCACAAAGCTCTCTCGCTGAGGGACCCTTATGGGACAAAGCTGGCTTTCTGGGCTTTCTGCATATATGCATGCCATGCAGACAATGAGGCCTTTATTAGAGTAGCCAGCATCTCCGAGCTGGAACGGCACGGATGAGGGCTGAAGTTCGGGAAAGCTGTGACTGACACTGGGCGCTATTGTGTTTGTGTGTGTGTGTACGTGCACTTCCCACCTCATGCCTGTGCATGCATGTGTGTCACAGAGGTGTGAAGTGGATGCTCTTACCCTTACTCCTTCATTCAACTAATCAATCTCTGCCCATCCGAAGCTTATCCTCGGAGACAGTTTTCTTATGCCATATGGTGTCACACAGATACACGGAAAACATATGGGCCAGTCAGAAACGTCCGCCTGCTGTCGTCACACATCTGCATATAAAACAGGCGAAACAACACGCTGTGGCCCACGGTAGCTGCAATCAAAAAACTGCTTTGAGCAAGCCCTCAGACAGTGTATCTCTACGCACTTGACTAACTTTACAATACGGAAATCAGGCCTCTAGACTGAGTGCCTCTGTGTGTGTGTGTGTGTGTGTGTGTGTGTGTGTGTGTGTGTGTGTGTGTGTGTGTGTGTGTGTGTGTGTGTGTAGCGTGCATGTGTGTGTGTGTTTGTGCTGTGTAGAGAGAGAGAACGCTCTGTGACTCAATCATGCGTGAAGAGGATTTTCTGTTCAATAGGAGCTGCACACTTGCATACTTGCATTCTAATGACTCCATGTGCATAATCATACAAACAAGTACAGATGCACAGACGTGTGTGTGCATGCACTTACACACACACACACACACCACTGAGTGCCACTGCTTCTGTTCTCATGATGGAAAAATAGGGGGAAACGAGGAGAGAGAGAGAGAGAGAGAGAGAGAGAGAGAGATACACCCAACTTGTAGAAAACGGAGTGTGTGTGTGTGTGTGTGAGGTTGCCGTACATCATGCATCCCGTTAGTGTGATGTATGATAGGCTTCGGATGTAGACTTCTAGTCACAGCTCTAAAGGGGTGTTTAGGTTTGGATGTGCTCCAGTATATTTCTACCAGTGAACCGTGCAGCCAATGCCAGGTTTTTCATGTTCAGTGCTGCTCTCACAGTTTTTCTTTGCCGCTGACATCGTAGAGTGAAATACTGTGTTAAACATTGATGGAGCTTGCATGAAATAAAAAAAAAAAAAAAGATGCCTTTTTCTCTCTATATGTTTTGAGTGAGGTTGCAAGGACAGATGAATTCTATACGTCATTCTGCACCTCAAACACACGTAAAACATTCATCTGGATAGTCTCTCTCTCTCTCTGCATTCAGTAAAGCTAGCTGGAGTTGTTGTTCTGAGTGGTAAACATGTGCTAAGGGGGGGGGGGGGCTGAATGGCTAAGTTTTCTTTTTATCCAATAAAAATGTCTCCTTGCCAGATCGATTGTTGTTGCTAGGAGACTGAAGCATCCTTTGGCAAGGGGCTACAGCTCTCCACGTCTGTTGTTTCTCTCTCGCTCTCTCTCACTCACTCTCTCTCACATGCACGCGCGCGCACACACACACAGACACACATCCACGCACACACGCACACACATCCACAGCGAGCTGGCGCGCAGAGCAGTGGCGCCCATCCTCTCTCTCAGTGCGACTCCTCCGAGGGATCAGGAGTAGACTAAGTCAAACTTCCAGCGGCTGAAGATTTGTGCGCAAGCCTTTCTGAAGGATCCAAGTCGTCAAGGTAGGTCAAACAGAACATATTGCTCTCTGGTGTTGCAGTGTTAGATTTCGGGTTAGGCGACAGAGTGCAGAGAAAAAATTGTCAGTCCGGGACCGTTCGGGCGCGCGTCAGCCAGCCAATCCTACGGTGGGGGAACAATTTGCTTTGAACTTTGCGCAGGATTTAAACACCCGGTTGTGCTGCATAAATGTGGTTCCTATGTATTTATTATAATCAGATGCTTCTACTGATCGCGGGTTGTGATAAAGAAAAAAAAAAAAAGCTCCAGCAGCTAATCTCTGCAGCAGATGCAGGATAAAGATACAGAAGGTGAAACAAAGAGTATCTGCAGATGCGTATTTTACGCTGCGTGGAGAAGTTATTTGGGTTCAGACAGACCGCACCGTGAAGGCATGTCCCACGGCTTGAAGCCGCCTGGGGAAAAGATGGGCGGGTAGTGCGTCTCTGGAAACAGGTGGATCTGATAACCGAATGTGGTCACTGTTTATCAGCGGAATCACATCGCCTCTCAACATCCACTCTCCACACCTTCCGCCAGAGGAGAGGCGCATGGACCTGCACTAAAGGTACAACAGGACCAAAATGTCTATTTTCACATCAGATGTTTACAGGACACAGACTTTAGACAAAGAGTCTTATTGGTGCAGCAGCAGTTTCATATTTTCCACTGACAGTCGAGCTTTAGATGTGATTGAACTTCTCTCCTCCACCAAAACGCTTTTTACCTTTTACACTCCAACTCCAAATAACATGTTTGTATGTTTGAATGAGCGAAAAATGAAGGCCTGGTGGGCTGGATTCCTGCAGGTGTGTCGCCATAACACTCAACAGAGTGACCTTACATTTTGTACATAGTGTTCAATTATTTCCTATTATTATAAAAAAATATATATGTTGCTTATATATTTAGTGTCATGGTACATTGGTGATCACATTGGCATGAATTGTATGCACACCTCAGATGGTGTTGAGACACCATGTTTCCTACTAAACACTACCCACGGTGAAGTGTATTCATTGATGTGCTGATCAGCCAATAAATAACTTTGGCTTGGTCGTAATGCACCTCGTTTCTCTTTTCCTAAATCAAAAAGGTAAACTTTGCTGAAATGGCACACAGCCGACAAGGATAACATGTTTTACCAGAGTCAAATATTTGCATTGAAAACTATTAGTAGAATTATAGGTCACCAGATTTTAGGAAATCATGGTGCAATTCCTCTGTGATAATTACTATATCTATGTACTGTATTGGAATTGCAATATCATTTTAAATGAACTCTTATTCTTTGTATGCTCTATTAGAGAGGAGTGAAAGAACAAACGTGCACTCAGAGCAGGGGTGGAGAGTGCCTGTACAGCTAGATATACTGTATGAGAGGCTCGGTCCCATGGCGGATATACAAATAATGATAGTAATAATATCAATAATGATGCATTTGTTGCACGGCAGTAAGGAATGAAAGCATTTAGCGAATGCAGAATTTGCATTTTTTTTTTTTTTTTCTATTCTTTAGGGGTGGGGTCAACATGCTCGGTGTGGGTGTGTAAAATAACAAATTACTTGCTTTTCACACAATAACATCAGATATTTAAAATACGTTTAATATATTTTAGAATTTCAAAATCTGATCATTACGTTGGTTTGCCTCTGACTTTTTGCTTTACTGACACATTGCAACGTGTGTGTATGCAGATTTCATGTGTTTGTGCCAGAGAGTGTGTGTGTGTAACCTGTTGCGTAATTAAGTGTAATTTCAGACATGTGTTCATTCACACTTGTACAATATGTACAGTTTGACCATTGAAGAGTGTGTGTGTGTGTGTTTGGAGGGTGTGTAGGAGGGGGTCGCACGTGTGGGTGGACATTTGGTGGCCTTGTTAAACCTTAAGGACACGCTTCTTTATAAATGTGTGTTCGGAGAATGTGCGAGTCAGGGGACAACTGTCTGTCAGTGAACAGATTTGGCCTTGAATTTCTGCATTTTTGTGCTGATGAGTGTGCGTACATAAGCTTGTATTTGTGCATCTTTTTTTTGTGTGTGTGTGTTTGTGTACAAATGGCCTTGTATCTTCCACACAGCACCACTCACCGGACTGCATGCAGCACAGAACCTCATCGTTAGCAGTGTACTAGCTCAGTGCATGTAGGAAAAGGAAGCCCCCGCAACAGTGATGTACTCTGGTTTTATTGGATATATGAATTGGCAGACGAGTTATGTGTGGATGTAAGTGCGTGATGTGACGTAGATTTTGGAAGCACAGGCGGTGCTGATTGTAGAATATCGCGGGTTGATCTGTGATTGATTTTATCTGCTTAGTAATGTGCTTGATAAATACAGACCTGTTTCAACATCACACAGTGAGCTAAGTTCAATTATATGTTATTGACGACACACAACCCAAATTTAAATCTTGAGCGAAGAGTTGAAGTTAAAGAAGGAAAAAAAATACAGTCAGTTCTGGGGTAAAACAAAATGTAAAGACCGCATGTTTTTGTGCAAGGCAGCTCTCCGGACACAGCCGTTGACATGATACTCATTTGGGTATCAAATGCTCGGCTCCTATGAGCCTGAAAAGTACCTGTAAAAAGTTTGTTGTTTTATCATTCATGGAGCGCAGTGGAGGGGCGGATACGTCAGTCGCAGTTTTCACATTTGAAAAAAACATATCAGAATATCCACACCTGCAGCACACTATACTTCTCTGCTCTCCATCCAGTCAGTATGCTCTGTAAGGCACTCATATGTACTGTAAACACACCTGCTCATAATGTGCATTAGGACTGAGATGGAGGTGAAGTGTGTTTAAGCATTTGTTGGTGAAAAATAGTGTCAGTAGGTACTGAGCATATAGACAGACTGCAAAAATGTGGATTATGCGCTCAGAGTGCTTTCTATCGACGTTTTGTCACTGTTGTGATAAATTTTAACCAACTCAAATTCCAGCTGACCTCAGCCACCATGCTGCATGAAGGACAAACTGTTTGCTTTTCAAGTTTACAGGAGGTGATTGATATTTCTAAAAAAATGTTGGGTGCAGTAATTAATACAAGTTCAGTGTTGCCAAAGAGCCCCACACATTTTTTTTTTGCACTCCTCGGATGTGGCCCCTGGTAGTGCTTCAGTTTACACATCCTGATCTGAAATGTGTTACTAGTGTATAGAGGTCTGGATCGGCTGGAGTTTTGAGTGTTGGTTTTCATTCCGTTCGCACAAAAAGGTGTATGGATGCCACGGTAATGCGCAAGGCATTCAGCGTGCAATAAGTACGCCTTTCTTGATTTCCACGTGTCATTTGTACGCCATGTATCCTGTATCGACTGCAGTGTAAACGCATCCACGTATAAATGCTACGGTAGGAGTTAATGACAAAGTATGAAAAGCAAGAAAGACCGTTAATGGTTGGCTGGTGGAGAGGTGGATGGGTCCAACAAACACTGGACTTCTAACCAGGAGACCGGTGTTCAAGACCGGTGTTTTGTTTTTTAAGTGACGTTAGTGACGTGTGTTTTCCGTAGTTGTGTTACGTTGTTTCCGCATGTATTTTGATTAGTTTACATACTTATTTTAAGCTCAACCATGAGTTTTTTCCGAAACCTAACTAACTAACTTAACCTGTGGTACAAGAAGTCCTGTTGTTTTTGAGGATATTTAAACTCTGCTTTAGTATGGTTTAAAGAGTGTGTTAATGTTGTTACTGGTTCAATTGTAATTTAAGTATTACTTTTGCAATATTAATGCCACTCGGTGTATTTCATGTAGTTCTATACAGTAGCATATGAAAAGTCGTGAATGAAAATATATGAATAGTCATAAGTCCTTATTAAACAATGACTTCATGATTAATTGATAATCAGTAATAATGTATCTATTCATATTACTATTACTTAATAATTAACTATTTGTCAGATAACATATTCAAAATCTGTTCAGCATTGTAAACATTTTTTAATTATTTACAAATGTTTAGCAAGACATTTTAATTACCAGAGGTGGTTCTGTGCTCTAGTTCACATTAATAATCAGTGTATTCTGAGAGTGTTTGTAAGAAAACTTGTGAAGCTCTACAGGTGTTTCAGCATATAAGAGCTTCTTAATGTTGCTGTCCATGGTGCTGAATTCATTTTAAAGGAACGTGACTGATTTAACTCTTGGTTAGCTGTTTTCACATTAAAATACAAATCAGAAATGTAATGAACATCACATTAAACACAATGCCTAGAATGGTGACTTTTAGATTAATTATAGAAATAGTTGCTTTCACTTTATTCTTTCTCTTTCTGGTTTCATGTGTTTATCAACGCTGAAGAAGACCAAGGGATGGAAACATGGGATCTAATCTCAGTAGAGTCAAGAGGAGTCTAATACACTAATAAAACAGGTAGGTAACTCCAAATCAATGTCTGGTTTGATGCAAACAACAGCTGAACCAAGTATAAACAAATATATACATAAAAAAATTAATAATACCATAACTTGCTCAAAATATTTAAACACAAAAACTCACCAACAATATTATGTCTCCACACATAAACTGAAACAAAACAAAAAATACAACACAACTACTTGGTTAGATTTAGTTTCAGATTGGACACAAACACCGGGCTCCTGCACAAAAGTCTAGGGTTTGTTGACCCATCCACCACCCTGACCTCCTCCCTGCGCGGACTATCATTACAAACATATTTGTGATACTTCAAAAACGAACATAATCTGCAGCAAAATACGTTCCCCTCGAAACGTAATTCATGATGCGGTTTCTTTGTATGGGAACGTAATTTTTAAGAGACCTTAAAGCACAGTTGTACATGTTTTCAGCTCATCTCCACAAGTAAGCATCTCTAGAAAAAGTCTATTCAATTATTTCCAGGGCATATTTAATGGGATATAAGACAGTAAGAGCGTTACTTTGTAACAGCGACCTAAGCTGCTTGCTGTTATTGAGGGATTGAAGAAAGGGGGAAGATGAGTTGTTGCTGCTGTTGCTAACGTGACATATTTGCTTGTAAATTGAAAAGAAAGCTACATAAAATTCAGACGAGCATTGAACTAAGACCTAAGGATTACCTGCAAGTAATTCTGCAAAATAGTTTTATGTTACTATTTTTGCTAAGGCCCTATTTTATAATATAAACTATTGTTATTGTTACATACAGGTGAAATTTCCAGCAAGATCTCTACATTTTCTGTTATAGCAACAGGTATACATTATTTGGCCCATGAAAACCAGGGCATATACAGTATGTGCAGATACACTGATGAAGCCGCGACGCTGCTGCAAGTGTTGACATTTTTTTTTCTGTTTATCACAACTAATGTTTCAGATTGAGATTCACTACAAGAATCAAATTAATACCATAAACTAGGTCCTTCGTTCTGCTCCTGAAGGCTTCCTGAAGTTCTTGGCTTTTCAAGTTTTTTTTTTTTGTTACTACTGTTGCTCCGCTCCGCATATTTCTTACACTGTTGTGCTCTAGTGAGGAAACGGGGAAGAGTCTGGAAATCACTGCTGCTTCCCACAGCTCACCTCTCGTCAGCAACAACAGTCACAATACACACTGAGCCGCACAGTCTCACACACACACACACACGCACACGCACACGCACACGCACACACACACGCTGTTCTCTGTTCACTGGCTTCCAGCCTTCCCTACATGCACACACACACACACACACACACACACACACACATACACTCAGGGGATGAGGCAGTGAAAGGGCAGTGGGATGTACAGCTGTGATGGTGTGTCTCAGAGAGAGATCAGACTCTTTAATAAATGATGAGCTTGAAGAGGGAAACAGTGTGTGTGTGTGTGTGTGTGTGTGTGTGTGTGTGTGTGTGTGTGTGTGTGTTTGTGTGTGTGCGTGCGTGCGTGCGTGCGTGCGTGAGATGGATAGTGAAAGGTGCTTTACTGGTCATGCAGTGGCTACTATACAAAGCGCCATTCTGAGAGAAGGTAAGTCAGTAGCAACCGTTCAAGAAACTTTTATCTGCTGTTTTAACTGAGTCAGTGCAACAGTTGATATCTAATAATTCAAAATAATTTTGTCGGCTCAGCACAAATCCAGGTGAAGATACAAAATTGCGTCAATGTTTGGGATGAGCAATCTAAAAATAGAGAAATAACAATACAAATTTATACATATGTGAGTGCTAGTGATATCTTATTTGGTGATGGTGGAGCTTTTTATGTGAGCCTATGTGTGATATCACACCAAACAGATGGAGGGTTAGGGTGTTCATTTACAGCTTCCATATTTTTGATCCATTGCTTCAGGTCCAAGGCACATCGCTAAAACAGTGAATAGTGGACATACCAGTAGTGTGGAGTTCTACATCCTTAGGTCAGCAATGTCACATGTTGAATTATTTTATCCACTGTAATTTAAAGCAGCAGTGGGTAGAATTGGAGCCAATGTGATTCAAAAAAGTTATAAGTTTAGCTGTAAAATGAGAAAGTTTGTGACCCGGCAGCCATGTTGAGATAAGTTGAGGAAATACCAAGCACCGCCCACCAGCCGGAACAAACTTTCTAATTTTACAGCTAAACAGTACACTACAAGATGTTTCTGAAAACATTTGAGGTGAGAAATAGGCATTACAGTAACAGAATATTGAGTCATATTTGATCAGCGCTGCATAGTTTGACCGTTTGATCAGAGTTTGCGAGTGATTGACAGCTGCCTCCAGGAGGAACACTCTCTCCCTGAAATGACCTGTGATTGGCCAAAGTCTCCCGTCACGGGCTAGATATTTTTAAAGCCTGAAAACAGAGCCATGAGGAGGTGCAGAAGTCTAGTTATCTCTCAGAACACTTGAATTACAATATGAATTTTTGTCCAATGATGCCAAAAACATTCTGCCTCCTGCAGGTTTAAGTAATAAATAGTTGTTGGATGAATTAATGAAGGAAATAATTCATGGCCCACCACACAAGGGATCACATGAAAACACAATAATATCCAATACAGATACAAAGGCATTCCAGTTCACGTTCAAAAGAAAAACATCATTGCTGCATTTATCAGACATGGTCTTAACCAAAAGTAAAAAAAGTAAAACGTGTTAAACATAAACAAAATAGATATTTAAAACAAAAAAAATGATTTAGTGCCCATGAATTTCCCCAAGTAATCTCACAATGCAAAGCTGTCTGTCACACAGTGTCTTCCAGCGATTTAAATAACCTCCGCCTCAGGTTATGATTACAATACAGGCACAATAACCTTGTCAATCTTTTCCCTCTATTGCATCAGGTATAGTAACTACCGTACTCGCAGGTTGAACCCTCTCAATCCGACCACACAGCTTCCCCTTGCTCACTGCTGTGTGGGCATCTGCCACACACCTGGGAACTACAAGTCAGCTGTGAATGTCACAGTGAAACAATCAATAAATTATAGAGCATACAGCATTTGCATTCATAGTGTGTACTTTTTATCATCTCTAACATGCCATGCTGAATCTTGGGAGCATGGCAAACAATGAGCAATCATATAATATGCAATTCTGTTGCTAATTTCCTGAAAATGTTGGTTTCTGCAAAGCATAAACAAAGAAATTAAACTGAAGAAGTCTGTTAAACATAACTATGCCTTTCATAATTTAGCAATGATAATTTATCTATATACATAAATATAAGAAAAGGAAGGAGCCCACAGATGTCTGTGCTTCAGCTCTTTTAAACAACAGACATACAGGCAACACGTTCTCACTCCCCTCTCCTCAAATACGGCAGCTTGGTCAGTGGCCCTACTCTCCAAACTATGACGCT
Source organism: Sebastolobus alascanus (assembly GCA_916701645.2). Lineage (NCBI taxonomy): Eukaryota > Metazoa > Chordata > Actinopteri > Perciformes > Sebastidae > Sebastolobus > Sebastolobus alascanus. Next base: position 479,147 of record CAKAOJ020000083.1, read on the forward strand.
CTAGGTACGCCTCTGGCGTCAGTTTTGGATGTGTCGGGGACGACGTGTCAGTTTGGTCAATTTCCGCGCGTTACATGCATATTGTCTTTTCAAAATAAACTTCCATGTTCACAGGAAACGTACAGTTTCTGCTTGTTACATACATACAGTCTCAAAATAAACTTCCAGCGTAGGTTTAACTAAGTTTTTGGGTTTACTTACACAACAAAATAACTTGGTTAGGCTTAGGAAAAGATCGGGGTTGGGGTTGAAATAAATATGTTTCTTATGTCAAACAGTGGTGGATGAAGTACCTGAAAGCCACAAAATCCTGTTTTTCCTTCCTTCGTAGTCGCAAGTAGCATGATCTGACATGCAGTCTGCCTGGACTTGAAATTGAAACTTAACTACGACTTTGAGAGAACTTTGTTTGCATTTATTGCCCATCAAGTGAATGATGTAACTTGCAAGCTAGAACCACTGATTCGCCAAACCTGCTTGCTTGCAATAGCAACGAAGATGCTCAGGGGAAATGTATCGGAGTAAAAGTTTATATTTTATTTAGGAAATGTAGTGGAGTAAAAGTGAAAGTTCACAGAAATATAAAATCTCAAGTAAAGTACAGATACTAAATACTAAAGTACTGTAACAAAGTATTATTACTTCGTTACATTACACCACTGACGTCAAATAACTACGCTTGTTATCATGTGGTTTCACACGGGACACGAACAACGGTCTCCTGGGTGAAAGTCCTGTGTTTGTTGTTTATTACTAGAGTCAATGTTTCAATACAATAGGTTGTGCTGCAGTGGGAACAATTAGTCTCCCAATTATGATGATGACAAACCCAGGTCTAATGTGGGAGAGCAAATCAAAGAGTTAGTATCTCACATTTACACATCACCACCGAACCTGAATCAACCAACATTATTTCTACTTAGGAGTCTCGTGTCTCTGTCCAAACCAATTCTATTCATTCCTCTAAGTGTCTGATGTACACTGTGGTCAATACTCTCCATTACTCTCTACCTGTCCATTGTAACGCTCAGTACACCTCACGCATCGACCGCAGTGACGACAGACTGGTGGGGTGTGAACATGAATTAAGTAGGATGCAGCGGCACCCGTGCCATGAAGAGGTTGAGTGATGCTACATGATGACTCCCAGGGTCATTACATGACTGTTAAGTTGATGGATGCCATCCACAGAGAGGTAATTCTCCGTGTGACAGGTCCGCCGCCCTCTACAGTGATAGAATGCCGATCTGATGAATGCCTTCACACATTTTCCAACCCTGGTCTGTTTTTAGGCTGAGCAGCCATCTTTAATCAGGCCATGTCAGATGAGCTGTGGACCACCAAAACTCAGGAAAAAGACAATGAAGACAACTGACTGAAACTCAATTGGAACCCACAGCAGATACATCTAGGGCTGCCACTAACAATTACTTTTATAACACTGTATATTAATCTCTACTATCTACTATCTCTAAAATGACAGAAAATCAAATAAATTCCCCGGGTTCCAAGATGTTGTCTTCAAATTGCTTGTTTTGTTCGACAAAAATCCAAACATATTCAATTACAACGATAAAAACAGAGAAAAGCAGAAAATCTTCATATTTGAGATGCTGGAACCAGCTGTTGTTTGGCATCTTTGCTTGATATAAACCATAAACTGTATATTAGAAGTGGACGTAGTCACCGTGCGACTCTCATTGGTTTGTGGACTGCCATTTTGAAGCCTCGACTTCAGCATTTTGGCCGTGACCATCTTAGTTTCTGGCCGTTTTTTTGCAACCAGGGAGGAGCTAAGTACAACCAAATGCTGAATAAGAAATTTTTATGCAACCAAAATGTTAAAATTAACTTTCATGAAAGGGTTAAAGTTGTAAGATGAAAACACGGACAACTCCCAGACCGGACAACGCCGTGGTAGCAACCTGTCAATCACAAGGTAGCCACGCCCTAAAGCATACCCTGCTTTATGGTCTATGTAAGGGATAGTGTACAGCAAGCTGGTCATTGTTGTGAAAGAAACCCTGACGCGAAGCGGAGGGCTGGACCCCGACGCAAAGGGGTTTCTTTCACAACAATGACCGGTTAGCTGTACATTATCCCGCTTATTACACGGCTACTTACTTAAGAAATCAATAATTTGACACAAAAACGGTCCGCCAGAGTCCGAAATCAGAACTGCGCCCATAGCAACGGTCTGTTATAAAGAATAACAGACCGCAGAACGTGGTGATTAACCAATCAAACACTGTGTAATAATTGACTTTAAATGGGACCATAATTTACTAAATGAACATCATGCTGTATTGAAGAAGACTTGAAACTGGCGATTGAGACCATAAACTCATGTTTACAATGTTTAATGAGGTAATAAATCAAGTGAGAAGTAGGGTAATTTTCTCATAGACTTCTATACAATCAGACTTCTTTTTGCAGCCAGAGGAGTCGCCCCCTGCTGGCTATTAGAAAGAAAGCAAGTTTAAGGAACTTCAGCATTGGCTTCACTTCTCAGAACCGGAGGTAGCCCACTGATATAAACTTAAATAGGAATTGAAATTGAAATTGAATCCGAATTATTGATTCATTTTCTGTCAGTTATAGCAGTTAATTAATAGCTCTCATGTTGCAAACCATTTTTGGTCTCACTGTATTAAAATGTACTGTGTGAAACAGTCCACAATGCGGAGCACTCCCACTGTCGACTTTGTGTTGTGCTCAAAGGTTAAAAGCTCTTTTAGTGGAGAATCCCTTTGGAGTACCCACTGCACACGAGAGCACAGCTTAGTCTGTGTTCCCCTGAAGAACACCACCTCTTGTACGGGTTAATCCAATTTTCATCGTACATGTACTTCTTTATCTATTACAGCGTGTGGATTGTGCGCTACAAAACGTGTAGCTGCGGTCCTTTTGTTAAGCAAAGATCAATGGTTGTGTAGTTAAATCTTTTCAATTCCAGCTATCTGCGAGGACCAGGAAATCCATTTCTATGTATCTAACATGATACGGCCTTTACCCTTTGAACCTAATGCAGGTCACGAAATGGACTGATTAATCAATACAGGAAAGGTTGGTTTCTATCTGACTGTGTGAACGGAACGTCAATAGTCATCCTAGATCGATCGAGTACCTGATTATTGAATGTGGTTGGTAATAAGTGGCGATAAAGGCGGTTTAACCCAGGTTAGCTGTCGTCACCCACCCACAGATATTTTATTTAAAATTCCTGTTTTGCATCATGTCTCGCTGGCTGTTTGGCTGTTGTGCTTTGTGATATCTTTCTGTCCTATTTATGGATCATCAGTCTTTCCTGCCTAAAAAGCACTTCTTAAATAATTAATGGCCACAGCCCATTGCACCCGTTAAGACTGTCAGAAGTGTGGGACACCATGCCGACACACACATGCGCGCGTAATTGTTATGTGAGGTCAAGATAAAAGTAGTACACTTTTCACACATTTGGAGACTACGCATATTCTCTCAGCAGTAATGAGTTGCACTGTACTTATTTGGCATTAGAGAGGGAGACACAGAAAGAGAGAGAGTGAAACACACAAAGCAATTGGATGAATTAACTGATAAACCTCTGATGGTGTGCAGGTCTAAGAGAGATAATAGTCTGTTGTTGTGGAATAACAAAGCAGCCGATACACCACCTCTCTTTCTCAAAAATGTACAAAAAAAACCACACTTTCACATACAGTGTCTCCCAATACTGTGAGATTCACGTCATCGGTGCAGCTCTGTGAGGGGCACTACAGACAGATAAACAAGCACACACACACACACACAGAGGAAAGAAAACACACACAGAGGGCTGGTTCGCGGGGCTATCTCTCCTCTCAGTGTACTGCGGTCCATCGACCCTGCATGGCTGCTCTCAGCTGGATACGTGTCATCCACAGCAGCCCTGCCTGTTAGGGGGAGAGCGAGGGCTGTGGAGGGTGGAAGGGAGGTGGAAATAAATGGGTAGAGTTGAGTGGAGCACCAGCAAGGAGAGGGCGGGAGAGGGGGAGAGGATGCAGGGGGTCGATGCCATGGAGGAAACGGGGGATGAAACACGAGAAGCAAAAGAGGAGTGTGGTGGTGCGTATATGCAGCCTACTCACTGACTTTAGATTTGAGCAGGGTCAGAGGTGAAATGGGGTTGTCTGTCAGATGTTACTCTGCATCATAGCTCCCAGGGAGAAGGGTCAGTAGTCAGCCTCCGCTCTCCTCTTCTTCTATTGACAGTCAGGTTGTTTTCTGGCTGCTGTTTACTCTACTCATGTGTGTCCCCCCATCTCTCTTTAATAGGTGTCTGTGGTGATGTTGCCATGTGTCAGCTGCCATCTGCTCTTATCCTTCTTTATTCAGGTAAGACATTTAATGCCTACATGTGGTATTTATGTGTAACAATTAAATGTCTTCATTACTGAATTTACTGGTAAAATATGAAAGTTAGGGCTGTCCCGAATACCGTTTTTTGGGCTTCGAAGCTTCGGTGAGTAATATTCAAAGGTGTTCGAAGCTTCGCGGCGTAGTGCGGCGCAGCATACTGACATGTTCTTCTGTCCGTCTGTCTCCATCTCCCCCGTTTCAGTGCCCGGGACAGTGCTGTTGCCGCACTACTGTACACACACACACTCACCTCCACACACAACAAACAGCGATATCCGTCTGAGAATAACTAATAATAATTAATATGGAATATGAATAATGAATAAAGTTGTGAGATTATTCCTTATTTCATGGGCTACTTTGGGAATTATACATTATTATTACATACTAACGAAGCATTCGAATACTGATTTAGAGGACGATTACCATGGCAACGGTCGAAGCTTCGAAGCAACTTCTTGCTTATTTGCTTTTATGCCCAGAGTTAGAGAAGATCAATGCCACTCTCATAACTGTCCATCTAATATAAGGATACAGCTAGGGTGGTTAGCTTAGCTTAGCATAATGACTGGAAACAGGGGGAAACAGCTAGCCTGACCAAAGGTAATAAAAGCCGCCTACCAGAACATGATGATCAAGCGAACACCGGCCACACTGCAACAGGCCGAGACATGCAGTGCCGTGATATAAGTTGACTTTATACAGTAGGCACAACGCAACAGATAACAAGCTCTTAACCAAAAAAATGTCTAATTGTTTTCAAGGTAGAACGCTCTTATAGTTGAGGTTTGAGAGTTGGTCGCCAAATTGAGTAAGCCAAACCCTCAACTTCTTATATGACATGAATATGAATATAAGACCTTGTTCCAAATGGAGCATTTTCTGTGGGATATGCTGATATTATTCAGGTATTAGGAGCATTATTTGGACATGTACACAGCGCATTCACAATATGCCTCTCAGTTGGGTTTTTTACGGCAGTTTGCGACACACTGCTTCTTGCCTGTTTGCAGCTGCAGCTCTGTGCATTGAACACAAACCACCTAGCCGACAGTTTGCAGAGATGCGTGCCTAAAAGTAAAGCCCACATTTCTGGTCGGAAGGAGAAACACACCTACTTTTAAACATTATGAAAGACTTGGATATCAACAGGTTTTTGGGATATGCGCAATTATCGCAACGCCGACCTTTTCAAGAAGGTGGTTGAAGGCATGAAAAAGAGGGAGGCTGTGTTCACACAGTCCAACAAGTCCGCCACTGGTTTTGTTAATCAGAGTATGCATGGCTGCATGTAAACGGGAATATTAGTGCAATATTCATTTTCATTAGCCATGTAGACAGCTTAGTAGGAATTTTGTCTTTTTCGGAATAAGGGCAATAAACGGAATATTTTGTGCATGTGAATGTAGTCAATGTCATCCATAGAGAAGAAAAGCTTTTAATAGCTGATCACTCCCAAATGTTTCCAAAAGAAATATTGTACTCAGTGATACAGTATTAGAAAGACATCTTTGCCACACTTGCAGCTGAATATGGAATTTTTTTTTTCAGAATAAGGGCAATAAACAGAATATTTTGTGCATGTAAAACTATGTTTCTCTGACAAAACAAAAAATATATGTTCACTCCATGAACTAACATGATCTGTAACCAGTGACTGCATGAAAAGTGAGGAAAAAAATGCATTCATCAATCTGATGTAAGCTGTTTCATACTTTGGAATATAGACAGTAGTTTACTTGCTTTCTAATAAAAGGGCTCACACACATACAAAAATACTATGATCCTTAAAAATGCCTGCAATATATTCTGTCCTGTACTTTAGCCCGCTTGGCCTGGCAATATTTCTAATAATAAAGAAGGAAGTGAAACATTTTCTGTTTCACAGTGTGTACTTAGCTTGCACAGTTGCTCTTGAGACAGGAAGCTGGGTTTGGGCACTTTCCAAGAGGTTATAATGAAGCAAACATTCAATTTCAGTTGGACACCGTGACAGCGGTGTAAAAAAAAAAATGCTGGGAGATATTATTTACTTCAAGAGCTGCCAATTACATTAAAGCATACTGTCAAAGTAAGGCGTCGAGTGAAACCGTTGTTAGAGTCTCAGCTCCATAAATATACAATTTTATATGCTACAACACACACATCCATGTGTATACACAAACGCACGCATGCTCAAAACAAACGCACAGCCTCATCTGCAGCCTTGTTGCAGTGTTGTCCTCAAAACTGAGCTCATTACAAAGTTCCCCTTTGTGTTAGTTTAAAAAGTGGCCTCTGATAATGATGTAAGTTTGTTTGAAGAGTTTATTTCCAGGAACAGCTATTTCCGTGGAATACTGGAAATCATTCAAAAGGGGTTCTGCCTTTCTTCCCCCCCAATGAACAAACACACATACTATGGACACACACATCTAGTGTGTGACAGCTTGGAAAATGGATATAAATCTTTCATAGACATCAATTTCCTTTCCAAAAAGAACAGGCATTAAGTTGAATTATATATTTATCAAATACATGTCAGGTAGTCTCCTGTGGGAATTTGACAGGAAACGACTTTTTAAAGGCAAACTCATCGGGTACAAGAGTGACTTTAAAAGATCATATCAGGGTACCTCATACAAATTTTACTTGTGGTTCAAATGGGGTGGTAGCACTCCTGTAATAATCACTTATCATACATTCATCATATATCCTGATGCTCTCCTGAACACACTAATAACTCAGATCTTTGTTGGTTGAGAGAGAAGGGAGACATAGAAATAGTCTGCTTTTAGGTCAACCCCTCAGAGAAGCAGAGGTGTGTGTGCTTATGTCTGAGTGTGTGTGTGTGTGTGTGTGTGTGGGTGGGTGTTTGTCTGGGGTTTGTGTGTTTGTCTGTACGTGTGTGTGTGTGTGTCATATTACAGAGCAGAGTGGTAAAGGTATGGCAGCCGCCCGCAGAAAAATCTGAGCTGCCTGCATCTAAGAGAAGCTTTCATCCTCCTACCTGCCCACCAAAGATGGGGGGGGGGGGGACATACACACACACTCTCTCTCTCTCAAACACATACACACACACACACACACACACACACACACACACACACACACACACCAGGGTTTCGGCCAGAGATGCCAGCAATTAACAGAAAATTCACTACATGCCTGCTCCGTGGTCTAGATTGATTTTCATAGTTAAAACGTCAACCTCCAGCTCCTGTCTTATCTCTCCTGAGGACCGGGGGAGACTCCAAGGAAGACATGAGAGACTTAGAATTTAAAAGAAGACAGCTATTTCCTACTCTGGGCTTTACTGACTTTGCATTAGCTAAATACTTTAAAAGATATAAACACAGAGAGAAAGAGAGAGGGAGAGAGACTAGATTAAGAAAGGGTTATTTATTATATGTTACAGCTGAATCTTGGAAGCCGTGGTCATCTAGTATCGCATTTGCATAAAGTTGTAGAACTTGCAAGAAAAGAAAGGTCAAAATCAATGCAGCAGGGGCTGGGATATGCTGACTTATACCCCATTTCCACAAGGTATTAACGTGCAATATATCTTGATCTCTTATCTGAATAAAGAAAAATGCAAGGTGTAGGCCGAGGCTATAATGCAACGCAGAAGGCATTGTAATCAGAATGCTATAAGATCAGCCAGACCACGGCTGGAGGTGGTATGGCTCACATTGTAACCGGATCTCTTACACGTGTAAATGCAGTCTGTATTTTGCAACATTCTTAGGAAAACAAGACTAAGAAGCTACAGCCATGCTAGCGGCTCTGTGAGACTGCACCATATTCTGTATATATAGATGGACGATGCGTCTCAACTTCCTCCCACTGTACAATAGTGAAGCCAAGATATCCCGTATACGGGAGCTGCCATCTTGATGTTGACATCCTTTGGAGCCAGAGTCTGCACAGTAGTGATCGGGGACCTGGAGCCACGGTATCGAGGTCCCGCCCACACACGCGCCCGAGCCAATCACAAGCCGAGCACGACCGCAGGTTGTTAGCGTGAGCCACCTAGCTGCTACATTAGTGCACAGCAACTAATCATAATATCGCTATATAACATACATACTACATTTATGATCAAATTGACACATGTTCTATTACAGAAACTCGTGACTCGTGATTGAAAGTTAAAGTTACATCTCTTCTCTCGTACAGTTCCCGAGCCTCCAGCAGCTTCACTCAGAGCAGCTGTCAATCGTGACGTCTCACCCCCTTTTTATAGCACCAAATAACTAATTAAATCCAAACTTATCAGAAAAATGAACACTTGAACATACATCAACGTGATAAAAACTACCTAAAATGACAGAATCCATCTTTGGGAAAAAGAATGTTGACGTGTACTTTGACTTTTTAGTTTGGCCCATGTCCCATCTGCTAACATGGAGGGGGCGGGCTTTATGACCTATACTGCAGCCAGCCACCAGGGGGCGATCCAGATGTTTTAGCTTCACTTTTGGGGAGCTGTCAGGTCGTCCATATTTATAGGCTCTAAAGTCTAACATGCTGATGTTCAGCAAGTATAATGTTTACTATCTTAGTTTAGCGTGTTAGCATGCTAACATGTGTTAATTACCAGTAAACACAAAGTAGTCTGACGTGAATATCATATTTTTGCATGCCGATAAACCAAAGTATTGGAATTGAAAATGTGACTTGATGAGGACGCTACATGAAGGACGATCAATATTATTTCAACTCATCCCCCGGGGGACAATGAACGTCTCATGGCAATCCATTCCGTAGGGACATTATCCAGCTGTAGTAGGCTACTTCTGTCCATGACTAGTAAATTCACTTTGACATGTCAAATCTGTGCATTTCCCCTTTAAAACTAAGATCAAACGCTTTATATTGTTTATTAAAATGGTTCAGGCTATGTCTGAGGAAAGAAAAGGAATGTTAACACATACAGTGATAGCTTAATTGAGTTGTAAGCTATGATAAGTAGCATCAGCTGTTGTTGGCCTCATTGTTGCTTCTTTCATGGTAAAATGCATTCAGTCCTCACACTGTAATTATGCAGAGGAGAGGGGCGCAAGAAATCTGATAATACACACACACACACACACACACATACATAGGGGTATAAACTCATGGACGAGCGGAGAATTGTTGGAACAGAGATCAGATTAGAGAAGCTTTTCTGATCTGTGGCATGAGAAGGCTGGGCTCATGTATCAACCAGCCATCTAAGCTGGCTTATCCTGATACAACCAGGGGCAAACACACACACACACACATACACACACACACTTACAAGAAGAAAGTTTACTGGGTGATGTAAGGGAGAGAGGGAGGGAGAACAGTGGGGTACAATCTCCAAACAATTCTATATCCCTTTTAGTCATGGCCTGGCTTTGGCTGTGAAGCGGAAACAACTTTGAGCCCTTGTTAACAGTGTGCCCAAACTTCACTAAAGGTCTACTTTGCTGTTTTTATACTTTATAGTGACACTTACAAAAGTATTTCGTTGTGCAGCTCCTGACAGATTTGTGATTTGTCCTTTGGCACGTGGATTGACTTAAGTTGTATCTCCTCTCCTCTTCCTCTCCAAGCAGGACTGATGTCCAGATGGTGTGCCCCTCCATGTGTGGTCCAGTTCAGCTCTCCCTGACCGTTTCATGGGCCACAAACCGACCCAAGCATCCACGGCCACTGCTCGACTCCCACCGCGCACCACCCTTAACCCCTCACCCCTAACCTTCATCCTCAGCCCCCCACTTCCCTCTGCCTCACTCTCTGTCAAGCCTCTCCTCACATTTTGACAATCCTAGCCCTCCTTGAGCCCAACATGGTGAGCGTTGTTCCCGCTCTGATCCTGGTCATGATGTGTCGGGGCGTCTTGCTCTCTGTCGGAGACCCTCCTCAGTCCCGCCGGGAGATCCGCATCGAGGGAGACCTTGTGCTCGGCGGACTCTTCCCGGTGCACGAGAAAGGTGCCGGGATGGAGGAGTGTGGGCGTGTGAACGAGGACAGAGGGATCCAGAGGCTGGAGGCCATGCTGTTTGCCATTGATAGGATCAACCAGGACAACATTTTGTTGCCTGGGGTGTCTCTCGGGGTCCACATCCTGGACACCTGCTCAAGAGACACCTATGCACTGGAGCAGGTGGGTTAGCGTGGTCACCGTACAGAATCTCTGCATGTTTCTCAATGGGAGATGATTCTGGACAGTATTTAAATACACTTTTCTCATCTTTATGCTGCTTGCTATCCACTTAAAACACTGTTCACGTAGGTATAGCTACGAACAGTATCTGCCTATGTACTGTATATGACAGTGGTGAAAGTAATGAAATCCTCAACAAACGTAATACTAGACTAGAACATCACTAAAATAATAGCTGATCATACAGAGCGCGTTTTCCAGGTGGAAAACGTGAGGCGCACCGCACTGCCTTTTTGTTGCACAAAAAAGCAAAAGCAGTGCGCAAAACTCTTCATTCTCATTGAAAACAATTACAAAAAGCTGCTCCAGGCTGCTAAAACACACTGTCTGGTCGGGGATATTCTCTAAGACACTCTCCTACTTTTGTGTTGTAGAGAGTTGAGCTGTATCTACATTTACCTGTGAATGCTGATACAACTTTTTAGATACAGCACAGTCCAGATACAGTTTGTTTAATTAGCTGTCTGTTCTCTTGTGCTGCCGGGCGACTTGAACTTTTGCTACATTTTATATTTCAAAAGTTGCTCTGCAAAGTAAGTTTTGTAAGAGAAAAAGTGCAATGTTTCCATTTTAAATGGAGTAAACCTATAAGGTCTCATTAAAAGGTAATAGTCAGGTAAAGTAAATGTACCTCAAAATTCTATTTTATTCACGACGGGTAAAGGATCTTGCCTCAGATGATAGCAGCAAATCCTTGATGAGAAATAGAGATTGAAGCTATTTGCGATGAGGGAAATGAGGCGGATAAAAAAAAAAAAAGGCACTTTCCCTCAGGGATTGTTATCTTTCAAAAAATATATTGTGCGTTATTGCTGAGCTATTTAGGGATGATGCATCCAGTGATCTTATACAATGAGCTCTTTGACTGATTGTATAAACCCTGGATTCTTGACATTTTGGTTTTCCTAAGTGGGTTGCAGGTTCATTGCCTGTTTCTCCACATACTAGCGATATGTTATGATGTGCCTCGGTGTCAGGGGAGTTCATTTGCAATTTGGACCCTGTTCTGACAGCAATTAAGAGCCCCAATAGGCTTTTATAGTCCCTTCAAAGAGATTACATATAGAAAAGTATCAATCAGTCTTCATGTGTGTTGTATATGCTGCATATTTCTTATAAAAAAGAACGTGATTGAAAGTGTTGCAGGCTAATTAAGAATAAATAGATAATATCGACCATATGGTATCCCGTATGTTGCACAGCATTTGATATGAAATATCCATGTGCGTGTGTTTCCTAGGCTCTGGAGTTTGTAAGAGCCTCCCTCACCAAGGTGGACGACACGGAGTTCATCTGTCCGGACGGATCTTACGCTCTGCAGGACGACAGCCCGCTCGCAATCGCCGGAGTCATAGGTGGATCCTTCAGCAGCGTCTCCATACAGGTAACACACAACAGCGTGCAGGTACACGGGAGTATTTCGCCATCATCATCTAACTTTAACTTCCTTGGCGTCTTCTTCTCTCATCTTTAACTCATGACCTAGTGTGCAGAAGCTGACTTCCAGTGATATGACCGTGTCACTGCATGTGTGTGTGTGTGTGTCTGTGTGTGTGTGTGTTTGTGTGTACTTATTTCTTAGAATCAAGTTTTCAATTGGTGTGTTCTTGTGCGTCTCTTGTAGCTCTTGTCACAGAGCTGTGTAATTTGCATAGTTTAGCATAAAACCTCCTTCTCCTTTACTCCTCTGTGACTGCACAAAAGCATCCTCCTATCAGTCCTTAAATCCCTAATCTCTGCAACTGTCTCTCTGTCTTCTCTTTCTCATCCTCTCTTCTTCTCTCTCTCTCTCCCCTTTTTATGTATTTTTTTTTCAGTCCCTTAAATCGTTGCTCTCCTCCTTCTCATCGCTGCCTACTTCTCCTTTTTCTCCTTCTTTATATGCATTCAGAGGCATCCCTCGCGGCTATTTGGGGAGAGCTCAGTGTATGCTGACCTCAGCCCCCTTTCCTCTTCTTCTCCTCCTCCTCCTCCTTCCTGGGGCGGCCATTGTTAACACATCTGCTCCGTCTCTTGTCCTTCATCACTCATAATTATCCCTCGCTTTCTTGCAGCTCACTCTTGTTGCCCTTTTGTTGCTGTTGTTTTTACCGGTCTTTTCCGAGGGGCAGCACTGTTTACGAGACCCGAACTGCGCTCTGCTCTCTGATCTCGTGCCAGTGAAGCTAATCCAGCTACTCCTTTATGCCTCTCCACTTCTGTCTGCTGCTTCTAAATGAAGTAATAGGGAATTATTACATGTTTAACCATGCACAACTAAACTCCAATGTTTTGAGGGCATTTACATAGCAGGCATCATTCCTCCCCTCCGTTCGTACACGTGTGTGTGTGTGTGTGTGTGTGTGTGTGTGTCTCTGTGTGTGACTTGCATTCCAAGCAGAAAACACACAGCAACCTTCCACTGCACCATTTTTTCCTCCTTCCCTTTCATTTTTTTTCTACCCGTCTCTCATATTCAACTCATTCCTACAGTACATCTCCCTTCCCTCACTCTCTCTCTCTCTCTCTCTCTCTCTCTCTCTCTCTATCTGACAGGAAGGGAGCAGCTTTCACTAACAGAGTAAACTCTCCATGTCCCTACAGACAGGCCTCTTAGCTAGCTGTAGTCATTGTTCAGCGGCAGGTAATGGAGCAATGCGGTTACATTTTGCAGCGTGACCTTCCCTGACATTTAAGTCAACTGCCATCTTAAAACCATAAAAACCTGCCTGGAGTACTATAAGCAGCCGTCCGTGTGTGTGTGTGTGTGTGTGTGTGTGTGTGTGTGTGTGTGTGTGTGTCAGTGCAGGTGTCTGTGTATGCGTCGACCTGTTCTTGTGCACACCCGTGTACGTATACGAGTGTGTTTTTCCTAATCTCCTACATTATTAGTCTAATGAGATTCTGACATGTTGTCAAAACAGCTCATCAACTGAGCTATGAATGAAATATAGAAAAGCCCAGAGTGATGCGCTCTAAAAGGATTAAACGGAGGCGCGAACCGAATGGCTGTGTAGTTCCTGTTTATTTGCGTGTGTTCGTGAATGTGTATGTTTACACGCCTTTGTGCGCATGAGAATGTGTAGCAATTATATTTGTGTTGCCGTCTGTGACTGAAATTGTAATGAAGAGAACATGACCGAACCCCAATCAACAGTAAAAGGGAATATTATATGGACATCAGTAGACCCCAGATGATGGCCATCACTAATGCATGAGTCAGTGATTTATTGAACTTCTGTGTGTGTATGTGTGTGCGCATATGTGTGCGTGTGTGTGTGCGCGCTATTTTGTGTTTCTCCATGTGCATATATGCCTGCACTTGCTGCATTGTCTTTTATCTTGAAATAATCACATTATGCATGAAGCAATTCCTATCAGCAGCAACCTTCTAAATATGTTCTAATTTCTCCTTTGATGAAAAAATAATAATAATTCCAATTCCAATTTATTTTGTGGATCTTATTTCCAAGTTTTTGTCAATGTGCCAGTGATCAAACTTTTAATACTCGGTTGTAGACCGTGCAGAGCTTGACACACATGGATATCTGCTCTCCAACACAGACCAGTCGGTCAAAGGGGAAATTTAACAAAAGCCTCTAACACAACGAGGCTACCCCTGCAGTTGCTGCATGTCGGTGGATGAGCAGTTTATTGCAGTTAATAATATTGTAGGCTACTTGATATGTTTTGACATTATTCACACACACACATTATTTCCTCTGCTGGCTGACAGTCCTTAGGCATCTTTACTTGCCAGCTACCAAGAAGAAACTGTTTTTTTGTGGTCTGCCTTTGCCCCATTGGACCATATTAGAGACAGGAGCTCCCTACAAACTGGAACACTAGTTTATTGTGTGGGATACCCTATTGAGCCGATATTTTTGTCACCAATTCAGAAATGCTGAAATCAGATCTGAGTTTCCGTTATGAAACTAAGTTTCGTTGCACCTTTTAAAAGTGCAGTTCCATTATTATTTTTGTTGTTTTAGGTTTTTACATCATTCTGTAGCTTCCCAGTGGTTTTCCTTATGTACTCAAATCCAAACATAACAATTTTGGACAAAGTACGTACTGTATGTTTTAGCATCAAAATGCTATTTTCCCCAAGCCCTTCTAAAAACTTTTTTTCCCATGTGACCTGACGTAGGTTTCTACATGATGACGATGCTACATGTACAGTATAATGTATATACATCCTTATAGTCAGTGTATTAACGTTGAATACAGGAACTTAGATGGCGGTCGGCACGCTCCCAGTTTGGAGAAGCAGACAGGAGTATCGGCACGGAAGCTATAAGCAATGTACTGCTGTGGACGCCACGTTAGTTCGGACCAGAAAGTCACACAATAACACAAACAAACTGACCGATCGATGCAGCGGTAGACCAGCAACTCCTGGGACCTGCGAGGTAAAATTACTGTTTTTGTGAATGGAGTGTGGTGGCTTTGAAGACAGCGATATAACGGCCTTCGGTTTCCCGTCGGAAAGGGCTGTCTGACGGCGAGGTAAAGCAGTGAAAATATTCTAAATATAGCGTACAGTTAAACTGATATTGATTTTTTTTTAGATGGCTAAAATACTTTTTTCTGCTGCTCACATCAACATCCGCTTTAACTCGCTGTCAGACAGCCCTTTGCAACGGGGAACTGAAGCCGTTATATCTCTTCAAAGCCACCAGATTACATTCACAAAAGCAGTAATTTTACCTCGCAGAACGCATGAGTATACATACAACCCCACTTCAAAAAATCAGAACTAACACTTTCAGTTATTTCCACGTTGATTCAGCTGGTGCTAGCATTCACATTATTCATAATCTTCCCTATTAGCTTACTTTGGTACTTTGGTACTTTGGTACTTTGGTACGTCACTGCTTTTTGCAACGGCTGAGTGGGCGTTTCCACTTGAATAAAACGTAACAGAACGCAGATGGACCCGCCCTTTAAGCAATCCAAGGGGTGGACACATTCTTTGCTGCTGTATCTGATATGTAGATACCAGAGAAATCATTCATTCTATAAATTCTAGTGTGGCTATTACTGAAATCTACATTTTACATTTTTCACAGAGAGGTTCATCCCGTGTAATATACACACATGTTTTTGAGATGCTTCACCACTTCTTCTGCGTATCCTCCAGTTTCCCGCTCTCTGTGTGTACTGCTTATTTCAAGTGCCCCATTAAATTAATTGTACAGTAATTGGCTCTGTTGCTGCCACCTCTCAGAACATGTGCATTGTAAACACAATAAGTAGCTGCTTGAATGCATTCAGTCTGGAGTTTAATGCAGCTCCAGATTTTTTATAACACTTTGCATAAATTAATCAGAGGTTAAGGGGACAAAATACAATAAGATTCAGATATCAGAAGTAAAAAAAAACACCTGAGTGATCAAAATCAATCAGTCAATTCAAATCTTACTCAAGCTACATGAAATCAAATGGACTAATTTAGACTAAAATTATGGGAAATATTCTTTAAGTTCTTAAGCATCAATAACAATCAATAACATTGATAGTTTCTCTCAAACTAAAATGTGTGTTTGTTCTGAAACAGTACTCATTAGCAAAATATAACTTTTTCATTTCATATCTCCATGTGCTGAAGAATCCAGACTGGAAAAGTTATCAATCAATCAATGTTAAGTTCCTAGGAATCAGTTGTGATGGTTTAATTTACAAGAACGAGTTTGGAATTATTTCGGCTGATTTATTTCTCATTTTACTCTCTCCCGCCACAGGTTGCCAATCTTCTCAGGCTCTTTCAGATTCCTCAGATAAGCTATGCTTCGACCAGTGCCAAGCTCAGTGATAAGACCCGCTACGATTACTTCGCCCGCACGGTGCCCCCCGACTTCTACCAGGCCAAAGCCATGGCCGAGATCCTCCGCTTTTTCAACTGGACATACGTGTCCACCGTGGCATCGGAGGGCGATTATGGTGAAACTGGTATAGAGGCCTTCGAACAAGAGGCACGTATGAGGAACATCTGTATCGCCACTTCAGAGAAGGTAAGGCACAAAGTTGAATATAACAGAATATGGGTTTATTTCTGCATGAATATAAGCAACCATTGCTCAAAGCAAGATACCAAAAACCCCCAAACTTTAATCAGCAGTGTCACGCTGATGTACGGCCTGAAGCTGCACCGCTAACAATGAATGGGGCACTAAATTTGTGAGCTTATAAACGTTTGTCTCCATGTCTTATCTTGTCCTACACACAAATGGAGTTTATATTACACTGCTGTTATCAGTTGTGAACCAGAAAATGAAAGCTTATCTCCAAGAACTCATTCTGGGTACTTTCACATTTTTCATCTCATTTGCTACGGAGGTGCATGAGACGCAAGTGATAAATAATCACAAATAGGGACCGCAAGCCTATTTGGGAGCAACATATACAGTCCATCTGTTATTACATTAATGTCCTCTTTCTGTCCAGGTGGGGCGTTCGAACGCTAAAAAGTCCTATGAAGCTGTGATCCGTCAGCTCCTCCAGAAGCCGAATGCCCGTGTGGCCGTCCTCTTCCTGCGCAGCGACGATGCCAGGGAGCTGTTGGCAGCAGCTGCCAGGCTTAACACCTCCTTCATCTGGGTGGCCAGCGACGGCTGGGGTGCACAGGAAAGCATTGTCAAGGGGAATGAGGTCACCGCTGAAGGAGCCATCACACTTGAGCTGGCGGCCAATCCCGTGCCAGAATTCAACCGCTACTTTCTCAGCCTGGACCCGGTCAAAAACAATCGTAATCCCTGGTACAGGGAATTCTGGGAGCAGCGGTACGAGTGCTCTTTGGGTGGTGGAGGAGGAGCAGGAGCAGGAGCAGGAGGAGGAGGAGGAGGTGTTGGACTGGGAGAGACGTCTCTCCCACCTTGTGACATGGACTTGTCAATGGACAAGAGTAACTTTGAACCAGAGTCCAAGATCATGTTTGTGGTGAACGCGGTGTACGCCATGGCTCACGCCCTCCACTATATGCAACGGAGCCTGTGCTTCAACACCACCAAGCTGTGCGACAGCATGAAGGCTCTGGATGGGCGCCGACTCTACAGGGATTACATCCTTAATGTCAGCTTCTCAGGTAAGAGAGCTGGAGTGAGTGAAGAGTCCTAGATAAGATGTTCAAGGTGGATGGAGAGTGAGAAGAAGTGAATATTGGAGTGGAAGTTGGGGGAGAGATAGCGAGAAACCGACAGGAATATGAACGCTGTGCCTAGTTAACAGTCCTCTCATGAACAACACTGGGATGTTGTCCTTCCACAGAACATAAAAAAAGTACCGAGACAAATCCGCTTAATTGCTATGTATTGTCAGAGCCAGCCATGCCATTGACACCTATTACCCATGCGTAATTGATACGACACTACAAAGTTGCTTTGAGGAACGAGAGCTGCAGTTAATCCGTCAGCCATATTCTTCCCTCTTGAACTAATGAGATTGTGTGTGTTATAATAGCTCCTATAGCGGGCTGCCTGTCTGTCTGTCAGTCTCTGTAGAGTTGGGGGAGAAGAGACAGAGGATTGGCTTGACTGACAGATGGCGTACAAAGGGAGCGTTATAAATAAACTGCTGTGTTTCGGGGACTGACACAGGTTTAGAGGTGCTTATTCCTCCACCAACCGTGACCAGGAGCAGACATCAAAACAGCCCAACAAACAGCGCTAACACGGCAGCTTTGCCACGAGACGCTGGGGAGTGAGCAGGAGGGATGGATGGAGGACGAAAGAATGGCATCACATATGGAGGGAGGGGGAAGGAAGCTTACAGATAAGACTGACAGGCAGACTTAAATGAGAAAAAGAGAGTTTGGTTAGTAAGGTAAAAGGGAGTAAGACAGAAAAAGAGATAAGGAGGGAAGGAGGGAAGGAACAAGGGAGCACTGAGGCAATGCCGGAGTGGGACAGCGTGCGTCAGCAGAAGAAGAGGATTTTCTTTGAAATTCCCCATCTTCATTTCGGCTACAAATCAAAGGACTTGGAGCATTTCTGCATGAGAGGAGGGAGACAGAAAGAAGGAAAGAGTGCGAGAGGGAAGGAGAGAGAGAGAGAGAGAGAGGAAATAGTCAAGGCGATTGCAGTCGCAGCCTCCGGTTGGCACAGATGATAACCACTCCCTTATAGGATTCACACAGAGAAGGATGGAATAGATATGCAGATTCACAAATAGAAAGTTTAAAAATGTGTGGAGTAAGTTGGAGAGGAGAGGAGGTGTGAATCCCGCTGTGACTTCCCTACATCTCTATGTCTGATCATCTTTCTCCCTTACATTCCCCTCTCCCGCTCCCCCTCCCTACTGATGTATGTCCATGAGGCGCACTCTGCGAGGAGAGTAACAGCATGTACAAGGAGCTTGAGTTCTTTACAGCTCAGTGTCAGTGACAGCGGTGACAGCATTGCAAACAGCTTAAAAAAAAGAAAAAGAAAAATGCATTCAAAGAATCTGCGCTGATAAGACGATGAGGATGATGTATAAGGTGGCGGTAAACAGTTAAACTGGGAACTGTGGCAGCGTTCATGTCGAGTTGTTGATTTTAGCCCCAGAATGACGCACTCGCGCTGCTCTACATATACATCTTTCCATCTACAGTATGTAAAGAAAGGAGCCGAGGTGAGTTGAGGTTGAATGTGGGGTATAAATACTGCAGCATCACCATCCGCAGTGCTCTCAGTCTGAACTGTAGCAGACGGAAAAATCAACACTGTTCAGCGCTCCCCATCTCTCTGCCATCTCCTCTCACACACTCACACACATGCATGTTCGTTATACACTCTTTACATTGCATCAAAGTTTGATCTCACTCACATCTTCCCAAAATGACTATCCCCTGTCCTTAACTTTACAATCACAACACGGCGGACTGTGTCTTTAACTGCGATAAGGCTGTTTTTGTTGTGTGTTATACTGACAGCGTATGTGGTTCACCGAGGCAGTATGCTGTGTGGTTAGGAGTGTGTTTTCATATGCCGCTCTCTTCATCTAGTCTCATCTCGCTAGTTGCTATGGTAATGAAGCCGACACTATTGCCAATTGTTGAAGTGATCTGGTAGATCGCGGGAACTGCTCCCTACCATCCAGTAACAGACACAGGGGCACATTTGCACATTTTTACGAGGCCTCGCTACATACTTCGAACATAAAACACACAACGCAAGAGACTCATACAGTCAGCTTTTTTTTTCTTTTTTTTTACAAAGACGCAGCTTGAAATGTTTTTTTTTTTTTTTTTTTTTAAACCAGCATGAAAATTGCAGACACCCCCAACCCACACACTTCTCAAAGCCATCATTCAACTCCCACCCACCCACCTCCCCGATCTGCAGCAAACATATCAGTATATACGCACACGCACGCAGTCTTCTGTTCAAATAGTGGTAATAGATGTGATATTCCCCCTTCTCTGCACTTTTGTGCGTGTGTGTGTGTGTGTGTGTGTGTGTGTGTGTGTGTGTGTGTGTGTGTGTGTGTGAGATATGTCTGTGTTAGCAGAGGCGGTGTGCCTTCAGGGCCATATTGAGCAGCGAGCTTACTGCAACGTTTAGATGCTAGAGAACAACCTTCACTCCTTCTCTCCCTCATTTTCTCTTCACACTCTTTCCTCTCGTCTCTCTGCCTCTGTCACTCTCTGTCTCTCTCTGTCTTTCTGTCTCACTCCTCATCACTCCATCTCTCTCTCTCTGTGTGTCTCCATTCTCTTTCTCTCCCCAGAAAGTGTCCTACTCTCTCTCTCTACATTCAAAAACAGCACATCCCACTCAGACTTCACAAGGTTGCTCTCCTGCCTCCACCGCCTCTCTGCGCCGGTCTGTTCCTCCACTCCTTCACTTTGCTCATCCCCTCCATCCATCCTTCACCTTTTCTCTATTGATTCCTCCTTCTAAAGGCTTTCCTCCGTCCACCTATATCTCTGCTGCCGTCACGCCAGCTTCTTACTTTTCTCTCTTGCTATCTCCTCCCTCGTATTCTTCTCCCTCTTCTCCCTTGTCACTTCCCTCCTTTCTCTGCCCTTATCTTGTCTCCCTCCCAGCACCTCCTGCTTTTGGCCTGCCGTTCCTTTCTTTTGTCTCCTCTATCTCGCCACCTTTCTTTCAGTCAAGCTCTCGGCTCTCTGCTGCAGCACCTTTCCTCCTATACATTTCTCCCCCTTGTTCTAGACTTCCTTCTCTCCACCCTATCTGTTCCCCCGAGGCCTGTTGGTCCGTGGCCCAGGCAGCGCCACCGTCCCCCGGCGGCCGAATCTGCCGGGAGAACAAATATAGCTAATGTGATCTGTCTGTGTGTGAGTTTGTGACATGTGAGTGCATCCCTGTGCCCATATCTGTATATGCTCCTGAATGTGTGTCTTTGTAGGGCACAGATGTGTAAGGTCATCAATCCTCTGGAGAAAGAAAAAGAGGGACAAGAAAGGTCGGTCACACCGTTAGTAAAGAACGTCTATCGCTAAGAAGTGAAAGTCAATTGTTCGTTCTATTGCAACGTCGGCACCCAACAGCTACGTCTCCGCCGTTTTGGACAGAAAGTGACCACCGGACGCCGGTAAAACGTCCGCCTTCAAAGTGACATGCCAAAGTAAAACAAGATTATTTCTATTCTATTGTCATATATTTAATGTCTCTACGGAAATTACCTGTGTTGAACAATGAAAATATTATAAATATGCAGACAATTATAACTATTTATTATTTGTTTATTAAACTTTTTCGCTTGGCCGCTTCCCAGAGGAGCATTAAGTGAGCGATGGACATAAATGGAAAGTTAGAAAAATCCAGCACACAGATTTTGAGAGCAATCTCAATCTTTTTCATGTCAAGGAGCTCTAAAATAGATGTCCAATAGACCACAGACCATGGATGCATAAGAGGTTGTGCCCTGAGTGTTAGTAAATAGCCTACAACTACATTAAATACTGTTTATGTCATGCTACTAGCACTACTAGCCGATAGCCGGTTGTTTGGGAACACAGACGTTAATACATCCACCACGGTACAGGCTTACAGCATACAGCCCATGGGTGTATTAGAAGATAATAAAAGTGATGGATTACAGCCAATATATCCATTATTACAGATGCGTACAGCTGGCAAAAAGCCGGCAGAACCGGATATGTCATATGAACGTGCAGGGCGGTGCAGTCCCCGTGGGTCTGATGCACGTTTATTATGCAAAATAAATAACTGGATTTCGCTATTAGTTAAAAAAAAAATTATCCTCTGATTTACAGACGTCTCTTTACATCCATGGCTATGGACTCATTGCCGTTTTCAGTCCAAAATGGCGGCAGTGCTACCGCAGCACCATCTAGTGGCTATTGTCAAAAAAGGCTCCAGAGTTTCGTCTCTTTGCTTCTATACTCTACACTACTATAGAGCCGTTGTATCTTTATATTTTACCTGGGACAGGTGTGCATTTGTGCACAGACCTATATGCAGTGTTTACTTGTTTCCTTACTGTCACGCTTAAATCAGGAGTAAATCAGGGATTCAGGTGAATTGACACTTGGAAATACAATTCTCTATTCCCTAGCCAACAACTAATCAACAGCCAGCTTTTGAATTTTTAGTCAAACACTCACACAAAGAAAAGATTTGCCCTCTCTCTATGAGCCTGTATACCTCTCTCTCTCTCTCCACTTTCAGATTACTTATTCCTACTTATTCCTCCCAAGCCCCTTTGCCTCCTTTCTCCCTCTGCCTGCCTTTAATACCCACAATCCCCCTTGGGCTTCGCTTTAGCCCAACATGGCCGAGAACATAATTAATTTCACAGCTTCTGAATGAAAAGCCTGTTTTCACCATGCTTCTAATTAAGCTAGAATAATAAGGTGTTTCTCGAGTAAGCGGGAATGCTTAAAAAGTGTCTGAGGGATCTGGTTAGTATGCGTTATAACCGCAGTTTGTCTCACCTAACTTTATTTGCTTTTTTTTTTCTTGTACTGTTATGTTTTTACATTCTGTGGCCCCAGCTGTTTGATTCATTGCATTCAGGGCAGATTTTGGTTGACAATGCAATGAATCCTCTCAGATAAACAGCACCAGGCCTATAGTCACAGTTGGTCTGCACAAAGGGCACTTTGTTTTGTTGTGTCTGAAAACTCGTGAATGGTTTGGGGAGAGTGTCGCTGAGAAGGCATGTTCCACATTTGGATGCTGGCGACACCTCGCAGGCACGGAAAGTCACTCAAAGCTGCGAATAGCGCTGAGGGCCGAGCCTGCTGTGGGTCTCAGCTGGACCGGACTGGGCCACTGGGAAGTACCGTGCGGACAAGGTCACACAGAATGATCAATCATCGCTGTTTCAAGGCTGAAGTTGAGTTATAGTATGTGTTGAGACACCGCAAGAAAGCCCACAAGCTGCTGTTAGGAAGCAGTCACCGCATTCATTTCTTCAAATGAGGAAATTGGTTCAGTTCACGGTTCATCAAAGTTACATCACACAGCAACACTCCGTAGCAAAGGTAGCTGAGGGACAAACTTCCTTTCAGCTGCTCTGCCCACTACTTGTCTATTGTGCATCTGACGAAATTCAAATGCTTTAGTGATGCTAGAGGCATGGCTGTATGGATGGCAATGTCAGTCCGTCTGTCCGCCACTTTGATTCCAGACTGGAATATCTCAACTCCTACTTGATGGATTGTCGTGTGATTTTTTTCAGACCTTCAGGGATCCCAGAGAATGAATCCTACTTAATTTGGTGATCCTCTGGCTTTTCCTGTAGCGCCACAATGAGGTCAAATTTTTCACTTATAACTAAGATGGTGAACCATGATAAACATTATACCTGCTAAACATCAGCACGTTAGAATTGTCATTGCGGGCATGTTTGCATGCTCAAGTACAGCGTCACATTGCTGACTCTTAGTCTTGTTTTGACACAACCAAAATCGTTCGGCCGCTGGAACTCTGAGCTCACCGGATTTTTTAAATTTATCCCAGGACAGTGCTGACGGGAGGGAGTGGTGTCCATCAGTCAAGGACCTGGGCTGCCTGTCTCAGCTCCCTGCAGTCACCAGAGGAGTCTGGGTGGCCTTCGCCGGCTCTAACTTGCACCCTCGTCCACTTTTCCTGATAAGCTGCTCTGTCACGTCAGCAAGGTCGCTGGTGTTGGTTCTAGGGAGGAATCACCAGTCCTCTGAGTCTATTGCTCCCTGGATGTGATTTGTTAGAGGGAAGTCAAGGACAATACGGCGCCCTCAAATGGGTCTGTAGGCTAATGCCGTTATCTCTTTAGTCTGTATTACACGTAATTACCACATACAGCTAATTAGGCTTCAGCACACATCTAAGGTCCTAATAAGGTGCAGTTATGATAATTAGCTCGTGGCAAAGTGTTTCTGAGAGCGTGTATGGGTCTAAAAGGAGGAGGAGGCACAGCTTGTCTTATTGCTCACTGTTATTAGCAGACTTTATTATCTGCCAACTTGCAATATAATGGATTCATATCTCTTCTTCGTCTGAAGATATTATCGCCATCTTATTGAAATCATTTTCATTTAGCTGTCACCTAAACATTTAGCCCCAAAATCCAAAGAAGGCTTGACACTTAGAATTTCCTGTGACAGAGAGAGAGGAGAAAGATAGAGGGTTGTGCTGTCTCTGTGATTTATGGATTTCATAAACCCTAACCCCCTCTGCTGCCATCTGACACGCCATTCTTCTCCGAGCACACTGAGCTTTCACAACAATAGCACAGCTTTAGCCCTCGTCAGTGTTGCGTGCACGCAAACACACACACACACACACACACGCACGCACACACACGCCACTAGCAGCAGGGTCAGAGCTTTGGTTCTGTCAGCACAGCCTCCCACAGCGCTCAGAGCAATACCTTAACCATCACACTGTAAAGTAAAACCTAATGGAGCTTCCACGGGCGTGTGTGTGCGCTCACACATCCTCACACAATCTGTGTTTTGATTCATTCCGCTGATCCCAAGCTGTACGTTTGGCCGGTGATTTCTTCAGTTACCCAATGACACAGAGATATGAGGAAGGCAGCACAGCATCATCAATGCTGCTGTGCACTGAAGACAGAGAGCCTTGTTATACGTTGAGGAGCGATGCTTTATAAACCCAGCTACATCATCATTTGACAGGGGAGGCAGCGGCGTATAACACTCAGCCCCGTACAGTGTGTCAGCAGCACAGAGTTGATTACTCCGCTGTAAGGACAGAAGTGGCACCGTAGGAGTGACACGCACTTTGTCTGTGTCAGAACGACCAAGTGTCAGCACTGTCAGGTCCGACACTGCCTGAAACACATCAAGAAGTTACCGATTTTTCCCAGTCCATAGCCGCCTCTCTCCCTTTTTTTTTTTTCTTTTTAATGGTTTCAGCATCCTGCCAATTTTACAATCTCTTCTGTTCCCACATCCTCAGGGTAGATGGTAATCCTTTCATAACAACTTGTATACAAACCAATTTGGCAGTTTCAGCAGTGTACCTCCCTCACATAAGAGACCCAGAGGCTAATTCTATCAATGTGTGGGTAGTAGCTATAGCACTGCCCAGGGATTCAGTGTTGCCTTCATGCCTATATGACTTTATAGGCAGTTTGTTAATGATGCATCTGGTAATAAACTTTGTCAGATTGGAATCTGGAGCGGCGTTTTTGTCCCTATGTGACCTCAGGGAGGGAATGGGGGGCCGTTGAAACACACAGACATCACCAGGCATAACAGGCATTTATAGCCTCTTAGCACATACTTTGGTAACTGGCTGGTCTTCAGTAATGAAAACACCATTGTAATGCCCTTCACTGTCAGTTCTGGACTCCTAAGGCTTAACTGACCATGGCTTATTGTCTCCGTCCTCGCTGTTGCTTTTAAGAGGCATCAATGAGACATCAATGGGATGATTGTTTAGCTTTAATCTCCTTTTTCCCACTCGTCTTATCACTTTCTTTCCCGCTCTTTTGTCTCCTCTCACCCCCTGCAGCCCCTTTCTCTCCTCCAGGCAGTGAGACAGTAGTGAAATTTGATTCCCAGGGGGACGGCGTGGGCCGATACAACATCTTCAGCTACCAGCGCTCTGCCGATCGTTACGGTTACGTGCCGGTAGGTGATTGGGCCGAGAGTCTGACTCTGAGCAACGATCTGATTCACTGGCCCAGAGAAGTGGTGCCCACCTCGCAGTGCAGCGACCCCTGTGAACGCAATGAGATGAAGAAAATGCAGGCAGGTAGGAGACTGGATTTCAACAATGTTTTTTTTTTTTTTTTTTTTTTAAATCACAGTGACATACCGTACTGAGCAGCAGTGCCTTTTGAAAAATCACATTCTGCTGTTCATATTTCTGTTTCCCAGGTGAGTACTGCTGCTGGATCTGTACAGCCTGCGAGCCTCATGAATTCCTGGCTGATGAGTTCACCTGCTCGCCCTGTGCTCCTGGCCAGTGGCCCACTAATGAACTGACGTCCTGTTACGACCTTCCTGAAGACTACATTATGTGGGAGGATGCCTGGGCCATTGGTCCAATTACCATCGCTTGTGTAGGGTGAGTGATAAAGGGCTGTCAACATGACTGGTCCTGGAATTGACCTTTCGCTAAAACCTTCCCCTGAGCAGTGATTATCCAATAAAAGCTTTGCAACCGTAACAGCACGCCTGTCAATAAGAGCAATACTCTGCTTTTAAAGAGCTTGCAGGGTGGCATTTTGTTTTGCCTTTCCAAAACCAAGAGCAAAAGTGAAAGGAACGGATTGAACAGCGTGCTCATCTACTTAAACGTAAGCTGCAACTTTTAGTCCAGCTAACTAGTTTACTACTCTACAGTAACAGAGTGTTACTTTCATACTTTTCAAGATCAATGAGCCAATTTTTAGTTTACTACATTAGTTTGTGGCTTTCAGGTTACGTTTTTTAAAAAGCCTGCTCATGACCAGCTCATCCACTGTATATTATTTTCCCACTATGTGGAAGTCGGTCCTGGAAGCCATCAGAGTTTAAGATAACGTTACCAACTCTGTTTGCCTTTTATTGGATTTGGGGATGTTGACACTCCAGCACTGTTGTAGTCAAGAAGACCACCTAAACCGTTACCAAGTCATGACCAAGACCAGAGTTTATCAAGACCGAGACTTTGAGGGGTTGAGACCAAGTCAACACCAAGACCAAGGCAAGGCGAGACCGACACTGCATGACACACTTATGATAAAATGTGGAACATGCGAACCACCAAGACACTCCTCAAATTGAGACCGAGACCTTCAAAAAGTGGTCTTGAGACTGGTCTCGAGACCAAGACCGATCTAGAGTACTACAACACTGCACTCCAGCAACCCCAGCCAATGTTTCGTTTGCCGAACACATCAGTTAGTCCTGATCCTAAAAGCCTTTCCTCTTGTAACATAAATATTGAATAAAAGTCTCATTACATATTTTTCCTCATCATATTTACAATACTAGGACTATATAGCTCAACACTACAATATAACAACAATGCTGCTTCTTTATTTACATGGATTATCAGGTTGTGAAGATGCTGACTTTTTGCCTGGGAAATGTAGCTTAAAGGGGCCACTCACATGTAGCATCTAAAAACTAGTGGGAAATGCCAGCCGTGCCGCTTTCATCCTTTCATCCAAGGTGCTCGGGAGGTTGCGCTCCTGTCGCGCCTGCTGTTACTAAGCAACCAAAACCTGCGTACTGCGATGATGATGATAATGATGAAGTTGCAGGAATTTAGCAGTAAGCCTCACTGACTAAACTAAACTCAAAACAAAGATAAATGGATTTCCAGCACCGTCAATCCCTCACAGTGGCTTTACTGCTCGATTTCTCTGTGTCAAGTTTCAACCGGATGCTGTGATGTTCTTGGACGGAAAGGGTGACGCACGTAAAATAGTCTGTGGGATTGGTTGTTCTTCGTCACATGACATGCGGTGCGCGCTGCAGCATTCCAAAAGTTGAACTATTTTATCTCGGGACGTAGCCGTCACGCCCTGAAAAATAGACGATTGGGAACACTTGCGCGTCATGATGGCATCACTCCCTCGCTTGAGCGCGCCTGCAGCGCATCAACATTGACAACAATGGATTTGAGGGCACAAAAAAACGCAGCATGTGAAAAGCCCCTAAGTCTGTTAGCATGATATCATGTACGTAGCCATCACATGTATTTTTAAGATCCCTTTCACAAGATTATTGTTTTAAATCTAGTTAGCTGAAGACATTAAAAATTCCGCTTTTTCAACCAACTTAATTTCCTAGCTAGCCACAGCTGATGAAATCTGCCAATTACTGTTGTTATTTCAGTAAAATCAACGGTCGTCTGCTAGAAATGAAAAGCCAGCTTTTGCCTACCTCTGTCTGAAGTCAAGGACCCACAGTTTCAAAAATTACTACAAAATTTGAGTAGTAAATGTTCCGCCATTAAACTGCATATGTGAGAAAGGAAAGCTTGAAAGCTGAAAAGCTTGGCATAGCAACAGTAACTAAGGGGGGGTGGGGCTTAGCAAACGGTCAATTTACTTGTGCTTTTCCATACCTATTATGATATGGTGCCTATACTGATATTAGAAGATTTTCTGATTATTGTAGTATATTTTGTTATAGCTCAGCCCTACTTGTGTAATAGCATATAAGCACCTATCAAAACTATGACTTCATGAAACTGCTTGTCTGTTTGGCTGCGTGACTTCCCTCCTGTCCACAGGTTCATGTGCACCGGTCTGGTGTTCTGGGTGTTTATCCGACACAACCACACACCGCTGGTGAAAGCTTCAGGCAGAGAGCTATGTTACATCCTCCTCTCAGGAGTCTTCATGTCCTACGCCCTGACTTTCCTCTTCTTGGCCAAACCCTCTCCCGCCATCTGCGCCCTGCGGCGCCTCGGCCTGGGCACGTCATTCGCCGTGTGCTACTCCGCCCTCCTCACCAAAACTAACAGAATCGCCAGGATTTTCAATGGCGTGAAAGACGGAGCGGGTGCGGTGAGGCCACGCTTCATTAGCCCGTCCTCTCAGGTGAGTGATTGCAGCATCATGTCCATCCATCTGCATCAGTCAGACGGACGGATGGACGGACAGACGGTGGACCTTGATGACCTTACGCTCCTCTCCTCCCTTCCCTTCTTTTTCAGGTGTTCATCTGTCTGAGTTTAATCTCCGTCCAGTTAGTGATGGTGTCGGTGTGGCTGCTGCTGGAAGTTCCCGGGACACGGCGCTTCACGTTGCCAGAGCGACGGCAGACTGTCATCCTCAAGTGTAATGTACGCGACTCGAGCATGCTGCTGTCACTGGGATATGACGTGCTCCTGGTCATCCTGTGTACTGTGTAAGTGTGTCATTGCTGGTTTGATTTGCTGTGATAGTTCAGTTTAGAAAGTTTTGTTGTTTTGTTTGTATCATTTCAGTAGAGTAGGTATCAGAAATATGATTCTCTCCCTCTAGGTATGCCTTCAAGACCAGGAAGTGCCCTGAGAACTTCAACGAGGCCAAGTTTATTGGATTCACCATGTACACCACCTGTATAATCTGGCTGGCCTTTCTTCCCATCTTCTATGTTACATCCAGTGACTACCGGGTATCTTCTCGAACACACACGCACAAATACTTGTCTGACTTTTAGAAGGACATTGCATTGACCTGCATTCATTTCCTGTTGAGTAACCCTGATCCTAACCGTTACTGCTACACCACAACCCAACTAAATGTAACCATAATCTTAATGGAAGTTCAACATTTAGGCATTTATTCGCTTTCTTATCAAGAGTTGGATGAGAAGATTGATACCAGTAGGTTAACTTAGCTTAGCATAAAGATCAGAAACAGGTAGCTTGGCTCTGTTTTAGTACTCATTCCTGGAGCTCTCTATATTCAATGTGTACACTGTAGTGTGAAACAACACGGAGGCTCCGTAGTCCGAACCAAGACAAAACTTTTTTACTCCTTCCAACCTTGACAAAGGCAGCGCATACCAGATCCACTCCTTCCGTTCTTACCTTTCACAATAAAAGCCCTAGACATATACACTGCGTAACTGTTAACCAGAGGAAAATTCACCCAGATTCACCCAGAGCATTTCGCTAAAAGGAAACTAAAATAACTTACAGTAGTTTAGGCTATACAACAAGACTGCCAGACGCTGCTCCGGGTCAATAGGATCTCGGTAGTTGGTCCTCTGCCTGCGAGAATCTATTTGAACCTTTTATTGAAAAAGTGTTGCGACTGTCAAAGTCGCATCGCTGCAGGTATGAATAGTTTTGATGCAAAGGCCCTTAGTCGGCTGCTGGCTGTCACTGTATTTATACCGTTCAGAGAGTGTTATCAATCTTCTCATCTAACTCTCAGCAAGAAAGAGTATTTCCCAAAATGTCAAATTATTCTTTTAAAGCCTCTGAACACCCACACAGGTGTTTTCAGTTAATCTGGCTGATTAGACCTCTTCTCAGGACTGGGTGGGCATCTATAGACTAATTGAGGGACATCTTCCCGAGTCTCCTGTTAGCTTTGTTGAACCTGTTAGGGCGGGACAAATTACACCTTCATCATTTTTTTATTGGTAGGTGAAGATTTGTGAGCTAATAAATTCCCATCAAAGCTCCGGCCCACCTTCAACCTGAGCAGAGGTCTAATCAGACAGAAGAACTGAGGCTTTAAGCCCCAAATTTTATGATTTACCTTCTGGGGACACGTTTTTGTCCTCAAACAGGAGGGGGGGGTCCCTATAATATAAATATACAAGCACACAGGTCACAAAACAGTGACAACACAGATGTAGTGGCAAGTTAAACGATTTCTAATCCCGCTGGCAAACGTCCCAGCTCTGCAGTGTTGGCATGACAAACCGACAGGCTCCGTCAAACTGCTGACACATGTCCAGATTTAACAGCAAAGGGGAGTGAGTGTTCACCTGATCCATACAAATCTTAAGCACACACACACACACACACACACACACACACACACACACACACACACACACACACCTTAAGCACACGCTTCCACAAACACACACACACACACATACACTGTGCACTGTATCAAAGGGCATAAGAGAGGAGTGCTGATGCCAGGGCTGCTCATTTGATCCCTATAAAAAACACCTCACTTTCTCAGTACTCCCTCCTCTCTCTCTCTCTCTCTCTCCCTCTCTCTCTCTGGAAATAAGCCTTTCTTTGGCCTTGCAATCTGACTTTAAGATTAGTCAGGTAGAGGCACAACATCACCAACATACCCAACCACCCACTCATACACACACATAAGTATATATATACACACACACACACACACACACACACACACACACACACACACACACACAGAGGAGATGTTGAAGGGTTGATTACTAATGTGCTTCTCTGTACAGTACTGCGATTCTACTGAGTTGCTGTTATTCAACCCTGCTGCCACACAAAGTTAGACTAATACAGCCGACATGATACCTAAGATTGTATTTAGTATTGATTTTGCACAATAAATCACAGAGAATGAAGTTAAAGCTACCATTGATATACTGTTAAGTTTGGCCTCTGTGGTCTCTGTTGATGAAGTCTTTTATTGATCCGTCCTGTAATTGTTATCCTCCGAACTGTTGCAAGGTAACAGAGTCTGCCAATAAATAGTTATGCTCCCACTTTACAGGCCTCATTGGCTCTGTTTACATATAGAGATTGGTTTATTACTTTAGGCATTTTCACGCATTAAATTTATCTATCAGTGTTTTATTTTCTGTTAAGCCCTTTGTAATACTCATTCAAAAAGTGCCTTTGAAAAATGTTCCTTATTACAGATTATTATCATCAAATTAGCTCTTAACGGCAATTACTTTGTACTACATTAGCATAAGATGTATCCATCAAAGTCAGGCTACTAATTACTGTCCCGTCCTCTTTTCTCTGCAGGTTCAGACCACTACCATGTGCATCTCGGTCAGTCTGAGTGGCTTCGTGGTCCTGGGCTGCATGTTCGCTCCCAAGGTCCATATCATCATGTTCCAGCCCCAGAAGAATGTGGCCAGCCACAGGCTTAACCTCAATCGCTTCAGTGTCAGTGGGGCTGCCGCCACATACGCATCACACGGTAGGTTACATGCAGTTACCTCATTTTTAAAGAGACAGGGGTTTAGAGCAGCACTCTCTTGCTCTTTTATTATTCTGTCAAATGGGTGTTTTCAGCATTCAATATTCAGCACAACGGACAGCCCTGTGTTCCACTGTTGCCATACGGGGTACAAAATCTTGAATTATAAACTATCTCGGTGTTTGTTTTCTGTATTATTCTGTATTTAGTTCCTATGCTGTAGTACAGCTCAGTTCAAATATGGACCGCTGTTACGCCAAAGGTGATGGCCCTGACACACTAAGCCGACGGTCGGCCGTCGTCCTAGTTTTTTCGGTGTGTCCCGCACTCTCGGCTGTAGTCTGCCTGTGTCAGAGTTTTTTCGGCCGATTCAGCATGTTGAATCGGTGGCAGCGCCCGTCGGTGAGAGAAACCCCTCTGATTGGCTATTCAGCTTAAAAAAATCAGTGCACGAGAAGAGAAACGGACACGAGGAAAGCAAGCCAACGAGTAAAGTCAAGACGAAAACACAGAAGGCTCTTCTCATTTTTCATCTTCATCTCATCTGATCATTCCAATACACGGATATTTTCACAACGACATGGCCATCCGGAATGAAGCGAGTGAGAGTGGTGTGAAAATGGTCAAAAGACGCCACTTTATTTCATGTACGCGTCATAAACAACGGCTTGTATATCCGCCGTCCTCGGTCTTCCGGTTTCCCTGTTTGAATGACGAATACAGACTACGCGACCTGCTGGTGAGGAGAGTTATTTCATCTCACGCAGGCGCAGAACGTATGTGGTAGTTGGCCGTCGGCTGTAGTCTTTGCGGTGTGTTCGAGTGTAACTTTTTAACCAAGACAAAGGCGACGCAACTGGTGGCCTTCGTCGCCGCTAGTTCTTTGATGTCGGCTTGGTGGGTTCCCAGCTTTACCTTTACGGTAATGCATGATTGACAGTTTCAATCGTAAGTAGGGCTGTCCTCGACCAAAGAAATTCTTCGTCGACTAACACTCGTACGATTTTGTCGACTAATCGATTAGTTGATTTAATGGACAGGTCTGTAAAACTGAGTTTCTCCACAAAGAATCACACAAAAGCGCCACTTTAAATCTTGTGTTTACCAGGGAGGTGCTCTTAAGTTTCTTGGAAATAAGTCATTCAGCATGAAAAAAAACATAAAAAGCGACGACTAATCAACAAGAAAGAAATCTAAGTCGATTAATTGATTAAGAGAGGGCAGCGCTCATCGTAAGCCAGTTATAGACTGCAAAGAATGGCATCCTGCCGACGGAGCTGTAGTGTTGAGCAGTGCAATGAGAAAGAAGCGTGTCCTTAAGAAGTGCCTGGAAATTTAACATATTCCACGGTACTAAATTGGCTTCACAAAAAAAGTCATTAAAGGGTTGGGTGCAATTTCACGCAAGTTTTTCCAAATGACTTGTAAATTGGCAGCGATAGTAGATTTATTACCATTAGATTAAGTCTGCATTTAAACCACCACTGATGTCATTCATTTAATTTGCCTATAAGGTCAATGCTCTTTCTACACTAGTGTCTAGACCTCCATCACTATTATGATTATTTGATATTTTTTTGTCCTGAATGTGATTTCAGGTCAAACGTAATAGCATAATGTGATAAATATATTGCTTTTTTGCTAGTTTTTTTAGTATTTGGGAGCAAAAATCAACTCAGGAAGGCTGTTATGAACAATTATATGCACAAATCTGATGTCTAAGAATGCTTGATTTCTGTCTTTTCTATGCAATTATCTCGCTCTCTCTCTTTTTCTAGCTTCTGTCAGCGCCCACCACGTCCCAACCGTGTGCAACGGGAGAGAGATTGTCGACTCGACTACTTCCTCTCTGTGACCACGTCCAGTCCACTCTCTAAATCTGCCCCTGCGACTGTTAGCCAATCCATGAACATTATCCCCCTCAACCATCATTCCCCACCTCATTCACACACTATACACACTCACATATACACATACACACAAATACATGCACAAACAAACAAACAAACAAACAACCTTCCTCGTGGACTAGAACTGTATCGTTTCAAAAATGTAGAAAGTGTGTAACTATAATTAAATTATTTTCTAGGGATGTACATACATGGAATCGACATTGTTGTAAGTAGAGAAACAAAAGAACAAAAAAAGTTTTTAGGAGGAATTTTTGGAGCCTTTGTTTTTGATAGCTTTGTTATGACGCGGTGTAAATAGACATGCGCTTTATCATGGTAGGAGGGCGTGTGTCCCTCGGTCTGGATGCACATTTGTGGCTCTGCTTGCCTCACCTGCAATATCCCACGGACTTTTTATTCTCATGCTTTTTTGTAGGTCTCATTGTAATAACCAATTATGTATGCATTTCTATTGTGTATCTGTACATTTGTATATTATACTACTGATGGTTCAAACAGCACAATGTTGACAGTCCTGTAACAATAGAATGAATGTGGACATAAACTGGACGGTATATGATGGCTGGAACGGACATGTACAAAAACCCGCCAAACTCATAGACTTGCAGTCACACTGTCCCAGAACACACCTTTCAGTTTGAGACTTCATCTTTTCACATCGTGATAGATTTTCTTTGCAGCCTAGATCCATATAAAGAACCCATTGTAGCCGTTTTTGCAGGAAAAAATATGTTTTGCTTTTGATACAAATGTTCATTTTTCTATTTCTAATCATGGAATCCCTTTATCTAAACGGCCATAGTTCCAGACATGTGTTCACCAAGGCAACAGTCTGCTCACTCCCACTCTCAAACTGCCTGCTTCTTTGGAGGATTGCTGTAATGGATTGTTAATAACAACTAATAACAGGCCTGAAAAGATATAGTATATCAAATGCATTTCTTTTGCCTCAAAACTGTCAACACAGACAGCGCTGCGATAGTTCTGTCAACAAAACACAAATTGGTGTCTTACCCGGTAATTATGAATTTGTGCTCAAATGACTCAAACACTAATGGAGGCAAACAGTCTGCTTTGCTGAACACATGTTGAATTTTGTTCCAACTACAGGGGAGTGGTAGCTTTTGTTTTCGTGCCCCATAGATACAGTACGTGGTGATGTTTTGAATATGGCTATGTGCCTTAATGTATATTTGATAGAGGTTGAAAAGAGATCAGTTTTACATTGCCAGCTGCAAATCATTGTTTGGTAAATGTAAAGGTGACCCCAGTACAGATGTTTCAGGGCAACACAATGCCAGTTAGTTTCATTCCCTAGCAAGCCTTCTGCCATTGATTGTTTACCTGAAGTGTTGAAATGTGAGGAATCCTTAGGTTGAAATGACTTTCTCTACCCCCCCTTCTTTCTCCAGTCTGTGATTAAAAAACAAAACATGAAATGGACATTTCAAATAGACACCCATCACACTGATTTTGCTTTACATTTTGTTTTTTTACAGCTTAGCGGCTCCAATAAAAGAAGGAAGGGGAAGAGAAACGCTCATATACCATTAAGATGAAGTCAGTGACTCGTCGACTCATTGAAGTGTGCAGTTTACATGTCTGTGTTAAATGTGTTGACGTTGAGAGGCACAGTGGAGCAGCTGGCTCCGGCGGTCCCAGAGAGGCTCACGAGAGGAAGCAGAGCACACAATGTCAGCTGCTGGCAGATCCCATCATCTAACAAAGGGATGTTAGAGTAGAACTCATGTGCAGAACATTTATCAAAACATCCCATCAAACTCTCAGTTTGTGGACAGACTCTCTGCTGGGTGACAGTTATGAGACAGGGGGCGGGGGGGTAATAAATGACAAAAACATAAAAAAAGTTTTTTATAAGAAAATCTAAATAGCCTAAATTAGTTGACTAATTTAGCACCAGGCTACATTATGTTTTATTTTAAAGAGTGGCCTCTCTTGCAAGAATGTATTGCATTTAGGATAAATAAACTGATCTTAAATGGTTATCATATGCTGTCTAAAATAAAGTGTGACTGTTATACTTGATATTTCTAACAAAATATGTGATCAGAATCACTTATTTGTTTCCCCAGACAGGCATTTTAGATGTAGTTTCTCCAAAATCAATATAGTGGGTACAGGCAGAACTGTTGAACATTCATCTTTTGACCGTTCTACACCTTTCGCACAGCCGGTCTCCAGCAGCACCCTGTGATTATCACACTGAATGATAGATTGAAAGAATTTTAGAGGATGCGCCAAGACGAGCCGACCTACATTGGGGCGTGTGTGTGTTTAGGTGCAGAGAGCAGGAGAGGAGAGAGAGCGATGTGGCAGAGCAGAGGGGAGCTGCTGCTGGATTATGTAAAGCACTCCCACAGCCCAGAAGTCACAGTGCTTCTATGGAAGCTCAAAGCATCTCAGAGATTCGCAGTCTTTGTTAGCAGAAGGCTTAGCCATTCACTCAGTGGTCCTGCTCCCACAAGATACACCCCGCATGGCAGGTTGCTATGGACAACCACCGCCACATCCGCTGCCGGAATGTCTATTTGTCTGCATGGAGCGGAGGGTGGGAGGAGGGGTGAGGAGAGGGCGAAAGAAGAGGAATAGAAAGCTGGTTGCTGGTTGTGATTCAAATTGGCAGTGACTGATGAGATTTGGCTCAGCGAGGCCCAGTACCCTACTCCCTGCTTTTAATGGTTTCACAAATAGAGCACTTAACCCGGATTCTCCTCTCATTTAGTCCAGGGGGCTAGTCTCGGACAACAGTCTCACACTCTTCCTCTGACCCCCTTCTCTCTCAACCCACCTCACCCCTTGAACCTTTCCCCCCGCCACCTTGTGTCCGCCTCATCTCCACTCCATGTGTGAAACGTGCTGCTCAGCCAAGACCACCTAAAGCCAGACCAACAGACTGGTAGCCCACACTTAAATTGAAGCACTCAGATCTGGGTGCCCACTGCAGCACATGCCAGCGAGGCGGCCTTGGAGGAGGGATATAAGGGGAAGGTAGATAAAGGAGTTGGAGAGTGGATGGGAAAATGAAAATGGGACTCGCATGTAAAGACAATGCATCACCTTTCTCACTGTACTCAGTTTATCATCTCATGTACCCACTAACTCTCTGTGGAAGCTTCTTTAATTGGCTTTACTCATGAATATCCCTTTCAAGCAGCTATAGTCATCCACTACGGACTTTGCTCTTCTATTCAGCCTCTGCCAACTGCCATGTGCTCTACAAAGGTCTCTGTGCTGTAGCCCCCTGCTATACAGCAGGATGTGTCTTCGGCCTCTAGGCTTTGAATCAAGACAAGATCTCTGCGGCGACGTGAAGCGGAGGTCAAGCTGAACTCTGGAACTGGTCAATCAAAGCAATAGTTCCGTGTTTATGATACGTGCAATAAAGAGGCTGTGATGACATCATAATAAATAACAACAAGCAAACAGCTGGTGTCGTCTGCTCGTCCTTCTGTGTCCAGTATGACCTGCTGCGTGTCTACAAATCTCAGCTAAAATCTAAATATTGATTGAAAATGTATATAGATTTGTCCCTACAGCGACATGAACAGCCTCTCACCACCGCTTTCACACACACATGCTCTATTCATAGTGTGTGTTGGCAAATGTTGAAAGACGTCTTTAACACTCCAGCGTAATCTGTTCCCTAAGTGATGGCACTCCAATTAAACCATCTACTGGAGTGCTCACTGCCTTAGGACAATGCACTCCAGTGTGTAGGCTCACTCGCACCAAAAAGGACTGAAAAGAAAGAAAAAGTAAGGGTCCAAAGAAAGAAACAGTTATGGTGATGTTTGTCAGTAGCTTTCTGTCCTACACCGTCAGGTGGTTCATGAATATATTGCAGATATTGCAGGTAGTCAGTGCCCCTGTCTCTTATTTCTGGCTCCATCAAACTGCCTACAGTTCCTACTTTTGCAGAACTACATGTTGACTCTTTTCTTGTAGCCAGGCAATGGTCTCCCTCTGGTGGTAGGCTCAGGTCATTACACAAATAACATTCATACATATACTGTATACAGCCAGGAATTTCCATCCCCATTAAACTGTTTGGCAGCATGTTTAATTGGCTAGCAGTGTTGGAAGAAGTACTGAGATCCTTTACTTAAGTAAAAGTAACAATATCACAATGTAAAAAATACCCAATTACAAGTAAAAGTCCTGCACTCAAGATCTACTTGAGTAAAAGTACAGAAATATTGTCAGCAAAATATGCTTAAAGTATCAAAAGTACTCGTTCTGCAGAAAATATGACCACTGTGACTGATATATTATTATATAAGACCTTCTTAGATAATGCTAATATTAACGAGCAATGTGTAAGTAGCAGTTTACTGTTAAAAAATAAATCTGAAGGGTTGTAAGATAACTTATGGTGTATGAAAAAAAGAGGGGGAAATAAACAAAGTACTGCAACTCAAAGTTGTATTAATTTCTGGACTTTTCTCTAATCTTTGCTTTTTTGTGAAATGTACTGTATACTTTTACCTCTTCGGACCTCACACTGTTATTTAAAGAAAACTGAGAAGTTTACGGAGGAAATCACATCTTTGTGGAACTGCTAAAAAAGGCTGTGAACCACTGGTTATATAATAAGATTATCTACAGTATATTATTTAAATACAATCTTAGTCTGAAAAGTAATCAGCAACCATAGTTGTCAGATAAAGGTATTTGGGAAGAAGTGTAAAGTATAATGGATATACTCAAGTAGCCTAAAGTACAAGACTTGTACTACTCAGTGTACTACTTGTACTACAAGTGCTTCTGAGTAAATGTACTTAGATACTTTCCACCAGTTCAGTTAACACTTCTGCAGAGGTGGAAAGAGTACTAGAATATTGTACTCAAGTAAAAGTAGTGTTACTTTTAATATATTTTACTCAAGTAAAAGTAAAAGTAGGCCTACTTGTGTAAAAATGTAGGCTACTCAAAGTAAAAGTAAGAGGGTGATCATATATGATACTGTTCAATTAAAAAACTTCTTTAGGCTACAAAATAGATTGCATTACATGTCAACTTATACACAAGTAGAGCAATATCATCAACAAGACCTGTTATGTCCAAACCCACAGACAGGCATCTGCAGTCTGTGTATACAACTGATTATCAATTACAGAATAAATATACAACTGCATTCATCAGTGTAGCCTCACGAGATCAACCAGAAGAGACAAAACTGAGAAACAAAATGATCGACAATAAATAAAACCAGCTACGGACACTTATTTAGAGAATAAAATAAAACAAAGCAGACAACGTGGACATGTATAAACAATATAAACTGTAGTCCACAACCAGTAATGCACAGCAAAGGAGAGACTGCACAGTTTTTACACATTACATAGCACACACACAGACTATGTTGCCAAGCAACCAAGTGGTTGTTGATGATGTCATCAGCTGTGTGTTGTTGGTACTCACCTGTCTGAATGACACCGGAAGTCCTCCGTAATCTGCTCCAGGTTTAACTTGTCTACTCCTTCATTTTCAAGCAAAATATAACCAGTCTGTGTCCCAGTATAACCAGTCCACTCTCTGGTCCTACTGCCCCATTAACAGTCTCAAACAGCAGATGGTCCCCACTGCAGGTGGAAGTTCCTCAGTGAACGCAGCTGGAGGATATCCATGTTGGCATTTAGCATGTTAGCCAGACCCAGCATGCACCTGCTGTTACAGGTGAGGAACATTGTGGTGTCACTTTAAGCCTGCTGGCTGGGGATGGTGCATCATTAATTAAGATAGTTGCAACATTTTTTTTTTTAACTATGCCGACGCACAATAATGCGAATTATACCTATAACCACACCCCATATATGATCCTTACATTAATTGTGCTTGAGGTGGCCCCCGGTCCGTGAACTCGGCACATGAACGCAAACATTTCTAATTATATCCGGAGTGTCACCTGTCACCTACGCTGGATATGAAGCTCCGCCCTCCTGCTGCTGCAGACACACCTGCAGCTTCTCCTCTGCTGCTGCCGCTCATTCATCTCCTTTCTTCTCTTCCATTCTCACACAGTTTATCAGGACTTTCCATGTGAATTTTGTTTTTTTAAATGTAGCGAAGTACAATAAGCTACTTAAGTAAAAGTAAAATTAATGATTTTTCAGTAACGAGAATAAATGTAATTCGTTACTTCCACTCCTGCACTTCTGCAAATGATTACATTTTTTTCTGTTAACACAGGTCCACAAATGTCATGGTAATTAGGTGATAATTAGCAAGTTACCTGTTTGAAATTTCTTTTTTAATTACTGCCAAATTACCCCAATATTTACCTGAACATTTATCGAAAATTACTTTAAACATTATTTAATATTTATATTCCGCTATTTCCCAATATCTGGTAATTTATTTAATACATTTCCAGGAAAAGAATACAAAGTTAATTGATGCGCTTTATTTCCATGTCTGCTGATAAATAGATAATAATTAGCAAATAAGTTATTTGAAATTTCTTTAAAAAAAAACTGCCTGAATCATTACATTAGCTACCAGGTTACATTTGTGTAGACAATAAGTCACACAATGGTGAGATTTATGCCTGATCAGAAGTGTCTTCTATTAGTTTTGTTTTTTCACCTCCAATGAAGAGCAGC
The DNA here is from genome assembly GCA_916701645.2 of Sebastolobus alascanus. Taxonomy (NCBI): domain Eukaryota; kingdom Metazoa; phylum Chordata; class Actinopteri; order Perciformes; family Sebastidae; genus Sebastolobus; species Sebastolobus alascanus. The sequence continues at coordinate 519,232 of CAKAOJ020000083.1, forward strand.
CACTTCTCAAGCCTAAGGGCTCCATTTTAACGATTCCTCTAAAAATCCTCTAAAATAAGAGAATATTTTTGATCCCTTCATGTCACATTTAAGATAAGCTGAAGCCATTGTGTGACGAGGGTCATGATGGCTACAGATACTCAAGAAATTACTTGGATTTTTAGTTTTTTCCTATCTGTTCTTTAACATATCTTCTAAATATTCACACTTAAAGTGCTGCCTGGAGTTGGAGTGAGAACCTGAAATTTAAGCAGTCACAGTGTCCCACCAAATTAATGTTATTATGCTGTCTAAGGTTACTTTTTCTTTTCATTTTACTGTTAAACGTGAAATGTATCACACACACACTTTCATCAGTGGGCCATAGGCTCAATCACCATTGTGTTAGCTCATTTGGCTATAGATAGTGACTTAATAGAAATGTATTGAAATGAAAACCTTTGAGATTTCCACTTTAAGCTGTGGAAAGTGATATAACATACACCTACTGTATTGCAATAACTCAAACTATGACATCAGGTAGCACAGTCAGTGTAATCATATCCATATTTGCAGAACAAAAACTGGTTGGTTACGTCATGAATGCATTTATCATAAAGTCATATAGTTTCAAATACAAGAAAACCCTTAAAACGTGTCCAATTCTGGCCCAGAACCGGTAGTGTGACTTGTGTTAGGATCATTTTGAAAGTAATAAATCATGTTAAAATAGTACTAAACTGCTGTGCCCTCAGCTTGTGGGCTATCGTATCAGGAGCTTGCTCATTTTAGGCCACTGACATATCACAGCGGTTATATAAAGGCAGGCCAAAGCACTGTACTTTGATAAAATGGTTTAGTAAGCAAAGTGACATAGGCTTCTGAAGCATTGAATAAATCTGGGCCACACGAGAAAAATATTTGGGGAGATGAATGTCTACAAGGAAATGCATTTCACACAATGCACAGTTCATTCCACCCTCACAACTGAAAACTTGCATTACAAGTTGATCAGTAAAAACCTCAAACGTATCCTATTACTCCCACAGTTGTGAATATGTGACATTTTAGCAGGTGAAAATTAGGGGGTTAAAATCCTGTAACACAAATCAGCTTTACAAATGCTGATTACACAATGGTAACTACTGTGTCAAAATGATGACACAGCTTTTATTCTACATGTGTGACATGTAAGTAATAATTCACGTTGAATATGAATAATGTTGTGGGATTATTAGTTATTTCATGGACTATTTGGGGATTTATACATTATTATTACATACTTATATATAAAAAATAAAAATAACGAAGCATTCAAATAGTGATTTGGAGGTCGGATACCATGGCAACGGTCGAAGTTTTGAAGCATTCGGGTCAGCCCTAAATGTAAGTATATGTAATGACAAGTTCTGCATTTCTGTGTTTGTAATGGATTACATTTATTTTGTCTATTCGCTATGCAGATCAGAAACCATTATGATTTGTGATTTTGTTTGTATCTTTGCCACTGTAAGTGAACATGTGTCATTACAAGAAGAAATCTTGTAATTATGAGAAATTATCTTACCAAAGGAAAACCTGTCAAAGAACTTATAAATGTTGTATACAGAAAGGTAGTGGCTATTTGACTTTACAGATAAATTGTTATGAAAGGGGCAAAAATGCACTTAGTCTCCCACATTTTCAGCTAAGTGTTCCATTCAAAATTATTCAGCAAATAAATTGTATTGCTTTAAATCTATTTCTCAATGCCACTTAGACCCGCCTGTCTCCAAACCCTTCAGAGGATTTCTCAAAAGAATCGGTTGACAAGGGAATCAATCACACCGGGTCCACGTATACATAAATACATCATAATTTAATTGACGTACAGACAGTCAACGACACCACAACCTCATCCGCATAATATGACATCTTCATTTTCAGTTGGTCAGCTTCTCCTCATTACAACAGTTTCAACTAATCAAAAGGACAAACAGGTGAGAAGATAGATTCTTTATATGGCAGTCTGCGTAAACGTCTGTGGGAGATGGACACACGCTCGCCATATGTGTGTGTACACCATGGCTGTCTAAAGACACTACACAGACTGAAATTAATATGAGCAAACGGAACATCAATAGGTCCTTTTCTTACCCTGAGCTCTTCTAACAGCCTTTCTGACATCAGTTTGAATCTGAATATTACCAGGAAGTGTCTATCACACACACACACCTGCTTCACAGTACTATGCTTCGAGTTGGACGGCGCTGTCGTACCGATCTTTAAGGCCACCATGACTTCTCTGAACCTGGCTCTAGGTGCATGACGTGTGTGTGTATATGTGTGTATGTACACACAGTTCCAGGTACCAGAGCTCATAAAGGGGGTGGTTGGTTAAAGGGGTCGTTCAGTGGAAAGTCTCCCGAGGGTCCGATCTCTCCCCTCACTTCACCACCTCTCTAGCTCCATACCAACGCTTTCGAATGAGACGAGTTTAGCTGCACGTGTTCATAGTGCTCTCCGTTTCCCTGAAATCAAACACATTCATTTCTTCAATAACTTAAAAAGACTTTTACCGTAGTGAGATTTTCTCACCGTAAAAGTGCAATGATGCTTTGACTCTCACCTTGGATGCAATGGCTTTGAGTTTGCCAAGTAGAGAAGGTTTTGTGTACACTATTTCATCCTCCATGTCTCCCTCGTTCTCTCCCTCCATCACAGCGCAGCTGTCAGCTCCTGGCATCTCACACTCCTTATTGGCAGACATCACCAAGCGGGAATACTTGTACTCCAACCTAGCAAAAAGACAAGTGACAGAATCAATACTGTAGGAGAGAAAAGCTAATGTTGTCCTCATGAATATTGACAAAAACTGTGATGTGGCAAGGAAAGACTCGCAGACGGGATGGGATCAAATGACGGGAGTTTGGAGGAGAGTACGAGATAAAGTAAGAAAGAAAGCTGGTGGGAAAGGAAGGAGAGAGAGAGAGAAAAAAATGGTATGTTAGGCATGAAGGAAGAAAAGAAGAAGTGATGGGGAGTAGGGATGAAGAAAAGTAGGACAGGAAGGAAGGAAAGAGGCAGAAGGAGGAGGGAATAGGGAAAGAGGTAGGAGGGATGAAGTTAAAAAGGAAATGAAGAAGCCAGGATGAAAGAAGGAAGGAGATAGAGAGAAAAACAAAGTGTGCAGGAAGAAAAAAGGGATTCGTACCTTTTGTTCTTCTTCCAGAAGTAGCAGGTGAGGGAGACGAGCAGCGCTGCGGTGAAAGCTCCCAGCCCTGCACCGAGCCGTACCCAGAACTCCATCCCCTCACATGGCAACGTTTTCTTTGCAGGCAAGGTCACACCTCCCATACACAGCTTGGGTTCAGTCCACACATACAGCAGGTCCTGAGGAAGAACATACATATAGCATTAGATAAGCCACTGAATATTGTATATACAAATTTTCCTCACATCCAGTCATAAGCGCAGTTTAAACTTTAAGGTTGGGGATATGTAATGTGTACAACGCAGAGAGGTCTAATGTATTGGGGTGCGTGTAGCCTACATATTACACCCTCCAAACAGAATGTGACGCGTGTGATTATATTGTTTTCTATTGGAATGAACTAACTGGGAGCAACAAAGCGCTGCGCGGCGTGCCGTTTTGAGATGAACTTTTGTCAGACGCCCTGTTTCTATTTATTCCTTATTCCAACGGATGAGAAACGGCTGATTGGTGAAGTTGAAATGAATCTGATACGATACCTCCTCGTTTCACAAATAAGGTGACAGCTGGCTGGAGTGAGATTGCCAGGAGCCCGAAAGTTTACTGAGGCTACTGTTGGCTCTATTGTATGTCATTTTCAGTAAATATCGCAGCATAAAACCTGTGTTTTCTGTTTAAAAAACAAATGTCCGAAGATAGCAAGTACTACTCACCTATCTTTAAAGTGTACGTCTCCAGTCTGATCTTGACCGCACAGCTGATAGTTACGTGGTTTGTTTACGTGGCGTTACAGAAGTGTATATTTAACGGCGTGTGGACAAAGAGTGTCCGATGTTATAAGGCTATAAGTAAATAAAAATACCACAAATTCTTATCTTGTTGATTTCTTATTCTATTAATGAGAACGCACAACAAGGTCGATATTATTCATCGTTACAATAAATTATTAGTTCTACGTTATTATAAAAAAAATATAGATGCATTTCTAGGGGGTTCAGTGAGCTCCCTGAACCAACGCAAACTTTGCCTGTGCATCCAGTGCAGTCTGTAAGTATTTGGAGACTTGAAATGGCTTTACGCCAGCACACTGCATTTCAAGTGAAGCAAAGACTGTTAAAGTGCTGACTTTCAGCTTTAAGGGTGTTTGCATCCATATTCGCTGGGGGGGTATAAAATAGGCTTTAAATTCTACATAGTCAATGGGATGTGGGCGTAAACACCCTCAAATTAAAGCGGTCAGCACATTGTTTCATTCCAAATCCAATGTGCTTTACTCAAGAACCAAAACAAATCGGTCCCAGTACTTATGCAATAACTCCACACACACCTGGTGTCCTCCCTTGCAAGCTCCCTCTATCTGATGGTAGTCTCTCTCTGTGCATGTAGGACAAGCTCCTGAGCTCTCCCACAGGAAATGAAAGGTGCAGCCGTCGCACGTTGCTGCAGGGCACTGACTGTAATAGCCAAACACAAGCTGTCACTTCAACACCACATCACAGTGTAGATACATGTGATATTAGGGAATCAGAGAAACCGTGACAGAGGTGTAGTACCTGGGAACTGAGAGCTCTCCTTTAGTGCTCCTCTCTGGGTTACAGCGAAGTGTCACCACTGCGCTCCGACCCGACTCACAAGATGAGGTCGCCTCCAAGGACCTTAGCAACGGAAAGCAAGACGGAACCTTAGAGCACTACATTTCTTCGACTTAGAAAAAACTATCTGAAATAATAGGAGGTACCTGTAGTAGAAGTTGACATCAGGGACTTTCTTGGCGGTCTGGGGGTACAGCTCAGGTCTCGCCCTTATTCCATCAAGTGTACTATCAACTGTTGCTCCTGTTAGTAATATACAGAGAAAGATGTATTTATTGTATGCAGTTAATGTGTCTTTGCTTTTCTCTCTTCTGTAACATGTGTTTGACATTAAAAGACCAACAAGACCAAACCTTTTCTTGTCATATCTTTAGCTTTTAAAGCAATGACAGCAGTAGGGATACACCTACACCAATACCGGGTATCGGGCCGATACTGACTCAGATAGCTGGCTCGGGTATCGGTGACAATGGGGCCGATCTGTTCGATTCAATTCTATGTTTATATACTACATACATTACAGACTGTAATTTTAATTCCTGTTTAAGTTTTGACCAATTTGTTGCTGCATTAAAAAGGTTTACACCTGAATTGTAATTCCCGTTAATTTTGAAGATTTTTTTACCAAGTTGCTGGTGTACGATTTATAATTTTAATAATTCAGGTTTTTATTAATTATTATTATTATTTATCAATTGCTATATATAATAATTAAGTAATAATAATATATAATTAGTTATTATTGACAATATTTATTATTTTAATAATTGTATTATTATTTGAATAATTAATTATTTAAATAATTCAGTAAATTTATATCCATGTCTTTATTTGTTACATTTTGTTTCACAAAGTTAGGAAAGTAAAGTTTAAGTCAAGCCTGATGTTGCCTTACACATAACAGAATGATCCCAGTCACTTCCACACAGTGAGGCATACAGTCTTAATTTTAACACTGGTATCGGATCGGTACTCTGTATCAGCCGATACCCAAAGCACAGGTATGGCTATCAGTATCAGGACTGAAAAGGTCAGATCAGTGCATCCCTAGAGAGCAGTATAAGACATACCGACTGCAGCTCTCTGTGCTACCACTGTCTGCATCTCATGCTCACTAACCAAGTAATGTGTCAGCCAGGTTAATGGACTGTGAGGCGAGCGCCGTGTGGAAGCCTCGTCCAGTTGCTGGGATGATTGTTGACTGACAGATGAAGGTCTTGACAGCGTTGGCTCCGTCGCCTTTCTCTCTCTGGGAGTCTGTGATGGATAGGTCTGTTACGTTGTCCGTGCATACTGCCAACTGACCCTTAAATAAAGAAGAAGAGCAAATAGCAAGGACATTCCTACACACAAACTTTTGATTGTATTTTCTGTGTGTGTGTGTTTTTTCATCTCTTCACACCTTTCCTCCACACACGTTGATATTGAAGTCGTGGAAATACTTGGTTCCTTTGGAGGTAAAGCTCGGACCGTTCATCAGCGATCCTGTAGACCCAAGGAGGCTGAAGTCATAAGTCAGAGAGACGTTGCCCTCTGCGTGGGTGAAGTGACAGTCACTGTAACATAAACTGTGGTCCTGTAAAAGAAAACATAGATACAGGTTGTGCGTCGTATAAATAATTTTTAAAAAAAGTTTCACAAAAACGACTGAAAAGAATAGCTTGATTCCTTTCCCCATCACTAACAAACCTTGTCGCTCTTGCTGGCCGGTCCACAGGGTTTGCAGGCGTCCGGGCCCGGCGTGGCGTGAGGGACGAGGTACGTGTTGCGTGGACACTCTGTGCACTGGCTGGTGTGCGTGTCTATGTAGTGTCCAGGTGGGCACGGCACACATGTAGAGCTGGAGGGTTGGGTGCTGAGGGCACAAGCCCGGCACCCAGAGGACAACCCATCGATCGCATTACTCACTGAGATGGAGTAGATCCGCACCACGTCGTTGACATACCGGCGTGTCTGAGAGAGAGACAAACAGGTACAGAATGATGCTGCTAATAGGGGCTGTGGAGTTTAAAGAGACTCTGGCACCAACCCCTACACACGAGTGGATCGCAACATACAGTATTATATTAATATATTGGTACTGGTTTATACAAGATGTAATTCTAGCCTCACTTGAAATGCCCACAATTCAAAACAGGTGCTTTAAAAAAAAAGCAAGTTAATGATTCAAGCGTCACCTAAGTGAGCACAGAGATAAAGTAGTGTGTTTGATTTGTGGTTTGGTTTAAACACCAACACCACGACAGATAGTATCTTTATTAGCCAAAAGGGAGTGTTAGGTGTACCAAGTGTGGAGTGGATTTACAACAGGCTCTCCCAGTTTTCTGGATATAAGACAATGAATGTGAAGGTTGAACTACATGACAACAGGCCAGCTTTCCTGACTTTTTGAAGGACCAAGTGGACAAATCCTGGGTCAGAATGCTATTATACATGTGAACTTGCTGGGTGATCTTTCTTTGTATTTTCATTATGTTGTACACACAACATCTATTGCACGTCTGTCCATCCTGGAAGAAGGAAGCCCTCCTCTGTTGCTCTTCCTGAGGTTTCTTCCATTTTTCCCTGCTAAAAGGGTTTGTTTTTTTGGGGGGGGGGGGTTTCCTTATCCGATGAGAGGGTCGTACTGTAAAGGACAGAGGGTGTCGTATCCTGTACAGATTATGGGTCTATGGGATTATGGGAAAATGGGTCAGGTAACGTAAGAACGTGAAAGACTCTCTCTAGCACCAGTGTTTGGTTTGTCCGTTCTGTCTACTATAGAAACATGGTGGAGCAACATGGCGGACTCCGTGAAGAGGACCCGCTCCTTATGTAGATATGAAGGGCTCATTCTAAGCTAACGAAAACATAATAATTCTTAGTTTCAGGTGATTATACACTAAAGAAAAAATAGTTATGAAATGAAAGTGGTTAACTCATACTTACATCTGAAGGTTGGTTAGTCCGCTGGAAAGCCCATGTGTAGGAAACCGAGGCATTCTTTGTCATGACGTGTGTGTAGGTCTGTCTTTTTTTCGTTCTCTCCCATGACTCCACCACCGTGGTACTCTTCCTGTTAACATCCTAAAAAACAACATGTTCACTTTATTAACATCACCCATACACATAACAATGTATATGTAGCAGCAAACATGTGTCAGGAGCTATTCTCACCATCATGAAGTAGAACTCACAGTCAGCTACACACACAGTTTCAAATTCAAATATGATGCGACCAAACTCCGTCCCAGAGTGGCTCGACACGGAAGTAGGGAGCCTGGTGGCAGATGCAAACAGAGACGAGTGGAATCAGTCACAGCAAAAAGAAACAGACAGCTGAGTGACGAGAGTGATGGAGACTGAAAAACACAACATGACTTACTTGAAGCCAGGAACATGGATGTTGAGAATGAGGTAATCATTATCCGAGCTTCCTGCTCCACTCTGGATGTGATCACCTGCCACCTCCCAGCCTAAAGGACAAATCCACATTACTCAACTATTTAAAAATATACTGTATATATATATATTGATATAACATTGACTGGTTTAACTCTCATCAATCCACATTAAAGGAATAGTTCAACAACGTGTGAAATACGCTTATTTGCTTTCTTGCAGAGATTCAGATGAGAGGATCAATACCACTCTCATGTCTGTATGGTAAAAATGAAGCTGCAGCCAGCAGCTGGTTAGCTTAGCTTAGCACAAAGACTGAAAACGGGGGGACACGGCTACAAGTCCGTAGCTAAAAGTGTAAAAACAACATGTTGCGGTTTTATATGGGGCTATGTGACGGACTTTTTCTGGGCCGGGCGAAGCCCCCAAGAAGTGCACCGGGCTTTGAAGCAAATTTTACATAGTGGCCAAACGGCGGAATTACAACTTCTGTATCCGTCACGTGATGCCATTGGACCCAAAAATACTTCTTCCCATAGATTGCATTGGGAAAGAGAAGTCTGTAAATCTGCGGATAATTTCTTTTGAGGTGAATCAACTTCCCAGTATGAACACTTGAATAGCCCTTATTTAAATCATTAGGTCTTAAAAGTTGTAAAATGCACTAATAGCCGAATCCAGAGTTATTTCCCTTCCTCCGTTCATGTGAATGAGACCCAGACTGAGGCTGGAGCGAGGGCTGGGAGGCGGGGTTAAAGGAAAACGCTAGTGCGCCTGCTCTATGGGCCCCATAGAGTGGAAGATCGCCGGAAGATCGGGGTAATTTTATACTCGGAAGTCAAGCTTTTTTTGCTTCATCATCACTGAGCAACTTTCATAGGAATGAACGGGGCCCCGCCTCCAACACTGTATCCAGGTCTCTTTATACATCCATGGGCTGGGCGCAGTAACTGCCTGTAGTGTTGTTGTCACCATGAGGTTGCCAGGCAACCAGTGGAGACTCCAGATAGTTACATAAAGAAAGATATCAAGCGTTAATCAGTGAGCTTTAGAGGTGCTGGTAGGGGGATTTTGTTACCTTTGGACAGAGCCAGGGTCACATTTTCTTCTTATGTCCAGTCTTTGTGTTAAGCTAAGCTAACCATCTCCTGGCTTCAACTTCATATTTACTATACAGACATGGCATTGCTATCAATCTTCTCATCTTACTTTGGCCAAGAAAGCGAATAACTGTATGTCCCACAATGTTGACATGTTCCTTTAAGAGAGGCATACAGGAAGAGAAAGACCAATATAGGCAAAGAGAGAGAGAGAGAGCTCTCCTGGACATATCTTGACAAACATACCCACCATTCATACTGTCACATTTGGAGTTGCCCACATTGAAACAGGAGGTCTTCATGTTTGCAGGAAGAATATTCCACCATTTATACTCGTAACCCAAGGTGGGCTCAGTGCCTGCTGGACACCGCTGACATGCTGGGGGGGATGAACACAATGAGAAACGCAATTAGGAAACCACACAGAAACAAAAACAAAAGTAACTGAAGGGTAATGGCACGGGGGAATAAAATACAAATGTTCTCAGTACGTTTCATCCCATCTGAATAGGTCCCAGGTGGGCACGGTGAGCAGGTGGCCGTGTCATTGTTATAGAAACCAGGGTTACAGGGGGGGCAGGGCTCCCTTTTTCCACTTGGAGGCAACGACTCAGCTCCAGTCACACCCTCCAGACAGATCTGAGGTTCAATCCACTTATATACGACCTGCGTCTGAAATAACACAGAGATGGAGGGTGATGGACTGTGATTACAGAATGGGTCTGCTCTCTGGGTATTTGATCTAGAGGTGGCCTCTTTTCTCTCACCTTGCCTTCATTGTCACATGCTGTGTGGATCTGGAAATAGTCCTTCCTGGAACATGGAGGTCTGTCCTTACACACAGACGATCCCTCAGCTTGGAAAAGAAAAGTGGTGATAAGACAAAATAAAACTACATTAGCAAAAAAAATAAATAAAGTGGCTATCATTTAAAAAAGCAACTGCAGAATGCATGCATCCCCACAAATACTGTAGCACTTTAATAAATAAGAACCTTTCTCAAAGACACTGCAAAGCATTATGCATAAAAAGTCATCCAGCCAAATCATTAAACACAAGAAGAACCATTCAGTTGAAATACAGTAAAGAAAACAGCAAAATATGTTTGACGTGAATGCAGCTGAGGGATAAAAGAATAAAAAGAATAATGTGCTCTTAAAGAAGAGACGCTGAGAGAGACGCTGCTAGAAACACAGCAGTGAAGCAAAGGAGTCATACAATATGCATAAAGAGGTTTACTGAATTAAATATGTAATATGTTCTGAATACTCTAGTAAAGTCACTGAGAAGTGACTGAAGGCTAAACAGGACACGCACTCACAGCATCATCTGAGGAATTTTAACCTGCCAATGTGAAGATACTTTATATCAAAGCAAATTAAAGAGGACGGGAAAAAAACAGTCTTATCATTACATTTTCATTTCAGTTCTTTTGACTATGTTATAATATCACAAATGGTTGAAAACTGCCAGGTCAGTCAGCCAGATTTCTGTTATTATTACTCATCTACTACCTTCTGTTGACTTGGAATAGCTAGTCTAGTACAGCGACGGCCTTAAATGTGGAAATGTGTTCTAGTAAATCCCTGTTGAGAAACATACTAAAATAGACCAGGGAGCATATTACTTTTATCCTCGGAAATAGCATATTAGAAAACAAAATTCGTAAAATGTAAGTAATGTAGGAGCTTTATGAAAAATACAAGAGCATACTCGCTTACATCATCTGCCAAAATCTGCTACTCCCCTGCGATCACACCAGCCCTCCGCACTGAACTAACAAGCATGTTTCTCCTTCTGAAGTTTGACTAATGCGGCTGAAAATAGGACAAGCTCTCTTTCTATCGTCTGGCTGTGTTAAGTGCTTCTGTGAGCGGCGCTGATGACAATTAGGCTACACTGAGTTCTGCACATCTTTTTTCTCTGTGTCAAGAGTGTGTTCCTACCTGCGTACTGAGTGGTAGTGTTACAGGGGGTGCAGGAGCTGGCGCCGTGGCCAGCGTAGGTGTCCCGAGGACAGGGATCACATGCGGTGGAGCCCGGGACTCGGCTGAACGTCCCAGGCTTACATGGGAAACACTCTGATGTGTAGGCGACTCCTGGTGGAAGGACAAGACGGATAGAGAATGAAAAGGAAAATGAATATTTAACAAGTATTGATTTGTCATCGATTACAGCAAGAAGTTGGGAAAAGAGATGGGAATTTGTTACTGACCTTCTATTTGAATATTTTTCAGCAAAACAGGCTTCACCCCTTTGGCCCTCATTACGACCCCACCGGTCCTCCAGTACAGGATGTTGGTGCCAGATTTCAGGTTCACCTAGAATACGCATGATTTCATGTGTTATCAGTCAAGCTGCAGCATGGACACAGCCAGTGCAGTAGTTAAGTTTAACATCTAAAGAGGACCTATTATGGTAATTTTCAGGTGCATATTTGTATTTTGGGTTTCTACTAGAACATGTTTACATGCTTTAATGCTCAAAAAACACTTTATTTTTCTCATACCGGCTGTGCTGCAGCACCTCTTTTCACCCTCTGTCTGAAACGCTCTGTTTGAGCTCCTTCTACTTCATTAATTTATTAATTCAAGTTGCATCATTGGTGTAATGGTGTAGTCAAACTTCAACAGAGAACAGTGTAATAAGTTTGGTGTATAAAGCATGTAAATTAAACTTCCTTTAACTAATCATATTGTACAAACATTTTCTTGGACCAATCAAGTTTAATTCAATCTTGAGAAAATAGTACCACATTTTAGTCCACATAAATACTTATTTCGCTAAACTTGACCAAAAGCTAAAGAAATAAAAAAAGCTCTTGAGAAGATCCACGTATTGCTCCCAACATTACAACTAATTGCCATTTTTTAACCACAGTGCTATAAACACAAAGCAACTCATTTAACAATGTGACTGGAAAAATACTGGAGACAACAATAAGTGATGCCAGCTTCTCTCTCTGTGTACCAACAGGCTTCCTGTTTGTATCCACCCATTTGTTGCTGCTCCGCCTGAGTTCAACACATTTATTTTATTTTGGGAGACCAAGGCCAGCTGCCAAAGACAGTGTCCTCCGTAGCTATTGTTCATCTAACCGCACGCAACACTTACCGTATGGGTTGCCCATTCGCCATGATTGGTGAGCTTCAGCCACTTTGTATCAGCTGACTGATCCATTTCCTGACATTGGTCGTTCTGGATCTAAACACACATAAATGATCAGTGTCCATCAGCTGAAACTCTCACCTCTTTTATGGCAGTGCTTTATAACTACAATATTCACTATATACACGCATGCACCAATACACAGTACTAAATATCGAAGTAATGATGTGACTTTTTGTCTATAGGCAGAATCGTGTGTTGTTTGTGGGGACAATTTTATTGAACAATAAAAAATCTGTCTTTCATAATGGAAAATAAATAAAAAATGTCCTCAGTTTACTATAAATCCCCAAAATTTGACCGATTTCAAATCTTTCCAGCACACTTGCTTTCAATTAAGCACTAGTTAAGAGACTCATGGTGCCTTCAAATGAAACTCGTGAGCTTGTTTCTACAACATGGGAAGTCGTGTTTACAACACGGGAAGTCGTGTTTACAACACGGGAAATCGTGTTTACAACATGGGATGTCGTGTTTACAACACTGGAAGTCGTGTTTACAACATGGGAAGTTGTGTACACGATATGCTTGGCGTTCAAGTGGTAAAGTCATGAGAACACCGCTGCTAAGCAGCGGCAAAATAACTTTACTGTCGGTGTCTAGAAGCCAGAGAGGCTAACAATTTAGCAAGCTAGCTAGTGGGTAACATAATGCAGGAAATGCAAAGGCATAATGACAGAGGAAAGAGATGAGGCCGTTGGGAATATCAACTTTTTCCTCAGACATATTATAAAATTACGAAGAAAAACAATATACTACTAAAATTACAATATATTAACTTCCATGGCCTCCGCCATTTCTGAAGTCAACAAACACATCACAAGTCGTGAACTCTGAGCTTTCAGAAACTTTCCACTTACGAGGTCGTGAATACAACAAGAGGGGGGCGTACATATGGACTCTTCTCGTGAACACGGTAAACACGACCCCATTTGAAGGCACCATCATCATTTGACTTGCCATAGCAGACAAAAGCACAGGTGCAACTAATAACATTAATTATGGCTCTGTTTTATCTTAGTGTCCCAGCAGTGAGCCAGCATGCACAATACCAGGACCCTGGAACTGGTACACCCAAATGGACTGGAGCCATTAATAGTGTAATTGCTTTTCCTGCAATGACATGTCAGTATGCTTACCATGACAAAGGCCTATTAACAGATTATTAAATACAAAGATATAAGTCTAGTATAGCACAGTATGGTGTCTGATTCATGCATCTAATTAGAATGAGGATAATCTGACACTACTTTACAATTAGACCTAGCATTTATTTCCATGAACATTGTGCCCATTATATTTTTAGGGCATTTATACGTGAATTGCTTGAGACAAAAGAAATCCAAAGTACTCTGGTGCAGAGGTTCTCATATTTTTTGGGGCCAGGGACCCCTTGCCCTTCTTGGGATCAATAAAGTTGTCTGAATCTGAATCTGAATCTGAATCCCTTACATGGTAGAACATTTTTCCAAGGACCCCCTCTTAATCATAACAATTAATCGTGATCAACAATTCATAATTAAGCATATGCTTGCTACCATTTTTATTCTTAACCACTGGAACTATTTGTATTGTAAAACTTTGTAATATAAATACTTCAGACCTGTTTCATAGTGATAAACAGAAACACATTTCAATTTGAATCATGTTAATACCAATGTCCTAATGAATCCAGAAATTTAAAATTACCAGTTTAATGCTGACTTTAAGTAAGTGCTTCAACTTTAAAACAATGAACGTGTTGCTCCTTATTCAAATCATTGGCAGAAAGCTCTGAACAAATCATAATAGAAGTTATCATAACAGTGATGCAAAACACATCATAGTAATTAAGCATATTACTTCAGAAAATGTTGACTGGAATATTAGAGTGCGTGAAGTGAGTGATTCATGACAGATTGAGGTAATGTGTCATAATCATATGAGAGTTTCTATTTGCCCAAAGTCAACATGGCTGGGAGTAATGGACAATGCACAATTTATAATTTATAGCTAATTACTTCGCAGACCCCCTGACAGAGTGCCACGGACGGAGAATCCCTGCTCTAGGCTGTCTAAAAACATTTCACTGGCAGTGTATACACAAACACACCACGTACACACAAACAGCATCCACTTAAACAGATTGAACAGAATGATAGTTTGAAACTCACAAAGAACTCAAACAGCAGGTTGTTGTCTGGATACTGGTACTCAAAGCTGACAGAGCCCTGTTTCTTCAGATGAACAGCGTAGATGAGAGAGACCGTGCATTCATCCCTGTTGGACTCCAGATAGTTTCCTTGGGGCACCCAGGAAGAACTGCAAGGAAAAAAAAAATATATATATATATAATTAATTTTACACTTATAATCCGAATTTCAGTTTTGCTTGCGTCCTCCTACTCACATACCTGTTGCAGGTGAGCCTGTCGTCTCCGTGGGGACTGTTTTCCAGTGAGCTTGCCAGGCTACTGAACCCAGCAGGCATGGAATCCCATTGGTCGAAGCGGACGCCGCTGCCGAGGGAGTAGCTTCCTGCTGCACACTGGGTACACTCCTGAGCCGACATCTCAAGGAACTCCCCGGCCTCGCACGAGAAGGCTGGAGGACACAGAGAGAGAGAGAGACTAGGTACAGAGGGGTTCACATTGAAGAAGTCATTTCCCATTTTTTTTATTCTGCTGCAAAAATCATACACACAATCTAGAATCGCACAGACTGAAGGTGACAGAGAAATGGTCATGCCGCATTCAGGATAATGTAGCCCCAGTGATCAGGGAACTTAATCCTTACATCCTGTTACACACTGTGTCTGTCTCAGCGCTTTTTTTCCCACCGAGCAGCCATCATGTCTTCTGCATCTGCC
The DNA here is from genome assembly GCA_916701645.2 of Sebastolobus alascanus. Lineage (NCBI taxonomy): Eukaryota > Metazoa > Chordata > Actinopteri > Perciformes > Sebastidae > Sebastolobus > Sebastolobus alascanus. Next base: position 534,492 of record CAKAOJ020000083.1, read on the forward strand.
AGAGTTTTGACAGTGTCAGCTTTTCTTCATACCTGAGCTGGTCAAATGCCATTTGTGATGCCTCTTTATGCTTTAAAAGCCACCAATGCAAAATGTGTGTGGGTAGACAATTTGTGTAGCACACTCTGACGGAAGTTATTTTCCTCGGCATAACGAACGTGCATCAGACCCACAGGACTGCACCGCCCTGCGCGTTCATATGACATATCTGGTTCTGCCGGCTTCCTACTAGCTGTGTGCGGCTGTAATAATGGACATATTGGCTGTAATTCATCACTTTTATGATCTTATAATACACCCATGGGCTTTATGCTGTAAGCCTGCACCGTAGTGGATGTATTAACAGAATTTAATGTAGTTGTAGGCTATTTACTGACACGCAGGGCACAACCTCTTATATATCCATGGTCTGTGGTCTTTTGTACATCGATTTTGGAGTTCTTTGACATGAAAAAGTTTGAGATTGCTCTCAAAATCTGTTTGCTGAATTTTTCTAACTTCCGTTTATGTCCATTGCTCACTTTATGCTCCCCTGGGAAGCGGCCGGGCAAAACAGTTTAATAAATAAATAAGTAAGTAAGTAAATAGTTATAACAGTATGCATATTTATGATATTTTTATTGTTCAGCACAGGACATTTCCGTAGACACATTAAAATTATGACAACAGAATAGAAATCTTTTTGCTTTACTCTTGTACGGCACTTTGTAGGCGGACGTTTAACTGGCGTCATTATGGTAGTCTACTTGATTACAGTCCAAAGTGGCGGAGGCGTAGCTCTGCTGCTGGATCCTGGCGTTGCAATGGAACAATTGACTTTCACTTCTTAGCAATATACGTTCTTTGACTGAGCCAAAGGGTTATATGAGCTGAGCGGACTAGAAATATCTCCTGTTGCCAAGTCGTAGCTAAGGTCCGTCCTATTTACTGGAGCAGTGAACAACGTTTCCATTGCATAAGAATCTTATGGGATGGTAATGATTTTTCCAGGTATTAGCAAACCCACAGGGTTACCAGGGAAACAGAGTGAATGAATTGTGAACACTTTAGATTTTGGTTGCAAAACACATAAAAATATAAATTAATAGTCTTAATTTTGGCAAGTGACCGTGGTTTAAGCGGGATAATGCCCTCCACGTCGTCCATTTATTCCTGATAATGGACACCTTGTTGTGCATTATCCCTTTCATAGATAGCATCGTCATATCTTACGCAACATAGTTTGTTTGATTGCTATGAGGAAACAAGTGTCTGGTGTTCTACCAGTGAAAGGTGTAGGAGTTTGAACAGGAACAAGGAAACAGAAAAAAATGTCAAAATAACAAAAGGTCTTGCAACATTAAAGCAGGAAATTGCTACAAGCAATGCAGAAAGAACATTTCTCAGGACGAACCATTTCACCTTCCTGATCTATTATCACCATGAGTATAACATCATAGTTTCCATTTTATGCAGTTTATACATATGTAAAACATGTTAGAGAACACTAGCTGTCCATTAACATGCACCCCCCATTCTGTGAGTGACCTTTCAATTATCTCACACACAGATTTCACCCGTGATAATCTCAACTGCGCCACAAGTGAAGTGGAGTTGTGACAGCGCCGGGCAAACCTGCTCCAGGGAGGTCTAACAAAGAACAAACATGTATGACCACCTTGTTGAACATTTGTGTGCTTTTACACAATTAAAGTCTGCCTTCCTGGCTCCGTCGTGACAAGGCACCTTTTACCACAATTGAGATGTCTGTGAGTGCCCTCCTCTCAACGAAAAGAAGACTTTAACACTCCCTGTGACTCACCATTAGCAGGTCTGTTTCCATGGCAAAAAACATTAGCGCTGACCCGTAATAATTACTTACATGGGCCTCTGAATAACTGTCCATTCAAAAGCACCAAATCTGAAACTGTTTATTCTAATCATTTATAACTAAGGCGCTCTATTTGGACAGATTTCTCCATGGTGACAGATGTGGAAGGAACACCAACATGTGTCACCAGTTACTGCGCCTCATATTAGACACATACAATTACTGTGAGCGACAACGTGGCCCGTTAATGATTGAGCGAAGAGCCATTATGTGACAGCGTTTTGCTCTGGGAGTATTGGCCTGTGGCTTTGCTCTGTGATTTGGTTGGAGCTTGGAGGATATCCAAACAGGGTCAGTCAGGTTGAAGTGCTGGAAATTCCAGGCTACTGATAAGAAGGTGAGACAGGCACATCAACTTTCACTGTCACACATATACTTACTGCACTCTGTGCCGCGGACTGGCTCTGGTAGTCCAGTGCAGGCCCCGGGGCTCTGTGGGATGGCCACTCTCCACCGGGATCCTGTGCTGTCACACTCTGTGTACTCATAGTAGTAGTCAGTCTGTCAATTACACACACACACACACAAAACATCTGCATAAGAGATCAGTCGCCACAACAGTCTTGGACCCAGACAATGAGAAAAATGTAGGCCAGAGGCAGGTCAGGAAACATCACACCACAAGAGGCCTCCACCCACATCAGAGCCCTGAGTCATCATCTCATTCTGGGTGAGAATGCATCAGAGCCGACTAAATGGCTGCATTAGCAACCAGCACTGAAATTAACTTCCGTAACCAGCTGCTCTGGGCTTACAAAACATGACCGCCTGTTACGCTGTGTTATCTCTCAAGCCACAACCACTCCTCTGCCCTGGATACACAACATACCATCTCCACGGCGATGGGAACAGAGGGGGGATGGCAGCAGGCGGAGGCGTTTTACCAGCAGCTTTTCACATTTTCAGGATGAACACTTAAGACATGTGATAATCACATATTATAGTTTTAATCTGTCGTCTGGAGTGAAAACCATTAGCTCGATGTTCTCGCCTCCACAGAGCTTCTCTTCTTCATCTTTCCGTCTACAGAGGAGGGTGGCCTAATTTCTGACATTTTACATAATGTTGCTCCTTGAGCCAAACCAGATTTTGACACCGCAGCGCATGCAGGCTGTTGTGTGTGTAGTGATTTTCGCTGGTGTCTGTGGGTCTGGAGACAGAGCTCAGTCACACTGATGATAAAGAGAAAAGAGGCAGAATCGAGCATAATTGTCGACCAAACTCAATGTTTTAACATTACAGCTGCAGTGATTCGAGACACAAGAAGTGTTCTCTGAATAGGATTGTAGTCAGAACCTTGTTGCATAACAATTATCTCTTGTGGCTCCTGCAAGAGCTGTGGTCAATCACTGATATGGCAGACTTTAATACTCACCTCACACCATAATTCAGCATAAGAGTCTCTACTCCTGAACGCATTTCATGAGATTTAAAGCAGCAGTAGGCGAGATTGGAGTAAATATGATAAAAAAAGAAGTTATTTTTATAAAATGGGTCACTATATCCTGACAGTAGTGCATGAGACAGGTAATCTGAAAAAAAAAACATGTGTCCTCCGGTGTCCTCCGGTGCTCCTAATGGCATCTGCAAGTTTTCCCAGATCGGAGGAAAACAACCAATCAGAGCCGAGCTGGAGCCTGCCGTGTCCGAGCAGATGTCAATCACTCTCGAACTCCGATCAAACGGTATGAATCAATATTCTGTTACTGTAATGCCTATTTCTCGTTTCAAATGTTTTCAGAAACATCTTGTAGTGTACTGTTTAGCTGTAAAATGAGAAATGTTGTGACCCGGCAGCCATGTTGAGATCAGTTGAGGAAATATCAAACTACCGCCCACCAGCCGGAGCAAGCTTTCTCATTTTACAGCTAAACAGTACACTACAAGATGTTTCTGAAAACATCTGAGGTGAGAAATAGGCATTACAGTAACAGAATATTGATTCATATTTGATCAGCGCTGCCTAGTTTGACCGTTTGATCGGAGTTCGCGAGTGATTGACAGCTGCCTCCGCTGAATGAACAGCCAATAGGAACGCTCTCTCTTTGAAACGATCTGTGATTGGCCAGAGCAATGTGGAAGGTGCAGACGTCTAATTATCCCTCAGAGCACTTGAATTACAACATGCCGAAAGGTTATTATGGAATATTTGCCAAACGATGCCAAAAAATATTCTGCTTACCTCAACTTTAAACCAAGATATCAGCCCAGATGTCATGCATTGTCATCCCAGAAAATTCAGCACCATATAGCCCTTCACTGGAGAGCAGCAGCAATCTCTCAGCCAGTGTGAAAAGAGAGATTGAGCCAGTAACTTGAAGGAATGTTGCTCCTCTATCTTGGGACTGTCTGTTGTGTGACTGAGCTGCCAGCCTGGACTTTAGGAGGTGTTGAGCTGAGCCAAACCAGAGGGAAGGAAAGGCCAGTCCCATGCAGGAAACTGATAACAGCCTGAAACAGCACTGGAGTGGTGAAGTTCATCACACACACACCAGACCTCATCTGAGATTCCCCACCATGTTGTTCAAACTTGTTCGAGAGCAATGATTAAAATGTGCATTTTGTCTTCCCACCTGCTGCAAAGGAGGATGATTTTAACACACCATAAATCGGCCCCCATTTTTTAATTGTGGTTACTGGATTACCAACTCACTGTCAACGTGTGCAACCATAGCAGCCAAAACTGTGCGTTTTTTTTTTTTTTTTCTAATTGTATAGTGAGCTCTAACAAAATAGAAGCGGAGGCAGTGAAACAGGATGAAACCTCCTCATTGATCGACTGTGGCATCTCTCACCTCGATACACTGTCGCTGTCCTTTGGTCCCGTCAATCAACCGGAGCGTGCAGAGGATGAGAGCGCAATTGGCGACGAACCAAGCCGAGGACCGCATTGTGGATCATCCAGGGGGGGGGAGAAAAACAACAACAACAACCTCGGTCCAGGATGGATGATTATATCATAAAACCTGAGCCACAGTAATGCTGGGTCAGATGCTAGTCGACACCTGCTTCTGTCGCCTCTTGTCGGTAGATTGTAGCCCTTACCACCTGCGATTATCCCCCAGACTGTGCGCTCCAGGGCTGCCTCATCACAAGCAAGAGAGGCAGAATAAAAGAGCGCTTCCGGTTACGGTTTTCAAAGTAAAACTCGCGACGCATACGTGAGGGAATCCTCGGTCACGAGTTTATTTTTTCATGCCTGTTTTTTTCCTATAATTCGCATGTAATTTTATTTATGTGCACCCCGGTGTTCATTACCTCGATTTTCTCAAGATGAACCATTTTGTCACTTTACTTTGAAGGCGAAATAGTAATTCGTCTGACTATTATGTGCTGACTTGATGAAGCTGTGTGTGTGTGTGTGCCTTTAACCACCGGCTCTGACGCTGCTATGACGTCGCTCAGCAAAAAAATAATATTTTGTTATCTTGTAGCTGTGACCAAAGAATAGAATAAATTATGCGCAATATAATTGTTCAGCTATATGTATTTAGGTTAGTTAAAAAAGGCTTATATATATTATATAGGCTTCATTATAAGATGAAGCGCTAAAGGCAAGTTAACAGTCTCTAGATTGGTTCAGGCTAATGTTGCTGTGAGAATAGACATTTTGAAAGGAGGAAGCTGCATTTTGTCCTTATCTTGAAAACAGCTTCGGTTAGATGATGCAGTGAATTGTTGTTAAATCCCAACTATTGTAGTCCATATCACTGACCGCCAGAGGGAAGTAAAGCACTGCAACCCTTCATCATTACCGCAAGACTGATCACAGAGACTGTTCTGTGTGTTATTTATCTGCTTATAATGAGCACATTCACTTTGTATTATCGTGCCTAAACGGGATGACTTTCATAGACATAAAATCTTATTTCTCTTATTCTCTTATTTACATCTATGGAGGTCTGGTTTAGTGTGCAGGAGGTAGTCCAGCAAACTGTATCTTAAAACCCTCAGACCCACAATAGACCTGTTTTTATTCATTTTTAGGGGGGTACAGGGGGTCTTTATGGGGAGATAGCAGGTCAACAGTAGATGTCATATAGAAGTTGTGTACATCATCTGAAAGCTGGGAACCTGACGATTAATTTGAGATGCAGATCAACACTGTGTGACAAGTTGTTCTAGTCATAAATCAGAAATAAACATGAATGAATCAATGAATTAAAATAAATTGTAAAAGTGTATATAGGCTAAGAACATTATGATAGAAGTATATAATGGCCATTCCCATATTCCAGTATGTATCATAAGTTGCTGCAGCAATGTTTGGGTTGATACCAGTTGTTACACAGATTTGGTGCTAAATTTAAACATTTTTTTTACCAATCAAGAATTGACAAAAAATTATCTATAATCCTTCCAAAATACCACAAGACCTCAAGGAACACCATAGAAAAAAGCCATGCTGTGATTTGGTATCTAAAACTTTTGACATTCTGAGATTTCTGCAAGAATTGCATTTTTCGTCGATTGGATGGCGAGCACTTCAGTTCTGGAAACTGCTCAGAGACCCCCTTATTGTCAATCTGGGAAAGCCATCCATCCTCGGAATGCTCTAGGTCTTTAGTTTGTTGTGACTGTTCAGGGACCCCAGTAGTGTGATATTTTTGCCTATTCTAAAAATGATGTGTTTGAATATATCTGCACTGTGTGGATTCTCATGTGGTCTTTCAAGTTACTGCTAAATCTGAAATCTTTCTCACATATTTTACAAGTATACGGCTTCTCACCTGTGTGGATTCTCATATGCCTTGTCAATGCTGAATTGTCTCTGAATCTTTTCCCACATGTTGTGCAAGTATACGGCTTTGCACCTGTGTGGATTTCCATGTGGACTTTCAAGTGACTGCTACGCCTGAAAGCTCTCTCACATGTTTTACAAGTAAACGGCTTCTCACCTGTGTGGATTCTCATATGCCTTGTCAATGTTGAATTGTCTCTGAATCTTTTCCCACATGTGTTGCATGTATACGGCTTCTCACCTGTGTGAGTTCTCATGTGGACTTTCAAGTGACTGCTACTACTGAAAGTTCCCCCACATGTTTTGCAAGAATATGGCCTCTCACCTGTGTGTATTATCAGATGTGCCTGCAAATGTGATTTATTCTTAAAAGCTTTCTCACACGTGTCACATATGAAAGTCTCCTCACCTGTGTGAGTATTAGAGTGAATCGTTGACATAGTAGGACTATATACACTCTTAGTGTTAATGTTGCTTTTTTGAAGTTGGTTCTGTTGTTTTGGCTCTGCATTTCCAGTTGATCCTGAGTCTCCAGGCTTGTCTCCTTTCTGATCTTGGCTCTCATCTTCATGAGAGTTGTGAGAGAGGAGCTGCTGGTCACTGTTTGGTTCTGATACTACAGAGCTTTTAACTGAAATGTAGCTTAAAGGCTTTTCCTCCACCGCACTCTGAGTTTCATCGATACTCAAGTCCAGAGTCTGGTCTTCACTGTGGTCACTGTCCTCATCAGTAGGAGTCAACATAAAGGCATCGGTCTCCTGCTTCAGTACAAGCTGCTCTCCCTCCTCACTGGTGCAGAGTTCCTCCTGTTCCTCGTTAATCTGTGGAGGCTCTGGGTCTTCTTGGTCCAGACTGGAGTTCCTCTCCTGAATACAGAGCTGCTGCTCAGCGAGAACCTCCTCCTCCTTACAGACATGTTGCTGTGGGAGCTCTGGAGCACAGAGAACAAAAGAAACAGGATACTACTGTGATGAGAGAAAAACGGACATCTGAGCGTTTGTCTTTAAACCATCAGGATCCTGTATGAGTCAGACTCCTCTGTTAGCTTTTAAAGACCATTGAGGTTTTACTCACCGAGCCTGTGTAACTTTATTTCAGGTTTCCAAACGATATCCAACAGTCTGCGCTGACGATCAATCTCTTCCTCGTACTCGACGATAGTTTTTTCATAAACTCTGAATATTTCTTCAGCAGCAGCAGTTAGTCGCTCGTTGACAAACTCTCTCAGATTCTGAACTACAGACATTGTTGTTTAATTACAACTGAAATAATTATCTGATCTACAACTACAGTATCGTCTCCCCGCTAGTTCAATACATACCGCATACAGGGAGCGCTACAAACGCTTATGTTGTTTACTTCCGGTCGGTGTCACATTGATAAGTTCCGACAGTGGAAGTGAGGGAGCTTTTCATTCTGCTTCCAAGTGATGGCGCTCTCGTCTCCACCACCGACTGCAAGACGCAGTGCATTATGGGAAACGCCTGGCTGTCGCCTGATCAAAGAGCTGATTGGTTCTTAGTTTTGACAGCAAACACCACGTGTTGTAGAAAGTCCGAACTTTCTGTGTAATTGTAATATTTAACGCTAGATTGTAGGCTGTTAGTCTCATGTTGTACAATGAAGGTTTCATCCATTAACAAACATTTCTTATGTTGGTGATAATGATAATGATATTAAGAATAATAATTCTTATAATTCTGAAGGTTATTTATATAGAACCCCGACAGGGTGAGCAGGACCCCGACATGAAGCGGAGGTGTCTTGAAACACCCTGAGGATTAATTTTGCAAAAATGACCTGCTCGCTGTAAATTATCCCACTTATTACACAGCTACTAACTAAAGAAATTAATAATTGAACAAAGATATTGATTTAAAAAATATTTTATTGCTTCAAGTAAAAATATTGTCATCTCATTGTGTACAGAGATCAGAACTGCATCCATAGCAACAGTCTGATATCCATAGCGACAGTCTGCTGAAGAAATAACAGACCAAAGAATGCCATAATTAACCAATCAGAATCATGTATTCAACAAAGCCATGTAGTGTGCTTAATAAGTATACAGCTTGTGGGTTCTCATGTGGTTCATAATTGATAAATTGTTTTTGAATCTTTTCCCACATGTTTTGCAAGTATATGGCTTCTCACCTGCGTGGATTCTCATATGCCTTTTAAATACTGAACTGTCACTGAATCTTTTCCCACAGGTCTTGCAAGTATAAGGCTTTTCACCTGTGTGAGTTCTCATGTGGACTTTCAAGTTACTGCTACATCTGAAATCTTTCTCACATGTTTTACAAATATATGGCTTCTCACCTGTGTGGATTCTCATGTGGACTTTCAAGTAACTGCTATTTTTGAAAGTTCCCCCACATGTTTTGCAAGAATATGGCTTTTCACCTGTGTGGATTCTCATATGCCTTGTCAATGATGAATTGTCAGTGAATCTTTTCCCACATGTTTTGCAAGTATACGGCTTTGCACCTGTGTGCATTATCAGATGTGTCTGCAACCTTGACTTGTACTTAAAAGCTTTCTCACACGTGTCACATTTGAAAGTCTTCTCACCTGTGTGAGTGTTGCTGTGAATTGTTGACATAGTAGGACTATATACATTCTTAGTGTGAATGTTGCTTTTTTTACGTGGGTTCTGTTGTTTTGGCTCTGCATTTCTAGTTGATCCTGAGTCTCCAGGCTCGCCTCCTTTCTGATCTTGGCTCTCAGCTTCATGAGAGTTGTGAGAGAGAAGCTGCTGGTCACTGTTTGGTTCTGATACTACAGAGCTTTTAACTGAAATGTAGCTTAAAGGCCTTTCCTCCACCGCACTCTGAGTTTCATCGATTCTCAAGTCCAGAGTCTGGTCTTCACTGTGGTAACTGTCCTCATCAGTAGGAGTCAACATAAAGGCATCAGTCTCCTGCTTCAGTACAAGCTGCTCTCCCTCCTCACTGGTGCAGAGTTCCTCCTGTTCCTCTTTAATCTGTGGAGGCTCTGGGTCCTCTTGGTCCAGACTGGAGTTCCTCTCCTGAATACAGAGCTGCTGCTCAGCGAGAACCTCCTCCTCCTTACAGACATGTTGCTGTGGGAGCTCTGGAGCACAGAGAACAAAAGAAACAGGATACTACTGTGATGAGAGAAAAACGGACATCTGAGCGTTTGTCTTTAAACCATCAGGATCCTGTATGAGTCAGACTCCTCTGTTAGCTTTTAAAGACCATTGAGGTTTTACTCACCGAGCCTGTGTAACTTTATTTCAGGTTTCCAAACGATATCCAACAGTCTGCGCTGACGATCAATCTCTTCCTCGTACTCGACGATAGTTTTTTCATAAACTCTGAATATTTCTTCAGCAGCAGCAGTTAGTCGCTCGTTGACAAACTCTCTCAGATTCTGAACTGCAGACATTGTTGTTTAATTACAACTGAAAATAATTATCTGATCTACAACTACAGTATCGTCTCCCCGCTAGTTCAATACATACCGCATAAAGGGAGCGCTACAAACGCTTATGTTGTTTACTTCCGCTTGGTGTCACATTGATAAGTTCCGACAGTAGAAGTGAGGGAGCTTTTCATTCCGCTTTCAACTGATGGCGCTCTCGTCTCCACCATGGATGTAGCTCTCCACCACCGACTGCAAGCCCCAGTGCATTATGGGAAACGCCTGGCTCTCGCCTGATCAAAGAGCTGATTGGCTCTTAGTTTTGGCAGCAAACACCACATGTTGTAGAAAGTCTGAACTTTCTGTGTAATTGTAATATTTAACGCTAGATTGTAGGCTGTTAGTCTCATGTTGTACAATGAAGGTTTCATCTATTAACAAACATTTCTTGTGTGGTTGATAATGATAATATTAATAATGTTTATAATAATTATAATTATAATTCTGAAGGTTATTTATAATGAACCCCGACAGGGTGAAAAGGACCCCGTCATGAATCGGAGAGGTCTTGAATCACCCTGAGAGGATTCATTTTGCAAAAATGACCTGCTCGCTGTACATTATCCCGCTTATTACACAGCTACTTACTAAAGAAATTAATAATTGAACAAAGATATTGATTTAAAAAATATTTTATTGCTTCAAGTAAAAAAATTGACATCTCATTGTGTACAGAGATCAGAACTGCATCCATAGCAACAGCCTGATATCCATAGCAACAGTCTGCTGAAGAAATAACAGACCATAGAATGCCATAATTAACCAATCAGAATCAAGTATTGAACAAAGCCATGTAGTGTGCTTAATAAGTATACAGCTTGTGGGTTCTCATGTGGTTCATAATTGATAAATTGTTTTTGAATCTTTTCCCACATGTTTTGCAAGTATATGGCTTCTCACCTGCGTGGATTCTCATATGCCTTTTAAATACTGAACTGACACTGAATCTTTTCCCACAGGTCTTGCAAGTATAAGGCTTTTCACCTGTGTGAGTTCTCATGTGGACTTTCAAGTTACTGCTACATCTGAAATCTTTCTCACGTTTTACAAGTATATGGCTTCTCACCTGTGTGGATTCTCATGTGGACTTTCAAGTAACCGCTACTTTTGAAAGTTCCCCCACATGTTTTGCAAGAATATGGCTTTTCACCTGTGTGGATTCTCATATGCCTTGTAAATGCTGAATTGTCAGTGAATCTTTTCCCACATGTTTTGCAAGTATAAGGCTTTGCACCTGTGTGAGTTCTCATGTGGACGCTCAAGACACAACTAAATTTAAAATCTTTCCCACATGTTTTGCATGTATATGGCTTCTCACCTGTGTGGATTCTCATGTGGACTTTCAAGTTATTGCTACTTGTGAAAACTCTCCCACATGTTTTGCAAGTATACGGCTTCTCACCTGCGTGGATTCTCATATGCCTTTTAAATGCTGAACTGTCACTGAATCTTTTCCCACATGTTTTGCAAGTATAAGGCTTTGCCCCTGTGTGGATTCTCATGTGGACTTTCAAGTAACCGCTACTTTTGAAAGTTCCCCCACATGTTTTGCAAGAATATGGCTTCTCACCTGTGTGGATTCTCATATGCCTTGTCAATGATGAATTGTCTCTGAATCTTTTCCCACATGTGTTGCAAGTATACGGCTTCTCACCTGTGTGAGTTCTCATGTGGACTTTCAAGTGACTGCTATTACTGAAAGTTCCCCCACATGTTTTGCAAGAATATGGCCTCTCACCTGTGTGCATTATCAGATGTGTCTGCAACCTTGACTTGTACTTAAAAGCTTTCTCACACGTGTCACATTTGAAAGTCTTCTCACCTGTGTGAGTATTACAGTGAATCGTTGACATAGTAGGACTATATACATTCTTAGTGTGAATGTTGCTTTTTTTACGTTGGTTCTGTTTTTTTGGCTCTGCATTTCTAGTTGATCCTGAGTCTTCAGGCTTGCCTCCTTTCTGATCTTGGCTCTCAGCTTCATGAGAGTTGTGAGAGAGGAGCTGCTGGTCACTGTTTGGTTCTGATACTACAGAGCTCTTAACTGAAATGTAGCTTAAAGGCTTTTCCTCCACCGCACTCAAGTCCAGAGTCTGATCTTCACTGTGGTCAGTTTCCTCATCAGTAGGAGTCAACATAAAGTCATCAGTCTCCTGCTTCAGTACAAGCTGCTCTCCCTCCTCACTGGTGCAGAGTTCCTCCTGTTCCTCTTTAATCTGTGGAGGCTCTGGGTCCTCTTGGTCTAGACTGGAGTTCCTCTCCTGAATACAGAGCTGCTGCTCAGCGAGAACCTCCTCCTCCTTACAGACATGTTGCTGTGGGAGCTCTGGAGCACAGAGAACAAAAGAAACAGGATACTACTGTGATGAGAGAAAAACGGACATCTGAGCGTTTGTCTTTAAACCATTAGGATCCTGTATGAGTCAGACTCCTCTGTTAGCTTTTAAAGACCATTGAGGTTTTACTCACCGAGCCTGTGTAACTTTATTTCAGGTTTCCAAACGATATCCAACAGTCTGCGCTGACGATCAATCTCTTCTTCGTACTGGACGATAGTTTTTTCATAAACTCTGAATATTTCTTCAGCAGCAGCAGTTAGTCGCTCGTTGACAAACTCTCTCAGATTCTGAACTGCAGACATTGTTGTTTAATTACAACTGAATTAATGATCTGATCTACGACTACAGTATCGTCTCCCCGGTAGTTCAATACATACCGCATACAGAACGCTACAAACGCTTGTTTACTTCCGGTCGGTGTCACATTAATAAGTTCCGACAGTGGAAGTGAGGGAGCTTTTCATTCCGCTTCCAACTGATGGCGCTCTTGTCTGCACCACCGACTGCAAGCCCCAGTGCATTATGGGAAACGCCTGGCTGTGGCCTGATCAAAGAGCTGATTGGCTCTTAGTTTTGACAGCAAACACCACGTGTTGTAGAAAGTCTGAACTTAATGTGTAATTGTAATATCACGCTAGATTGTAGGCTGTTAGTCTCATGTTGTACAACGAAGGTTTCATCTATTAACAAACATTTCTTGTGTGGTTGATAATAATAATAATATTAATAATAATTATAATTATAATTATAATTATTATTCTGAAGGTTATTTATAATGAACCCCGACAGGACGAGCAGGACCCCTACGTCTTGAATCACCCTGAGGATTAATTTAGCAAAAATGACCTGCTCGCTGTAAATTATCCCGCTTATTACACAGTTACTTACTAAAGAAATCATTAATTGAACAAAAATATTGATTTAAAAAAATATTTTATTGCTTCAAGTAAAAAAAGGTGTCATCTCACTGTGAACAGAGATCAGAACTGTGTCCATAGCAACGGTCTGATATCCATAGCAACAGTCTGCTGAAGAAATAACAGAACATAGAATACCATAATTAACCAATCAGAATCATGTATTCAACAAAGCCATGTAGTGAGAAGATCATAACACATTATAAATATGTTTATAATGCATTACAGACATGGACATCATAGAAAGTATTATCTGAAGTTTTTACTGGTCCTATAGATAAAAAACCTGTATGGGTGTGACTACAACTGGAACCTCTGTCCTGCAGTGATTCAGCTTTTCTCATGTGTTTCTTCAAGTTACTGCTAAATCTGAATCATTTACCACATGCTTAAGTATACAGCTTATGGGTTCTCATGTGGTTCATAACTGATGAATTCTTATTGAATCTTTTCCCACATGTTTTGCAAGTATACGGCTTCTCACGTGCATGGATTCTCATATGCCTTTTAAATGCTGAACTGTCACTGAATGTTTTCCCACATGTTTTGCAAGTATACGGCTTTGCCCCTGTGTGGATTCTCATGTGGACTTTCAAGTAACCGCTACTTTTGAAAGTTCCCCCACATGTTTTGCAAGAATATGGCTTCTCACCTGTGTGGATTCTCATGTGGACTTTCAAGTAACCGCTTCTACTGAAAGTTCCCCCACATGTTTTGCAAGAATATGGCCTCTCACCTGTGTGCATTATCTGATGTTCCTGCAACCTTGACTTGTACTTAAAAGCTTTCTCACACGTGTCACATTTGAAAGTCTTCTCACCTGTGTGAGTATTACAGTGAATTGTTGACATAGTAGGACTATATACATTCTTAGTGTGAATGTTGCTTTTTTTACGTTGGTTCTTTTGTTTTGGCTCTGCATTTCTAGTTGATCCTGAGTCTCCAGGCTTGCCTCCTTTCTGATCTTGGCTCTCAGCTTCATGAGAGTTGTGAGAGAGAAGCTGCTGGTCACTGTTTGGTTCTGATACTACAGAGCTCTTAACTGAAATGTAGCTTAAAGGCTTTTCCTCAACGCCACTCCGAATTTCAGCGATTCTCAAGTTCAGAGTCTGGTCTTCACTGTGGTCTGAAATGTAGCTTAAAGGCTTTTCCTCCACCGCACTCCGAATTTCATCGATTTTCAAGTCCAGAGTCTGATCTTCACTTTGGTCACTGTCCTCATCAGTAGGAGTCAACATAAAGGCATCAGTCTCCTGCTTCAGTACAAGCTGCTCTCCCTCCTCACTGGTGCAGAGTTCCTCCTGTTCCTCTTTAATCTGTGGAGGCTCTGGGTCCTCTTGGTCCAGACTGGAGTTCCTCTCCTGAATACAGAGCTGCTGCTCAGCGAGAACCTCCTCCTCCTTAAAGACATGTTGCTGTGGGAGCTCTGGAGCACAGAGAACAAAAGAAACAGGATACTGCTGTGATGGTAGAAACACGGACATCTGAGCGTTTGTCTTTAAACCATTAGGATCCTGTATTAGTCAGACTCCTCTGTTAGCTTTTAAAGACCATTGAGGTTTTACTTACCGAGCCTGTGTAACTTTATTTCAGGTTTCCAAACGACATCCAACAGTCTGCGCTGACGATCAATCTCTTCCTCGTACTGGACGATAGTTTTTTCATAAACTCTGAATATTTCTTCAGCAGCAGCAGTTAGTCGCTCGTTGACAAACTCTCTCAGATTCTGAACTGCAGACATTGTTGTTTAATTACAACAGAATTAATGATCTGCACTACAACTACAGGATCGTCTCCCCGCTAGTTCAATACATACCGCATACAGGGAGCGCTACAAACGCTTGTTGTTTACTTCCGCTGGGTGTCACATTGATAAGTTCCGACAGTGGAGGTGAGGGAGCTTTTCATTCCGCTTTCAACTGATGGCATCTTATTAAGAACTTGTGTTTAACATCAATAGCAAGGATGTACCTATCTATCTCGCTTCATTCCACAATGAAATGTGTTACTATTTAATAACCTACTTATTTTAAAAGCCATTTTTTTGTTACTTCGCTGATAATCTGCTTTATATAATTTGTATATTGGGGAAAAAAATAGGCCTAAACAGTGGAAGAAGTATCCAGATTATTTCAGAAGAAACACAGTGTATTCACAGAGCAACCAATGAAGGGACTTTAGGACAGGTGAGATGTGTGCTCTCCCTCCGGTCTCGGTCAGTAAACGTGTTGCTGCATTCTGTTCAATCTGTATCTTATTTAGAGCTTTCTTAGATAATCCATAAAAGTAATTGAGCCTGCTGAAAGCATGCAGAAGTCTCTCAGTATCTGCCTGGGAGAGAAACGGCTGCACTTTAACAATATTTCTCAGGAGGTAAAAGTTAGTTTTAGTGAGATCACTGATCAGGGTCTAGAAGCACGCCAAGATTCTTTACTAGAGGCTTGGCATTTGGTACCAGGGATTTTAAATCAATGTACAGCATCTCTCTCTGGACCTTTTACTACGATAATAAAAACCTCTGTCTGATCTTTGTTCTGTTCTATTTTTCACTTTAGTTAAAGCAAACAATGACCCCTTAAAGTGACTTATAACCAGCTTGTAATGTATTATATCTACACATACCTCAGGAATTTCATTACTTCACTTAAAGCACCCAATGACCACTTAGAGTTACCTATAATCACATTTCAATGCATTATAACAGTGACTATAATGAATTATAAAAAGATTACACTGTATTACGACTATTGTAATTATAATACAGTATGATCCTTGTAAAAAATAAAAAGTCAGCGAGTGACAAACAATTAGTATTATGACACTTGACCTAATGTCCTTATAAAATGCTTTATACTGTGTTATGATTATTGTTAAAAATCATTATGAATAGTTATGAGTGCTTATAACTATGATTATACAATGCTATAAGTAAGGGATAATGTACAGCGAGCCGGTCATTATTGCAAAATGAACCCCGTCATGAAGCAGGAGGTCTTGAATCACCCTGAAGGGATTCATTTTGCGAAAATGACCGGCTCGCTATGCATTATCCTGCTTATTACACAGCTACTTACTGAAATCAATAATTGAACCAAAATATTGGTTTAAAAAAATGTATTGACTTAAGATGATTTTATTGCTTCTGCTTAAAAAATCTCATTATGAACAGATATCAGAACTGCATCCATAGCAACAGTCTGGTATTCATAGCAACGGTCTGATATTCATAGCAACGGTCTGATATAAAGAAATAACAGACCACAGAATGCCGTAATTTACCAATCAGAATCGAGTATTCAACAAAACTGTGTAATCACAAGATCATAATGCATTACACAAACATGGCCGTCATAGAAAGTATTACCTGAAGTTTTTACTGCTCCTATAGATAAAAAAAAAAACAAGGTTTGTTCAAAAACATGTTCTGCAAGAATATGGTTTCCCATCAGCGTGGTCTCTTCTCATGCGAACCAACCAGCCATTATTTATTCTGAAATCTCTTCCACATGTTTTCCAAGTTTACGGCTTCTCAACTGTATGGGTGTGACTACAACTGGAACCTCTGTGCTGCAGTGATGCAGCATTTCACCTGTGTGGATTCTCATATGCCTTGTCAATTTTGTAGCTTCATAGTATCTTTTCCCGCAGGTTTTGCAAAGGTAAGGCTTCTCACCTGTGTGGATTCTCATGTGGGCACTCAATGAATGGTTACGAGTGAAAGCTCTCTCACATGTTTTGCAAGTATACGGCTTCTCACCTGTGTGGACTCTCATGTGCCTTGTCAATTTTGTACCTTGACGGAATCTTTTCCCACAGGTCTTGCAAAAGTATGGCTTCTCACCTGTGTGGATTTTCATGTGGACTTTCAAGTGACTGCTAGTTTTAAAATCTTTCCCACATGTTTTGCAAGTACAGGGCTTCTCACCTGTGTGAGTTCTCATGTGGACGTTCAAGACACTACTCCTTTTGAAATCTTTCCCACATGTTTTGCATGTATATGGCTTCTCACGTGTGTGAGTTTTCATGTGGACGTTCAAGACACTACTACTTTTAAAATCTTTCCCACATATTTTGCATGTACACGGCTTCTCACTTGTGTGGATTCTCATGTGGACTTTCAAGTAACCGCTTCTACTGAAAGCTCCCCCACATGTTTTGCAAGAATATGGCTTCTCACCTGTGTGCATTATCAGATGTTCCTGCAACTTTGACTTATACTTAAAAGCTTTCTCACACGTGTCACATTTGAAAGTCTTCTCACCTGTGTGAGCATTACAGTGAATCGTTGACATAGTAGGACTATATACATTCTTAGTGTCAATGTTGCTTTTGTGATGTTGGTTCTGTTGTTTTGGCTCTGCATTTCTAGTTGATCCTGAGTCTCCAGGCTCGCCTCCTTTCTGATCTTGGCTCTCAGCTTCATGAGAGTTGTGAGAGAGGAGCTGCTGGTCACTGTTTGGTTCTGATACTACAGAGCTCTTAACTGAAATGTAGCTTAAAGGCTTTTCCTCCACCGCAATCTGAGTTTCAGCGATAATCAAGTCCAGAGTCTGGTCTTCACTGTGGTCACTGTCCTCATCAGTAGGAGTCAACATAAAGGCATCGGTCTCCTGCTTCAGTACAAGCTGCTCTCCCTCCTCACTGGTGCAGAGTTCCTCCTGTTCCTCTTTAATCTGTGGAGGCTCTGGGTCCTCTTGGTCCAGACTGGAGTTCCTCTCCTGAATACAGAGCTGCTGCTCAGCGAGAACCTCCTCCTCCTTACAGACATGTTGCTGTGGGAGCTCTGGAGCACAGAGAACAAAAGAAACAGGATAATACTGTGATGAGAGAAAAACGGACATCTGAGCGTTTGTCTTTAAACCATTAGGATCCTGTATGAGTCAGACTCCTCTGTTAGCTTTTAAAGACCATTGAGTTTTTACTTACCGAGCCTGTGTAACTTTATTTCAGGTTTCCAAACAAAATCCAACAGTCTGCGCTGACGATCAATCTCTTCTTCGTACTCGACGATAGTTTTTTCATAAACTCTGAATATTTCTTCAGCAGCAGCAGTTAGTCGCTCGTTGACAAACTCTCTCAGATTCTGAACTGCAGACATTGTTGTTTAATTACAACTGAAATAATTATCTGCACTACAACTACAGTATCGTCTCCCTGCTAATTCACGCCGGTGTATGCAGCTAAAGCAAAGAGCTAAAGCTAGAAGCGCTTGTTTTGTTTACTTCCGCTGAGTGTCACACTCTTAAGTTCCGGTGTTCTGCCTTTATTAGCTTACAGCAACACCTTCTGGTGTAGTGTAGAGTAGAGCAATTACAGAATGAACACATCAGGTTGATTTTAACTGATTTAGCCAGTTGTATTTTCTGAAGATCAGTATCACCCATCAGTGTTCCCAAAAGGTTGCTTAAACCTTGCTAAAATAGTTGTTAACAAAGACATCACATTAGAAAGTGTGTTATCAGCAATATCATTTTACTACTTATGGCAATTTTGAATTGTCTCCCACTTAATGTTACAATGTGGTGATATGTTGATGCCTCTGTGTGATGAAAGAGTATATTCTCCTCATGTCTGTCCCTCAATTGGCCTCAGTTGGATAGTAACACTCCAGAGGAAGGTCAGAGTGACCTGGGGGGGATTCAGTATCGGCTACTCAAGGACACTTTTATGGGGTGTGTTTTGCCAAAATGGGAACTTGAACTTCTGGATGTGGCAGGTGAGAGAGACAGTTTCTCTAATTCCTACTCCACCCTGGTCAATGGTAAATGGACTTGCATTTATATAGCACTTCTCTAGTCTTCCGACCACTCAAAGCGCTTCACACAACATGTCAGCATTCACCCATTCATACAAACATTCACACACTGATGTCAGAGGCTGCCATGCAAGGTGCCAACTTTGCCCATCAGGATCTAATCTAAATACTCATTCACACACCGATGGCAACCCAAGCCCTGCAACCCAGCAGTTTGCTCTTGTAATGGATGCAGAAGTAAAAGGAGGTATTGAGCCATGAACTGAAATTCTGAAGACGTACAGTGCAGTCTGTAAGTATTTTGAGTAGTGGCACGTTTTCTTTTCTTTTGGCTTCACTCCAAGATGTGAAATGAAACAAAGACACAGAGATACAGTAAGGGCTGATATCCAGCTTTAAGGGCCCTTGATGTTGTTCATATCTCTAATAGATGAATAGTTTAGGACTTTTTAAACACAGTTACCACACCTTTTAATCCAATCTGGTGTAAATACCCTTGCATCATGAAAGCTGAAACTCAGCACTTTACCCTCATGGTCATTGTTTTATTTCAAATCCAATATGCTGCAGCCAACAAAACAGAAATTTAGCCTACAGACTGCAGTGTACTGTAGCTGACAGGTTAAAAAATGCTGCGTTCCTGTGCTGGCAGCGGGTGGTGCTGCTCTCAAACCAAAGACCTAGAGACATGTTGATATTACAGCGCCAGCAGTTACTGCAGGATCAAGATAAAAACACATGAGATAGTTGCAGGATACTAAACTAAGTGTAGAGAGAATTAATTAAATAAGATTTCCTCCAGTATTTCAACAATCCCTTAATATTTGTTATTTGATCGCTTCTAGATAATCGATAACCTTTTTTAATCTACCATATACAGAAAATTGTCACAAATGTTTATTAAAAGGAAAGATACTTACATAATGCAGAGATAGGCTTTGTCAGTCACAATAGTGTAATCACATTTGTACCAATACATCACCCTTATGGGTTTTTGCAAATGTTCAAAATGTAATGAGGGCACATTTTGTTTATATATATATTTGTTTATATATATATTGACTGAGAACTGGATTCATTGTTTATATTACTGTGTTAAGCCTGTGAGGAAGACATGAATGACATTGAAGAGCTTGACCTTAACAAAATATAATAATGCACCATTATCTTAAAATCCACTAACATGCAATAATACAGTTTCACACAGTGTCATAATAACTCATGACAACTATATACAACAGGAGCAAGATCCCGTCTGATGAGAGCAGACTCATTCATCCTCCCAAATGCTGTTCATTAACAGTATTTTGTTTTCTATTTTACAACTTCCAGACCTTTAAAAAAATCCATATTGTGAAGTTAGATTAGTCCAGAGTGGTGAGAGACACTCTATAGCTTTATAACAAGATATATCACGTATATAAGTGTGTGTGATGGAAAAAGTGAGGGTAAAATATGTGTTTAGGTTCAATCTTGCTGTCCAAGAGCTGCGATGAGGTCCTGCAGCGGCTCAGTATCCTCCGGCTCCAACAGGGCGTGCTGCCGGCAGAAGAGTGTGAGGTGTGTGAATAGTGTGTTGAGGTGTGGGTGCAGGCCCAGCGCCAGTGTCTCTCTGTAGTGAGCCCAGTAAATGTGAGCCAGAGTCCTGAAAAACAGCAAAAACACCTTCTGGACCAGAAAGACGAAGCCCGTTGGGAACACTGAACCTGGAAAAGAGGGAAGAGATAATGGCTTCGGGGATGTGTAATGTGATGCAGAACAATGCAGCATACCGGTAAATAATATGCCTTTTACCTGCTTTCGTAGGGAACACATCTTCGTCGGTCAGTAGCTCCTGAATGTATGACATGGTATAGTCAAAGTAAAGTGGGGCAGAGCACTTCAGCTTCCTGCCGTGGTCATCGGTCCAAACATAAACCCTGACAACACCAACACACAGAGACACAATATGCTGTTATAAGTGTTTTCATGGTCAAAAATGAACTTTCACTATCATGCCTCGAGTTTAGCAATTATATGAACAAACATTGCACAGGTGATACTTAAATATCCAGTATTCTTGCACCCCTATAGACCTTTTCTTTGCCATTCTGCCAGGGCAACAGCTTTGGTCCAAGTTTACTTCCTGTCAGCTACTGCATTAACACACATTTCAACAGGAAATACAAATGGACCCATTTAGACTGTTTATATTGTCAAGTTTGAAAAGGTCTATGACATTGTCGGACTCACGATGGAGAGTGTTAAAAAGTAGCAAAATCGATGCAGCAGAACCAGAGTTACCGTCTTTTTTATTCCACTCATTCTTCTTCCTTGTCAAAACCTGGCGCCTACATTGCCCACAATGCAACTCAACCGTCAACACAGAGATTCTGGTGTGTTATGTTAGTAGCAGTTAATGTAGCTTCAAGCAGCTAGCATCAACCAGGGTGAGGTCTAGAAGGTAACCCGCAAATTGTAAAAACTTGCAAAAACTCTCACAAGACTCACTGCCTGACGACCTATCCTAACCTTAACCCTTCAAGGTTATTGCCTAATCCTAACTATTCAAGGTCAATTCCTAATCCTAACTATTCAAGGTCAATGCCTAACCTTAACCATTCGTGGTCAATGCCTAACCTTAACCATTCGTGGTCAATGCCTAAAATTAACCATTCGTGGTCAATGCCTAATCCTAACTATTCAAGGTCAATGCCTAACCCTAACTATTTGACCTTTAACCTTAACCATCTTGCGAGAGTTTCCAAAATTGTGGGTTTCCTTCTGGACATGACCATCAACTAGAGATGAGGAGTGGGCTACGGAGGTAACTTCACTTCTTTTTAACTCCACACTCACAGATTTGTTTCAGTTTCAAACAGACGCTGACTCAAGTGACATCACTTGAGGAAATGTATCAGATATCACACAGCTCCCTCTGGACTCACCAAAGGCTTTATACAACTTTTTATGCAGATATGCAGTAGTAGGCTACTTCCCAAAACAGACTTTGACATGTCAAATTGGTGGAGTTCCCCTTTTTTAGCATGGAGGTGAATGCTGTAGAGTTTCATTTGTGGTCCCCAAAGCATGTTCAACAGCAATTTGTCCTTCCAGAAACATTTTCCCTGTTACTCAAGATAATCCACAAACTGCACTGTCAACAGTTTTTGTGGTTTTGCGATGATTACTTTGATAGAAAGTGGTTCAAGGGTTCACCGTGGAGATCTCAGAACCTCTGCAAATAAAACTAAAAGTATCTGCGTGACATGATACCACTAGGACAAAGTGATCAAATATGAGCAGTATAATGCTCACAGTAACTTACGTGTCGTCTGGTCCACAGGCAGTTGGGCAGGTACTGGGAGTGCAGAACTCAGACAGCGCACTAGAGAACAGGTTTATATGCTTGAAAAATGCCACCGCTGAAAGAAATCAAAAGGAAAACAAATTAGACCTTGTACATATTGCTATGTTTGTTTGTTTACAGCGTGTGGGGGAGGATAAGCAGCAGAGGAAAAGAGGTACAAACGGTCCAAAATCTGCTGTGTTTAATGGGGTCTACTCACTGTTGCTGGCAAGCCACTCTTCCCTGTCGACGCCAGGCGGCAGCTCCGTGAGGGCAAACACATCTGTGTGTGTGACCCGCTGGCACACGTACTGCTGCTGCAGATACGGACGCTTCTCCGGATTATTGTTATTAATTCCCCTTGGGAGAAGACACAGTGCACAGTTAATGAAGCAGAGGCAGACAGAGAAAGACAGAAAATATCGCTGTGCGAAACAATCAATAGGTCAGTGGATTCATTACTCCTGCTGCAGTCAGTAGATAACACGTTTTACGCTCCCCTCTGGAGCTGGCACACACACATGCAAACGCATGCAAACAGTGCTGTAACTGCAGAGCTAAGAGTCCCATAAACCAGCAGTTCCTTTAATGAAGGCAGTTAATTCAGAGGCAGAGTAATTACTGTTAATGAAGCTCACTGCTGCGGTGGTCAGTGCCACAAAGCAAATGACCGAAAGGACCAACATAGTGCATACAGCTAGTGCTTTATAATCAGTCACACAGGACAGGCAGCTTGGGAACTTGTGATAACTACAGAGGGTGAGTGCAGGAAATGAATGATGTTGTTTGCGAATACCATCGTGTACTGGAAAGTCAAACTTGGCAGCATGATTTGACTTTATGCAAACAGGGAGGTGACGCAGGCAGTTTGCTGTGATGATGAGGAGTGCTCTACTCGGTCTGTTTGACAGCAAGAATGTTTTTTTAAGACGGCGCTTTGGATTAAAGTGAATATTTCGAAGTGTAGAGGAATCAGGCAGCTGCTACACTCAGTTTTTGGATGTCTACACACACACACACAGCAGCTGAGAGTTTACTCAGTGTGACCTTGCCTACTGTGATAAGGGAAACACAGTGCTCTCTGTGGGGTTTCACTGCCCCTGGTGTAAATGTGTGTGTGAGTAGGGAGAATTAGTTTAATGGTCCAAACAGCAGGTCTTTGTCCAAACTAAAGGTCAGAGGAGGTAGAGAGGGAGGAATCGTTACGGAGCTGAATGTAAACATTAGCTGTACAAAGGTACAGTAGTGTAAATCCCTGCTAACTTCTCTAATGTCCACAGGAACTTCTTTTGTTAACATCCTGTTCTGTTCAGGCTTTATGGTATTGACTAAATTGCCGCTTCTTGGCTACCAGTTGTCAGCACACAAACACAATGAACCTGGAGCTACTTGTAATTTTGTGCTTGTGTGTAAACACACTCCTCTGTGACCCTGCTCTACTGCTCTTGGCCATCTGTTTACCTTAACCTCGGCCGTGAGGGTGAAATAAACAGGCCTCTTCAACGCAGCCAGCTGGCTCTAAAAGATTCATCCTAGAGCAAATATTTGTTAAACTGTGTTAAAACCACAGTCTTTCCTCGTCTGGGTTCAAACTATCAACATGTGTTCCCGCTGTTAGAGGAATCCACCTTCACTGATGCCATCGGACAAATATGTAACACACACACTCACACTCAGACACAGATTTATCTGGAGAACATTCCTGAGTAAACCATGTGCGGCCAGCTTTCCAGTCATGTTTCCTGCACACTATCCATTACTATAACAACATCCTGCTTTTCTGCATGTTTACATTTATGTTCTTTCAGAGTACATAAAGGAGACGATAGAAAGATGGAACAGCAAATGCAAAAAGTTTCCAGATAGGAAACTGAAACATGAGTATAAGTGTAAGGCTGATGAAGAGAGTTAAGAGAAAAGAAATGCAACTTACAGTTTTTCACTGCTGATGTTGGAAGGCTGAAGAGTCTTTCTGTCTGCCTTCTTAGCCGAGGGGTAACTATGGCAACCCCCCATGGCGTAAAACTAAGAGCAGAGCTGTTGGTCGTGCCAGCCCCACTTTTCCATCCCAAACATACTAACCCACACACTTCTACACACTGCGGGCAGCATATGGGAGCTCCGGCACAAACATCTCTCAGCTCACGAAGGAATCCACACAGCTGACAAACACATAACACAAAAGTTTACCAAAACACAACAAAAAAAAAGTAGTCCAGGAGTTGAGGATTGTCTCTCCTTTCGCTCCAGTGATCCAGTGTCCGTGAGTATATGTCTCCTTTGTCTAGAGTCCCACACCCCACAGGCTCCTCCTCTCCCAGCTCCAAGCAGACAGGCAGGTTTCTCCACAACCCATTAAAGTACAAAACACAACTCCGCCTTCTTCCCCTTTCCACCCGCTGCATACACACTCCACATGTATATGCACTCTCCACAGAGAGAGCAGTCAGGTACAGATGGCAAACGAAAGGTGGGTTTTTCCTCTGTGGAAGTGGAAAGAGATGGATAAGAAGGAGTAGAAGGAGCAGGTGTGTTCAGTGTCTGTGCTCCACTTGTAAACAATAGAGGAATGTGATGACATTCACATGATGGATCCGAGCCAAGGAATGAAAACACACCCTCAGTGAAAGGGGCAATGACATATAGACAGGACTTCAAGCTGACAAGTTAGTATGAGTGTAATAACACAAAAGAATGGTCTTCAGCTGGCGTAGGATTAATTGTCAGTGTGGCTCAAATGCGTAGGAGACATACAGTAAGGAGCTGGAGGCAACATAATCCACTAGCTCACCTGCCCCAAAGGTAAACATATTTGTGTTTCCATAGACCAAGTCCTGCTCTCTCTCTCTCTCTCTGTGTGTTTGTACTGTACAGTATGTGTTTGTGTTACAGCAGGATGTAAATGTAAATTTACAAATTGGTAATTCTGATGTAATTCAGAATTCAGCTCAAGATCCAACTGATCACATACAAAGCCTTCCATGGCATGGCACCCTCTTATATTTCTGAACTCATAACCCAATACTCTGCACCAAGATTACTCAGATCTTCTGACCAATTGCTATTAAATGTCCCACGGTCCAGGCACAAAACAAAGGGGGACCCTTTGAATTTTACCATTTTAGTAGGTCAGCTGAGACTGTACCACATTTTGAAAAACTTTTAAAAACTAATTTTTATATACACTGGCGTTTTATAACTTTGTTGCTTGCAAATCCTTTTTTTTTTAAAGAAATATTATATTGCTTTTATTGTTGAGTATCTGCTCCCATTTTATAAATGTTATATGTTTTCATGCTGTGTACTACTATGTATGTGAAGCCCTTTGTAACTGCTGTTTTGAAAAGTTATTATGGTAATAATAATAATAATAACAATAATAATAATAATAATAATTATTATTATTATTATTATTATTATTATTAAATGTGAGACAAACACAGGCTCATGCTTCTTCTTGGTCTGACATATTTATTAGGGTCATATCTGAATGTACAAGCTAAATTGACAACAGGAAACAGACACATTACTCCCTAAATGAAAAAAAAAAAAAACACCAGCATCAGTCCACTTTACAAAAAAAGGCATTTCACAACACGGCTGCCTTTCGCACCACTCCCACACACACTCCCACTCGCACTCCCACTGTCTCACTCCCACTCACACACACACACACACATACAAATGTAATCAGCTATAATGCAAGGAAGATTTGAAATGGCCTCAGTGTAAGTAACAGACAATGGGATGAAGAAACAATTTAACCCCCATTGTCTCTCAATTAAAGTTTTGGGTATACAGTGTACAATACAGCACATACCCAATGAGGTGAATGAGGCTAATGTGCAAACTTAATGGCACTTAAAGATGACTGTATTGTACCTCATGCCATTATGCATAACATCACACCATACCCGTAGCTACACTGCACACACACCACACTCTCAAGGTGAAGGACACACACACACACACACACACACACACACACACACACACACCAAAACACACCAAAACACACCAAAACACAAAGGTAAGGGTCAGACGCAGTGCTTAGGTTTGGCGAAAGACGGGATGACAATATTCTGACCCTGTACACACCCTGACAACAAAACAGCCCTGTTTTTCTCCTCTAACCCTGACTTAAACCAATGCTTTCTCTCTGTGCAGCTCCACTTCAAACAACTCAAAGTGCTGAGCAGATAAGAGCAAAATATCTGTGATCTAAGATGAATCTTTCAAGTCTTTCTTTGACTTGTGGCATCCTCTGCTAACTCCATCACATGACTAAAAAAAAAAAAACACGAGAGAGGGATCAAACAAAGACTGCTTTAGATAAACTTAGACCTGTGACACCATTGCAAGAAAGGAGGCTACTTCACAGATATGAAACCCAGTTGTAACACTGGTGGGAAGACACACTTTGGCAGAAAGCATCGAAGAAAAAGTATTCTAAATTATCTACATAATTCACTCGTTCAAGTCAAACATTCCCACCTCTTTGAGTGGGGAATAACGTGGTGGCACTTGGCACCACCAAATACAAACCAAAAGTGCTTCTTGAAAAAGTGCTTTTAAAATAAATACAACAATCTATGTAAATCGTTCCATAGGCATATATGCAATTAAAGTCAACTCCTGCCCTGAGAAAAAGAGAGACGAGGAGAAAGATAAAGTAAAGCATGACTGTCTGGCACACGCAAACCTAAAGGATAATTCTGGTTTATTAAAACTTGGGTCTTGTTTTTGTCGTGATTTCTGTCGGTTATGATTAGATTGTACTCAACAAGTTTGATAACATGAAGTTAGAAGATCAGCAATAAACTGGTTTTAAAAACAGTTTCGTCAGATTATCTTAACAACTTTACTTTGAGACAAACATGAATGGGTGCTCACCCAAAGTGTTGACATTATGGCTGCCACGTACGATTATTTTCATTACCGATTAATCCGACGAGTGTTTTACTGATTAAATCGATTCATCTTTTGGTCTATAAAATATCACAATATCTTAAGGCCCAAAGTGAACCCATCAAATTGTTTGTTCTGTCTGACCACAAGTCCAAAGACATTCAGTTAATTATAACATTAGACAAAGAAAAGCTGCAAATCGAGAAACTGAAACTAGGTAATGTTGGACATTTTTGCCTGAAAAAATTACTTTAAAGACTAATTGATTATCAACATAGTTGCCTAATATTTTTCTGTTTATCAACTATTGGATTAATCAACAAATTTGTTCAGCTCTAGTTGATAATAGTCCCACATTTCACTGGGAAAAGTTTGTGCTCACAAATAATATGATAAAATGTAAAAGTTGAAGCAGTACTTTTGGTATTATTTAAATGTTCACCTGTGTTTTCTCTTCCTAATAAGATCGGTTAACCTTGTATTTTGTTTTAAACTGATGAATGAAACTACTGGTGCCTTCAAATGAAACTTGTGAGCTCGTGTTTACAACATGGGAAGTTGTGTACACAACATAATAAGTCGTGAGAACACCGCTGCTAAGCAACGGCAATATTAACGTTATTGTCGGCGTCTAGAAGCCACAGAGGCTAACAATTTAGCAAGCTAGCAAGTGGATAACATAATGCAGGAAATGCAAAGGCATAATGACAGAGGAAAGAGATGCGGCCGTTGGGAATATCAACATTTTCCTCAGATATATTATAAAATTACGAAGAATTACAAGATACCACTAAAATTACAATATATCAATTTATTATGTACCGAAGATGAACTCCCATGGCCTCTGCCATTTCTGCCAATGTCAACAAACATGTCACAACTCATGAACTCAGAGCTTTCAGAAACTTTCCACTTACGAGGTCGTGAATACCACAAGAGGGGGGCGTGCGTATGTACTCTTGTCGTGCACCATATGACCCAAGATCTAATAAACCAGAATTATCCTTTAAGTAAATAATACGGAGAACACACCGCCCAGACTACCGACTCACATTCACGCACACTCTCAAACCTCCATCTAGGAAGCATGTAGCAGAGGAACAGGAACTGATGCTGGGGTATTAACCGAAACACAGACATCATTATTGCCTCATTTCAACAGTACAACACACACATACAATACACACGTTGCAACCTGCAAAACAACCGCCTTTCCATACATTGGATTTATTCCAAAAATAGATATAATGTTTATATATACTGTTTACATTTATGTTACGTTTACATATTACCAAGAATAGCCACAACCTAATACAGGTTCAAATTTCACAATATTACATTTAAACAGCTCTGAGGGTGATATGAATTGGTATGTGCACATCACTGTGTTTTTTGCACACGTGTATAGATTTGATTGTGTATCCATGTGTGTGTGGCGCTGAGTGTGTGTGTGTATGTGTGTGTGTTACACAGGTGTGCTTTCTTTGTATCTGCATACCTCTCCTTAGACCTGAGAATACACTCTGTAACTCAGACAGAGCTCAAACACACACACGTCTACACACACACATGGATACAACAGCACACACACACCTCTCAACTACATGGATCTGTCAGAGGGTTTGAGGAGGAAGAGACACACGATGCTCCCAAATCTGATGCTCCACATTACCAAAAAGAGAGCATCTATGATCCACATGATCAAAGCAAAAAAATCCCACTTGGACTGAGAAATGATTTAGGTAGCATGTATGAAAAAAGTTATTATCACTCACACATTTGCACTAATAAAATGTTTGCCTGGCATGTACATTGAAATGCTGAAGAGAAAATGGCAGCTAGCTTTGCAAGCATCTTGGCTTTTGTAATCTTGGCTGATTATTTGAATACAGTTTTCTCTACTAAAGTGTAAACAGTCAAACGCTCTAATAGAAAAATCTCTGGGCTGTGATGTATTGCCCAGAGGGCAGACATGCTCAAACAATCTGAAATTTGATGCTGAATTTAACAAAGGTCAAATTTCAGACTTAGGTATGTGTCTTCCTAAAATGCCACGGCTGGCACTCAAACACTCTGTAACCTCTGCTCATCACAACAGGTAAGAGTGTTGTCACTCTCTCTCGAAAATGGGAAATGGGAAAATCATATTTTGAAATAGTTCGTATGTAACAGAATTTGGGTTTTGGGGGTCTGGTACATTGAAATGTTCTTTAAAACACACATTCCTCTTTGAAGCGGTTCAGTTGTAATCATGTCATGAAGGTGCAGGAGAGATCAATGTATCTATGTGTAGATATGTGTTATCAGGCATACGTACTGTTAAGGGCTGTTTGACCTCAACACTGAGCTTCTGCCATTCTTCGGACACAAAAAGGACATTGGAGGGCTGCTAACAGGAAGCAAAGGTGGCATTGCGGTGTGTTGAATGGACAGGTTTGAAGCGTGTGTGTGTGTGTGTGTGTGTGTGTGTGTGTGTGTGTGTGTGTGTGTGTGTGTGTGTGTGTTTATGTGTGTGTGTGTGTGTATGCCTGTGTTGCATCGTTAGGCCGGTCCATTAGCAGAGGGCTGCGACTCTCTGTAAGGTAAAAAAAAAAAAAAAAATTACAAAATTGTGAACATTATAAAAAAGACAGAAAGGAATAGTCAAACAAGTTTGGTTTTATC
This sequence comes from Sebastolobus alascanus, assembly GCA_916701645.2. Classification (NCBI taxonomy): domain Eukaryota; kingdom Metazoa; phylum Chordata; class Actinopteri; order Perciformes; family Sebastidae; genus Sebastolobus; species Sebastolobus alascanus. Next base: position 564,461 of record CAKAOJ020000083.1, read on the forward strand.
TGCCAAGATATTGGGATTTTGAGACTTCTGGCACCTCCCAAAAACAATGTAGGTGAACAGAATTTGTGTTATAACCTTCAAAGAACAGAAAAATTACAGTTGAACAAATCACAGTGACCTTTTACCACCAAATTCTAATCAATTCATCCTTGAGTCCAAGTGGACGATTGTGCCAAATTTGAAGAAATTCCCTCCAGGCTTTCCTGAGATATCGCATTCACGAGAATGGGACGGACGGACGGACGGACGGATGTACAGGCGGGCTTTCAGACAGCCCGAAAACATAATGCCTCCGGCCACGGCTCTCGCTGGCGCAGAGGCATAAAAGAGACCTGTTGCTGTGGATAGTCCACAGAACACAGGCAACTTTTCCTTAGCTTCTAAAGAACAATAAAAACTGCTGATTTATTTCCCTAGTATTGGTGTACGCTGCATCTCTCTGCCGCCGGCACGGCAGAGAGATACAGCGTGTAGAGCCGGCTTATTTTCACATTTTACTAGGTGAATTAAGGATTTATTTCGACCAAACCATAGTTGGTGATTGTTGGAACAGTGGAAATACAAAACTCACCAAACCCGTCTTGGTTAATTTTTTTTCTGCCCAGTCTGAATGAAGTATGATGTATGATAAGTTAACAAGGAAATTAAACTATTCTTAGTTCAATGTAAGAGAGAAACATGAAATCAGAAGGTGTACGGTTGTATTTTTCTGTTTAGGTGTAAGAATATTTCCTTCATTGATGTTTATTTATCAGACGGGGGTCATCTTCTGGAATTACAGGGTCATGTTGAGAATATGGGATGAGCCTTGCATGGGGACAGAGGTTGTTGTGGATTAGTATATTTTTGTGATGAATTAGAATTTTCCTGAATTATGGCAAGGAACATCACATCCTGTTAAATGCAACAAGCAAACAAAAATGTGGCACATCTGTGCTTATGATGGCCTTTTAAATCCTTCATACAACTTTTTTGCAGCGAACTCGACACTTGCACGCAATGCATCCCGGTACATGTAGGCACGTCTCCGCAGCAATATAGCACGTACTGGGGAATATATTTCTTCAGCGGACTACATTTACCATCAGCACTGATTGGACATTCACATAAATGGTGGGGAATTTTCTCTTTACTGTTGTATTTATTGAAATACTTTATAAACAGTCACGTAACGGGCTGGGGGAATAGAAACAATTGCAGGAATATGATACATTGTACACAGCAAAGAATATATGATTTAAATACTTGGTTAACATCTAAATGAGAGAGATGATTCACTATGTGACACTCACTGTTGTATTTACTGTAATCCTTTTGTTCATATGTTTATTGTTATCTACATCATTGTTATTTTCTAATTTTTACTTATTGTTCAGTTGGCAGTTAGAAATTTCAAGGAAAGAAGAAGAGCCAAGAAGTCCCACCACTCTCTGAATCTTTTCAGAATAAATTCATCCCTAAAATATGTCACTGTGAGGATCGCTACTTCATAAATGTAACACATGTAATATATCATTTTCACTAAAAGTGCACCTCCCACATTTTGTAATAACCACCGCAATATGTAATCATTTATAACAAAATGCGGGGAAATGTTTTACATATTCCGTTCAAGCTGTTTATTACAAAATGCAGCAGATTATTACAAAATGCTGTTACAGGGTGTTTCACCAGGGATTTGAAGTATTTATTTCGTGTAGTGATCTCACCCCTTCTTTATTCAGCTGTAAACACACAGACACACGCACAAACACACACTTACTGTGTGACAGCAGCCGGCTGGTTAGTTGGACTGGTGGTAGTTGGGTTGGGACATTCTCCATGTTTCTTTCCCTTTTCACTTTCTTTTTCGTCGCCTTTCTCCTTGTCTTTGATGGACAGCCCCTCTACTGGCACCTGATCTGCTTCGCTGCAAAAAAAAACAAATAACGCTGTAACTAACTGGATGCATAGCCAGAGATTGTCACCTGAACTCATAACGTAAAGAACAAACTTCAGATGCTACTTTCTGCTATTGGCTCAATTTCACCACAGTTGCCTGCTTGCAGCTGTCCACACTGGCCATTATTACCATGCCCAGCGCATACAGCAACACATGAATCCATTCGTCTGTTACTGCCAACATATAGCTGGCTGTGACTGACCAACATCAAAGTGAGTTGTGCACACCGTTGCTAAGGTTTGTGGTAAGGTAGTTACTCCCAGATTCCAAGTACGATATATCTAATTGTAGCATGCTTGTAGGTGAACTGTTTGTTAGTAACTTACTAATGTATTGATTTGTTAGAATGTTGATATGCTGGATTGGTAGCAACTTCTGTTCATAGCATGCTATCTGACATACTGTTAGTAGTGTGGGTGCTCTGAAAGAAAACAAATCATATCAACTTGGGTTTTATTAATGTTATGACAAGAATTATCTGTATTATAAAACCACAGTGAGTAGTCATACACTGCTCTCATCTTTTGGTGTAATTTCACAAGATAACAGGCCACCGTTTGAGTTCTAAAATGCTGAGTGGACTGTCTCATGCCGGGGGTCATCGTCTGGAATTACAGGGTCATGTTGAGAATATGGGATGAGCCTTGCATGGGGACAGAGGTCCTGTAGGTTCCCTACAAGCCACCAGTTGTGCGTTAGTATATTTTTGTGATGAATTAGGCTTGTCCTGAATTATGGCGAGGAATTGTTACATCACATCCTGTTAATGCAACAAGCAAACAAAAACGTGGCACATCTGTGCTTATGATGGCCTTTTAAATCCTTCATACAACTTCAGGAACACATTCCGCACTCCAGAGCAAAGGACCTCAAGCACAACATACCGTCTGACCGCTGGTCTGAATACTCTGGAGTCAAGGGGAGATGAGAAAGGAGGGAACAGACAGGAGGAGGGCGATATCAGAAGAAAAACAGAGAAGGTGGAAGTAAAATTGTGCGGGAAAAAGTTTAGGAGGGATAAAGGGGAAGAAGGGCTCTATCAAAGCACTTGAAAGTACAATAGGAGAGGGGGGACACGCTGCACCAATCAACACAGAGTAGCTGCACATCATTTGTGTGTGAGCGTGTCTACCTGCTGAAGACTGCCCTTTCATTTTTGGCGTCCACTGTGAGCCGAATGGTCTCCTTGCCAGCCCCGGTGGTGATGGTTTCTGTGGTGACCGTGTCGCTGGTTGCAGACTCCGTCTTTCCTTCTTCCTCATCGCTGCCTGAGCTGCTGGAGGAGGAGCTGTCTGATGCCACCAGTGGAGCTTTTCTCGCCACGCACACACTCCACACACACGCTGCTGAGAGCAAAGGAGAAGAAATCATCTGACTTTATCATTGGAAGTACGCTCATTTCACTGGAGAGGTCAACTCATCACAGAGGTAAGAGATTAAGAGGCAGTAGTAGTAATTCTGCTGCCAAATGCATATACTGTAGGTTTGGGTTATATGACTCTATGGCCCTGTTCGCCGGAATGAGTTTTGTAGTTGGGGGGGGGCAGCTTTGGATGACGTAAATTACTGTGTTTCCCACAGGATTTTGAGAGACTGTGGTGTGGTGCTCCCCGGAAGAACATTTTGAATGTATTAAAGTTAAATGCATCAATCTGGAGCACTTTGAGAGCAAAATTACGAGGCTAGATCTATGAAAAACTTGGTGCTCTCGTAAACAATTTGATCATAAAGGTTGTATGGTTTTGAATGCTGATGGCAAAAAGTCACACAGCATAAGCATGTCCAAGCAGAGCTCAGACTCGGCGCACTGGACAATGCGCCCGGCGAGGGCCAGCCCACCAGTTGAGAAAATAGAATTGAAGAGTAAATAAATGCTTCAGTTCAGGTTGTGGGTACATGAGACACAGCTGAGACGGAGCTGTGCAGACAGCTGATGCACAGATTAACATGAGAGCGTATCTGTAGAGTAAAAGCACTTCTGACACCCTCCAGTCTTGACATGCACGGGGTAGACGGGAATGATTGAAACATCTTTTTTTACCGTGTTGCAATATAGGGACATTTGCAGGGATACAGTGATACATGACCTTAAAAAGAAAGTGGGACAGGGCCGGTTCACACCAGCACCCATGGTGTGAACGCACCCAAGGCGCATTGAGATCCGATCACTCAGACCACATTCAGAGGTAGTATGGCCACATTCTTTTAGCAGTGTGTACGCAAATGTGTCCTGGGCCACATTGAAAGACGACCCAACTCTCTGCCACTTTTTTTTCCTCCAAGTGAGGAAATAGAATATTCACAGTTCACATAACCTGGTTGAAATTCATAAACATTTTTTTTAAAGCACTTGAAGATCCATGCAAAGTCTTTGTAAATGGAAATGACCTAAGTGTTTATTTACATATAGAGTGGGGAAGTGAGATCCTATCACTACATTCATTTTAATAAAAGACTGAAAAGTTAAACATGGAATAAAATCTGTAATTGCAAGCGTTGATTTTAATTAAATAAAAAGTTAAAAAATAAACATGCTCTTGAGGTTTTTAAAGCCATTGACTATGCAGTTGAATGCCCCGTGCTGCAGCAACTTACGGTTCTGGTTTGGTTTGGTGTTGCCTGATCCGCTGTGTTCCGAGTCCACAGGAGAGCTGCATCTGGGGCCTGTTTCAGAGCTGGGGACATAAGTCACACAGATAAGAAAACCTACAGAAAATACGGTACAGCCAATAAACTACAGACACACAGCCACTGAATGCCACTGGAAAGGGGGAGAAACATCGGTCCCACACAATTCTTTAATTGCATTATTCAACTTAGTCTGGGGCTGTGTGACAAAGGCAAAGTTCATATGCTATCTTTCTAAAATGTCCAAGGTTTGATGTATTTTGCTTTTTTGTTTTCTTTTTTTTTAATAATTGAAGTCTTTCATTGTAACAAAACTATCATGCTGGGCTTTTCTTCAAATCTATTCTCATTTAATTATCACCACAATTTTTTTATCATGCCTCAATGTGTAGTTTTGTAATTACTGAAAGGGTATAATGCAAAATTATTAGTATATATATTATCACCATAGTTTTATCAAAACAAGGCTTTAAGATTACATTTTTCAATGAAGCTCCTCATGTTTAGACCACACTCAGACTCACCAACAGAAAGGCTGGAAGTCCGTGAACTTGGCCCATCCTTTCTCCTCTGCCTCTGTGGCAGCTGGTTGGGACTCTGGAGTGTCCCAGGCAGAAAAGCCCACTCCTGCTGCAGGAGCCTTTGAGTTCACCTCTCCGAAGTCTGCTATCCACTCAGTGCCTGAGTGTGAAAAGCACCACACACTCTATATGAGACATAGGCTCAAACCGCTTTAGCCCTAACATAAAGGGCAAAACAATTATGCATTACTGTAGAATAGGGCTGCACAATTAATCGAATATTAATCGCGATCACGATTTTGAACATGATCGAATGCGATATTGACGTTTCAAATGTGTGCTCCACTCATAGAAAATTGCATATAATAGGCATTTCCTAAACGTGATCTCAGACAAATACGTTTTATGACCACGACCTCTTGACCTTGCATTACTGGTGTGTGTGTGTGTGTGTGTGTGTGTGTGTGTGTGTGTGTGTGTGTGTGTGTGTGTGTGTGTGTGTGTGTGTGTGTGTGTGTGTGTTTGAGAGAGAGGGGTAGAGAAGGTGGACTATTGCGCGCAATGTTTCTGCAAGTTATTAATAACTTAGTCGGAATGCTGCTTTGTCACTTTTAGCCCCCCAAAAGTAAGTAACTTCACCTGAACCCGCCCGACCCGTGGCATCACTAGTGAGCACCCTACTGCAGCAGCCTGTGAAAAACTTTCCTGAATGTTGCGGCTGCAGTCAAGAGTAGAAGAGTAATATAGGCTACTGTAGAGCAGATGGGCAACGAAAATGCAAGCACTGAATTCAGGTGAAGAAGAACCTTATTTGAAGTCTTGCTTTGATGCAAAGATTTGTTAATTAGCAGGAATGTAGCACAACCTGAAAGTGAAAGCAGTGCTCTGTTGATTTATGGGTTAAAAAAGTTTTGGTACAATTTGGTTTGCTTCTCGAAGATGCACTGTTAATAAGGACCAGTCTTATTTTGATGCAAAGATTTGAACATTAGCAGGGATGTAGCACAACATGGAAGCTAAATCAGTGCTGTTAATAATAAATAAACAAAAATATTTTTCCCTAAAATCAATGAATAATCGTCATAAATAATCGTGAGCTCAATATTGATCAAAATAATCGTGATTACCATTTTGACCCTAATTGTGTAGCCCTACTATAGAATATAATATTTCTCACTCTTTGTTGGCTCGGTCTGGCCCAGGTTTGAGAAAGGATCCAGGTCATCTTTAGGATCCTCTCCCTCCTCAGAGTCTGAGTCTGCTGCTTTGTCAGAGGCCTCGGTGCCAGAAGCTGCTGTCCTATCACAATCTTTACTGGCTGCTGGGCTCTGGGATGATCGTGACCCACCAAACCTTGAATCACACAAAACATTTTAGTGTGTTTGACTGAGCAAAGAAAATTAATTCACATACAATATTCACAACTTCAAGCATAATGCTGAAATATAATCCAGAGTACTGATAGCATCTGTATTTATCAACTGTTGTGTGTCTACCTGTTACGGGACTTTGTTTGTGTTGCAAAGTTGATCTCTTTCTCCTCCCAAATGTCCTCTTCATCATCATCAAAGGGCTGAATCCTCTCCTTGGAACAGGTCTCAAACTCAGCTGTATTAGCCTGCAAAGGACAGGTGGACATATCAATGTGTTACATTTAACCAGTATTCATTAGGCTGCATAACAAATGCTAAGATTAAGGCTAAACCTTAAACCTGAATTGTGTGGCTGTGTGTTTGTTAGGCTGTTTTGAATATTTTTGGCCCGTAGTGGCAATGTAATTCATTAATGCATCTTTAAGAATGAACAAAGACAACAGCCCCAAAGCATTACAGAAATACAACTTCATAGAACAAATATGTGAATAAATTAGTGTAAATAATCGAAATAAACTCACAGCGTCCTGGCCTGGATCAATGTTGATGTTGATCTCCGCAATTCGGTCAAACGTTGCTCTGCCATAACAGAAGAAATCACTCCATTGAAACACAATAACAACAGTTGACTGTCATACAGAGAGAAATGTCGGTTCATTTACCCAATGCTGTCGTCATGATCAGTAAACTCCTCATCGTTGAAGCCAAACTGATCCACAAAGTTAGCCGTCATCTGCTGGATCTGGTAGTCTGAAAAGGCCTAAAACACACAGCACAATTTGAATTAGATTACCAATCTCTGATAGCAGAAGCCCTCATTATTTTTTTTGTGTGTGTGCTTACGTATGCGTACCTGCTGTAGTGTCAGTTCTTTAGGGAAGGGGCTCTCCATATCATCCTCTGAGGAAGGGCGTGGGTTTCCAGTGCCAACCTGGGCATGGAAAAACCACAGCAAAATGCCACATTTGAAGTTTTAGTCTGTGCTTAATTACAAACAGCTATTATATTCTGTAGATGACAGGGCTGGACTGGCCATCTGGCATACTGGTCACTTTCCTGGTGGGCCGACGTGCCGTTTGGGCTGACGCAACTGTCTGTTTTTAACCCGGTCCATAAAACAGGTAGCTCGACCCACTGTTTTTTTCTAAGTTGACAGTGGGCTGATGATGATTGAGATCTGTCTGTATCAGCCTCGCTTCCACATGCTCTATGTGTGTGTGAGCGCAAGCTCAGCTGAGAGGTTGTGTCCCTGTCAGTGCTCAAAGTGGGCAGGTACTCACCACCAGCACTTTTACAGTTTACTCTTTGGCGTATTGTGTTTTTTTTCTTGCGCACCGGAACTTCCCACAAGCACCAGCGTTTTTTTGCGCCAGGCCTAATAGGCTGTATGAACATAAAACAATGTGAAGAGCATTTGGATAATCCGACACACGGCACGGCACGGGGAAGGGGGGGTGAGAACGAGGGTGCTGCAATTTATGATACAATATTAAACGTCCTCTTTTGATTAACAGAATGTGATTTTTCATTTCCAGAAGAATTAAATGTTCAGACGAAGGCTGTGATATGTGTAAATAATAATATAATTATTTAACGAGTCTAATGTTCCCCAATGATGTGCAATTGCATAGTTTAATTCAAAAGTCTAGGCCTATTGATTCTTAATTACAAAAGTTCTGATCAGTCAGGAATAGATGTGGTTTCAAATATTAATATTTACAGACTGTGTGGGCTAAAACACACAAGAAGCCTGATTCTCCTTTACAATCATTTACTACATGTTTACAATCGGGCAGGAGTCTCATTAAAATATGCAATGATTAAGATCAGTGTATGTGATGGAATAGAGGCATTAGTATAGAATAGAGTATCGAATTTTTCAACGCCACTTGTTGAAGGTTATCATGTTTCTCCTCACTTAAAAAGTTCCGTAGTTGCTTCTTACTCATTACACTGCTTTAGTGTTTTTGGGGAGTGGTACGGTTGGTATACATAGGGAAGCACAAAGATGGGTGGTGTGTGTGGGCCGGTCCGGACAAAAATGCCAGGGCTGGTTTTTTTTTTCCAGTCCAGCCCTGGTAGATGAGCATGTGTGTGTCTTTACCAGGTCTATGGTGTTCTTCCTATTAGTTTCCGACAGTGTCTGGTCCACAAAGGTTTCCCAGCGCCCTCTATAGTCCTCTGGCAGCTCTACGTCCAAAAGCACAAGAACAGCAGCATTAAGAAAGCCATATTCCAGTAGAGCGGCAATTGTGTAAATTCCTTCTGTCTTTCACATAAGAATGTGAGTGCACCTGTGATGAGGCCACTAATCTGTGTGTGAACCGGGCCCTTCTCCAGGTTGTGGACTACTGTGTTGGCAATCCTGGTCAGATGTCCCATGTACCCTCTTCTCATACCACCTTCTGACCTGAACACAGAAGTACCACACTTAGGGAACCCCATAGGCTACTGCCTGTTAGCAAAAACAACATCATGCCAATAAATCCCTTACTGTATTTTATCATTCTCTTCCCAAGCCTCCAGAATCCTCTGGACAAGGTGGCAGTGCTGAAACAACTTGTGAGGGACAAAGATAGAGTCAATCAATTGTTTTCATTCAGAAAGAGCCACCACAGTGGAGATTAAAAGGTCATTTAAGCCTCTTGCTTCAAACACAAGCAGAGACACCTACATGAGTCACCATTAGATTATGTGCAGAGTGTTCCGGGGTGGCTGAAGGGGAAGAAGGGGCGTCAGTCAGAGCCTGCTCTTCTGAAGCATCCTGATGAGGATTGAAACTGTCCTGGGGTCCCATACCAGGCTGAAGTCTCATTTCATGGGCACAGGGCCGAAGGATAGCAGCAACACAAAGCTCCACTTGAAGGTGCAGGAAGTTGTTCCATGTATACTTGAAGAACAAGTCCTGAAAGAAGGCATATATTTTCCCATGGGACATTTAACATTCATCACTTTCTCCACATTGTACTCCGACAATGCAGCATGTTTGCTCATCTCACCAGAAGCAGGTCCATTGTGTTGAGTCGGCAGAGTTCCTGTGCTACTACAGCGTGGCTAGCAGAGCTGGTATACAGCAGAGAGGCCACCAGTCTGGCTACGTGCAGACGTGTGTTCCCTAATGGTTCCTCCAGCACACCCAGAGAAGTCAGCATGGGATTTCGCTAAAGGTGCACAGATGGAGGGCATAGAGGAATTTGGGAAACAACAGTCTAAAGGTTTAGCAGTTTTGTTATGCAGTTGCAACTACTGAATAGCAAATGCTATCTAAATGGCAGAAAATCAAACATAACTATTGAAGAAAGGGGTTGCCGCAGAGCAAAAATGAGAACACGCTTGATATTTATAGCATGTTCTCACTCTCTGCAAGTGAGAGAGCTTTCCCCTGTCAGTTTTGGTGGTGCCTGCGACTAGCACCTGGATGAATTATACTGCTGTGAATTGAATTGATTTATAACAGCTAATATTAAGGACCTATAGGTGATTATAACTTTGTCTACGTACCTTGGGTGGCTCCAGAAGTAGCTGGTGGAAGTGTATGAGGTGTGGTTGGATGGCCAACAAAATGCTGCTGTTAACAGTGTAACTTCTCTCAAATCCCTGAGCATCCATTACACCATCCACCCTGTCACAGAAACAGACCAAACACATATTAAAAACAGGAAACGGATGGATAGAACATTTAATAAATGGTCACTAGAGTGTGTCACGATTTTGATTCTGAATCGAAAATCGATCGAAATGAGCTTTCGATTTTGACCTTCGAAGTCAAAAGCAGGATCAGCGATTCTCCCAGTTCCTTTTTTTCTCTCCATCCCCTCCTACTTGCTCGTGTCCGAAGAAAAAAAAAAAAATGTGTGGCCACATTTTGCCTTCCCCGTGAGTTATGTAAACAACAAACGTGTCGTTGACAGAAAAACTACAGCATGTAGGCACCAACAGGCATGCTGCATTCAGGTGCACCTTGTAAACTCTGAGAATCTCAAGCTGCTTTTGTAAAGTACACTCCTGCCATCTAGTGGATCTTCTTTTTGTTGTGTAACAGTTTGTTCCCAATTGATTAGTTAAAAAAAGTTATTGTTATTACATATTAAATAAATAATTTAAATTTGACCATATGGCCTTAGTGTATTACACTCCAAAAAAATATCACGCTTCACGTAGCTTTTTAAAGAAGAATTTGGAAATGTAAACGACAGTTGTCAGGGCATAAAACCAATGATCTGTTGATCTTTACGAATAATGACTCTGTAGTCTAACAAAGGCATAGCGGTCAGTGCTGAAAAAAAAGGTTCAAATCTAAGATTCGATTTGACTTTCAATTTTAATGCCATGATTCGATTTGACTTTCGATTTAGAGAATCGTGACACCCCTAATGGTCAATTCACCAAGGCAGGGGTCAAATGAAAAATGACATTAGCAATCCTTACAAAGTAGAACTAGATAGTACTATTTATACACAGTTTTTAAATTGCTTTAAAGTCTCACACTCACACGGGCCTCCTGATTTCCAGTAAAGTGAGAAGAACTTGAATTCCATTGATGATGCAGCTCTCAGTACACTCTGCTGAGAACATGTTCTGCAGCAACTGCTCCACACACTCCTGCCTGTGGAAACACAACAGAGTATGTCATCGCCTCCACATCCTGTAAAGAGAGTGCGAACATGTGTGTGCGTGCGCGTGTGTCTATATATCTGTCTGACTTACGACTCCAACACAGACAGTAAAGGGTCAGGCTGTGAAATCTCTTGGAGCTGATTGGCCTGGTCTCTGCTCAGACGAATGATGTCGCACAAAGTCTGAGATGCATTGGACTGCCTCTGTGAGAGAAAGAACACAAATACACACATGAACAGTCAGTCCTCTAAATTGTCTATTCAAGGGTCTGTGAGCGCTGGTGATAGTATGTTTTATCACAGAAATGAGTTACTGATTGATATAAAAACACTGAAATGCCCTTCTACCTCTTCATCTCTCTCAGGGTGAATGAGCTCTACGAGTCTCTGGGCAAGCTTCTCTTCATTCAGCCACTGTTGAGAAAAATATCACATTATAACTGCATCAGTGTGCAATGTGTTGAAGCATGAGTGCGGGTCCATTTGTCTCATACAATAAGTGTCTCGAGCCGAAGAGGGGGTGGCTCCACACAGCTGATAAGTCTTAGCAGCACATCCATCATGGCAGATGTATCAATATGCTTCAGGACCAAGGAAAGGAATCCCTCCTTCCGTCGCAGGAAACTAATCACCTGAACAAAACAGAGAGCAGAGGAAACACCATGACACAAAATACAAAACTGAAAATGGGGGTCCAGACTCAAGTTAAGAAAATGACATGCAACTTCGCCGTCATAAATTGTCATTGGGATTATTTCTTAGATAGAAAAAATATTATCGTTAGGAAGTGGGATATTGTTTCTTCAAAAACACGCTACTATTCAGTTTTTTTAATGCAATTTTTCAGTGATTTGAGGAGCAAAAAGTACAAATGCTCTTTTAATTCTGCTCTGTCAGTTTCTATGTACAACACAGACATTTTAGCTACGCCCTCTTCGGTGTGCAATACTCATCTAGCTTCAGAGTCAAGTCTTTTGCACACATAATCACAAACTATATATTATGCAAACATTACATCTCTATACAACTCCTATCCACATACAAGCATACATATTTACACACATAAATGTATAATGTGAGCAGAGTGGACAATTCTAAACAATTACATCCAATACCTTTGCACATAAAAATGGAAATATCACTAATGGGAGTGGTAAGTGAGAAAACATGTTCTTTTGTGATTTTGGTGAACTGAGTAGCAATGATATCCACAACAACTTTCATTAAATCCAACGATTACTTTTTGAGTTATGTATCATGGACCAAAGTGACGGACCAGGTTACGAAGGTCACCCGAATTAGGGCTGTCACAATATCAGATTTTCACTACATGATTATCGTGGCCAAAAGAATTCACGATAACAATATTATCGCACTATCTATAGAAATAATTTTTAAAAAGTTAGCGTAATGTTATCAGTCAAATTCGTCATTAACCGTCTCTTTTTTGGAAAATAAATTAAATTTAACTGTACAAAAGCATACAAAAAGTGTGTGTGTGGGCGTTGGGGGAAGTAGACAAAGTCAGAATGGAAAGAAACAGAAATTATTTAAGAGGCGCTGGATTATTTACACAATATTATCAATCATATGTGTATTTTAGCATGAGATCAATATTTCTTTTTTAAATATCACGTTATCATCAATACCGGTATATCGCGACACCCCTAACCAGAATCATTTCAAATCGTCCCTCTGGAACATAAATATCCATTCAGAATGTCACAGCTTTCAGGACATTTTTCAAGATATGTTACTCTGGACCAACCAGTTGGTCAGACGGCCAACTGACCTCAACATCCTCAGGCCCCACCACTAACAGGGTAAAAACAGAACTATGTGCACTGCTTTATGTGTTGGAACATCTGCCTGTTGGCATTTCAAGAGAAATAAAAGTTAACAGCTATTTCGGTTGAGAGTAATTCTCAGTGTGAGCAGTTTCCATTATCTTGCTGTAAGCACCCCTCAGACTTTGTGAATTAAATCACGACAACACAAAAAAACATAGCTGTCATCTTCTCGGAGCACGCCCTTTGATTTAGCTGTGCTGTGTGAGTGTGTGTGTTACCTGCTCAGTCTTCCGTGTGATGAGGTTCCCAATTGTCTTGCTAAAGAAAGATGCCAGGAGGGGGTTAAGTGGGGACGGCTGCTCCAGGAAGGCATACAGATTTTCAAGCAGAGGCTCCTCATTACCCAGCTTATCATTGATCACTCCCACATCACATGTCAACAGCTCACATGCTATATTTGGATACCTGTAATAAATGAAGAGAACACACCTGGCGGTAAAACCAAGCAGAAACAAAACTGATTCATATTTTCTACCTTAGTAGTGCTAAAGTAAGTGGAAAAAAAACAGGAACTGGATTGTCCTGTAATTTTTCAAAGGTTGATTGTCCAATTAAGTAGTTTTACATTTAAAATGTATTATCAGTGGTTTGGTTAAATAGCTGGGTCAAGAACCATTTCTTTTTACACAAATCTGAGCCCATTTAAAGGACAACTTTGGTATTTTTCTGCCTGGACCCTATTTTCCCATGTTTTTGTGTCTAAGTGACTAATGTGGACAACACTTTTTGAAATTGGTCCAGTATTGAGGGAGAACGCTGCAGCCGCCAGCCGCTAAGCAAGCTGTAATGTAATCATTTGGGGTAACCTCGTACCGTCAGTTTACATCCACTAAAAGTGCTTGTTTTTGCCACTGACAGGCTCAGATAGTTATTATATGTCTGACAACATCATGGAAAGGACCCTACAGAGAAATTAAACATTTTTCTTACCTTTCGCTTGATCCAGTCTGTTTGTTATTGTCAGTTTACATCCACTTTTAGTGGATGTAAACTGACAGTACCAGGTTGCCCCAAATGATTACATTACAGCCCGTTTAGAGGCTGGCGGCTGCAGCGTACTCCCTAAATACTGGACCAATTTCAAAAAGCGTTGTCCCATTAGTCACTTAGACACAAAAACATGGGAAAATAGGTTCCAGGTTGAAAAATGCTGAAGTTATCCTTTAAGCTCTCATGTTTACTACAAAATGGCAGGTAAGAGATATGATGTAGTGCAGCACCAGCAAAACACAACTTTTCCTGGATACAGTATACTACATCAGCACATTCTGCGACCACCTACTTGAAGCGCTTTGTCTCCTCTACACCAGCAGGGGGCTCTGTAGTGATCATACGGACCAGGTCCAGCATGCACTGGTCCTGGCACACAAACAGGAGAAGTCTACAAACCCATAAAGATGAAAAAAGAAACACCAGTTAGCACCAGCAGTAATTACTTGAAACTGAAATGTAATAAAATATCACAATGTGTTGCTGATACGCTAAAGCTAACAATAAACAGACCTCCTGTTCTGGGCCTTGCACTCCTGCAACACATCTTCCTCGTTCATGAGCTCAATGAGCGTGACATCCTCCTTGTCCAGTAAAGCCTCCAGGTGAGAAGATGTGTGTAAGTCAAACTTCCAAAACATGGCTGACGTCACCGGCGCATACACTTAGCTGTTGACCAAAAGAGGATGTGACATGGTGATCAGTATCATGACAGTGTAGCATACATGTTAATGACACAATTGTTCAACTTTGTGCTGCTGAACAGTTCATTTTGGATGTATGTATGCTCTTACATATGGACAAGGAGTAGTATCCTCAGTCAGATCTTGCTAAACAGCCATTTGCCTTATTGACATTGCATGGCATGGACATCAATCAGCATCAGCAAATTTCACACGATGAAGACACAAACACATCCAGTTCATTCATACTAACACCAGACACGCAAACCTAGGAGAGATTGGCTTCAACCTGGCAATGAGAAAACAAAAAAACAACAAATGTTACAGAATCGTTTCCAGGAAGACTTGCTCTGCCTGCCATCCTTAGAGCCAGGAGAAGAGTTAGTGTAACGTCAGCATAAGTGCAGAGAGGCTTGCACTCCTCTCTGGAGAGAGCAGGAAGCAATGCATCTGTAATTCAGTTAGTGGGGCACATCTGTGTATTGACATCACCCAGTTTGCTTTGAGAATGGCCTCACGCATACAGTTACATCAGCAAATAATGACTGGAGCGAGAATGATGCTGAACAAAACAAATCCCCTGCAGGAAGACACTTAGTGTTTGTGATATGAATACTTGTAACAAATGTGTCAGCCGGTGAATTGGGTGAGGACTGTTGAGTCTTGCATTAGCTGACATCTTTGTTACTACAAAGTACAAACTTGAGACTAGGTGTGGTGATAATGGCAGTTGAACACTGTTAGAGGTAGGCAGGAGCTGTCACTGGCCAATAACTTTAAGGGAGGAATACTAGTATTCACCTTACATCCCCCCCTGGACCAAAGCAGACAGATACAGTAAAGAATCCATTTTAATAGCCTATCATTCAAGCCATCATCCATTGGATTAAACGGCTGATTATCATGATAAACACGCTGCTTATCCAGCATTTAAATGGACATGATCACGTATAAAGTCAGCATTCACACACTAAAACATGTGTCATATATTTACAGTGTAAAATAAAGGGTTGAACACAACTTGCTCGCTTCCACGCACCATTAAAATTGATTGCATAACAATAAGGATCTGCCCTAGTGTACCCATCCCTTCAATAAACATGGCTTGAGGCTAAACAAACAGGTGTTTTTGAGCTCAGACTGTAGGAATTCATCCTTTCCCCCATAGCTAAGTTAGATGTGGATTTTAGATGTTTCACACAACAGGACAACCCTGGTCAGCTTTAAGACAGGCCTAAGATCAGCTGGTAACGTTAACGGGTTAATGTTACTGTTAGCCATTAGCCAGTTATAAGCGTCATATCAGCGTGAATTAGCTTAAGGTTACTTATCTTATCCAGATCTTAAGTTCACGCTAAATTAGCCCCCATCTCCTGTTACCAATCTCTCTCTGAGTGCGTTTACAGTGTTTAACGTTGCACTTACCATAGCACGCAGGTCGTAAAACCAGCCCGCTAGCAACGTCTTAATCGCGTTGCTAACGTTACCTTAATCGCGTTGCTAACGTTACCAAACTATTCCAACACGGTAACCGGGTGGCAAACGACGCTTATATTAGCTCAAAAAGCTAACAGTTATTTATCACGGCTGCGTGGCTCGGTGGGACGACGTCCTCCTGATTCAGACCTAGCTTTAACACCGTCCTCCCGACCACTCACACAGGGTTTACGTTATATGTTTGTTTCTCCCATAACACTAGCGTCCCGTTACCTTTTATCCATCATCGCATCAAGCTGAACGGAGACTTTGGCTCGTCAGGTCACCCGGAGGCCCGCAGACGGCTGTTCATGACTGCGTTGTTAGCTTGAAGATACTACTAACCCTCCTCCCGGGTTGCAATGTCATTTAATTACGCTGCCGTTACCCGGCGGGTTGGCTCGCCGAGCGGCTGTGTTGACCTTATGGTGTTGACACTATCCAAATTACACTCCAGCAGGGAAGGCAACAAGAAATCTGTCAGATTTGGAAATCAAAATGGCGGATACCTAAAAACGTAATCAAAAGTTCAGCTGTCCATCAACTGTGTAAACATTAGACCAACTACGGATTTATTTGCGGTCACCCTGAATGTTTTTTTTCTGGGTGATAAAGCATAAAGTGCTGCAGTAAAATATTTAGATTTATAACTCTCAAACAAAACTATATGGAAAAAGTAAACTACCTTTAATTTTTAATAATAGTGGTAAAGAAAATGCAATAAGATTACCCAATATTATTTTATAGTTAAATTATTTACACACATCCTCAGTATGGTGGCTATTGTATTGTATTCATATCCATATTCATATTTGTTATTGTTGGTGTAGTTGACATTGTTTACATACCCACCTGAGTACTTGACTGCTTTTAAATTATTATACCATTACATTGCACTACTGTATCATACACCATAGTATACACTGCTATATTCAGTACTGCGCAAGAGTACTCAGCACTCATGCACTATTTGCACTATTTGCACTACAATTGGCACACTGACACTTCACTGCTGTACTTATGTTATCTTATTTTTATTTTATTTTTTTTATTTTATTTCACTTTATATTCGATTTTATCTCTTTTTAAGGTGTATTGGTGTGGGGACTTGTTGTTTAAGCTACTGGATGCCTAAATTTCCTTCGGGATCAATAAAGTATCTATCTATCGATCTATCTTTACTTTGGACATCTGACAGGTCGACAAGTGTTTAGGGACCGTCCCTCAATTTCTGACCTGAGATTTTTGCCGAAAAGCCTAGGGACCGTATATTTACACATTTATTTGCAACATGAACAAAAGCAGGCAGATAATACTAAAGGATAACTAAAAAAAAAAAATGCTGTAACATGTTTATCACCTGGTGTACTGGGGATAGGGTGACCAGATGACCCACTTTACAAAGGACTGCACAGCATTTTTATCCTAATTGTTGTTGTCCCACATATTGAGATGATGTCCCACATTTTCATCGGCTCTAGTTTTCAAGAGTCAGACCACTGCAGGACAGACGCTTTTCTAAAATCTGGCTTTTATCCAATTGGCTGTGAAGAAAGCAGGGAAGCATAATATTTTGTGATCATATCATATGTTTTGTATGTAATGTCTTTATATGCAGAGGTCAAATGTCATGTACGTAGCTGTAAATGTATGCTGAATGTAATAAAGTTTAAATTTAAGTTTTTATATGAAAAGTACCTACTGACTATAGCTGTGAAATATATGTTGAGGTGCAATATTTCCCTCTGAAATGTAGTAGAAGTATAAAGTTACATAAAATGGAAATACTCAAGTAAAGTACAAGTACTTCAAAATTGTACTTCAGAACAGGACTTGAGTTAATGTACTTTACTTTCCACCACCACTGCTGTAGGATTATGTATTTCCTTAGCCCTTCAATGTCTGCAGAAAGTTGGTGCTATCTGAAAAATCTGCAACCAACAGGAGACATTGACAGCTTTAAGTCTTTTAAATAACGGGTAGTGACTCCTATTTGCCCCAGGGTTAGGTTGCTATATTGCTATATCAACTTGTAAATAGAAATTGCAGAGCTTAAAGCTGCAGTGGGTAGAAATGGAGCAAATATGATTAAAAAAAAAGAAGTTATTTTTATAAAACAGTCACTATATCCTGAGAGTAGTTCATGAGACAGGTAATCAGAAAAAAAACAATGTGCCTCTGTGTCCTCCGGTGTTCCTAATGGTATCTGCAAGATTTCACAGACAAGGAAAACAACCAATCAGAGCTGATCTGAAGCCTGCCATCTCTGAGCAACTGTCAATCACTCGGGAACTCCAATGACGCGGTCATAATAGGCAGCGCTAATCAATCAATATTCTATTTAATGTTAGGCTGTAAAATGACAAAGTTTGTGACCCGGCAGCCATGTTGAGATCAGTTGAGGAAATACCAAGCACCGCCCACCAGCCGGAGCACAGCCAATAGGAACGCTCAATAGGAACACTCTCTCTCTGAAATGACCTGTGATTGGCTAAATTCTCCTATTATGGGCTAAAGCCTTTTAAAGCCTGAAAACAGAGCTATTAGGAGGTGCAGAAGTCTAGTTATCTCTCAGAAAACTTGAATTACAATATGCTGAAAGGTTATTATGGAATTCTTGCCCAATGATGCCAAAATAATCTGCCTACTGCAGGTTTAAAGCTGATGAGTAACAAGCAGAAAACAGAGGCTTAATGGTTGTGATGTACCTTAAGAGTCTGTCTGACACCAGATATAATCAAAATTAGGCCACAATTTTCTAAAGGAAAATCTCTGGTGATGCTGAAAATGTCCCAAGACATCATTTAAACCTTATTTCAGTGCTTTATTTTTATTTATTTTATTGGTTTAAAAGGACTGTGTGCACAGACATTAATTGTTTACATAGAAACAAAAAGATGGGTGCACCAGATTTAGCGGGGAAGCTAATTTCCATCTGTAGTCCTAAACACAGACACAATAGGCACAATAGACACAATAGACACACTACATAACATCACAACAGGATCACAATATAACATCACAGTTTCAAGTACAATTCAAAATACAATAAATACATATAACACAATAATAAATATGACAGACTTCAGTCAAGCAGCATTATCACAAATAAATACATGCTACTCTTCTCCATATGGAAACTTCAAGATTTGGGGATATATTTAAAAGTCATATTAACTCATAGGGGAGCTTTAAACTTCAGATCCTGTAGTGTAGCCTACCTTAAAGACGGCCCCTAACTCCCTCTCACACACTATCCCAACACGTTTTGTTGATACAAATGCAATTTCTGGTGGTCATTGGAAAAAATTGAATAAATGTTTGAAGCAGGTGTTTTTCTGCATTCATTCAGTCTACAGTAAATTTACACCCATTTAAACCTCATGTAGGCACTCTCACGCTTCCGGGCATACAGCGTTAATATAGGATTTTAGGATTTTATTTGTTTACACATATAAAAAGGTACAAGTAGAGATTACATAACAACAACAAATGTGATGGAGAGGTGCAAAAAACCCTCGGTGGGGCTTGATCAGGGCACTGTCCAATGCATACCTTAATCGATTTAAAAAGAAGAATAAATTATTAAAAAGGATGGTAAAGAGAGAGAAGAGAAAAAAAAGAAAAGAAAAAGATAAGATTACACACACTAGCAAACATCCATATACAATCCAAAGACAAATTTAAATGGAATTAAGGTTCTCATTCCTATATCATCAATAAAAAGTCATTATTAGTAAGCAATTTACAGAGATAATCCATAAGGAAAACATTGGGGAGATAAAAACAAACCTTTAAACAGCTTTCTTAAATTGTTCTGGTGACAACTTTAAAACATGAGATGGCAGTATCAATAATTATAAAACGTGACGAATTGTAAACATACCATTTTGTTCAATACTTAATAAAGATAATGGCACGTTCAACGTAAATACATAAGCCCAGTCACTGTTTTTGGGAATAATACGGTTGCTGTTTTGGTGGCATCTATTTTTCCCGAGTGGGTGTTTTTGTCGTAGTATCTGGCAACCCTGGAGAGTCCCAACCGGTGATTGTTGCGTCGGTTCCTCCGCAGAAGGTCTCTCTGTGTAGCCGGTTAGCATCATGGCGAACGTTGTGGACACTAAGCTATACGACATCCTCGGAGTTTCACCCTCTGCCTCTGAGAATGAACTAAAAAAGGTAGGCGAATTACCCTCTCGAACGAAAAGGGAAATATGTTTAGAGAGAATAGAATAAAAAAGAAGAGAGGTCACCGGTGAAATTTGGCCTAGAAACAAGCTAAGGATTCTCAGCCTTAGCCAGTGAGCTAAGCTAGATAACTATTCAGTTAACGCTACTTCACGGCGTTTTTTTGAAGACAATTAAAGCTAACGTTACTCACTGGTCTTTGTGACATATTGGCAATGCTTGTGATTTACATCGTTTTTTTACTGTTACATAAATCAAAAGGATGGAGTTAGCCTGCCCGTAAAAACCAAGAAATACACTGGTGACCACGAGTGTGATATAGCTTGCCGGCTATTGACGTTAGATGATACATTCCAGCAAATAGCCTCCGCCAAGTCGCGCAGTAACGAAGCGAGTAACGACTAAAGAGCTCACCTGAGAAAAAAAAATACCAAGAAATGAAACCCCCCCTTGTGTGTGTTTACAGCGTTAGTGTAACATCTGGTAACGACCAACTTGGGCGTGAAATTTATCTTGAGTTAACGTTTATAGATAAACTTGTGTGTCGGTTGCTAGATAACGTTAATATCAGCCGTGCTGTAGCTATAGCTACTGTAGCTATAGCTACAGCACGGCTGCAGCAGTAGCTATAGCTACTGTATCCTTACGTTAGCGTAGTTAGCTAATATGTACGTCTGTGTGTACCTCAAACTCCAAACATCAGGCAGTAAGATGTTGTTAACAAACCTATGGCCCTTGCTAAACATTGAGACATTTTATCATATGTTTGTGGCCGCTTGTATATTCGTTTTATATTCCGACTTAAAACAACCTAATTGTAACGTAACGTTAAGACAATCGCCTGTCATCCCAGCTGTTTTTCCTACCAACTAAAAAAAAATCAACATACTGGGTGGTGGCGACAGTGCAATTCACGTTGCAAAACGTTTTAATGTCAAAATTAAGTGCTTTTAGATTTATGTTAATGGATCCTGGGTTTGCCAGAAGACCATGACAGTTATTTAACGTCTGGGTACTGCAGGTAAACTCAAAGATGTACATTTTTTCGGATGCAGTTTTGTTGACGTCTTTTTTCATTCTCGAGTATTTATAGTGTCTTAGATGTCAAAGGTAGCGATGCTTTTGCCAGTGTCCTCCCTGATGTGTTTGAAAGCAGGCCCACAAGTCAAGCCTTTGGCTAGTAAGGACAGTTAATGCACTTAGTGATTTGCCAGCAAAGCTATTCGACACAGTTGGAACCTGAGCTCGGGGTGCAAACAGCAGCTTTGTTCACTTTGATTTTTGGTTTATTACAGGCCTACCGCAAATTGGCAAAAGAGTACCATCCTGACAAGAACCCTGATGCCGGAGACAAGGTATGATGCACCAAAGCATGGTAACAGCAGAAACAATAGTCAGCAACACCTCAATTATTCAACAATTGGAACCAAGAAATTATGTCAACTTAGTATATCATGATCACACAGCCCAACTTTTTGAGGATTAAGAGGTAAGGTACAGATCAGAGTACAGGATATGAAACAGCTTTTCCCTGGTGGAATACGTGTCAGTGTTTTATTTGTACTGCACTGTGACTGAATTCCTCAGATTCTGCAAGAACGTGACACAAAAGACTAGACTGTCTTTCTAAAATTTCTTTTTACTTTTTAAGAGGGGCTCATCAAAAACAAAACTAGTTGGCCCTTTTTTGCTGTGATGTACTGATTTGTTTGTCTCCCACACTGTGTCAAGCTGTCTGATTGTTCCTTTTTTCATTTTCCAGTTTAAAGAGATCAGTTTTGCATATGAAGTACTGACGAACCCAGAAAAGAAGGAGCTTTATGATCGCTATGGAGAACAGGGGCTACGGGAGGGAGGAGGCGGAGGGCCTGGCATGGACGATATCTTCTCTCACATTTTTGGTGGAGGACTGTTTGGGTTCGCTAGAGGGGCTAGAGGACGCAATGGAGGCAGGAGGAGAGGAGATGATATGGTACACCCTCTGAAGTAAGTGTGTTACATAAATACAGACTTCGTCCAAAATCGCATACTGTGCACTATGCATCGTTCAACATACTTTTGTGTGAATAAACAGTAGTATATATCTTTTCGGAAGCACTGAGCAGTAATTTACGTCGTCACTTCCTGAGAGCGTCCTTGCCGTTTGGAGACTTGTAACCATGGTAACCCGTGCCTGTCTGAATTAATTTAAAATATATTACGGCTAGCAAAGTGAAGCGTTATTGACGTTACAGAGCTGTCCGTCAACGTCTGTTATGAATGTTGTCATCACTACCGCATTGCATACATTTTGTGTACATTTTGTGTACATTTGGTTTCATACTAAGGTGTCGGACATACTAAAAAAATCTCACACTGTTTTAGCGTAATAAATAGCATGTTAGTGTGGAATTTTGGACGCAACCACAGTTTGCGTGTTTCAATGGGTGGTTCAAATATCATGTATTGTTGCATACATCTCATCTCTTTTGTCACGCAGAGTTTCTCTTGAAGACCTCTACAATGGCAAAACCACCAAACTGCAGCTCAGTAAGAATGTGCTGTGTGCTGCCTGTAATGGGTGAGTTTGCTTTGCATGTTTCGTTTTAATCATTTAAAAAAAATCTATAGTTTCAACGCCCTGACAGAAGATAGTATGTAATTGCAGTAATTTTGTTGGATAGAGATTCCTGTTAACATGGCTGACGCTTTACTGTTTGCCTTCTAGTCAGGGGGGTAAAGCAGGAGCAGTGCAGAAGTGTGTGGCATGCAGAGGACGAGGTATGAGAATCATGATTAGACAGCTGGCCCCAGGGATGGTCCAACAGATGCAATCAGTCTGCACAGACTGCAATGGAGAAGGTAATATGTCCGTAAACACCCACACACTGACTATACTTTTAAAAGACACAGACATT
Source organism: Sebastolobus alascanus (assembly GCA_916701645.2). Classification (NCBI taxonomy): domain Eukaryota; kingdom Metazoa; phylum Chordata; class Actinopteri; order Perciformes; family Sebastidae; genus Sebastolobus; species Sebastolobus alascanus. The sequence continues at coordinate 587,628 of CAKAOJ020000083.1, forward strand.
GTACAACAACGAGCACAACGCCACTCTGAAATTGTCCAATCTCTGTATGCGTGCTTGTGCAGGTGAGGTGATAAACGAGAAGGACCGCTGCAGAAAGTGTGAGGGTCATAAGGTGTGTAAGGAGACCAAGCTTCTGGAGGTGCATGTGGACAAAGGCATGAGACACGGACAGAAGATCACATTCTCTGGGGAAGCTGACCAAGCACCAGGCGTCGAACCAGGAGATATAGTCCTGGTGCTGCAAGAGAAAGAACATGAGGTAAAAAAAACAACTGGCCTCTGATATTGATTGTTTAGCTGCATTTATTTTATTATCATGGCTAAGAAGATATTTATTATTTAGAGGATGTTTCTACATTTATTTGTTGTACATGTTACAATGACACGTAAGCAACAAATTTGGGATTTCAATCTAAATCAGGAATTCCGCCGTGATGGCAGTGACCTTCACATTGTCCAACGCATCGGCCTGGTTGAGGCTCTGTGTGGCTTCCAGATGACTGTCGCACACCTTGATGGACGTCAGTTGCTTGTCAAATATCCACCTGGCAAAGTCATCGAGCCTGGTAAACATATCTTCATACCACATTAACTGATTTTTATCTCTTTCATGGCATTCCTGCTGTTTTTTAATTGATGATTCAAATTACTTATGAAAGATGATTGCTATAACATTAAATGCTTACTGCATCTATTTAGTTGTTTCGCAGCTAGTTTTACTTTCTCTATCAGCCATTTTTACTGCTAAAAAGCCATATTATGATTTATAAAAAATTATAATTTCCTGGTAAATACTAAAGGCGTCTGTAATACAGTGGGAACCGCTTATAGTGATCATGTCTCTCCGGGTCAAATTTATCACTATAAGCGGATGATTATTTTAACCGAATCTTTGTTGATATGCATCATTTCTCATGCAGATTACTATCTAATTGACATTTGTATATTTATTACATGAAAACAAAGTAAGGAAACAGACCGCTTCGCTATTAACTGGCTCGCTGCCAATTCTTCTGCCTTTTCCTCACCGAGGATGAGACATTGCCATTTTTGGCCGACTCCGCAGCGCGAGCATGCATGCAGATGAACGGCGCCCCCTTTGCCGGGGCTCCTCGTTCTCTCACTCGGTAGCGGCATGGAGGGAGACGGGCGCCGGTCTGCATGTGTGCCGCAGAGCCGGTTGAGGATCGGCAAAGTTTTACTTTGGGGGCATTACGTGACCAGGCATTATCAATCCACTTGACGAGGGCAGCTTCAACCGCAGTTGCTTTCCCTGTGTGCATTTGTTTTTCATTCAGAGATGACTTTCCTTTTTCCGACATGAAATCAATGTGCATGCAGCAGCAGCCTCAGGTATCCAGCCAGAAAGGCAAAGTATCAAGAGAGTAAAGTAAAAAACAAAACAAATCAAAAATTAAATTAACGCTAGTCTAACATAGTTTTAAAATGTTTTTCCACATGTTGTCATTTATGAAAAGACCCAAAATGAACACTGTAAGCGGACTACTTGATTACTATAAGCAAATTATTTAAACAGCATTTGTATAGGAATGATTCTGTCCCAAGCTTTTTGATCCATATAAGCGGTTGATCACTGTAACTGTGATCACTATATGCGGTTTCCACTGTATACCATTAACTACGGTTTATGCACAAAATGTATTTTTTTTTAACCATAGATCTTAGGCACACACATACATTTGCATGAGTGTTAAAACTTCAGAATGTAGAATGTAATACTCGTTTTCTTAAGGTAAATAAATATAAAAAAATCCCAAATAGGATTTTGAATTATTGTAACACATCATAATATGCCAAAAGCAAAGTGATGTACATATTTAAAGAATAGTTTTGCCTGACAATCCTGTTCTGCTTATGTCACAATATATAGTACATAACTTGTATTCCTATTGCACCTACATGTTTTTACACCCTCTTGTTGGTTTGTGTTTGTGTGGCAGGTTCTATTCGAATGGTGAAGGGAGAGGGCATGCCTCAGTACAGAAACCCATTTGAGAAGGGAGACCTTTACGTCAAGTTTGACGTCCAGTTCCCCGAAAACAACTGGATTAGCCCCGAAAAACTGAATGTGAGTCGCGATCGTTAAACATCCCGATCCGCACAATTTTAACTCCATTAAGCTTGAGTGATCGTGGCGTCACGATGTATATATTTTTATTCAATTCTAATCTTGCAGGAACTCGAGTGCTTGCTGCCTGCTCGTGCTGAGAATCCCGTTATTGCAGCAGACGCAGAGGAAGTTGACCTGACAGAATTTGACAAGAGTCAAGGGTCAGGAGGTGGAGCCAGGAGAGAGGCCTACAATGATAGTTCGGATGAGGAAGGGGGCCATCATGGCCCAGGGGTGCAGTGCGCACACCAATAGAAAGACTCATACATAAAGACATGCACACACATAAACACACGAACATCCCATGAGAGCCATTGCTAACACCATTCAAGACTTGACACACATACATGCAGATTTCTCTCCTTTCATGATTCCCATGAAAAAGAGATACACACAAATACATGTACACGTATAGCCACCCTCCTCAGTTCCATGGTGCCCATAAGTCAGAGATATGCTGGACGTGTGATGACTATTTTGTGTTTATGGACAGTAGTGCTCGTCAAAGCCTCCAGCAAGAAGGTTCACTGAATGAACTTGACTTGGACCGCCCTGTTTTCATCCTCGGCTTTACCTTTCACTGTGGGAAACACCAGTCTAGTGTATAAAATGCAAATATTGTTGACTATCTTGTATAAGGTGTAGTTTAGTCTATCACACACAAGCGCATGCTGCTTTCTTGCTGAAGATCTTGCACATATAGATCCAGGATCCGGACAGGACACTAAAATCTGACACCACTGTCACTGCTATCAAAGTGCCCTGCCGTCATAAGAGCTGACCTGATTTACAGCCCTAAAAAGTGTTGTCCTCTGCACAGCCTGCCGAGAACCGCACGTTTAATCCACCTCATCCTCTAAGGTGAGCCGTCATAGTTTGAAAATGGGACTGCTTCTGTTAAGTCCCCAGCTGTCACATCGCTAAAATATTAAAAGCCCTGAGTAAAAACACCTGTCAGCCAGGCACCATGTTTTTTAGTTTGGAATTTAAACTTGTTTGTCTTTGTTGGTTTGAATGTTAAGTGTGTTCGCGACCACAGAACTTGAACCTAAGTTGCGTACTCTTCATTTGATTTGAGGATACACTTGGTGTACTTTGTATGTGTGTAATGCAGTGGCTCAGTGTGTGTGTGAGCTGCTGTGGAATGTTCTGGCTTATTAGAGTGATCGGTATTCCTGCTTTGTGTTGGACTGCAGTGTGAGTGGACACTATATAGGGTCAATTTCAGAGGAAAAAACAGAATGTTTATTTGCTGAGAAATCTCTCCCATGTAGACATTTCCCCCTCTACTCACCAGGACCGAGAGATCCTCCTCTCTTGCAGGAAAACCACTGGGCCCGCACCAGACCTCTGTATTATACATATCTCCGCATCGTAGAGTTGTTAGCCAAACTTACATTCTTTGACATGTTACAATATTCCCATCCCCATTGACCTGTAAATAAATACAGCCCCAGTCCACAGGTGCATTTAAAGTCTACAGCAGTGTCCTTCGTCTAGCCACATTATTTCTTACACAAGTGAGTAATGGCCGACAGTGCCAATATAAATGTTATGTTCTCATGAAGGAGAGTTGATGGAACCACCTCTGTAGACTGTTAACATGCACCTCTGCGACTCATTGTGTATGTAATTTAGGCCACAGGGGGATAACGTGTACACAACTAAAGGGGGTCATTGATAAATGACATTACTGTTGATGCTTATGTTTGTCATGATGATAATTAACTGTATAATAAACAGTCACTTCAAATTTGAGATCTGTCTTATTTCATATGCACAACGTTTTTTATAATGTGTGCTTATATGACCGAACTGGAAGCACGTCAGAATATTATCAGATAAACAATGTTAATAGATTTTAAATCAGAAAATACATCAGTTGGACAGTGTTGATGACAATTATGAACTAAAAATACCTTTTTTAACTAGACATGAGTTTAGGCAGCTGTAGTGTTCAGTCTGCTCCATCATCTGTGTCTCTGCTGTGGAGAGCTACTGGACCCAGGAGCTCCTTAAACCCTGTAGTATTCCTAGAGGATTAAAAAAAAAGGAAATAGAGGGTGTGGTGGTAAACTTTACTTGGGTGTTTCCCGTTTCATTTAAAGGGGTGTTCCTTACCTGTCTCGTTTGGACTGCATGACATAGGAGCGCTCTCTTCTCAGCTGATCCAGTCGCTCTCTGACAACTGTCTTCTGCTGGTTCTTGTCCTCCTACAACACAATAGTAATGCTGATAATACAAAACTACAAAAATATTAGCCGATAAGACTGTTGTCAGGCTATTAAATAGGTGTTATCAGTCGCTATAAGCACCATAGATGTGGGTCAGATAGGGGCCTACTACACTCACTAGTAGGTTTTATCATCTATTCACATAGTAGATCACCGAACATGACAGCAACTTCTAGAGACCGAAGTAATTATGACAGGAGCAGAAGTGGAAGTCAGGCGCTGTAGTAAAGACACTGTGAAACTCCAGATGTGGTGGAGGTCAGGGACGATGGATGGGAAACAAAGCACCATGGGGCCAGAGTTCGCATCCTGTGTGACACCAACAATGTTAAGTTGTCTTTGTGTTCGTAGTTATTTTAACACAAAACACTATGTTTTTTCCCTAAACTTAATTTAAGAAGTTGTAGTTTTATTTCCTAAACCTAAAGAAGCCTTTTTGTTTGTGTTGAAAATGTGATGTTTCATTCAGTTTTACAACATGTTAGAGCGTGATGCTTATAAGTTTCACTTTCACTTTTACAATGACCCACATCTATGGTGCTTATAGCGACTGTTAACGCCTAATTCATGGCCTGACAACAGTCGAATCGGGTGAAAATATGCAGACTGAGTCCCTCAATATACAGTATGTTACCTGTGGTAGATCTTGCGTGAGGTGCCTTAGCCTGTCTGTGTGTCTCAGGCCAAGCAGGTCTTCCTCTGCCTTTCTGTTCTGGATGATCGACAGACGCTCCTGAACCTGAAAGACAAACAGACATGCCACCTCTGCCTCTCACAAACAATGATCTGAATAGTCTTTCAGAGCCCCTCTCCACCTCCGTCTAGAGGGTGAAATCCCCACTCTGCTTCTACACCTTTCTCTCACCCTCAGCAGTTGTCTCTCTCTATCTCTCTGCTGCCTCTGTTCCACCTTTCTTTGCATGTCCACCAGGTTGCGCATTGTCCTTTCTCTCTCCATTGCCGAGACTGGTTCTCTCGCTCGCTCTCTCCCCATCAGCGTGGATTCCCTCATTGCCTCCCTCTCTGCAGGGCCACAGTCAACCTTTATAACAAGAAACAGTAGATAAATAATAAGTGAATAATGTGGAAATGTTCAGCACAAACATCATGAGCACTGGTTGCACAAAAGATGTAAGAGCGGACTTACTTGTGAATTATATTTCTGGTCCTCGGCATGAGCGGGTTCAGGCCCTCTCAGGTCCCACAGCTCCGACTCTGTTGCAGTGGGACACATTTCCACCTCGAGCACTTCTCTGTCCACATTAGCGGTCTCATTTATCAGTTCAGAGCAGAAGTCACCTGCATGCTGCTTAATCTCAGGAGGGTCAATTAAGAGATGTGGTTGTGCAGCCTGCAGGGTCTCTGCTACCAAAGCATGTGTTTGCAGGTCACATTCAGATCCTCCCCTCTCTGGTTGATCAGCTCTCTCCTCCAACGTCAACTAATGAGTATATAAAAAGGGGAAAAAAAATCAGATGCATGACATGGTAATACAATGTTTTATGGTCTGCTTTTCACATATACATATAGAGTACCTGTCCTACTGTGCTGCACGGCTGTTCTGCAGACTGTGCGTCAGGATGGCCTGTGGAATCAGAGGGGAACAGAGTGGGTTTCATCTCTTCTCTGTCACTCTCCCCAGAAGTCTCCTCACACTGTGTGTGTTCAGCTGTGTCATTTGGCTGTAAATCCGGGCTCTGTCCTGCAGCCCCTGCCTCATAGTTAGTGTCATCCTCTGGTGGTTTGCTCCAAGCAAAGGCGATCAGCGAGCCCTGTTTCTCAAAGCTCTGGGGGCTCTTTGTTGCACTGCCTGCTTCTTCTTCTTCTTCCTGGGCTCCTCCGTCTGCGGCGAGACTCTGATGAGTATTACTTGTTGCATCCGATACACACAAGATCTCCAAGTAGGGCAGGTCCTCCATGACTGCTCCACAGCCTGGGGGAAAGCAACATGTTGTAATTGCACCTGTAAGTGTGCGCTCAACTACTGTATGTTTGCATGTGTTTGCAATACCTGTACAGACATCCTGTTGGTCTGCCCATTCTGCAGCTTGCACCACATTTAGCTCTCTGCTGCCCCTTCTGATTGAATCCACCATCAGAGCTTCAGCCGGCCCACCACTGCTGTTTCGAGCATCGACCGGTCCACTGCAGCAGGACTGAGCTGTGATTTGCTCATTGCTGCTATTTTCGGTTAAGTTTGGATAAGGAGCGAGTATAGAGCCTGACGTAAGAGAGGCATCTGAGATCAGTTGGAGTAGGTTGGTGTAGCGCTGTGCTTGAAGTTCAGATTCGTAGTCACCTCGCAGAGCTTGGACACGCTGTGCACTCTAACAGACACACATCACATACTTACTTGAGCTGGAAATGTGTATTTCTCCAAAACAGTTATAATCTTAGATCACACAAATGGCTTCAGTTTAAAGTACCTTCTATCAGTACAGAAGCTGGCAAAACAACCCTGTTCCACTATGGACCTGGTCCTGGAATGATCTGCAGGCCAAGCTTAAACTTGAGACCCTTATCTCTTTAAATGATTTAAAACATAGAATAAAGGAATTGGTCACTGCTAGCTGCAGTTGTTTCAATTAAATAACAAACAGATGACCAACATGCTGCCCTGTTAATTATTGTTGCTGACGTGATTCAATGTTGTTGTGTTGTTATGTGTTGGATGTTGCTATTTGACCCTGTCTTGGCTAGGTCTCACTTGTAAAAGAGGTTTTAATCTCAATGTGACTTCCTAGATAAATAAAGGTTATACTGTATATACATCGTCATTTGAACAGTCTGTGCTTTGTTAAAAGAGCCTCTGTTATTGTGGAATCTTTGGCTTGGATGATGTGGTTGTCTTGACTGACCTTGTCCATCAGTGCTGGCAGTAAAGCAGAAGCTTGGACCTCCTGGAGCTCCATCAGATGGGTCAAGAGGAGCAGGGAGCAATCCTCCAGCTGCTGTTGGTACCACATTGCCGGTTTACTGCTTATGTGGTGCTGAGGATGAAGGTTCGGTTGATTTAAGGGGGTCTGAGTGTCACTGTGCGTCTGCAGGCCTGCATGGATTTGTCGCAGCCTTTTTATACAGCCATTTCTTAAAGCAGCTTGCTGATGATCATCTGCATAGGAAACAAGAAAGATGCGATATAGAAACGAGGGGATTACAAAAGAAAAGCAATTCTGTCAAGCATGCAGCAGAAAAAGTGTACAAATATTGATTTACCCTCCTTTGGAGGCTCTGTGCAACCTGGCTCTTGCAAATCCTCTATGGAGACTCCATGTGCCAACTTGACCAGGTGCTTCCTCTCCTGCTCCTGAGTCAGCACCAGCATCTGCAGCACTGCCTGCTGTAACAGGGCCAAAGTTTCTGTTCTGATGCTGATAAAAACTACTGTACTGTTTTCCTTTTTAGCACAATAATATCACACAATTTTAAGAATAATTTTATGACACGATGTGCTGCATATGTCTCAGAATTAGTGGCACATAAGCAGATTTACAATACCTGCTGTGGTGATACGGAGATAAAGTCTCTCTTTGGTTCTTCTTCTTCACCATGAAGCCACAGTGCCGCCTGCTCTGCTCTGCAGGGACTCTTAACATGTGGCCTGAACAGATACATGCGGGACAGACGGCATACAGCTGAATCCGAGTGCACGAAAAGGGCATAAAGCAAGACCTGATGATAGTGAGTACATTTTCATTTTCAGTGTTGAACTGTTGTTTTCACTGTTGGCGTCGCCTCACCATGTCTCCCAGGACTGCCGAGCTGCCAGAAGAGCGCTGTAGGACATTTTTTCTCTCTGAGCTCTGAGAGTTGCCAAACTGATGTATAGACACAACAGCCTCAGGCTCTCCCTGTCCAGCCTGGAAGGGAAAAGATTAATGAATCAACTCCTTCCGGACCTGGTTAGAACCATATACAGTATACACTGTATGTCTATGTCTATGTCTATCTTGAATTTGCAAACAATTCCATGCATTAGTGTTAACTTGCTTTGGGTACAAGGTGAGCAAGATCATACAGTAATTAAAAAAGATTATTATAAGAGAATTATTATTATTATTAGTATTATTATAAGAGTATTCTAAAGTCAAAGTCTTGGTCTCATCACATTCATTTCATGATTTCAAGGATGGGAAGAGCAGTTGGTATCTCCAGGAAATGTGCTTCTTTTGTTGGTCGTCACCGTCTATGTCAGATCGTTCAAAGTTTAGTTTTATGATACCTTGACTATTGTTCTATGGTCTGCTCAGCGGCATTAAATGAGCTCAGGAAGGTCCAGGTTGCACAAAATAGGGCTGCATGGTTGGTTCTGGGTTGTTCACTTGAATCATACTGTATGTATGAGTGCCTCTCCTGATTTACAGTTGAGAATAGGTCATCATTCAACACACTTGTAATGTTCAAGTCAGTCATTAATAGCAATATTCCTGTTTTTTTGTTGAATCAATTTGTTTATGATAATTCTGTGCATTACCATAACACTAGAGCGTCCAGAGATGGTCAGCTTGTACTGCCTCGTCCTAGAACTAATGCGTTACTACGATCTTTTATTTATAGATCAATTTCTCTCTGGAATAATTTTCCTCAGAGTCTCTGCTGGATTGTTAGTAAATCAGCGTTCAAAAAGAAACTCAAATATTTATCTAAGACTGTAATTTGTTTGCCGCGGTGGTGTTTGTATGTTTGTTTTGTTTGGTATCCTCGGGTGTCTTGTAAGTTTTCTCTGTAACTAGTTATTTCTAAGGTTTTTATTCTTGTATTTGTAATTTGTATGATATTTTTCAACCTCTTTTACACAACGAACCCGGTACCTGGTGCGGCTGAGCTGTGTGTTTAAACCCTGCCTTTAAAAACTTAACTAGCCTTAACGCTACTAAAACAAAACTCCAAGTGTATTTTGTCCAAACAATGTTTGTTTGGCAATGATTTCAATATTTTAGTTACAAAATGAAAACTCACGAGAAATTGTATTTTTACTTTATAATATTTTTGTTGTTAATTGTTTTTATATTGAATGTACATACTTGACTTTGGATTATTTTTTGTTATCTTATTTACATTGTTATTGATCTTATTTGTTATTAAGTTTTACTACTCCATTTGGAGTCAAACTTATACAATTTAGTTGTTTTTTATTAATAATGACAGGATAAAAATGTAAATTTTTCCTTTGGTTGATCACAATTTACTCAGGCATAGGAACAGTCAGAATGTTACTTACATTGGGGATAAATCCTCTGAGGTCTTTCTTACCTATCCTTAATAAAATCAAATCAAATGTGGATGTATGTGGGATTGACACCTCACCAGACATTATTTTGATTTTCTTGATGTACAGACTTACTCCCAACAGGTTAATATTTGTGTGATCTGCACCTGATGTGTTTCAGAAGTATTTACCCTTCGCCCAGGACTGTTAACGTGTCCCTCTCTTGTTGGCGTAACGCGTGTAACTCATACAGGAGCGAAACGGCAGACCACGACTGTCCTCTGGACTCAGGACGGCTTCTCAGACAGGCCCTGCAGGAAAAATAGTTGGTTTTTGATTAAGAAAAAATCTGTGTTTTTATACATAACTGAAGGTGAGTTTCCTTGTTGGAATCATAACAGAAATTACTGCTCTCTTAACAGTACACTCTGTATTTTTACTTCTTTAGTTTAGTTAGTTTCGAAACCAAGATATATTGCTGTATTGTAGTTTGGTTGTTGTTTTCTTTTCAGTTGAAGATATTTCAGTATATTTAGTTTTAATTTCATTTTAAATGTATAATAATAACCTTGTTATTATTCGTTACCTGTATATCCTGAACGCTCCTGGCAGCTTGGCCAAACGAAGCATGTCACCTGACTCCAAAGCCTTGTCTGCAAGATCCCCCAGCCCCTCCTCTTCCTTATGTTGTTGCCATGGCAGCAGGGTCTCCCAGATACTCAGAGCTGTGGTATCACCCCAAAAAAAAAAGAGGAAGAAAAAAAAAAACAGGAATGTGAAGCACCTGAACCAGGCTCTATGATGCTGAGTAAGTTATATTTAGAGTTGGGAGATTGTTCTCTGTGTTAAATTGCAACGACAGTTCAGAGAAACCTTTCCTTACTGTAGTGCTCCTGGAGCATTTCTGTATAAAGCAAGTGGGTCACCACATCGTACTTCACTTCCAGCAGGAGGAGGATGTCCGACAAGGAGACACAGCCCCAGGCCTGACCTCTGACCCCTAGGCTTTGGCCCTGCCAGGGAGAGGGCAGTATACTTTGCACACCATCTGACGCCAATCTAAGAAGATAAACACAAACACACATCAATATCATTATTATAGTAAACAAGCACTTCAATGTATAATGGAGGCATGTAACATTAGATAAAGCTGTTAATTGTTTCTAGTGGTTAAAAAAATAAATTAAATCCTTTACTTAAAGTAAAAGGATCAATACTGCAATGTTTTTTTTTTTTTTCATTTATTCAACCTCAAAGTACAATTAAAACAGAATAAATACACACAAAAATAAATAATTAAAAAGAAAACAAACAAAAGAATTAACACATTCTCCCTTGAACAAATTAAAAGTTGAATTAATTTGTAATAAAATGCAATACACTCTGGGGTTTTGGTGCTACAGCCTTACTTGGTCTGGTATGACCAGTATCGTATGACGGCTTACATTAGCTGATGTTAGCAGACTTTAGGTGGATTTATGCATAACAGATATTACTGAGTCAATTCAATTACTTTTTCCACTTGTGCTACTGTTACAAAATGTTGTAGCATTTAACATTATTCCATAATTGTCAGTTGTGGCTACAGCGGCCGCTGTTAAGCTGTTCAGAAGGCTCACTTTAAATTAAATCATCACATTTTGAGCTCATTTTACTGTATGTTTTGCAGGTATAGCCTCAATCTGCAAGGTAACGAGAAATGCAACCCTTCATATAAACATTAAGTAGTGGAGTAGAAAAATTAAATATTTCCTTCTGTACTGTGATGGAGTAGAATCATTTTATTGTCACTGCACAACGTACAACGAAATAACATAGCAATCCTGATCATGGTGCATACAAATATATCAAACTAGGGCTGTCAGTCGATTAAAATATTAGTCACAATTAATCGCATGATTGTCCATGATTAATCGCGTCAGTGTGCTGACTTGGCTATGACTTGCCCCAAACTGCATGTGATTATCATAAAGTGGGCATGTCTGTAAAGGGGAGACTCGTGGGTACCCATAGAACCCATTTTCATTCACATTTATTGAGGTCAGAGGTCAAGGGACCCCTTTGAAAATGGCCATGACAGTTTTTCCTCGCCAAAATTTAGCGCAAGTTTGGAGCGTTATTTAGCCTCCTTCGCGACAAGCTATTAAGACAGTAATAAAACTAACGAAAAAAGTAAAAATATTATAAATAGAAAATATGTATGACCTGTAATATAACAGTACGATATTGCATGTTTGCTGAGTTGTATTGGCTCTATATATAGAACAAGTAATAAATAAATATGGCAATAAATATGTACAAAGGAATAAACTAAGGTGCAGTTTGAATGTGAAAAAGTAGAAACATCTGTGCAGTGTACAATATATACATACAATGTAGCTGTAATTGTAAGTACTGTTGAGTCAAAGTATCAAGTAATTTATTATAAAAAGGAATAACTCAAGTAAAGCGCCTTTACCTTAAAATTGTATTTGGGTAATATGTCAGCTGCTCACCTGGCCCAGCACTGCCTGGCTGCCTTCTTCAGCCTCTTCACACCTCTCACACTCCCATACAGCTCTTTTTCTCTCACCACTTTTTTAAAAGTATTTGGGTCTGTGCTTTGCTGGAGGCAATTCAGCACGTGAGGATCGATGATAACTGGTTTGTCCATCAGATGGAGAGTGTTGAGATTTCCAACATTCAGCAGCTGGAGGTCCCAGTAGAGCTGCAGATAACAATATTGACTCTTAGCAGTGATGACAAAATTATATTTTGGTTTCTCAGACACTGTCATATGAAATTCAGAGAGAAGAATCA